>JBBPFI010000001.1:2400000-3000000 GCA_037974965.1 Dacryopinax spathularia
CTTGATGGACTTCTTCGGAATCCTGACGGTAAATGACCTCCAGACAAGCGGAGGCGATACTGGTCTGTCAATGTGCGTGGTGGCCTCTAGCGGTCGAACCGTCAGACTCGTTGCGACTACAGGTGGTATGGCCGGTGGCGATATTGTGATCTTGGTGCCCGTGCCACTGCCACGCGCTTCTTGCATAGCACCGAGAGCTCCTTTGATCCTTGACATAGTGTCGTCCAACGCAGACAAAGCAGGCTCTCGGTATGCATGTTTCGCGTGTGGCTGCTGCTGCTGAGACGCGACGCGCAAGCCCGCAGGGCTCGGGACGGATACTCGAGGAACTGGTGTTTCCTCAATCGACGTTGGTTCGTCATCGAGTACGAAGACTTCCGAAGGGAGCGTCGAGAAGCTTTCGGGTTCAATAGGGATGGGTCGCGCTGTTCCGTTCATCGCTGGCTGCGCACTTGTGGCATCAACAGTCGAAGACTGCCCTCTCCTCCAGGGACCCGTCTCGTCCTTGACGTTCACAGGATGAGCTCGTTCTCGTGAAGGTGCCTGTACATGCTGCGACGGCCCTGCCGGAGACGGATTGGAGTGGGAAAGTCGCCCCATTTCCGCGAAATCCACTTCTTCAACATCATCCGCTGAGCTAATGGCGAGAACTTCGGGCACCGTAGACACGATGGGTGACCGCGCTTTGGCGATGACAGGAGGGGAGGACGAGGACGCCGAAGCTGGCGGTGGTGGGACTGTTGTGATAGCTGCAATAACAGTAACGGGTCCAGGTGGCTTCGCAGACCTCCACGAGTCAGCTCGCATGGAGGGAGCATCCGGAGATTTGGCTGATTGCGTCGGCCCTGGTCCAGGACGAGCAGGTGCGGCATGAGGTGGCCGAATCGCTTGTACTGATTCTCGCTGTGCTGGTTTGGGGGGCTCAGCCTGCCACGCTCCTTTCCGCTCGGACACCTTCTGCTGAAGCTCCGCTGCCTTTCGTTCCTCCTCCATGCGTGCGGCTTCCTTCTGTCGCCCAGCCTCCTTCTGTCTCTCAGCCTCCTTCTGTTTCTCTAATTCCGCCGCCTTTATCCGCTCTTCCAGCTCTTGTGCCTTTCGTCTTGCCCGCTCACGCTCGCGTTCTCGCTCCTCTTCCTCTTCTTGCCTCCGACGCTTTGCTCGCTCTGCTGCAGAGTGCATGGCTAATCGGTGGAGTTCACCGACGTCTACTGCACTGATAGGCAGTGCTGGCGAGCTAGCTGCATCGGGACTTAGGGACTTCAGGGAGGCGGAATCAGGTGCGGTGGAAATCGAAGTTGCGAGGTGAGGAGGCGGAGGTAGTAGCGTAGAAGATGGTGCAACTGCTGAATCGGATTCAGATGAGGTCGTTAATGGCTGCTGCGGTCGTCCGGAGCCCACCGCGGGTAACGGTTCGCGTGACTGTGCAGGATGTGCGATATGAGGCGGTAATTGGCGGCCAGTACTTTCACTTTGACTGGGTCGGCGTTGTGTATGGGGATGAGGAGGAAGAGGTTGTGGCTCTCGCGGAGCGAACGACCCGCTCCGAGGCTCTTTCTGCAAGACATGTATGCCGGTGTGCGGCGGGGCGTCGCGACCAGGAAAGCCGCCTCGATGATCGTCGAAGCTTTCTCGCCTCCTGCCTGGTGGGTGCTGTTGATGTTGCGTCCCAGGTCGGCCCCAAGGCTCCAGTCGGTTCGACCGCTCGTTGAACAATGCTCTCGGACTGGTCGCTGAAGGTGATAAGTGAGGAGGTGCATGGCGGTTTGTGTCATGAGCAGGGGGAAGAGGTGCTGTTCGAGGCCAACTTCGATCAAAGTCGTCCGAGAACCGTTCTTCTCGTGGTACTGGGATAGCAGTCGCCGGTAACGCCTGCTCTATCTCCGCCTCGGCAGCCTCCACCTTGTATTGGCGTCCGTCACCAAACTCCACCTCGCCAGCCAGGAAATCATCTTCCTCGTCTTCCATCTGTTGAAGCATGAGAGACTGTTCACGTGATGAGCGCAATCATGCTCACTTCATCCCAGTGATGCGCATTAGGATCCAGATGCACGCCGCGGAACGCATCAGCAGACGTGTCTGCCAGCGCAGGCGGACGCGCTTCTGCCTTATGCGACGGTCCGACTCTTGGTCTCTTGCCTATTGAAATATCAACAGGGTCCCACGTACAATCGGACTATGAGTCAAGCGCACCTCTTGCTGCCTCTGCTGCTGTCGGAAAATCAGCCTCCACTCCCAGAGCCGGTTTAGCACTTGTAGGTGCTGCTGCCACAGGATGACCCCAAGCGTTCACAGTGGGCGCTGCCGGCTTCTGCATCTGTACAATTGCTGGAGCTCGGCTCATCGGGACAACTCCTGCGGGAACTGCTGGCACTCCGGTCGTCCGCGGCGGTGCCGCCATTGAGGTTGCTAACTTCGCAGATGCGGCTTGTAATGCCGCAGCGGGTCCGACGGTGCCAGGACCAGCACTGCCAGAGACAGAGGACTGGCCTTGCGCAGGGGCTGGTGTCGCAGCGGGTTGAGGTGAGGGGGCTCCTGATGGCGTGTTGCTCTTCCAGCCCGCAGACGGCGTAGATACTGAAGGAGCGACCATTGTCAGCTTTGTAGTGACGAGTCGTGATTGAGATTGGGTTGGTGTGATGGATGCGGGTCGGGCAACTGAAGGCCAGTCAGATTAAGACTACAACCTTGGAGAAAAACGGACGTACTCGTAGGAACGACGCCCTTGCCCGGGGCTGGAGGCGGGGTTGGCGTGGCTGTCTTCTGCAAGAACTTCTTGTTGATATTCGCGGAGCTGACGAACTTCTTCGGTGGTCCTGGATGCGCCATGCCTGTGGCGTGTGCAGATGCGGATGTTGAGGCGTGTTCACTAGTCGCACTCGGCGTCTCCACGGGCGTTGATAGCGTCGAACCCTCCAGGCCACCATCTTCATGCGGCTCTCCATTGTGCTGACCCTCCGACACCTCTGCCTTTCGCTCTGCATCCTCATGTGGCGGAGTTTGCGTGTCGATCGATAGCTCTTTCGCCGAATTTGTGCTTCCACTAGCTTCTGCCTGCACAGACGCGTCCCTCGGCTCATCTCCATGCTCATCTCCAGAATGTGCCCCTGAACCCGCTACACCCGTCACAACAGTCTCCTCGGTCGAACTGCCATTATTGGAATCAATGGCTTGCTGCTGAGAGTCGCGTTCTGGGTCATCACCCATGCTCTGGTCGAACTAGTTCGCTGAGAGACGCGCCGAAAGAAGCCAAGATCAGCCAGGGATGCTCACACGACTGCGGTCGACACGCCTCACCAGCAGGTATCGGAAATATGATAGCCAACGACCTCCCCAGGCTTAGAAAGGTATAAGAGAATCTGAGAGCTCCCTTCGAGTGGTGGAGCAAATGATAGGAGCAGGCAGCAATGTGTATTGATAGTAGTCGCCCGACGCCGACGCTATTGGGCTGTACAGTCTGCTCACACCGCGCAACTGACTGTGGGCTTGCGATCCAATGTGAATCACAGAACGGACCTAAACTTTTAGCTCCGTGCACCCTCCCTCACCCGCCACCTATCACCGAACTGAACGTATAGCTGCGCGCCGAACCAACAATGGAGATGGTTATCTTGACTACCGCCTTCTCAAGGTAGTTTGTAGGTATAATAAATTTCATTCAGGGACTGGATTACCCCATCATATGCTACAACACCACCTCTACTTCTTCTGCTCTTCCTTCTTGGGCGGCGGCGGAGGCTTGACCTTGAATGTCTCAGGCTTGACATCCTTGCCATCTCCAACCATCTCCCACGGACTGAGACTATCCTGGAAGTTCCTGTCCGAGTGATCAGTTGATGTGGTAGGGGACCATACCAGTATGCTAACCTGAAGGCTTGCGTCATTTGCAGGGGCTCGTAGACGACGCGCTTCTTCTCCTCGTCGTACATGACCTCCACATATCCCTGAAGGAATGATTAGCAACGGTTCGATACGAGAGTTCACGCGAGCTCACGGTAAGGGGGAAGTCCTTGCGCAGAGGATGCCCTTCAAAGCCGTAGTCGGTCAAGATGCGACGTCTGTACCGTACTTTGAGCGAAAGTCATTGAAGAATGCCAATCAACATACAGATCCGGGTGGTTCTCGAAGAAGACACCATACAGGTCCCAAACTTCACGTTCATACCTGTATGCGTATCAGTATCGGGGAAGTAACATGGGAAAGAGAGCAACGTACCAATCCGCACCCCTGAACACCCCGCTAGCCGTCGGCACAGGCGTAACCTCATCGCAATACGTCTTGACCCGTATCCTCGTCCCATACTTCAGACTCAACAAATTGTACACCACCTCAAACCTCTGACTCTTAGTCGGGTAGTCCACACCGGCAATATCCATCACCTGCTTATACTGGCACTGGCTGTGATCGCGCAGGAAGGTGAGGAGCGGGACGACGCCGGACGGAGCGGTGTACAGGACGAGCTCGTCCTTGTAGACGCTGAATTGCTGGATGAACTTGGGCATGCATTGGAGCAGGTAGGCACCGTATTCGTGCATTTGACCGGTGATGGGCGCATATTTCGCTTCGTAGGGGTTGATGCCGGCTTCCTCCTTGAAGGGGGACTCGCTCGCTGCTCGAAGGTAAGAACACGTTCTTGACGCCGATAATGCTCAGCTCACCCAACCGCCTAGCCGTCGTAGAGTATGCGAGAGCACCCCTTACAGCAGTCCTGGGCGCAATACGCGCCGTTTTGGCCGCTCTAAACACAGCGGCAACTGCTCTGGATGCCATGGTTTGGGCGAGGTTAAGGACCAGATACCCTGCTTTGGCAACGTTCTAATTGGGCAACACATTCGCACAGCCACTGATGGGCGTCATCCGTGCGATCGGCCGGCTGTCCCCGCACCATGACAAGGTAAAATCTATCACTATCGTGGTATAAATAGGTTCATTCACAACCAGATCATTTGTGTAATGTAGAAAGATTAGCTATGCGAACGAAGGGCTTTATGCGGCATGAGCGAGCTCAACAGCCTTCTCAGCAGCCTCATCTAAGCCGTCGAAGGGGTAGATCTTCAACCCAGACTCCCGGATAAGCCTAAACGAGACGTGAGCAAGAGGCCGAAAAGAAGCAGAAATTGCTTACGCCTTCGCCTCAGGCTCCTTCGTGCCCTGCAGACGCACGACCAAGGGGACCTTAAGCTGGAGCTCCTTGGTAGCCTTGATCACACCCTCGGCAATGTAGTCGCAGCGCATGATACCACCGAAAATGTTGACGAAGATCGACTTGACGCTAGGATCGCTGAGCAGGATACCGAACGCAGCCTTGACAGTCTCAGGCGTGGCCCCACCACCAACGTCAAGGAAGTTGGCGGGGTCACCACCATGCAGCTTGAGCACATCCATGGTGGCCATGGCGAGACCGGCGCCGTTGACGAGGCAGCCGACGTTGCCGTCAAGCTTGATGAAGTTCAGGTTGTACTTCTGAGCCTCAACCTCGGCCGGGTCTTCCTGGGAGATATCGCGGAGAGCGAAGATGTCCTTCTGACGGAACTCGGCGTTATCGTCGAAGCCGAACTTGGCATCCATGCTGCGGAAGAACGTTTAGTCGAGGGTTGACGATCTTTCTCGGGTATATGCTCACCAAAGAACAGCACCACCCTTCGTCTCAGCCAAAGGATTGATCTCAATTTGCGTCGCATCCTTCTCATGGAAGATCTTGTACAGCTTCTGGAAGATATCGGCCGCCTGCTTTTGGGCAGACTCGGTCTTGAAGCCCAGCTTCTTCGCGACGCCGAGAGCCTCGTCGGTAGATAAGCCATTCTCAAAGTTGATGGGAGTGGTGATGATCGCCTCTGGGTTCTCCTTTGCCACATCCTCGATGTTCATACCACCAGATGCAGATGCAACGAGTACAGGTGATTGCGTGGCACGGTCATTAAGGATGGCAGCGTAGTATTCATGCTCCGGTGTGCGACGCTCCGCAAGCATGACCTGCGTTACATCAGCAAAATCATTCTTTAAGCAGTGTTGACAGCACGCACAGCGTTACATATCCGCCCCTTCTCGCCAGTCTGCTTCGTGATCAGCTTGTGGCCAATCATCTTCTCCGCGATCTCCTCCGCCTCCTGAGGCGAGTTGACCATGTGCACACCGCCCTGGAAACCATTCTCGAAATGGCCCTTCCCACGACCACCAGCAAGGACCTGAGCCTTGATCACCAGCTCATTAGTGCCTATACTTTACGTCAGCCGATAAACGGAATGCATGCTGAGGAGCTGGCTAACCAAACTTCTTTGCCACTTCCAATGCCTCCTTCGGCGATTTGGCAGCAATGCTCTTTGGTGTTGGTACACCATACTACGAACACGATGAGCAACTCATCCCTCGAACATGCCTTTCATCACTTACAGAGTTCAGCAACTCGACAGATTGGTATTCATGAATGCTAAGAAAGCGCTTCTGCTGGCCCGCGAACTATATGCACATCAGCGGACCATCACCACAAATCCGCAAACCTTTACATACGCGCTTAAGAGCGGGCAATGCCCTCGCAGAGCGAAACATAGTAGTGGGTGCTGGTCGTCAAAAAGTCAGCGACAGCAACGACAAACAGCGAAAGCGAGCGAGATATACCGGAGTTGGCTTTGCCGGTTCAATCGTGGATGAACGTTAGGGACGGCAACGGCGGGAAGGGGCCGAGGAGAGATTGAACGGAGACGGATTCGGTCACGTTCGCATGACGTCCGCGACGCCGCGGCGTGCTCAGCCACTAATTTGGGCCCAATTGACCTGACAACGAGCTGTTGTGCGAACCTCGCTGGCGAACGTGCCGTCCAGCACTTTGCTTATCGTTGAAATATGTCGGCGTTGTCGAAGTACCATGCCCGCAATGACAGGCTGAAGAGAAATGACATACGGACTAGGAAGTGGAAGCGCTAGATGCCAGTGTGCGAGATCACCCTTGAGCTAATAAGGACAGGTGTGTCTGACATATATTTTGATTGACCTATTGGAGTTCAATGCCCTCCTACTCATACCATTGTTTGCACTAAACCAGCTATCAACATGAATCTAGCGTGAGTGGATGCCTCAAAGCATCTGAGCGGATAGAAGCCTTTGTTAGAAACCCAAAAAGCGTTTCCGCTGACGATTCCGGCCCGCTCCCGTACACCCTTGATCGTCCGCAAGCTGATCAATTCGGCTAGTCGTTCAGACGACAGCTTGGTTTATGGATTTCAGTCAGTCCTGCCATGGCGCTGTGCCACAAGTGGTGGTCTGCTTCCCGAGTTCAGGTCGGGGTTGGTTTCCAGTATCGGATTACAGGAGCAGATCGTACGCCGCCCCACCAAAGAGTTCGGGAACGAGGGCGAGAAAACGTAATTTACAACCTCAATAAGGCGAATTAGCTCCGGCAGCCGTTGTTGACAGATAGTCCAGGTCAACGGTGAGCTGTCGGGGGTCGTGACGAAAAAGGGTTTAAGGGACCGGACAGCCTGGCGACGCGAACAACGGTCGAGGGACGCGATCTGCAACAAACATTTGCAGCATCTCACATTCGCGGAGAGCTTGCTTTTTTGTAATGTAGGCCGGTTGTGAATGTGACTGATACGTGAGCCCAACATGACCAGTCCTGCGCTGAACGGAGAGTCCACGTAACGGTCTTGCTCATCAACCCTCATCAAGCCGAAAACGTCGCAGACATTGATTTGTCGCTTCTTGGGATAGGGCCCTTGACAACACCCGCTTTTCGCTCTCCAGTAAAGAGAACAAGGCGAATTAGCGGGCATCCCATGTGGTTCCTGACATTCGAAATACCCCCGGCGGGCTGATAGCCACATCAAAGGCCGGGCATGCAAGGGTGGAGAAAAAGGGAAAGGACCGATCGATTGTCGCTTCGAGGAAAAGAAGCCGGACGCGCTCCGGATGCATTCCAGTAAGAAAATCCAGGCGCATACACAGACCGTCCCACGCCTCGACGAGACAAACGCGACCCCAAAGCCACCCCTCCGTCTTTGACAGGCAGGACCAGCCAGACCAGACCCAGCCTTCCCCTCGCCTTGTGCAAGCTGGGCCCCGCTGCCGTCTTCCTCTCGGCAGCCGTCCTCGACAGTCAGTCCATATCTCTCCTCCCTCCCGTCCTTCTTTCCCTCCCTTACCCCTGGTCTGCTCTCGTACAACTGGCGACTTGTCGTTGAGGCTCAACCGGCTGAGGGGACACGACCATCATGCACGCCGTTCGCCCCTCTCCCAACCCATCGACCGATACCCTCTCGGCAGCACCTCCATTGACATTTGGCGCATCGGCAGCATCTTCCTCTCGGTCCTCCTCACGCTCGGTGCACACATTGCGACCGGTACTCCGCCGGCGGGATGCCGACATGGACAGCGATTCGTCGAGTGCGGGCTCGGACATCTCAGCACGCTTGTCGGCACCGCCGAACGTGAAAATCCCGCTCGGCGATGCGGTGGAGGGTATCAGAAGAGAGGTGCGGGAGATGAGGAGTGTGCTCAATGGGACGGCGAGTGGACGGACCACTCCAAAACGGCGAAAGAAGGGGACAAGGAGCGCTA
The DNA here is from genome assembly GCA_037974965.1 of Dacryopinax spathularia. Lineage (NCBI taxonomy): Eukaryota > Fungi > Basidiomycota > Dacrymycetes > Dacrymycetales > Dacrymycetaceae > Dacryopinax > Dacryopinax spathularia. Next base: position 2,408,551 of record JBBPFI010000001.1, read on the forward strand.
CCGACGGGGAGAGGCCGAGGGGTGCATATAGTGCACTTGGTGTGAGGAGTGCGGATGAAAAGAGCTTGCTGCAGCGGGAACTTGAAGAGGCCAACGTAAGTCCCATCATGCAAATGTATGCGCGAGATGAAATCCGTTTACGACCTATATGCGCTCTATAGGACTTCATGACACATACGCCGATCGACTCGCCCATCATCCCCTCCGCTTCGTCGTCGTCATATATGTCTGACTCCTCCGCCGCCCCCGCCTACCCATATCACTGGGCAGGCAACCCGTATCCCTCCACCTACACCGACATCCCGCCCTCTCCGTCCCCCTCTCTCCACTTCAGCACCTCTTCGTCGTTCCAGTCATCCTCTCATACCCCGCATACATCTCTCGCATCCTCGGTCTACCCAGTCTCGTCAAGCAGCACCAACCAGACAAATACCAACACATACACATACACCTTTAGCGGCATGTCCTCGCCTACTTCGCCGGGGTCGAACGCAACGTACCGGACGAACAGCATGGCCTTCTCTCAACTGTCTGGCTCTCGCAGCATGCAGTATCTCCCGCTGTCACCATCTCTATCTGGTAGTGCTTCAGTGCACTCCCAGTCGCTTGAGTCAGCCGCGGACGGCGAAGATGATGTTGCTTATCGATTAAAGCTGCTCGTGCAAAACCGTTACTACTTGCCATCTCCGCATGACAAGCCTACGGTGCAAGAGCTTGGTGGTCTGACGGTATCGCCTTCTGGTGGTATCACGAACACCTCCGTATCATCCAAGCCAAAGTCACCCGGCGGGGCGCTCAAGCAACTCTTCGGCGGGCGAACGCGTTCAAACACTTCCCTCACTTCTTCCTCCCAAAACTCCTCACCAGGTTCGAACCCGCATCCAGCATCTCCAGGACAAATGCGGTCTTCCCGATCGCAAGTCTTTACACGCGCCGCTGCAGGACCAGCGCCTCCTCCGTCACTTGCGATTCCTGGTACATTCCCTCGACGAGCTTCGTCGCCAGCCATCGCTAGTCCTCCAACATCCAAGACGCCGGAACCCAAAGGGCGGGTCATGGTCATCAAGGAGCGCGTGCCTGATCTGCCTCGCGCGGCTCGTGAAGCCCGCATGCGGGAGGAAGAACGCGCTCGGATACATCCTGAAGTAGCGAAGAGAAGGGAGATGGAGCTGCTGGAGCAAACTCAGGAGTGGGAAGTTGATCCGACAGAGGAGGTTGATATGGCACCCCCCGCACTCAAGGACCCCGTGAAGGCGAAGATTGCTAAAGGAACATTCCTTCCACCTCGCCCGCCACCTCAGGCGCCTGCTCCGCCTCCTCCTCCTCCCCCGAAGGAGGAATCGCAATCGGTGGGACTGGGTATCTCAGCACCGCCAGCGCCATCTCCAGTGCCGAGCCGTCAAGTCCCCGCTTCAGTTCGAGGCGAATCTGAGTGGGAGACCGAGGAATCCGAGTTCGAGGCTGCCCCTGCTCCTGCACCGGTGCCGCGGCATCTCGACCTTGATCCTGAGGAAGAGGCATGGCGAAAGGCGCTCCTGCATCAAGCAGTTGGTCTCAGCATGGTCCAACAATGGCCGAAGCGGATTATCGCGGACGAAGCGGAGGACAGCTCGGCCTGGGAGACAGAAGCTCCGGCACCTACACCAAGAGCAGTCCCGCAAAACCAGCCTAGGCGACAAGTTGGACAAGGCACGTACGGCGGCTCAAACGTCGACCTGCGTCCTACGCGACAGAGAATTGCCAGCAACGCGTCAGCGTCCGCTGCCTCGTCGGCCAAGAAGTCCGTACGGAAAGTCGCGAGTCAGCCAGCAATGGTCGTCGGCCCTCCGCCGCGGATGCCGTTGCCGCCTCTCCCGCTTCCTCCACTTCCAGCCAAAATTCAGCCTGCCGTACCGCTTTCTGCTCCCGCCGCCTTGCTCCCTCCTCTGGAGTTGATAGACAAGCCGGCGGCGCCGCAAGCTGCTGCCACCCACTCGATGACTTCAGGCCCAAGCGTTGAATCTGAGCTGTCTACGCGTCAAAGCTTCGATAGCGCCTCCCAGTATTCTGGAACTGACGGTGAGACAAGGAAGCGGGACACCATCATCGCTCTACCGAGGGGTACGGTCCCCGTTGAGTCTGCGTCTCCGGCCTCACCAGTACATGGACGTAATGCTAGCGGCGGTACTGGCGCGTCCCTGTCGCCCCCTGGATCGCCGATATCGTTTGGAAGCGGCAGTATTCCGCCGGCTCAGCGAACCTCGCCGCAAGGTTTCCGATCACCATCTAGCCCGGGTAGTCCGCACAGTGCACTCGGCTTCAGGCGCAAGCCTGCGCCTCTTGTCTTGGGCGGACCCGAACTTGCGACATTCCCTATTCCACGCGGGCCGCTACATCCAGCCTTGCAAAAAGATGGCAGCGTTCTTGCTCCACCTGCGCGAGATGACGGCATGGTCGATTTCCCAAGTCAACGAATGGTTATGACTCCCAGTTCCGTTGGCGCGTCTCTGGGGCATGGACATCCGTCCACCGCTCCGCACGACATGGATCGCTTCCCTGTCGAGCGCTTGCACAGCCCGGCAATGTCCAACTTCAGCATGCCACACAGTATTCCTCGAGCATCAAGCACATTCTCGCATGCCGATTCCGTCTCGCTTGCTCCGTCTAGCAAGTATCATTCCTCAGGTGCCAAGACGACACCCCTAGACCAATACGGATTCGACCGTCGCCGGCCGATAACGAACACTCCAGTTGAGCCACGCTCAGCTTCGCCATCCGCGCGTTCGTTCTTCTCCCGATTCAGAAAAGATTCCAACAAGAAAGCCCGAATGCCGGGCTCTACATTAGAGCTCATCAAGCACATGCCGCCGTCTCCGTCTGCCGCCACCCTTGCCTTGACCAGAACTGGCGGCATCAGCAGCGAGAATGTCGCAATCGTTTCCAACCAGAGCGGCCGTAGTGCCAGCTCTGACGCAGGAGTTTCGCCCATTGCGCCAACTCAGAATACCCCTACGGCCGCCTGGACACGCCAGCAGCAATCGGAAGATCCTGCCGTCAGAAGACTGGACGGTCTGCTTGCTCAGCATGTTGAGGCGGAACGGGAGAGGATGCGACAGATCGCCAGTCGTGCTCACGCGGCCGCTTCTGTGAGATCGTGAACGCCTCGCCTTGGATCGTTTCTTTCGCCCGTCTTTCTTACCACTGCTTTGACGCAACCACCTCGATACCCAATGAGTACGAGATTTCCACATTTTGACATATGCCATCAATTCGACCTTTTATCTCTCTGGAAATGGGTGTATAGTATATCGTACGAAACGTTTCATATTTGATGTTTTACGGTCTCGTCCTTTCGAGCACAGTGTATTGAGCTATTTGATCATCATTATTCTACAGTGTCCATCCACACACAAGCGTTTGTTCTGGTGTGGGTATTGCAACACTCGCGGGCGCGGCACTTTTAAGCACAGTTGGTTTTGGGTGATGCGCTGCAATGTGAAGAGCAACATTATAAACCACGTTTGGATTCGCCCACAACGATGTATGATTTTTGGGGACACATCAAAAGCCAAGCACTTGACCACTTAACAAAGATCCCATCCTGAAGCCAACATTCACTAGCAATCGCGCAGGAACAGATTTATGATGTATTCATTTTATTATCATGATATGAATGACAGCTATACTAGTTTTGACTAAGAATCAAAGAAACGACTCACCTTCAACTAAACCAAGTCAATCCTAAGAGATGGGAGGATGTCAGTTCATTTTCATGATGCTCAGAGGAAAAGGTACTCACAAAAACAACTGGATGCCCACTGCACAAGCGTACAGTGGGCCACCATCCACACGAGCTCACCCAGTGGCCAACCTGGGTGAGCAAGTGCGGACACCGAAAGCGTGGCAAGGGAACGGTGACAGAATAAAGATAAAAATAATAATAAAAAAGAAGACGAAGAAGTTGCCTCCCCAGGCGATGGCAGCACTTTCATGCGCGGTTAGCTGGCTTCCCTTTCACTGTCCTTTCTCGTCGGTCCGCCTACCCGCCTCCTGCCTCCGCTCTCCTTTCCTCCCTCGAACCCCTGCCAGCCAGCAACCCGCATCTTCCTGGCTCCCCGGGGAGAGAGGGAGCCGCGCCTATGTATATGTTTAGGTGTGTGGTTGCGGCGCGATTTTTGGGCTAGGCCTGTCGAAGACTCCTACGCGCCGCTGGAGGAGTCGACCTAGTGGTGCCCGCCCAGGCAGATACGTCCTCGGCCGATAGGGCTCCCCTGGGGCGGGTGCAGGGGTGGAGGGTGGGGTAAAGTAGAGAAGGCTCGACGGGGTGAGGGGGTGCGGGGTGTAAGGAGTGACCAACTGCGACAAATGGGCGAGTTTAATAGGCCAGAGAGGGACGCACAGGCCATGGTTTGTGCGTTTCTTGCTGCTGGAGGAGGACGGTGGCTGGGGTGAGAGAAGCTGCCCCACGTGTCTGGGAAGCAGGGCGGTCGTTAGGCAGGAGCTTCCGCTGCTTGGGAAAAGAAGGCGTCAAGGAATGAAAGAAGGCGGAGTCCACTTCCGTGGGAAGGTGAAAGGGTTCCGAGTGAGTGGAGAGGTGGAAGATGTAGGAAGATTGCTTTGTCAGTCCATTCATCGGCCGCAAGGGATTCGTTTTTGCCATGCTCGGCAGGCCTTCCAAAGGGTTGATGAAGGGGCTGGAGAGGCAACAGCCGGGAGGGTGCGCCTTGCTCCGTGCTCGCATTATCGGAGTAGCACGTTCTCTTCGCACAGAGCGGCCGAACAGGAGCAAATCGTCTCCAACGGTGAGACCGGCGCAGAGACCGTACGGTTCAAGACGGGCGCACATCACCAGTATCGAGTCCAATCTGCAATCCATAATAAGTGATACTGTACAACGGTTTGCAAGTGCGCAAAAACAATCAGAGATCTCGAGTCTGTAACGAAAGTAACATAGGAGTACACCCGCTCCCCGTCTCCCCATCCCCCCAACTCCTACCGCTCGCCACCCATCCACGGCGAACAGCCAGCATACGCGCACGTTCAGCGCACCTGCCCCCCCGGCTGGTTCCAGCTCAACAGGCTCATATCGCCCAACCGGCGCGGTTTGACGCAGTGCCATACCAGCCCCACCACGGCGAGGAGGACGAAGAGCGCTGCGGTGCCGACGTATGCCCAGCCTAGGAAGGGATTTTTGCCGCCTATCCAGGAGACGGTGCTGATTACGAGGGATTTGGTGCCGCCGAACATCTCTACTGGGAAGTCTAGTGGAGAGGGTTAGTATGGGTAGAGCAGGTGCAGAGAGGCGAGGCGAGGAGGTATGAGGGGGGCAAGGGAGAAGTAGGAAGGGGGAAGGAGAGAGGTAGTGGGAAAAGGGGAAAGGGGACGTACTCATCGCCACGCTAACCTCGTACCTCCCCTGCGGCAACACAGCACCATCGTTCCTCCCATAAAGCTTCGTGAACGTCGGCAAGCCCGCAGTCCGCATCCAAACCTGAAAATGCTCGTCGTTCCTCAAATCCGGATAGCTGCTCGCATTATACCTGCTGCCGTACTTCGCGTGCCAGTTCGGCGGGGGAGCCACCTGCGTGAGGTCGCTGTACCCGGGGTAGTCGACGTATTTCTTCGCTTCGCCCGACCAGGCAATGCCTTGCGAGGTGAAGTTGTACGGCTGTGTACCCGAAGAGACGGGAGTGAGGTTGCCGATCGTGTCGTTATAGATACTGTTCGCGATCAGCCCGCATGGATAGATAGGGATCGTGCCGTCGATAGAGTCGAGCGGCGCGCAGTTGCCTTTACTCAGCGCGTTCGCGTCGGGGGCTTTGCCCTGCAGTTGGTTGCTGTCGAGCGACTTGACGTACCGACGATGGTTTTGGAAGAAGTTTGTCAGTTTGTAGTACATGAATACGCTGGGGCCCATATCGGCCGGGACGTCAAACTGGATCGTGCATGTTCCTTGTTGGCCTTCGGCGTCGGCCGGAGCGGGCTGGAAGGTCCACTGCGGAGGGCTGTACGAGGAGCCGGAATGGGCCGAGGAGAGCTTGTAGCTGTAGGTGGGCAGGTTGGAGGGTGTGCTGGAGGCGGTATGACACTGCGTGTAGTCGAGCGTTATCTCGCTGACGAGGTTGGAGCCCCAGATGAGCAGACCGCCAATGGGGGCGAAGATGAGACCGATGATGAATAGTGTCGGGAGGACAGTGCGCGGGGTGAGGATAGGCTGCCACGCTTTTAAGCGTTGTTGCTTGAAGGCCGTGTCTGCCAACATCCTGGTTAGATAAGGTCTTGACGCAATGGAAGGGAAGTGGTGGACGCACTGGCTGGCCGACGCCAACTGCCTTTCTTCTCCTTCCCTTGGTCGTCTACCTCGCCGTTCTGCCCATTCTGCTCAGCCTGCTTCTTCTTCCTGTTCCAGACTGCCATCCCAATCAATCACTTGCACTATACAAAGTCTTCCTAGACAATGGTACAAGACAACGACGAGAGCAGCGTAGTGGGGGGTAATGCGTTTGCTGGTTGTCGTCTGCAGCAGAGAGTAGTGCAGATCAGGCGCTCTGGGGAGCTCGGCGGTCGATGAGGAGGAGGGGAAGCGGTGCTGACACCGTTCGAAGGGATGGGCGTGTTTGTCTCCGCGCCGAGCGTGTCATCTCCATTACATAACAACTTCGCCACTCTGAAATCGCCACTCTGAAATATCACCGGTGACTTCATAGTTCATACCAAAATCCCAACTGCACTCCAACACAAAGCAGACGACGACCTCGACCTGCACCACTCCCCTCAGGACGACGGCGCAACATGTCAGTGGACATATTCAACCGCCCACCAACAATAGCAGACGACACACTCCACTACACACTTCATTTCCCTCCCCCCGAGTCCGAGCCCAGTAACCTAACAGCACTATCAGCACTTATACTTGACTACGTTCGCCAGCTGCTGCCGAAAGATTTTCTCTGGCATCGGGATGGGTTCGAGCTCCGAGTTGCTGAGAGGGAAGGGAAGGGCAAGGGTAAGGCGAAGGCCAGAGACGCAGGGATGGGGAGTGGGGCGAGGGAGATGAGAGAGGGTGATGCGTGGTTGGAGGGAACTATGAGGGTCGGGGATGCGGTGGATGATGAGTGGGCCGTCGTATTCCTCCTCCGGGAGATAAGCAAGAAATGGGACTGCATAATCAGGTACGCCCCCTGCCCACTCACTCCAACCCCACCCATATCTTCCAACTACCCTGAATAGAGGCAGCAACTAACTCTAAGCATAGCGTAACAGACTCGGACGGCCAGTTCCTCCTCATCGAAGCAGCCGACTCCCTCCCGCGCTGGGTCACACCCCAAAACGCGCAAAACCGGGTCTGGCTCTATCAGGGTCAACTACACCTCATCCCGCTCGAACATGCTTCTTCCGGTCCCCGGCCTGCGCGGGACCTAGGAGCAGGGGACAGCGACGACGAGCTCGACCCGTCCGATTCTGCCTGGCTCTCCATCCCCGACGCCCTTCGCTTTGTGCGTGACCCGGCGGTGCAGACCGTTGCGCCCCAGGCAGTACAAGCTGCCGTTAATGGACGAATAGCAAGATATCCCGAAGCGTTCAAGGCGCATATACATCACACCCTCGCCTTCCTCCCCCTCCCCCTCGCGCGCGCCCTCTCTACCCACCCAGAGCTAGCGCAACGAGCAGCAGAAACCTTCTACACGCGAGACGCGCTCCAGCTCCGAGCAGCACACAAGATGTCGCGCTTTCCCCCTTTCCCTAGTGTACTGGTTAGGGTGACGCTGACGCGGGTTGCGTATGCGCAGCTGAGGGGACAGAAATGGCTGCCGCCGAGGGTGTTTGGGCCGCAGCCGAGGGGGGAGAAGGAGAGGAGGTGGTGGGAGGTGGGTGCTATGATAGCGGCGGGGTGTGAGATGCTGTACCAAGAGACTCGCGCTCGGAATGCTCAAACTGCAGCGGCGGCTGCAGGAGGAGCAGAGGGGAAAGAAGCGAAGGAGGCGAGGTTGGAAGCGTTGAGGAGGGATCCGGGCTGGGGGAGGTATTTGGAGACGTTGAAGCGGGCTGGATATTTTGGGAGTGAGGTAGAGGGGAGTAGGGTGTGGAAGGAGAGGGAGGAGAGGGCTGTGGAGGCTTATGTCCAGGCCCGAGCTACAGAGTACGTTCTTTTCCCTCTCTACTTCTTGGTTTCTTCCTTCAGCGCCTTTCTTCGAGCGAGAGCTGATATTCGGAGTAGGGACGCAGCCAGACCATCGTTCGCCTCGCTTATCGAGAGCGCTCTATCCGCCCCTGGACCGAGTGAGGACGAATTGAAAGCTTCAGCCCAAGAAGGAGAAGACGACGATTCCTGGCTCGACGTAGGGCAAGAAGAGCTCGAAACTCTCCTCGCGCGCGCCTCAACCGGAAATGCTCCCCCCACCAACCCAAGCTCGACATCAACACAGCGAGCGCAAGAAAAGGAGGAACCAAAGATCCAAGAGCTCAAGGAAGATGGGACCCCTGCGAACGAGGATGTGGATATGGAAGCTGAGGAAGAACGACTCGCCGAGAAGGAAGCGAGTAGGCTGAAGGAGATGGCCCGGAAAGTGGAGGCGTTCGTCGAGGGGGAAGGCGATGTCGAGGGCGCCACTTTCCCCGAGTACGTCCCTCCCCTCCTTCCCCACCTTCGATCATATACTAACAGAGAGGTAGTGATATCCTGGAAGAAGACGACGATATGCGCGATTCTGATGACCCGACGGACTCCGACGCCGATGTGGACATGGAGCTCACTCCTGAAGAACGAAAACGCGCTATGGACGCGCTTGTCCAGCCGCTCGCGGAGGGGGAGTACGGCAAGATGCCTGCAGATTGGAAGAAGCCGCAGCCCATGTCCGATACTGCGCTCGCAGAAGCGGAAGCGAGACATACCGCCCTCACTTCTGGCGACCCTCCTGCAGACGCAGGCAAGGGCAAGGGCAAAGCCAGGGCGAACGAGGATCTCGAGCCGCTCGATATGACCCAAGGCCACCGCGCGCCCCTCTTCGAACGAGAGAAATACGAAGGCCATTCGTCCGATTCATCCCTCGACGAAGCCGGCCAAGGCCTCTCCGACTCGGAAGAAGAAGGTTCCGATGCGCCCCAGGTCGTCGGCGAACTGGGGGACGAGGAGCTGGACGTGGATATGCAGGAGGAAGAAGAGGAGTTTTTGAGGTTTGCGAGGAAGGAACTGGGGATTTCGGATGAGGGGTGGGGGGAGATCGTTAGGCAGAGGGAGGGGGAGGGGAGGTTCGTGCCCAGGTCTGCTGCGGCGGGGAAGAAACCTGCTCAGGAGGAGGATAAGGAGGTGTTGGGTCCTAAGCCTCCGAAAGGCAAGTCGGCGGCGAAGGGTAGGACATCGGCGGATAAGGCGGCGGAGAAAGCGGTACGGTGGATGGACGCTACTCCTGCGCCGCAGAAAGCGCCGAGGGAAAGAAGACAAGGCGGACCGCGACCGAACGCCAATCCGAACTTGGACTCCTTCGAGCGAGTTATGGAGGCTATGGAGGGAGAACTGGCGCGCGCGAAAGCCGAAAAGTCTGGCAAGGGCAAGAAGTCCTCCGCCAGTCCCGTCCAGTCGAATACAAAAGCGCAAGATGCCAAGGGCAAAGGCAAAGCGCCCGCTTCTCCTGATGAAGATGAGGAAGACGCAGACGAGATGCTCCGCGCGATGGACGCCGAGCTAAAAAGCGCGCTCAAGAAAGGAGAAGGTGATGAGGGAGATTCGGACGACGAAGAGACCCCGATGGACTACAACCTCATCAAGAACTTCCTCGAGAGCTTCAAGTCCCAGGCTGGGCTTGCGGGGCCCGTGTCTGGGATGGTTGGGAGGCTCGAGAAGGGGTGGGTGTGGCCGAGGGATGAGGGCGAGGAGGGGAAGCACTGAACATGTAGGATCGGAAGGAAATGTACGTTTATCTTTGGGCCGATGTTGGCAACGAGCATTGTACAACAACGCATCAATGGAAGTAATGAAGTCACTCAATCATGCACAATTGTTCTATGTCTGCTCCCTTTCCATCGTTCAGTCTCTCCGTTTTCGAACAATCTTTGCTGAATACTTGGTTAGCGCGCTCTCGAGTTTCCATATCCGAAGAACTGAGCTTCTGACCCTCTTTCGACCGGCCGAGCTGTGGCAATTGGTCTGACATACCTTCATTTGCGGTCAATGGGGAGGCCTACTTCGGCTGTTGCCTCTCCAGCCACCGGCATGGAAACATGGAATGCCCGACGAACTCGTGAAAAGCAACCCTTGAGGCCGATGAATGGAGTGACAAAGCCATCTTCTTGCATCTTCGCATTCTCCCCTCATCAGAACCCTTTCACCTTTCAACGGGAAACAACTCCGTCTTCTTTCACGGTCCGACGCCTTCTTTTCCCACCGCTCGGAAGCACCTTCCTAGCAACCGGCATGCCTCCCGCACATGTCCATGCTTCTTTCCTTGCGCCACCCTCACCACAAACCAACCACCGCCCGCCCCGGCGGCCGCACCTGAAGCAAGCAAGAAACGCTCGAACCATGGCCCGTGCGTCCTCCTCTGGGCTATATAACTCACCCATGGTGGGCACTCTGGACACTCCGTACACCACACTCCCCACTCCCCGCTCCCTGCTCCCCTCCCTTGACTTTGCCCTACCCTCCACCCCTGTACCCGCCCCAGGGGAGCCCTCTCGGCCGAGGACGTATCTGCCTGGGCGGGCACCACTAGGTCGGCTCCTTGCGCGGCGCGTAGGAGTCTCCGACAGACCTAACCAAAAAAGCGCGCCGCAAGCACATACCCATATAAATATATATAGCGCGGCTCCCTCATCTCCCCGGGGAGCCAGAAAGATGCAGTTGGCCAGCATGAAAGCGCAACCGTTGCTGGGGAGGCAACTTTCCTTTTCTCTCTTTACCCATGCTTGTGCGACGGCCTGATCAACCGGCAAGCAAGCATGGGTGGGCGTCTGCGGGGCTGTTGCCCTCTCCTTGGAGAGGGTAATGGTAGGTGCCTGCAGGCGCCCAACCCCATTTTTTTGTGAGTCTCCTTTGTCCGCAATGTCTTGACCAGTACTAATGCCGCAAACATGTTCTAGGCATCTAAGCAGGCTTGAGTTACAGGTAAGTCATTTCCCTTCTTTCACCTAACTCTTCTTTGGCCTGCACTTTTATGCGCTCTTATACAACACCATGCTACTTTTACCATACCAGATAACTTATGCCTTGGGTAATGCTACATCGTTGTCCCGTCTTCAGCTGTGTCTCTTTTGCAAAGAGAACAATTGGCACAGATGTGACTTCACCGCAGGACAAACAGCCTCATCGGCGAGAGCCCTTGAGTCAATGCTCACTATGGAGCTCTCCCACCCCAAAAGCGCCGCATCGGCTTCACACTGTACTTGCGATGGTGGCAGGAGGAGGCGCCGCCGCGGCTGATAGTGTCGCGCAAAAAGATGATGCCAGGCTGCAATGGTCGTTTGCCGATCGGGTATCAAGGTATCGATATTAGCGAGCAAACGGTATACAAGTACGGCATTAGCCCAAGTGATATATTAGTCTAGTTTCACAACCTTCCCATTATCCGTCCCGACTTCTACACGTTTCGGACTCCACACATCCGTAGTTCCGGACATAAGCCATTCCCCCACCACGCAGATCCCCGCGTTCCAGACCAGCAAGAGCGAAGTAATTACAAAATGCGACAGGGTCTGGCCGATCTCGAGCCAGGAGCCTTCGTCCCGCACGTTGTAGAACATCGCTAGTGTCATCCCTGCGAATCGTCAGCTCAACACGAAGCTCGTGGAGTGCAGGAGAGCGAGCGTACCGTCGGTTAGGGGTAGGGCGACGAGGTATATCGAGAATGGTGGGAGGTTGAGGCGCTTGTTGAGGGTGGCGAGGCAGGCGGCGAAGATGGTATACGGGAGGAACACTTTGTACAACTATTCCCGCGTCAGCTCGTATTCTTCGATCTGCCGCGCTAGGAGACGTACCAGGAGAACCGCCATGAGGAACGGCTTGAACACCGGTACGAGGCGATATACGGGTTCGAGGTAGAAATTCGAGAGTGAGGCGACGCTGCTTCCTGTCAACAACGAATCAAGGCATACGAGGCGAAATGCGCTCACTTCCCGGTCCCAAAGAACGCCACATTAACGAAAAACAAGAAAAACACCGCAATCCTCACATCGTCCGCCCTCAACACTCTCATCCCGTCCCTCCCATCCTTCAGCTCCGTACTGCTACTCTCCGGCGCAGGAGCAGGCGGGTCGACGGCGAGGGGAGGAGAGAACAAAGACTCGCATTCGATCCAGAGGAAAAGGGTTAACGAGAATGCGAGGTAGAAGAGTCCTTCCCACGAGATGGAGAGGATGAGGAACGCGGGACAGAAGGCGAGGAAGTAGGTCAGGAGGCGGGAGGTGGGGCGGTGGTCTGAGGAGGGGAGAAGGAAGGGCGAGGCGGAGGATAACACTACTCCCTATCAGTGACCGACCCTCTCATCTTTCGGTATTATCAAAAGGGGGAACGTACGAAGTGCAGTCCAGCCAAGCATCTGATAATTCGCCGGCAGTCCCTCCTTCGCCTGCAAGCTGAGAACCGCCCCGTACGTAGAATACATCGCAACCCCAATCAACGAAGTCTGGAGGCCGACGATCGCTACAAGAGGGTAAGAGCTCTGCATATCGAATGCCCATGCTTGCGGGTCTTTCCATAGGTAGACGAGGGCTGTGAGGCCGACAAGGAGGTATGCAAGGCCGGTGAGCATCCTACCCATACTTTGTCAGCCTTGCATCCAACGGGAGATTCGGCTTCCAAGGAGAAGGAGTGGAAGGGAGGGAAGACGTACAGGATTGTGAGGTCCTCATGTTTCTCAACCGGCAACAACCCGAACGCCGCGTCCACGACGCACACGCTAGCCCAAGCGAGTACGAGCCATCTTCCTCTTGCGGTCGTCCACCATCTGCTGGAAAGAGCTGTTGCTGGCCATGCCAGGCCAAGGAGGGCGAAACCGAGCGACCAGACGTGGCGGTTCGTATATCCTGCCTAAATCCGTAATCAGCACACTGCCTCCCGCGTGCCGCCCAAACACGGCGAAGGCGAAGCAGAGGTAGAAGGATAAGGGGAAGGGGAAAGGAAGGGGGACGTACCACCATCCTCTCTATCGCCAGCCCCACCGCCACAGCCCTTAGAGCAAACCCGCCAATAGCTCGAACAGCGCTCTGCCCCTCCCTCATCCTCCCCCACACCATCCCAACGACCGGCCAATCCACCCCCACCCCCCTCCAAAACCCCACCCCACAAGCCGCATACACCCACACCCTCCACCCACACCTTTGGACGACCAAATAACCCGCCAAGGCCAACCCGACCATCTCAGTCAAGAGGTCCGGGATGGTCGATGGAAGCTGCGGGGCGAGGGGGAAAAGGTGGATGCGCAGGACTTGGAGGGCGGAGAAGATTGACCAGCCTGTGTACCCGAGGGTGACGAGCGTGCGGAGGAGGAGGTGGTCGTATGTCTGCAGATAGCGGAGGCCGCGGAGGGAGAGGAGGATGAGTTCGGAAGAGAGATGGCGGGCGGAGGTGTAGTCGCCCTGTTCGTAGAGAGAGTCTAGGACGGATAGTTGGGCCAAGCCAGGTGGGATGGTACGGTTTGTAGGGTCGGAGGAGAGAGGAGGGAAGGGGGTGTATATGGCGGTGTGGGCTTGCTTGAGCGCTGCTTCCCTGTCAGCCACACTCACACAAAGGCAACGCCCCGTAGCGCGACGGAAGGAATAGGGAGGAAACCGCGGAATGGAGAGCAGGGCGAAATGGAGAGCGAGGAAGTGAGGCAGAGGAGACGTACAATGCTTAACCCTATACTGCTCCAACACGACCCTCGCATTCGTCACACACGCCGCCGCCCTCCTCCTCTCCCCCTCCTCCCCCACTCCAAAATCCACATACCCCTCCTTCATCTCCGGGTCCCTACACTCCGGCAGGACGCCCACACTATTCACCGGCCAGTCCGTCCCCAGTAAGGTCGCCATAAGCGGCGCTATGTCCGCTTGCTCGACATCTTGTCTCTTTAGCCTTGTCAGCCTTTCTCCAAAAGGGAGCGAGAAGTCGTCCTGTGAGCTTCCGGAAGGGTCGGGGAGAGGCTTGCGGATCCCAGAGCCCCAGGCGATGAGCGGTGTGCGCGTGTTGTCCGGATGGCCGTCGCCGTGCGAGCCGATGTTGGACATCCCGTGGTCGGCTGTGAATATGTAGGCTGTTCTGTCGTCCTCGTAGAAAGAGGAGATGAGGGACTCGACGCGCTGGACGATATGGTCGACGTGGGCGATGTTGAGCATGTATTCCTGGCGGCGTAATCAGATTCTGCTCTTCTCCTCTCTTTCCTCGCAAGGGAAGCGGAGAGGCGGAAGGGAAGAGAGGAGAGGGAGGGAAGGGGAAGAGGGCGCACCTTCGAGTGAGGACGATACGCATGCCCCGTCGTATCCAGCCCCAGCAAATGCAAAAACCACACCCCCCTCCCCTGCCTCATCTCCCTCCCCAACGCCCCCGCCTCCCCACCTTCCTTCTCGCCCCTGGTGGCATTCGCGAGCAGCTCCTCCACCCTCTCAAAAACCCACGTATCCAACGCCCGCGCATCCCGCGTAAAGTCCTCCGCGTGCTCCTCGTACATCCAGGTTTTTACGCGTCCTGGCACAGCGCCGCGCGAGAACATGGGCAGTATGTCGGGCGAGCCGAAGGAGTAGGTTGTCGTGCTGCGGTTGAATAGGGAGTCGAATGTGACGGGGTTTGTTGTCCATCCTGTTTCCCACCACCACGCTCTGTATCAGTAAGAGGAGAGGAGAGGGGAGAGGGACAGATGCGCACCGGTCGTGACGGCCGAGACGTCCTCATACATCCCCGCGATCATCGCCACGTCTACCCACGTCCATCAGCTCCAATCCTCACCGTCATCCTCACCGTCATCACATCCTCATACGAGGAAGAAGAAAGAGAAAGAGAAAGAGGAGAAGGAGGACGTACGACCCGGCCTACTCTCCGTCGGCACCCTCGTATGACTCACCCCATACGCCCCTCTCTCAGCCGCAATTTCCCTAAGATACGGCGCCACCACCTCCGGACTGCCCTCCACGTTGGGGAAACCGTTGAGGTGGAAGAGCGAGTCTGCACGGAGGCCGTCGGCTACGATGAGGACGAGGCGGTCGGCGGGGGCGGGGATTTGGGGGGGCAGGGAATGGGGGGGCATGCCGTGGACTACTGGGCTGTGGGGGGAGGTCAGCTCTGCGCACTGCTGTGGGTACGCCCGGGCGACGGTGGGCGCGGAGGAAGGAGAGCAGGAGGGAGGGGACGTACGAAGTGAAATAACAGTCAAACACGCTGGGTATATATGCGATATGGAATAACAGTCCGATCAGCAGCAGGCGGAGTGGGGAGGGCGTGCTGGGCGGTGGGGGCTGCTCGCCCTGCTTGTCCTGTTTGCTGGGCTCGCCATTGGTCGGGATCGTAATCGACGCCTCGTTCGGAGAAGGAGGTTGACCAGCTTGGGGTGGACGTCGTCCCCCCGTCTCCGAGCGGGGCTGAGCCGGCGCAGACATTCTATCCTCCCTGATCGCAAGAGTACTGCAATGCCAGCCCAGAGAAAGAAAGAAAAGGAAAAGTGAGCTAGAAGTAAGGAGTGGAGATGAAGGGCGAGTTTGGCCGGAAATGTAGGACGAAGATGTTGGCGCACGTGTCGTCACTACTCAGGGACCGCGTTTCTCCGAGCTCGGAGAAGCAAGAAGCAGAAGAAGGGGGTCGGGTCCGGCTGGCCGCAAAGCAGCTCAAGAAATTAGAGAGCGGCAGCTACCGTCTGGGAGAGTGATGCAGCGGTACAAATTGACATTATTGGGCTGTTAAGAGGCAAGAGGTGGAAATCTCAGCCTCTCCAACCCGTCCTTCAAGTTCTACATCGTGGGACTCAAGGCGCGTACGCTCAAGACCCCTCCATCCACCCCCTCCTCCAACCCCTCGCCTCCTCCCCCCTCCGTCTCATCAACCCCCCCACCTCACCTCCCCAAACCTCCTCAGGCCTCTTCCCACCCCTCAAAACCTCCCTCTCATGCCTGTCCGCCTCTTCGGCCGACATGACCGCCACGTTATCGACCTGCAGCGGCTTGGTCGGGTCCCATCGGACCAGGGTTGGCCGGGAAAGGACGGGGTGGGGAGGGAGAGAGGACCGGGAGCGGGAGAGGTCTTCGTATAGGTATTCGATTTCGTGTTCCGATATCGGGAGTTTACTGTGCCCATTCATACCGCGATCAGCAACCTTGTCAGAGATGACGGGTAGAGGCGGGGACGAACCTCTCAACGCCGTTGGAGTAGAGCTTTGCCTCGCGCGTACGGAGATCACGGGCCATTTTCTCGTATAGCTTTCGCCTCCCCTTTGCCGCGAGGGGGTTTGTCAGAGGCTTGCCGGCGAGGTCGAGGATAATGTACGTCGCTGCATTCAGCCCAAATATGCTCGGCAGCGGTCCTGCCACGCACGCTCAGCACTGCGCCATACAGCGACAGAAGGCTGAAAGGAGCAGGGGACGTACCCAGCACCGGTAAGATCCTCACTCTAAAATCATCAAACGGCCCCAACTCCGCCACCTTCCCCCTCTCCACCTCCTCCTGCGGCAGCGGCAGCAGCCTAACATCCCCCTCCACTTCAGTGCTGTACACCACCGGGATCCCGCTCAGCACCCCGCGGGCTTTCAAGCGACGCCGGACTGCGCGGGCCAGGGGGTCTTCTTGCGTCGTGGAGATGTCGGTGATGTGAATTCGGGTGGGGTCGCGTTTTGCCCCGGCGCCCATGGAGGAGAAGATGCGGATTTGGTGGGTGTGGCAGTATGTTAGGAGGTCGACCTGTGCACAACAGTATCAGCTCATCACATTCTCCTGCAACTTTCCCTGCCGCTCCACCTCCCCAGGCTGACCACCCCAGGCCCAGCCTCCCGGCAGCCTAGGCCAGGAAGGAAGAAGGAAGAAGAAAAGAAAAGAAGGAAGGATGACGCCGTACCTTCGTAGAAATATTATCAATAGCATCAACGACCCAATCCGCGCCCTCCAACAAGCTCGCCCCCTCCTCCGAGTCCCTCCACAGACTCACACGGGCATCGACCTCACACCAAGGTGCGATGGCGTTCAGGAACTTCTTCATTGATGTGGCCTTTGGGGTGCCGACGTCGGCGAGGGTTGCGGTTGCGTGGCGGTTTAGGGAGGAGAGGGTTATTTGGTCGAAGTCTGTCCTTGCGCATCAGTTTACTACATTCCTCCTGGGACGAGCGGAAAACTTGCCTATGAGACGAATATGCCCGACCCCGCTATAGTGAACAGTCTAGTCAGAGGGAGAAGGAGAGGGGAAGAAGGAGGGACGCACGACCGCACAAGCATAACAGCCGCCCAGCTCCCCACTCCCCCACACCCCACCACGACCACCCTACTCCCCCTGACCCTCCTCATCCCCTCCTCCCCAAGAAACGCATAATTCCTGGCCAACTGCTCCCTCACCAGTTCCTCATCATACTCCCCTTCCCTGCCCCCATCCTCTCCGTCCAGCAACTTCTTACGCTTTTCTTCGACGGTCAGGGGCAGCGGGGAGGGGGAAGAGTCCAGCGCTTCGTGTACGGATTTTTTTAGTTCCTGGGCGCGCCGATGACGGGAGAGGAGTGTGTAGCTGTGGTAGGCGCTGAGGGAGAGGGCGGAGGAGGCGAGGGCTGTGAGGAGGAGGGTGAGGCGGGGATGGGAGGAGGGGGAGAAGGAGATAGTCGGGTGTGAGGAGGAGAGGTGCCAGGGCATGCTGCTTGGCAGGGCACTCTAGGCTGAGGATAGACTGGGCTAGTAGGACCGTTGTAGCGATTGTTAGAGGAGACTACAACTGGATTCGGAGGAGGACGACAAGAAATGGCAGAGGAAGACGATTCCGCGCTGACGTCAAACTTTGGTTGCATGAAC
Source organism: Dacryopinax spathularia (assembly GCA_037974965.1). NCBI lineage: Eukaryota > Fungi > Basidiomycota > Dacrymycetes > Dacrymycetales > Dacrymycetaceae > Dacryopinax > Dacryopinax spathularia. The sequence goes on from JBBPFI010000001.1 coordinate 2,426,471, forward strand.
CCTGAGCGCTTCTTTCGCCGCTTCTCTTTTCTTTGGACAACCTTGTTAACTTCACCGCGCCCCCGTCCAAGCTGCAATACATCCCTTCATCTCGAAAGCAATCTTCTTGATGAAGGCGTTACTGTATACGTCAGCATCACCATCTTGCACTAAGTATCCGCGTCAGTCCTCCTCCTGCAGGCATCCCACGGCGGTCACTGGTAAGGCTCAACAACAAAGCTGTTCATCATCATTTATTGTCTCACATCAAGCCTGTATCTCCAGAAACTGTCGTGCGGCCTGTGGTCACGAAAGCCTCCTGCCAAATCCGTGTGGTTAACACCTAACCTTCTGTCTATCACGCCCGCTGAGATGCCATACATGATACTCCGTTAGAGAACGACGCCAGAACGTTCATCAGTCACCTTCAGCGAGCGGAATGAGAGCGCTACTAATTTAGGCACTCGGCTGGGCGCTACCACCCCGTTGGCAATACCTTGCCAGCTCAAACATGGTCCGACACAAGCTATCACCGGCACTACCCGTGATGTCAATTTAGCCAGCAAGGACGAGATCGCTGGCATAGCAGTGCCCTGCCAGGAGCCACCCCAAAATCCGGGTGTACGTTCAGGTAGCGTGACTTCGGTGAGTGGGCGGGTGGGTGCACGGGAGCATTAGCGACCGGAACCAACGAAGCGTCTGGCATGGTGCTAGTCGGACGTCCGGGTGGCAGAAGCTTTTCAGTCTTCTGTTGCAGGCCTGATGTTTCTCCTCGACCTTGCGACTGAACTCGCTCATCACGACATCGCTCTGCAAGATGTGTCCGTTAGTCAACTACTTTCATTCATGGCACTTGCTCGCCGGCTACAGAGCCGTATTAGCTGGCAACAAGTTGTGGATCCCAGCAGCACACATATCCCGCCTATGTCTCTTCCGAACACAGTCACTGCTTTCCTAAGTACGTCTATTGGCATAACCTATGACCAAGTTGCAACTCTCTGGGAGTTAATGCGACCTGCCATTTGGAATCCGTATCATGCTCCTATTCGTCCGATATCCGCTCTCTTTGATGACCTCAAGCCGTTCATGGAATCTTCCGCTCCGCTCTCCCTAGGTTGGCTCTATACATTCAGCTTGTCCGGTGCTTACGTGGAGCCCAGCCTCAGAAGAATTCTACCCGCCTACTCGGTTTTGCTTGGAGGATTTGTGTCCAGTGTATGTCCGGTCAGGACGCCGACAGCAGTTACACGATCCCCGACGCCATTGGGCAACGTTTTATACGTTGGACCAAGGTGCCTTCCCGGTCCTCATGGTGTCTCTACATTGTCGCTCATGCAAAGCCACTTACCATGTCAACTTCTTTCGGCGACTGAGCAAACAATGCGATGCAGAGGAATCACTGCTGCGGGATATTCTAACGGACAACCCCTCGCGCTCACCGAATGGCGTCCAACGAGTCTATTACGGCGGGCTCCCCACCGTCATTCAAGCAGAGAAGCACATGATTTTCCATGAGGATGTATGCCGCTTATTCCGCGGCCAGACCGTCCATTCACAGTTCGTCACTCATTGCGTAGCTTAATCTCTTCCTAATCCCTTGCAGCGCTTCCGCAGCCTCTATCGCCAATATCTACAATCGCTGTCTGTCTGGAAGACGCAATAGGCAGTTTCATGGCTATAAACCAGTATCTCTCCATGGACGTGTTGTGTCAGATTTGTTCGACCTTTTCTCCCTCCTCCTACATCACAGTGAGCGCGGCAGCCAGCTCTGCCTTCCAGACAATGCTCCCGATCAGACGTCTCGTCTCTCGGCTGCCATGGTCGAACGCAATGTGTTTATGGAAAGTATCGGACAGCCATTGCTCTCTCATGCTTGCGATTTGTGCCTAAAGGTAGTAGATCGAGAGGGGGAACCTTGTAATGCCTTCCATTCTTTTACCTGATCGTAACTTACCCCATCTTCACAGATGTGATCGCCTGCGCGGTCACGGACGGTGTGGCAATCGGGAGAATATGTTGCTCTGTACATAATTGCGCCAACTCTTTGCCCTCCAGCAGGGCGAGATACTGTTCTTCGCACTCAGTGCTGGCCGACATCTGTGCGATCGAAGGCTGTCAGCGGCCAGTCATCCTCGGGAAACAGAGTTGCGAGCTCCCCGAACATGCGAACTTGGAGTTGAACTACAGATCTTCCGGGCAATCCTTTACACTCCTCGACCGCCGTCTGCGTCGAGCATACGGTAAACCTGACGAAAGCGAAAGCGAGCCAACCGCTGCAGAAGAGACGTCAGCAGTGGGCTCAGAGACTTCAAGCGCAACGCCAAAAGAGCATACCATCCCGACTGAGTCACGGAAGTTGAAAGCACGATTTGGAAGGAACATGACTCACAATGAACAGTTGATCGTGAGGCCCTGTGGTGTTATCATAGCTCGCAGGACGTTTTACGGAGCCGAGGCTCTTTCCCTAGTTGCGGTCTGTGCCCTTGAGACTTGTGTTTGATTGCGTACTCAACGACATTTCTGCAGAAGTTTCTGGTCGACACATTTCCCACGAAAGCCAGCATGCCAGACGTGCTATTTTTCGACAACAATTGCCAGTTCCACCGTTATATCCACGGACGTCCGGAGTATGCCAGTCATTTTTCACATACCGCCCTGGTGGTCGATGTGTTCCATTTCCGAAGCAAGCACTCGAAGGACGACGTTTACTGCAGTAAGCACTGCAATCCGATGGCCTTTAAAGATCTCTACGATGGTGAGAAGAAAGTGTGGACGTTCAATTCCTCCGCATGTGAACAAGTGAACTCCTGGATCACCAAATACCACTCGCAACTGCGCGAAATGTCGCCCGCTCGATACGATTTTTATTTGGATGAACTCATCAAGGAGCGAAACTCAGCTGTGGTGGAAGACCTGTCGCGTCAGGGCCACAGGCCGCACACTGTGCCGCCATGGACCATGGAAGACAGCAGAGAAACAGAGATGGGCGGGGAGCATTCCTCTGCATGTAGATGATACGATACACTCACATGCAAGTCCTCAATATCAGCTATGTACACAGCATGATTTAAGTGGACGAAGTAAAACGGCACAGAACGGAGCTCCGCTCAATCCCCAGACTCCCGCACGGGGTTCCGCCCCACCCGACCCAGAAGCGGAGCCCCGTTCAGCCCTTCATTATGCTAAGGATCGGAGAAGCGTTATCACTTGAGATTGTGGGACCGCTATGAAGGCAAGCGGCCTGGTTGTGGGACAACGTGTGTATTACGAAGAGGGGCAAGAAGCCTGGTGGGTCTGCTCCGCCACTCAGCTCCGTCCAGGGTCTCGCCCGGAGGGATTAGAATCAAGCCGGAGCTCCGCCCCTCTACCTCCTCACCCTCCCTAGTGCCGCCTCCCTGAGCTGGGAACCTGCTGACTTTGTCGCTTGTGCCGCTGTTCTCGTGTAGGTGACGGTGCCCCAAGTGGAGGACGAGTGGAGCTCCTCTCACAATCTTAGTGCTCTGTATATCGATCTCTTCCGGGCGTGACCGACAACGGCCGCGCCACTGCCCTTCACGGATCCGGACGACTTGCTCCGTTCAGCATGAAGCACGCAATGGAGGATCTTCGCGTCCCGACGATCTTCTCTTCTCCCTCTCGTGTCACGGAACACGCAATGAAGCAGGCGTTGGACGAGTATATCAAGCAGTGGAAACAGCTGCAGGACCTTGCCGATACCAGGGTGACCTCGGCCAATGATTGGCGAGGGGTATACACCGCGGACCCAGATCATCATCACGCACGGTCCTTTCTCGTTCTTTCCCAGCCCTTTGTTCTGATTCAAGTTGAATAGGCACTAGCAGATCAGATCATGGAGCTTGCCCCGGAGTGCTGCCTATCCCTTTCGGAAGCCTTTCTGGAGCCTTGGTTACCCCGTTATCGCGAAGCCCTGCGACGGATCGGGCAATGTCCAGCAACGGCCAGTGTCGAAAGCGAGAAGGTCTGCTGATCTTCTATCGCGGAGGAGTTGACATCCAACATGTTACAGGCGTCCAGTGGCACAAGCGCTTTTTTCCAGCGGACTGAGGTCGCGCTGCCTGTGATACCTTCCGCATTGTACGAAATCTTGGCGCGATGCTGACACCTCTAGCAGGACGAGATCCCATCATCCACCGGGCCTGCTATCCAGGACAGCGAAGAGCGTAGCGAAACTTTGTATGTATCATGTTCACTCTCGGTTCTCCTCTCCCAATAGACTCACAATGAACAGGTATGCTGGGCAAGCTGGGCCTAGCAGAATTATGACCTACCCGGATCCCCCAACTCCGCTTACCCATTCACCCCACAGTATTCCGGACGGTACTTCATATTCCAACGGGGACCAAAGAGTTGTAAGCCCGGACTATTGTTCGCTGTACATCTCGCTTTTGACCCTGCAGCAAATTTCGTCCGACAAGCATGCAGTACCTGTCGTCACGGAGGAGCATGCTGGCAATCTGGCCGAACTTGACAAAGTTTGGAAGGACAACAAATTGCGCCTGCTCGCGGTCCTCGCAGAAAAGGTTCGGACTGGAGAAGATCTTACGTTTCTGCAAGCTTGCGGGGAGGACTTCGTGGTATGCCTTCCTCACCTCGCTCGGGTTCGCGTCCATCACATTACAGCAGTGTGATTTCTGCCTGTATACCTCCACCCTTTCCGAGGGGCCGGATCCAAGGCCTCGTTGGAACTGTCATGCGGTTGAGGATGGAGATGGTTCCTGTGTTCACTGTGTACGAGCAGGACGGCAGTGCACGCTCTCCGGTACGCCTTCTCGTTTGCACATAGGGGTCTCTTCCTATCTTCTGTAGGCCATCGTCAAACAGGTGGGGAGCCACGCTACCGTCCACTGACTTCAGATCGCCTCCGCCGTATGGACGACATGTTTCGCGCGGAGATAGAAGATCGGCGGGCGGCCGTCGACGAGCAGATTGCGGCTCTTCAAACTCGTATAATGAAAGGCATTTTACGTGAGCGATTCTAATTGACGAAGGAAACCGTGTTTACCCTCTTCCGCAGGAGCGAAGCAGAGTTTCGAAACTGCACAAGCATTGCTTCGTTCTGCGCGTACTCATGTCCAGTCAGGCTGGAGTTACCTTGGGGACGCTGAGGGCTTCTTTCCGAATGCCGAGACGTAGGGCTGTGCGATATGGATTTACGCACTAGCCCTGGTAGGAGATCCAAGCTCTGAACCCAATATGTATTTCTGTGTACCATGGATTGCAATCGGGAAACTCCATCTCGAGTCCTCGACGCCCGCTTGGTACCACACCGGCACCCCCTCTTGTTTCCCTTTCGCCCGACGTGCCTGCATAAAGTATTTCGGAGCTCCGACTGCTTCCCTTGAACATCGCCCAATCGATGTCTTCAAGGTGGCAAGACAGGTAAAGCTGAGGGGCACAGTAACAAAGCTCAAATCGATCCACTTTGCATTCTGGCATTGCATTGTTTTGATCGACATGGACTACTTGGTTCTGGTTGTATAAGCCTGGGCCTCGAGTCACCTGTGCTCACGCCGAGCGCTGAGCGGATCTATACCAGAATCGGCGTTCCGTTTCCGCGATTCTGCAGGTCCCTTCGCTGCCCTCCGTGCACCACATCGCCAGAAAGCCACTACTGAACTGCGGTCTATATCTTCACTTCCAGGCGCAGCGGCTGTTGTTCCTGTGGCATCTTGTTCTATTCATCGTCGGCCTTTTCGCTACGTGCCGTCTTTCTGCAGTTAGAACCGCGCGACTCTTGGCTTCTCCGAGGACGCGTTTGAGCGAGACGCAGAGAGACCTCCACCCTAAAATGTCTCAATCTCTTCCGACCAGTTCTCTCGTTCCGTGGACACGGCTGTCGTCCTCTCGATCAGTCGGCTTTCCGCATGCCAGGACGCCGCATTGTCCTACTCCTCAAGCAAGGAGGTGGAAACTCAAGTCGAACTCGAGGTAACGATGTGAGGGTGCCTACAGAAACGGGCCTCCTTTTCGGGACTGACACATTAGCACACTGTCGCCGAATTCCGTCCTGAACGAGCATGAGGGAGGGTCGTGGAACCCACATGCGTTGTGGAGGCGGATCGAGCCACCAGGAGGGTATCGGGTTGTAGGCTGGTCAATCGGACATGGGAAGGTAGAGATGGAGCCGTACCACGCCAAGCGGCACCATCTTGTTTTCCTCCTTCCAACATGTTCCAAGATATTGCGATCACACACGGACTGAACGCCAGCTTACCCGGCAATCTTTCCGGTTGGCCTGACAACTGTCTGATGTTTCTGAAGGGCGACACACCGTTAGACCGGGAACTCGGTTGCTCTCCTACCACGGGCTTTCTTTCAGGTGCCACGTTTCAAATACAGAGCGCAACCCCACTGGGCGACTCCGAGGAGCGCACAACGGCAACATTGCGCTTGTTTGACGCCTTGAAAGGTGTGTGCTCAGCAGTACGATGGATTACAATGCAAGGGAGATGTGAGGAAAGTACAGTTCACGTGGGAGGGAACTTGTGTTACAATGCATCTGTATGGGTCTAACCACGAGTTGTCCGTCCTCCAGCGCCATCCTGTCCCGCAGCTCGCTCCCATGCGTATCACATCGTGAATTCCACTCGAGGACGTAAAACAAGATGGTAGCTCCTCGGCCCCTTTCCGAAGAGAAGGCTCATCCATCCTCGTACCCTGGATGGCGTCAGAAGGCAACGACGTCCCACCTCGGCTCCCCCGGTTTCCATCCAACACGAACCATCATCTGAAGAGTTCTTCCGGCGCCAGTGTCTGTGATGCAGATCATTAAGAGTGCTGGAGCCAAGCGCTGCATCTGTACACAAATCTCTTCGTTCTCCTGTTGCAAGCCGGCGGACGATAGATGAGCCGAAATAAGGAGTGTTTTCAACTGAGGCAAGCGAGAGAGGAAAGCGAGGACAGAAGGGTCGCTCAACTCCTTGAACAGCTCCATGGAGTTCAGCAGACATACCAACGACAAGTCAACGAAGGACAAGGAAATACCTGATACTTGAGGCGGGTCGCACGAATATGCAGCGTAGTGTAGGAGCAACCGCGACGAAGAAGCAGGGGAGCAGTTTGAAGTAGGTCCTCCATGTCATGCACGGAGATGCGCAGTACGGAGAGAGTACGGCACTTGCAGATGTCCTCGCCAAGCTGCAATGCGAGAGACAGTTGTGCAGGAGGGGTTGCAATTTCCAGCGTGACGAGATGGTTAGTCGGTATCAGGAGGGTTGATAGAGGGGCCGGCACATTGATCGCTTGCAAACGAGGCAGGGCGCACTCGCTCAGCTGGGACACAGCGAGGAACAAGACGTCCTCGAGCGCCGGGTGAATAGCCAGATCGCAAAGACTATGCATCGACCGCAGCACGCGTACAACAAGCCTCGTCAAGGCAGTGTGGGATAGAGAAGCACCCGTTGGCAAACGATCGAGCACAAAGACTTGGACATAATTTGCGAGATGAGGCATTGCGTCGAGAGTTTGCAGAAGCTTGAAGTTCGCGGAGGATGACAGCGGTTTATATTGCTGCGGTCTGCGGTAGACCAAGCGATTTCTTTGGTGGCGAAGAATACGACAGGTGAAGCCTAGGGCATTGAGCGTGGAGAGATCTTGGTTAGCAGCAACTTCGTCCATGATGTCTAGAAGGAGGTCGAGGGGATAAGGCGTTGTGGACGGCGGCATGGCGAATGTGTGCTCTACAGGACGTCCTGGTGGATGGAAACGAACGCGCATCCCAGTTGCTCATCCTGACCGGTGCTCCGACCGACGTGTGCGTCGGAACCAACCGGAGTGGCGGTGCTGCGGGAAAGCTCAGAGGGGTGATCCGGAACTCCGTTTTGCCTGTTTCCCACCACGGACTGTCCGCTCGCTTTTACCCAGACTATATAGTTGCAACACGTCCTCCTCCCTCATGAACCGTTCCACCGCAGGGATTCCGACGTCCTTGATTGTGCTTGACCTCCTGGAATTTCTATATATCATTCAATCGCGACCCGCAACCCATCAGCGCACATTTTTGCCGGTGCCCTGCCTCGCACGGTTGCAGGCATGTGCGGAGCGCACAGTATGTACCGGTCACCATCCATATTCACGGTCAGTCGATCTCTAGGACAAACGAGGAATGGGTTCAGAGTATATTGACCCCATTGTCAGAATTCTGTGACCATTCCGCTCACGGGATTTCCCAACGCGTGTTTGGGGGAAACGAGCGACCGCTGTTATGTGCTGGAGTCGTCCTTGATTTACTTCTTTAGTGTGACGGTAACCAACTTTCTTCAGTAGCACGGTGATCTGACCAGGCGTGCTTCTACTCGCACAGTGGTTTCTCACCCCCCCCCAAGTCTCGAGCACTTCAGCACGCCTGTCTTTTGTGTGAGCTCGGAACTCCAGTCGCTCGCCAGCCTTGGCAAGAGTCAGGGCAAGCTCAGTACTCAAGTGGGGTGCGCCGCATCCGGCTTTAAGGACCAGCCTGCTCTAAAATAGCAGGCAATCAGACCCTAAACCGCCGTGAATGGTTGTCGTGAAAGCAAGCTCGTGGCAACGCTCCCTGGAGGCAGCGAGTGAACCTGCCACCGGGATCATGTACGACACTATCTCGAGCAGAAGACGCCCTGGAAAGAGAGACGAGGATCCTCTCAGATGCTCTCGCCTGGCAGAAGGGATGCGACGGCCTGGGTTCTCCCAACGCCACAAATGCATTAAGAAGGGACATAAGGGACATGCATAGGAACACGTCATGGCTCTAACTTCTGCCGCTCCTCTAGGATCCAGTCGAAAATCTTGGTCAGGCGGGCTTGTTTTCTCGTATACTCCTCCAACCTCACATGAAGGGAAGCGTTTTCCTGATACAATGACAACCACGCTCCCGCGAAAGCTATGGTAGCAGCTATGAGGGAAATCAGCAAAGACTCCGCCGGGATGGGGATCTCCCACCGTAGGAGTCCATGTCCTCCGCTATATTCTGACCCATCTCCCGGAGCACGAGTAGGAATTCCCGTGGATAGGGTGGAAGGCCTGCGCTCCAATGCGGGCGTTGCTCGCTGATTGACTGCAAGTGCGAGGTGCTCTGCTCATCCCCAGCTAGATGTGGGGTGGGTGTGCTGACCTCATTGGTTTCCCGTCGCTTCCCTTCTACGACACGTCTCTCTCGGGGTAGGGAAGTGGCCGGAGGCAGCTCATCCGTCTTACCGAATCCTGGCAAGGCGTCGTTAGAATGGGCATCTACCCGCGAGCAAGATGTCCTCACGCTCAAAGAAGGAACAATTCCGTCTCGGGCTGCAACCTGAACAAGCCCATCGACCCGTGTATCTTCCCCCCAAACGCTGCGGTCCATCGCATGAGCAGACGATTCGGTTACCTTCGACGTACGCTGCCTCCCAGCATGCATCACACTAGGAAGACATAGTGATTGGACTTCGTGGGTTCATTCAGGGAAGACATTGGAATGGGACGTACTGTCATATCCTTTCCATATTTCAGCGCGTCTTCCGGACTCAGTGCATCAGTGATCGAATATTTGCTGCTTGCTTCGACGCCTCCAGATTTATGTACACGCTTCCCTCTGGGAGACGCGCACGTCGTTGCGCCGTCAGGTGAATGAGATCGTTCAGGGCTCTGCAAGTCATTACCTGTCTGCTGCGACGAGGACGATCTGCGTTCACTCACACCGAGTGACGGGCAGCTCTCCTGCTCCTCTATGAAGCGAGCATGTTTATGTTGGTGGCTTGGACTCGGTGGGTTCGATCGCTTTCTCTTCAGGATGGAGCTGGTCCGATTCGGCGGCAGACCTTCCGAGCTTCGCGCCCCTCGCGGTAATTCTACTGATCTCGCTGAAGTAGAAGGCTCGGTTACCGGATTGTCCAACAATCCATATACGCGCTTCTTGATAGCCTCGTCGAGTACAGAATACGCATCCCTTGGCATCATTCCCAAGAGGGTTGGCTCTGTTTCACATACTTGCAATACCAGGCCCTACTATACTGAGTGATCCTCGCACACGGGTACTTGCCCTGTACTCACTTGGACTCCTGCGGTTTGACCTGCGTATACCTTCGCCCAGTCCCCTTGGTCCAAACGTTTTTGCGCATACGCACATAGATGTTCCCACTTCGTTCTGAGCGGGATCGCCATTTGGCCACTGAGCAAAGATGAACGTGCTCTTGTGACGCCGTGGTCCAGGTGCCATTTTCGGACTTCCGGCCACAAAGACCCTGAACCACAGGTTTGACTCCGAGGATCGGAGGCAAACCGGATGTCCGCTCGCTAGGCGTACGGTCGAACTTCGAAGGTACTACCGAATTATCACGATGCATTCGTGGAGAGCAAAGCACATAAATTTCGAGAGAATCCTTACGGGCGTTCCCGGAGAGCCGTACATTCAAGTGGAATCGCTTGGCTATTCCCTCCTCTGCACACAGCAGCTCCAATAACAGCCATTTTCTGCGTCTTTTCCTGCATGGCTTGTTGGGAGCGAGACACTGTAGGGCTTGAAAGGACGTGCACCTCTCGGTCAGACGGACTTACACGAGTGCTTAAGACCTACCTCAATAAGTGCATAGGCTGCACAACACGGCGAACAATGGTGCGCCATGCCCTCATATTGACCTTTGCAACGCACCGAGGGGCGGATCCTGAGTGTTGCACACCGGACGTGTGGACGTTAACAGCCGTAGACAACAGCCGTGGGCGTCGCAGCATGAAAATTTGTCACAAATTGTAGTCATATCATGAGAGGGCGCCGAGGTCATCGAATGCAATATATCCATCTGTTGGTGGTGGAAGCGGGAGACATCGATGTAGCTGTACAGAGTTCACCGACATCCCGAATAAGGTTCACAGAGCGGAAGCGGAGTTCAAAAACGGAAGTGCCTATCTGAGGGTATGAAGCCACCAGGCATGTGATCCACATCAGACAGGGGGTCATCATACAGTAGGTAGTCAATCATACAAATCCGACCACGTCGCCAATAAGTCCCATATTGCCGTCTCCATTTCCCGCAGTCCAAAGCATATTCGGTCACCGCCGCTATGAGGGGAGCATTGCAAGCGCGGGATCCTTGGCTGAAAGCCCACAAGGGGCCCCAGAACGACAGGCGGCGGAGCGCGTCGTCCTGTGCCCACTACCATGTTACGGCAGCCCTTCCCACCCCCCATACTCTCATTCGTCGATATCCACCTCCGGCAGCCTCGTCGGCCTCTCTGTCGGATGAGGAGTGGGAGCTGCAGGGCAGCATAGAGGGTGAGCGGGACGAGGATGAGGGGGACAGTGATTATGGCGGACTCAGAGGAGTCCGCCAGCACTGGGACAAAAATCAGGACGAGGACGAGGACGAGGAAATGGAAGTGGAAGTGGAAGTGGACGAGGACGAAGAGGATGAGGACGAGGACGAAGAGGACGAGGACGAGGAAGAGGAAGAGGACGAGGACGAGGAGGCCTCGACGCCGTGCGCAGGAGTGAGTTACGCGTCGCTGGTGAACCCCGAGGCCGCTGTGGAAGAACTCCTGGCAGCCCGGCACATCGGACGTTTCGCTTTCGCCTCGCTTCGTCGGGGAGAATGTCTTCTCGATCGCTTCCTGGTGTGGCGTAAATTGGGCTGGGGTTTGTATTCGACCGTGTACATGGTGCAAGACCTGTGGTGGGCATACCTTCTCTCTCGATAGCGCATGAACTGACGATCACAGGGCCGACGAGCGACGATATTACGCGGTGAAAATCCTAGAAGCGGGCCAGACTTTAGTCCCCGAGCTCCGAAGCGAAGCACGGTTCATGACCAGGATAAGGGAAATGAATCCCGCACATCCAGGCTACGCGCATGTTCCACATATCATCGACACTTTCCAAATTCGAGACTGGTTCGGCACGCATCTCTGCATGCTCTTGCCTTTGCTGGGCACGCACCTGGATCCATCATGGACAGCATCGCAACCGATAGGCGTGAGCTGCCGAATTCTCGCCCAGCTCCTGAAAGCTCTTGATTATTTGCACTCGGTTTGTCGAGTCGTACATGCCGGTGAGTAGAGTCATGCATGCCTCCTTTAAGCGCATCTCAAACATATACGTTCTTAGATATCAAGGTTGCAAATATCCTGTGTCAGCTCCGCCCCGATTTCTCGCCGGAGCAGGTTCTCGCAAGCCAACCGCCCCGTTCTCGTGGAGCCCTACACCTAACCAACGGTGCTGGCATGACTCATACGGTACACTTACTGAATTCCCAGCCGTTTGAACCCGATAACAAAGACAATCCTCACATCGTACTCACGGATTTCGGGCAAGGTACGTGCACCAGGCGTTCGGTCGCTTCTCTTCCTGAACGTTCTGTTAGCTGCCTGGGTCGATGACCCCCACTCTCGGCAAATCCAAACGCCAAGACACCGAGCGCCAGAGGTCTTGCTGGAAGGCAACTTTGGTTCCAGAGCGGACATATGGAGCGTGGGCTGCGTGGTACGTGCAATTGCATCCGCTTGAGCTCGTCATTCCTCATGACACAGGCGTACGAAATAATCACCGGGAAACATCTTTTCGTCCAGGAAGCCAAGGGCATGCATACTTGGGTTGAGCGCAATCTATCCCTAATGAACACAATGTTCGGTCCGTTCGACCCTGAGTTCCTCTCGCGATGCCCCCGGAGCTCTCAATACTTCGATCCACACGGTTCGTTCCCGTCAATTCTCATTCGATGATCGCGGCTGACACCCCAGAAAACAGGTACTCTTCTTCGCGACGCATTGGAATGTTCCGCAGATCTGGGAGCAAGGGTGGCTTCCGCACGGTCAATGATGGGTGAAGAACACTCCCTCTTCGTCTCGTTTCTGCGCGACGCCTTACAGCTGGATCCCCTTCTGCGCTCTTCCGCTGCACAACTTCTGCTGCATCCGTTCATTCGGCTGTCGCAGCCCGGACTTGAATAGCCCGCAAGTGTTTTCATTCAGATATTGTGCTCCATAGACATCGTGCTCTGAATCGAATACGGCCTTGGTGAAGGGTAGGGAATCTGTGCGTGTAGCCTGTCGGCTCCAATGGTGCACCCACCCGGCCTTAAGTCTGACCGGGTATTCCGTTTGGCGGTTTTTGACAGGCCGCGAAAAGGTCCAACACGGAACTCCGTTCTGAGTAGAGAAAGATCTGACGCATATCCGTTAGCGTGTCTGACCCCTTCAAGCCCCTGATCCGCATTAATTGCTTAGGGGAGCATACCTGCAGCGTTCACATAATCTCCTGCGCATACCTGACTCCTCCCATCTCGTTTGCACCGTCTTTCCGGTGTGCAGAAGGCAGATATGTTGCCGCCCAATACGTGCATCCATGCGTGACCACTATCATGTGCCGATCGGACACGCCTAACTCGTACGTAACTACCACGCATGGATACGGAGCATCAAATTCGTCTGCCCTGGCGACGATATTCGGCAGTGAGGAAGGAGTTCCGGTGAGGCTGTGAGTGGCGCACTTGTGCGAAAACGGAGTTCCACCCATCTTCGCAACTTCTGCCTCTCGGTGAGGTGACCGCGTTGGTTCTCCTTACTATGGGAGGACCGTTCCCCAACCGAGGAGCCCAGAAATAAGCGGAAAAGGCAGACAGAGCAGATGTGCCGGCGACTACCTAATTGCGGCACGGGTGATGTCTTACATCTATCTCACCAGGCGCGGTGTGCGAACATGTTCTGTGCAACCACCATCACCAGCAGCCGTTCTTTCTCACCCACTGTTCGGGACCCTATGTACTGGATCCGTGAAATCGATCAATAACAGCTATTCGTGTGTCTTCTGTGAAGGCCTCGGTCTTCCGAGCCGGAACGGACCTCCGATCGGCCCACTCCCTCGGTCCAAAGAAGCTCCACCCCGTTGATGTTTTCGTTCTGATCATTGACAAAATACGAGGCAGACTTGTGGAACCAAGTTAGGGAATGTGGTCAGCTCCTACAGCAGAAGACGAGGTCACGTCTACAACGAGGACATCACTGCGCGCGCGCTCTTCCGGTCTGCCCTCTTCCGGTCTGAGGGTAGACGAGAACGGAATTCCGTATTCGGCCGGAGACCCGCTCCCTGATTTGCCCCCGCTGGTTTGATTGATGTCTGATGCTTCCCTCCGGAAGACTGCGCGCTCGTGCTACGAACACCCGGTCCTTGGGATAGAATCTCTGATGTGTCACAGTGACAATCGAGCAGAGACTGACGTACATTACACACAAGTGGTGTGCGATTTCATTTGTCACAGCGGAATGATGAAGCCACATTCTCAACGGAACGGAGTTCCGTTTCCAAGTTCGGGAGACGGAGACGGAACCTACTTCGTGGCTTGAGCAGCAACCCAAACACCGTGATCTCCTACGAAAGTGGGGTTGACTCGGTCTTACCACACGTGTGGAATAAGCACCCTCGGCTGTCCCTCTGAAGCTCGTCGGAAAAAACTCATGTCGCTCTGGAGACGGCCATCACCGCACAAGATCGCAACCAAGGGACGTTCAGCCGACCACCACATAAACTGGGAAAGAAACCGCGTTGTTTACATGGGCATTTGAACCTAAGATGGCCCGAATTAGCACTACGCTTTGTGCCGGAGTCTGAACACACCAATTTTGCAGCAATTGAAGGAAGCGCATGGGACTTGCACCTTGTCTCACAGTAGCTGTTGTAATATGCCGGACGGGCAGGTCCACTAGGTCATGAAGGCCTGCGCGAGGCTCCCCACGGATGTACAAACCCGCCTCGGGTAAGAGGACGTTTTGACAGGAACGCCTTGCATGCTAGGCATGAAAAGCTCGGACGCACGGCATGTCTCTTGCTGGGGGTGTTGCCTTGGTGATCCAGCAAATGCCATCGTCCGTCCTGGCTGCTGGGAATCGGAGGGCCGGTCCGGAGCCGAGGTTGTCATGGAGGTCCGAACGAGTGGTAAATGCGAGCGCTCTCTTGATCGATTACTAGCTTCGGAGCTCCGGCAGGAAGTTGCCTCGCGGGCGGACGCTTGAGGGGAGATCCATTGCATTGGTGAAGGCAGGAGGTTCCACATCCACCCGTCTCTGTGGGCATCCCCGATGCTTCATTTCTCCTTCCACACGAATACATGACAGTCGGCCCCGCGTTGGAGCGCTCGTCGTCGGGCAACAACGACTCCGATCTCTGGCTGAGAGTGTTCAATATTGACGGCGAATCATTCAAGCAACCAGGTAACCGTAAGATGTTTCTCCCCTGGCGCAGAACGCCTCAAGAGTTAGTTGCAGAGTCCATTTTGTCTCGCATGACGTTGCATCGATCGGAGCTCCGACCGTAGCTGACGACATTTGAAGCCGGACGGAGTTCCGAAAGAGTCAGGGAGCCAGACCCACCAAATCACTTCTTAACTCACACCTTGACCAGTACACCCACTTACGCACCTTTACCAGCCACTTTCACTATGCCAAAAAGGACACGTTCTGAAGGGGAGACGCGGGAAACTAAAGAAGCCATGCAGCAGCCAGCCCAAAGTTGGGGGAAGGAGAAAGAGCGCGCATACATTGCGAATATAGTCCCGGCAGCCGTGCAGAGCAATGGTCTGCAGGCATCTGGAATGTCAGCCCGACCTTCCAAGTACAGTCCAGTGGAGAACGAGTCTCAGGATTCCGATCATGAGGACGAGGTGTTCCTTAATGCGGAAGGGAAACGCAGGCGACTGACCTCGGTTACGGACGCTGCTAATCGGCATAATGGCGATACTGGTGAATCGTCCCGACCTACACGCACACAGTTCCGAGATCATGGACCTCGCATTCAGAACTCGAATCGTTCTCCCTATCTCACTCGCTCGAGGACCGCTGCACTCGCTGCAGCTGCTAACAACGTAACTCGCGACGGAGTTCCGGAACTCGAGGATGAAGATGGAGCTCGGAAGGACGCAGCCGTGTCTGAACTGGACAATGAAGAGGGAAATGACGCGCAAAGTGTATGCGCCGATATGGACGCGGACATCATTCCCCTTCCTCATGAGGTTGAACGTGATGTGGCGAGGAAGGAAATGGAAAGAGTCGACCATCAAGTGAGTGCGTGTGTTGCGAATTGCGTTTACGGCTCTAACTTTTGTGTATCCAGGATATATGCGTCGATTTGTCATTGGTCGGCCGCTTGAACGCTCAGTCAATCACACTCGCCAATGATGAAACTATTGGAGAAGGCCTGTGTGGAGAGGTGAGTAGTTTTATGTCTCCTTCGTACAATGTTCACATACCGAGCTAGGATTACGCTGTTCCCACCTCGCCTCCGGCGCTAACTAGAACCCCGTCTTCCAGTACAACACGAGAGCGCACCACGCAGCCGCAGGCCATACATGAAGAAACGCATTCCCCAACACCCGATGGGCCCTCTTCCCCTCCGGTATGGCTTGTTCCTCTGGTCGAGCTTGCCATTCTGATGCTGCGGCCAGGTCTCGCGCGCTTCTCCATTTGCTGACTCCCAGCTATCACTAAAGCTTCACGATCCCGGCTGCCGGCGCCCCACTCTGGAGGAGGGTCTAGCCATATGGACAGAGTATCTCAGCGCCCGCCTGCCCTTTGCTCTTCGCCTTGCCCGTGCCCTCGTGGAAGATGATGGACTCCGCTCCACAAGCGAGCGAAGCCTGATCTGCGCCATTTTCGAGCTTTATGAGGCTGCGAAGACGCCCAGTACGACCTTGATGCAGATCCGCCGCAGAGTCCAGCGCCTGCGCCAGTTTCTTCGCGACTTCGTAGACTGGCTTACCACCATCGCTTGTCAAGGTTCACTGGTCCAGATATCTCCAGCACTACGTGATGCTCTGCCTCACCGTATGGATGCACTGGCTGACGTAACGGCCTGGTTGGAGAGCATTCGCAAGTGTCCCCGGTTTGCTAGGCACTTCCCCTGCGCTCTCTGGGGCAATCAACGGTTCTCTCTCGGTCCGGCCCAACCCATTGTCCACTCCATTCTTACGCTCGCCCATATTGCGCAGCAGCCTACTACAACACTTTATGAATTACGTCAAGGGGTGGATAGCCTTCATCAAGATCTCGAAGCGTTTGTGGACCAACAGCTATCTCTCCTGTAACCGCTATTTGCCTTCTCGCTATCATACGCCCACCGTACTCTATGGCGATGTCTGGATGAGCATACGTCCAGATTCTCACTCATCTTTTCATCATTCTTCTCGGCTGTCTGCTGTCGATCGAGGGCTAGCAATCTGCGCGACCGATCGACGTTCAAATACTATGGGGGAGACAGCTCGTGCTATGTACCAATAAAAAATAAAAAGACCCACCAGTGTGCCCAGTGCTCGGATGAACATAGCAAGGTTGAAGTTGTACCTGCCTTCTCCAGATGCTTGCACCATTTCCAGGAACGTGTTGAGCAGGACAGTCGCCGTAGGAGGGGTAGTCTGAGTTATGTCAAAACAAAGGAGAGGGCATAGACGTTATCCGGGGTAGCAAGTTGGGAGTGGATGCGAGAAGTGTTCCACCTAGGGTGACAGCGGGTTCGATCCTGTGCGGCACGTTAAGAAGAAAGTCTCACGTAGCCGGCATATGAGCGCACAGCTTAGTGAGAATGATATTTGATAGGACTTGCGTGGCAGTATCGGCGTGGGTTCGCCCTCCAGGATCCAGTAGCGGGGCCTCCTGCATCGGCTCGGACAGAAGTGACGAGCGCACTCCACGGCCTTTCTCGGCAGTCAGATCCCCCGAATCGAACGCAGTTGCTTGCGCTAGTTGAGCCACCAGTGCTGCGAGCACGCCCTTTGCCTTGCAGGGCAAGTACGCACCGGCTGACGTTTCAGGCCACATGAGCCGCAAGGATAGCCCACTCCAGCGGGTTGAGGTGTACAGCATTGGCGAACTAAAAAAACACGAAAGACATCGCCTTCCTCACCCTCGATTGCAACACGAAACCAACCTGCTTAGGATGGTGTTCTGGTAAGCCTTCTAACCTCTTTCGACAGCATACGGAACGGAAGCGAGCCAGCAGGATGTAAGGCCTCACACTCTGGTGAGTGATCGAAGCAAGGCTAGGTCGATTTCGGGTCTATGCTGGTCGCAAGGAAACAGACGAGGCCGCACAAGTCCCACGCAGGCTACTATTGTCAGACTAACGTTTGAATGGCGGGCGGGGTGATGCGCCTAGGAGATCATTGGCGTGGGAAGGCCAGACGGAGCTCCGGTGGCTCCCATCGTCAGACCCACGAGGTGCCGTCGGCGGAAGTCAGCGAACCGGAGGTCCCGGTCAGATGTAGGGGGAAGGGGCGAGATAATCGGAGCTCCGCATTTCTCGTATTTCCCCACACAGCCATGCGGAATGGAAGCATGCGGAGCTTGGAAGATTGCCCGACGCGGTTCTGTACCCTGGAAACCGGTGAGCTGGCGAGCTTTCTCCTGCCCTCGACGAAAGTCTGAACATGCCTACCGACCTGCTCGCACGGTGGAAGACGTTCGTCGACGTTATGGTGCAGAAACCACTGGTTTGGGATTCCGTTTCTAAGATGCAGGCTCGCAATTGGGAGGTACGTCTTGCCCCAGCATCTTATAAGATTCGCCCTCACAAGTCCTCCTCGGTCAGTACCTCGTGCGAGATGTGGCAAAGATATGTCCGGATGCGCTACTCCAAATACCGAACGAGTTGATCAGATTCTGTTCACCCGACGCACAAGCTTCCTTTCGGGCCGGGCTGGAGAGACTTCAAGGAAAACCGCGGTCCATCTCACCATATAGGGTGGCTCCTCCCACCCCCCTCATTCGGGAGGACGACCTGCAGATGGTATGTACCTCGCTGGTGTTCGAGTACATTTATCCGGATCATCGCATGTGCAGGTTTTGTCAATTCTTGAGCAGGGCTGGCGGGACTTGAAGGAAGCCGATCTCCTTGTTCCTGCACTTGCGAGCCTTCAACAACGAGAGGAGCATGGTTCTACGCCGTCTCCCCATCCTCATACTATGAACAGCACAATGCCCACTCAACCAGGCAGCTCGATCGGTGATGATGAGCAGACTGATCTACACATGTCAGTTTGGCCAGATCCCTCAACTCCAAACTCCGCGGGCGTGAGGCAGACCTTCAACGTTGAAGCGGTCAAGGATAGGCTAGTCGGTACGTGGCCTTTGCCGCTACTCTTATACCACTTCTTCACGTATGTAGGAATGACCGGCAAACTCGACGTGGCTAGGAAGGCCTTTGGTGACTTGAGGGTCTCCTATAGGTCCACGCTTTCATTCCTCGTGGACAAATGTGCTTCCGATCCGCTTCATCAGCACAGTTGAATGGTTCCAGTCCGAGAAGGTGTAGTGTACTACGTTCTGTGATTCCACATCGTGCTTGCTAGGAAGCGTGGGTGTAACTTGCGCTGGTGGCGCCATGTGACATAGAAGTGGGAAACGTGCTTTGCACTCAACATTTCAGCTTTGCTTGAGGAAGTTGGACGTTATGCCGTGGTTTCTAACCACGACCAGGGCCCACGGTCGCTCTTAAGAAGCTGACTGCCTTACTCCTGGTCACAGCGATGTAACGGAGCAATAGTTCGGTTGGGCAGATGCCGCCCGTTTCCGTGAACGTTCCCTGACTTGCAGGACTTCTGCATCGGCCCCTGCATCCCGTCGGACTTCCTCCCCCGGTTGCGCCATGCGGAAAACGGTATACCTAATTACGAAGTATCGAACCAATTGAGATAACCATTACTTCTGTTCATCCTCGTCCACGCCACCATCCCTGAGGATCTTGTTCGCCTGTTGCCGAAATCTGGTGTATGGCTGTTGTGGGAGACGCTGATATTTAGCGCGGAGGGCCACTATGTCCGGATGGTCCGACCGGAAACCCCGCGTGCTATCCTTCCACGTATTGTAAGATTTGTGGAAACCATACTCCTTGGGGAAGGCCAGGGCAAACTTGGCTCGATCGCCACCGATGCGACGATAGGCCTCTGCTATCTCCCCAAAACTTCTCTTCCCGGGCCACTCCTGCTTCCGCCGGGCCTCACAAGGGCTCGAGGCAACGTCGGATGATGTTTTGCTACCGCTGCGAGCCGACGAGGATATGGGCGTATTCGAAGGGGGAGACGAAGGAGGGAGGCCCGAAAAGTCCGGCGGTGATCGCGGCGGGGTGGAATCAACGGTGAGATCCACGTCAACTCGTGGCCCTCGTGAGGCAGTTCTTCTCTCGGGCACATGGAAAGGCTGAGAATGCGAAGGTGGGCTTGCAGGAGGGTGTTCTCCTTGCAGGCACTTGCGGGCCCTCCTGGCGTCGCGGATGACCTTGGGCTCGACCTTGCGCAACTCTTCCTGTACGTCCGCACGGGTTTCGGATACCGTTGAGAGACGGCAGATAATGGTCTCCCCGCGTGCAATGGTGCATAAGCCATCCCAGCCGTACACTGACCAAGAGGCAGTGGTGGGATCAAAGATAGACACGGCTTCCTCCCCTGGGCTGTCGGTGGCCTGGCGAATGTCCTTCTGGATATGCCCCGGCCATTCCGAAGGCCGAGTCGTAAGGATGCCGCTGGCAGTTGCTTTAGCTACCAGCCCACTGTAGGTCGCTCTGCCCGTCTACTCCGTCCTCAGCAGATGACTCAAGCGTGCAGAAATTATGGGAGCACACCGGAGAAAAGACCAACAGGTCGAACCGCCTGGCTAGCTCATCTTCTCTTGACGCAGCACTGCTGACCGCCTCTCTCCTCGTTTCCTCCTGGCTGAGATACTGGGAGCGTAGAACACCGTAGGGCTTGTGGTTAAGAGGGCGTCCAATGCGATGGGAGTAATTGGAGTCTACCGTCGCTGGCCCCGTGCATGACCCACCGGTGTGCGATGGGGGCGGAACTGAGGGCGAATAGAGTGTAGGTGTGCCTTGCATGGCCGTGT
This sequence comes from Dacryopinax spathularia, assembly GCA_037974965.1. Classification (NCBI taxonomy): domain Eukaryota; kingdom Fungi; phylum Basidiomycota; class Dacrymycetes; order Dacrymycetales; family Dacrymycetaceae; genus Dacryopinax; species Dacryopinax spathularia. The sequence goes on from JBBPFI010000001.1 coordinate 2,447,273, forward strand.
CGAGTGAGGTACCTTGGCTCAGCCCTTCCACTCCGCGATGGAAGTCGCAAGATTCTGGAGCCCGGAAGCGACGGCAGATCCTCGCGTCGGAGCAGCACGACTTGCACATCGACTTTAGACATGCCACAGCACCTCGTTTTCCGCAGGCCTGGCAAAGAAGAATCCGCTTGCCGTTCTTGATTACAAGTGTGGTGGTGCGGTCTACTCGCGCGGCTTGTTGGATGGGCGATGGGGTCCAGTCCGTGCTGAGGCCGTCTAATGCTCTTTTCAGATCCTCCCGAACAGCCGGATCCCACGGATTGTTGTGCCACTGCCAAGACTCGTTCTTATGCCTCCAGCACTGGGAGGTATAAGATACATGTCTCAGCATGTCGAGGAAAGTACGTACCACGGAGTAGATTCTCCCGTAGTTCTCGGCATCGCTTGTTTGCGCTCGAGCAAGGCTGACTCGCACGGAGCGCATGTAACCACAACCCGCTACTGAGCAAGTAGTTGGGCGAGGCACTGGTATACCGCACAGCTCGGCAACCTTGAAAAGTGCCGCCTGGTCGGGCCTAGATCCTGGACGAGAATACATGGCGACCGCGAAGGCTGACAGGGGTAGTCCTGGAAGGCGCACCTGGCGATGTGGAATGGTGGGGGTGAAGAGTATTCGTAGAGTCCGTCCACGCAGGGTCCGGTTATATAGAAGTGCAAGCCCGAGTGATCGCGCTCCCTCGATAAACGCGGGCTCGGCCCCGCGGCTCAATATTGTGCGGTGATGGCCGTCTCCAGAGCGACATGAGTTTTTTCCGACGAGCTTCAGAGGGACAGCCGAGGGTGCTTATTCCACACGTGTGGTAAGACCGAGTCAACCCCACTTTCGTAGGAGATCACGGTGTTTGGGTTGCTGCTCAAGCCACGAAGTAGGTTCCGTCTCCGTCTCCCGAACTTGGAAACGGAACTCCGTTCCGTTGAGAATGTGGCTTCATCATTCCGCTGTGACAAATGAAATCGCACACCACTTGTGTGTAATGTACGTCAGTCTCTGCTCGATTGTCACTGTGACACATCAGAGATTCTATCCCAAGGACCGGGTGTTCGTAGCACGAGCGCGCAGTCTTCCGGAGGGAAGCATCAGACATCAATCAAACCAGCGGGGGCAAATCAGGGAGCGGGTCTCCGGCCGAATACGGAATTCCGTTCTCGTCTACCCTCAGACCGGAAGAGGGCAGACCGGAAGAGCGCGCGCGCAGTGATGTCCTCGTTGTAGACGTGACCTCGTCTTCTGCTGTAGGAGCTGACCACATTCCCTAACTTGGTTCCACAAGTCTGCCTCGTATTTTGTCAATGATCAGAACGAAAACATCAACGGGGTGGAGCTTCTTTGGACCGAGGGAGTGGGCCGATCGGAGGTCCGTTCCGGCTCGGAAGACCGAGGCCTTCACAGAAGACACACGAATAGCTGTTATTGATCGATTTCACGGATCCAGTACATAGGGTCCCGAACAGTGGGTGAGAAAGAACGGCTGCTGGTGATGGTGGTTGCACAGAACATGTTCGCACACCGCGCCTGGTGAGATAGATGTAAGACATCACCCGTGCCGCAATTAGGTAGTCGCCGGCACATCTGCTCTGTCTGCCTTTTCCGCTTATTTCTGGGCTCCTCGGTTGGGGAACGGTCCTCCCATAGTAAGGAGAACCAACGCGGTCACCTCACCGAGAGGCAGAAGTTGCGAAGATGGGTGGAACTCCGTTTTCGCACAAGTGCGCCACTCACAGCCTCACCGGAACTCCTTCCTCACTGCCGAATATCGTCGCCAGGGCAGACGAATTTGATGCTCCGTATCCATGCGTGGTAGTTACGTACGAGTTAGGCGTGTCCGATCGGCACATGATAGTGGTCACGCATGGATGCACGTATTGGGCGGCAACATATCTGCCTTCTGCACACCGGAAAGACGGTGCAAACGAGATGGGAGGAGTCAGGTATGCGCAGGAGATTATGTGAACGCTGCAGGTATGCTCCCCTAAGCAATTAATGCGGATCAGGGGCTTGAAGGGGTCAGACACGCTAACGGATATGCGTCAGATCTTTCTCTACTCAGAACGGAGTTCCGTGTTGGACCTTTTCGCGGCCTGTCAAAAACCGCCAAACGGAATACCCGGTCAGACTTAAGGCCGGGTGGGTGCACCATTGGAGCCGACAGGCTACACGCACAGATTCCCTACCCTTCACCAAGGCCGTATTCGATTCAGAGCACGATGTCTATGGAGCACAATATCTGAATGAAAACACTTGCGGGCTATTCAAGTCCGGGCTGCGACAGCCGAATGAACGGATGCAGCAGAAGTTGTGCAGCGGAAGAGCGCAGAAGGGGATCCAGCTGTAAGGCGTCGCGCAGAAACGAGACGAAGAGGGAGTGTTCTTCACCCATCATTGACCGTGCGGAAGCCACCCTTGCTCCCAGATCTGCGGAACATTCCAATGCGTCGCGAAGAAGAGTACCTGTTTTCTGGGGTGTCAGCCGCGATCATCGAATGAGAATTGACGGGAACGAACCGTGTGGATCGAAGTATTGAGAGCTCCGGGGGCATCGCGAGAGGAACTCAGGGTCGAACGGACCGAACATTGTGTTCATTAGGGATAGATTGCGCTCAACCCAAGTATGCATGCCCTTGGCTTCCTGGACGAAAAGATGTTTCCCGGTGATTATTTCGTACGCCTGTGTCATGAGGAATGACGAGCTCAAGCGGATGCAATTGCACGTACCACGCAGCCCACGCTCCATATGTCCGCTCTGGAACCAAAGTTGCCTTCCAGCAAGACCTCTGGCGCTCGGTGTCTTGGCGTTTGGATTTGCCGAGAGTGGGGGTCATCGACCCAGGCAGCTAACAGAACGTTCAGGAAGAGAAGCGACCGAACGCCTGGTGCACGTACCTTGCCCGAAATCCGTGAGTACGATGTGAGGATTGTCTTTGTTATCGGGTTCAAACGGCTGGGAATTCAGTAAGTGTACCGTATGAGTCATGCCAGCACCGTTGGTTAGGTGTAGGGCTCCACGAGAACGGGGCGGTTGGCTTGCGAGAACCTGCTCCGGCGAGAAATCGGGGCGGAGCTGACACAGGATATTTGCAACCTTGATATCTAAGAACGTATATGTTTGAGATGCGCTTAAAGGAGGCATGCATGACTCTACTCACCGGCATGTACGACTCGACAAACCGAGTGCAAATAATCAAGAGCTTTCAGGAGCTGGGCGAGAATTCGGCAGCTCACGCCTATCGGTTGCGATGCTGTCCATGATGGATCCAGGTGCGTGCCCAGCAAAGGCAAGAGCATGCAGAGATGCGTGCCGAACCAGTCTCGAATTTGGAAAGTGTCGATGATATGTGGAACATGCGCGTAGCCTGGATGTGCGGGATTCATTTCCCTTATCCTGGTCATGAACCGTGCTTCGCTTCGGAGCTCGGGGACTAAAGTCTGGCCCGCTTCTAGGATTTTCACCGCGTAATATCGTCGCTCGTCGGCCCTGTGATCGTCAGTTCATGCGCTATCGAGAGAGAAGGTATGCCCACCACAGGTCTTGCACCATGTACACGGTCGAATACAAACCCCAGCCCAATTTACGCCACACCAGGAAGCGATCGAGAAGACATTCTCCCCGACGAAGCGAGGCGAAAGCGAAACGTCCGATGTGCCGGGCTGCCAGGAGTTCTTCCACAGCGGCCTCGGGGTTCACCAGCGACGCGTAACTCACTCCTGCGCACGGCGTCGAGGCCTCCTCGTCCTCGTCCTCTTCCTCTTCCTCGTCCTCGTCCTCTTCGTCCTCGTCCTCATCCTCTTCGTCCTCGTCCACTTCCACTTCCACTTCCATTTCCTCGTCCTCGTCCTCGTCCTGATTTTTGTCCCAGTGCTGGCGGACTCCTCTGAGTCCGCCATAATCACTGTCCCCCTCATCCTCGTCCCGCTCACCCTCTATGCTGCCCTGCAGCTCCCACTCCTCATCCGACAGAGAGGCCGACGAGGCTGCCGGAGGTGGATATCGACGAATGAGAGTATGGGGGGTGGGAAGGGCTGCCGTAACATGGTAGTGGGCACAGGACGACGCGCTCCGCCGCCTGTCGTTCTGGGGCCCCTTGTGGGCTTTCAGCCAAGGATCCCGCGCTTGCAATGCTCCCCTCATAGCGGCGGTGACCGAATATGCTTTGGACTGCGGGAAATGGAGACGGCAATATGGGACTTATTGGCGACGTGGTCGGATTTGTATGATTGACTACCTACTGTATGATGACCCCCTGTCTGATGTGGATCACATGCCTGGTGGCTTCATACCCTCAGATAGGCACTTCCGTTTTTGAACTCCGCTTCCGCTCTGTGAACCTTATTCGGGATGTCGGTGAACTCTGTACAGCTACATCGATGTCTCCCGCTTCCAATGTGCTTTGCTCTCCACGAATGCATCGTGATAATTCGGTAGTACCTTCGAAGTTCGACCGTACGCCTAGCGAGCGGACATCCGGTTTGCCTCCGATCCTCGGAGTCAAACCTGTGGTTCAGGGTCTTTGTGGCCGGAAGTCCGAAAATGGCACCTGGACCACGGCGTCACAAGAGCACGTTCATCTTTGCTCAGTGGCCAAATGGCGATCCCGCTCAGAACGAAGTGGGAACATCTATGTGCGTATGCGCAAAAACGTTTGGACCAAGGGGACTGGGCGAAGGTATACGCAGGTCAAACCGCAGGAGTCCAAGTGAGTACAGGGCAAGTACCCGTGTGCGAGGATCACTCAGTATAGTAGGGCCTGGTATTGCAAGTATGTGAAACAGAGCCAACCCTCTTGGGAATGATGCCAAGGGATGCGTATTCTGTACTCGACGAGGCTATCAAGAAGCGCGTATATGGATTGTTGGACAATCCGGTAACCGAGCCTTCTACTTCAGCGAGATCAGTAGAATTACCGCGAGGGGCGCGAAGCTCGGAAGGTCTGCCGCCGAATCGGACCAGCTCCATCCTGAAGAGAAAGCGATCGAACCCACCGAGTCCAAGCCACCAACATAAACATGCTCGCTTCATAGAGGAGCAGGAGAGCTGCCCGTCACTCGGTGTGAGTGAACGCAGATCGTCCTCGTCGCAGCAGACAGGTAATGACTTGCAGAGCCCTGAACGATCTCATTCACCTGACGGCGCAACGACGTGCGCGTCTCCCAGAGGGAAGCGTGTACATAAATCTGGAGGCGTCGAAGCAAGCAGCAAATATTCGATCACTGATGCACTGAGTCCGGAAGACGCGCTGAAATATGGAAAGGATATGACAGTACGTCCCATTCCAATGTCTTCCCTGAATGAACCCACGAAGTCCAATCACTATGTCTTCCTAGTGTGATGCATGCTGGGAGGCAGCGTACGTCGAAGGTAACCGAATCGTCTGCTCATGCGATGGACCGCAGCGTTTGGGGGGAAGATACACGGGTCGATGGGCTTGTTCAGGTTGCAGCCCGAGACGGAATTGTTCCTTCTTTGAGCGTGAGGACATCTTGCTCGCGGGTAGATGCCCATTCTAACGACGCCTTGCCAGGATTCGGTAAGACGGATGAGCTGCCTCCGGCCACTTCCCTACCCCGAGAGAGACGTGTCGTAGAAGGGAAGCGACGGGAAACCATTGAGGTCAGCACACCCACCCCACATCTAGCTGGGGATGAGCAGAGCACCTCGCACTTGCAGTCAATCAGCGAGCAACGCCCGCATTGGAGCGCAGGCCTTCCACCCTATCCACGGGAATTCCTACTCGTGCTCCGGGAGATGGGTCAGAATATAGCGGAGGACATGGACTCCTACGGTGGGAGATCCCCATCCCGGCGGAGTCTTTGCTGATTTCCCTCATAGCTGCTACCATAGCTTTCGCGGGAGCGTGGTTGTCATTGTATCAGGAAAACGCTTCCCTTCATGTGAGGTTGGAGGAGTATACGAGAAAACAAGCCCGCCTGACCAAGATTTTCGACTGGATCCTAGAGGAGCGGCAGAAGTTAGAGCCATGACGTGTTCCTATGCATGTCCCTTATGTCCCTTCTTAATGCATTTGTGGCGTTGGGAGAACCCAGGCCGTCGCATCCCTCTTCTCTGCCGGGCGAGAGCGTCTGTAAGAACCATCAACAGCTATACAGCCGAAAAGTGGCTATGCGCCCGTAGCACCGATAAGTCCCTTTTACATAGGGTCTCGGCGCTGAGTGTACATTCCTGCCCTCCATATATAAGCCTTACCAAGCGTCGTGGCGGCATCATCTCGTGCCAGCTTACCGACTTCGAGACGAGATGGCCCATGTGCTTATGCATGACCGCATGCGGCCGTCCAGCTCGCGGACGAAGGACGGGCGGCGTACAGCAAATGCTTCTCAATTGCTAGACACCCGGAGACCCGCAGGCAGTGACAATACCTCAATCTCAGGCAACGTCTGCAAATGCGAGGTGTGCAACACCGCAATGTTAACCAGCCAGGATTCGCCCCAGCTTTCCAGCGGCAATATCACTACCATGGTCTTTCTGAAGCCTGGAAACGACCCGGAAGAAGTAGGGTTTGCATCTGAACGAGGGTGCTTCACGTTTTGCACATACCAACGCGGGTCCGTGGTGTCAGATGCATATCTTGTGTGGAATAAATTAGGATGGGGGCCACGCTCAACTGTCTGGCTGGTGCAGGACACTCAGTACGTGTATAATTTGATTACAGGTTGTGGTCATCGCGACTTATCTCGCAAGCAGGGCCGTTCAAAGGCGTCACTACGCCGTTAAAGTCCTCCTGCCCCGCCCTATCGCGCCGGGCACTCGATCAAAGGAAGCGGAGATGCTGCTACGCACGAATGCAGATCCTGCAGATCCAGGCTATCCACATGTGATGCACATTGTCGACACCTTCGTCACCACAAGCGTTTACGGGAAGCATCCTTGCCTCCTCCTGCCCCTAGCGGGGGCCCCAATCCCGTCTACTTGGTGTTCCAAGCAGCCACTCTCTACGCTCCGCAATATCCTTGGCCAATTGCTTGAGGGGTTGCGCTACCTTCATGAGCATTGTGGTATCATACATGGAGGTGAGGAAGCCGTCGCTGTCAGTTTCAGCATCTGCTAATAGAAGCTCTCAGGGGTACACTTAAGTAACCTTCTTTTCACTCTCCCCTCGAAATTTCGAGCGGAGCCCTTCACTGCATCCCACGAACCACGCTCAATCGGCAAGGTCCTCGTCGAGATGCCGTGCGGAGCCTCCTTTGAGGAGCAGCTGTTGCAATCTCAGCCCATTGAGCCAAACACATCGCAATGTCCAGGTATCGTACTGGCTGGCTTCGGCAATGGTGAGCCCTTCTGTCTACGCATGGCGTGCTCTCAATGGCTCTCTAGCTCGACAGAGCGAAGACCCAGACTGCGTCGCCCGTCAAATGCCTATTCACCGAGCCCCAGAAACAATCTTGAAAGGTATCGCTAGCTCCAAGAGCGACGTCTGGAGCTTTGGCTGCACGGTATGTACGTTACGGTCGAGAGCCACTGTGGATCCTCAGTCATTCCCTAGGCATTTGAGATTTTGACAGGGGAAGAGCTGTTCCGAGAGGACAGTAACGCGCCTTTTACATGGGAACAGCGACTTCTAGCCTGCGTTAACGATATTCTTCGACCTTTCGAGCCAGCCTTCCTCCAATCATGTCCCGACGCCCATAAGTTCTTCGCAAGCGACGGTATGCTCCAGCTTACGTCGTTGCCTTCTATTTCGAGCTCATCCCCAAATAGGCCGGCTCCTGCAACATCCAAGTGAGCAATACATCGATCTTCGGACCAGAATACGGGCGCGTCGATCGATGAGGCCCGTGGACCTCGACAATGCCGAATCTTTCTTGCGGCAAGCATTAGACCCAGATCCGGGACGTCGTTTGACCGCGTGCCAGTTGTCAAGGCAGGCTTTCATTGTCGATAGCCACTAAGTAGCTTCAGTTCCGACACCAATGCACGTTCATCAACTTTGAATTATAGTTGTCCCACTGCATGCTGAATGCGTGTACATAAGGTGCTATTACAGTAGCACTCCACCGGTGAGCTCCACCCTGCCTTCAGATCGTCAGCGGGGTGTGCTTTCGCTGCTCGCTGCGCACAGCAAGCTCGCCAGACTGGCTGAGTGTACCGCCGTATTTGTATGACCCGTCTGACATGTGGGGATCAGGCATCGTTCTGAGCAGCAGGAGAGCTGCGGTTCCCAGCTCACGCCGTCTGTTCACTACCGCATCCTTGCAGAGCCTTTGCGTAGATACTTGCTCCACGGAGCTGTGTTTCCAGAAGCGCGTATCTGCTAAACGAGGAGTGAAGGATGGCTAGAAACAGAAATGGAAATTGGAGGAAGCGAGATTGGGAGTTTGCCACCAAATGTGCAACACAGACCAAGGATGAGTTGAGAGTGCTTCGACCCAATACCCCACCCCGCTTCACGGTAATCCGCACGGAGCTCCGCGCGAAGGAAAGACATGGAGAACAGTCAAACCGGAGTTCCTTTCTGCATTCCGCCGTGAAATACGTCGTGCTTACCGCCGAGACTGCCGCTGAGCACTCGCATCCCATTGGCAAGTCGGATGACAAGTTTGGCCCTCGCAGGCAGGCATCGCATGCGCTGCAGGGGTTAAGCAGCGATTCCTAACACCCGCTTCGAATACACGCCCTTCGTGGTAGTGAACCCTGGCCACAATTCTTCGAGCCCAAATACCCGAACTCCCCATAGCTAGCCATTCAAGAGTCAGGAGGCATTATCCGTTACACATGTCGGTGGAAAGCCAGGCCTGGCCGGACGTCTCTATTTCTTTTTCGGGCCCTTGGCCGCGGCGGGCGAGCAATGCGACAACTCAACTCTCTTCCTCTCACCCTTCGCAGGATCCGCTGGCTCAGATGGACGCCACGCATGAGGAGAATGCCCAGGAGTTCTTAGAGTGTATCGACTGTTCGTTCGGGATGAGGGAGCGGTAAGATACAAGGGTTGTGGTGGGCATAAACGAGTTAGAAAGGCCAATGTCTAACCGAGCTGGCCCTCCGCCATCTTGTACGGTACATTCACATGTCATTCTAGTAGTTTGCCGTCAAACGGACCCTGTACAGTCAAAGCGTATATTCACTCACCCTTGCCTCCTCGTACTGCTGCAATAGGTGAATGTCTGCCTCTAAAGCAGCCAGCTGCTCGAACGCGGCGCTCATGGAGGATTGAGCAGACTTGAAGACAGTTTGGGCGCGATTGAGCTCAGCCCTCGCTTCTGAGGAGGAGTGTCAGGTCCCGTAGGTGAGCTAGTACTCTGAACAAACCCTGGATGAGCTGAGCTGGCTGAACGCCATCCACCGACTTCTCCTCAGCCTCAGCCACGGCACCGTTTTTGACTGTAGACTTATTCTTCCGGGACATCTCATCCCGGAAAAGCTTTTGCAGCCGAGGGATGCGATCCATGGTGAGGTTGGACGGGGGTGGAATCGGCATATTCCGATTGAATTCTGCGGACTATCAGCAGACAGACAGGGACCTGAGGAAGGGACTTAGACCTTTAAGCGAACAGGCTTGCTTCCGAGTGTAACGACACATGTCGCAAGCCCACTCGGCCTTGCCACTCGCTTCTTTCGATGCGCCCTTTCCAGCTTTGGTCTGTCCGGGCTCACACTTGAAAATGAGATCGTCGTCCTTCACCGTTGCAAGATATAGACACAAGTCGCACTGCACGCCTACCCTTCAATACAGTTCATATACGAGAGGTTCTCACTCACAACCAACTCAGGCGAGCACTTCTTCAGGAAAGCGTGATCGCTTCCTTCCTGCAGTTTCCGCTCCAATAGGGCCATCACTTCGCGTCTGCGATGCTCCCAGCCGGAGGTGGAGTCGGCCCGCTTTTTCTTCATAACCTGCGTAGCTCCCGGAGGTCCGTCCGCCCTCTTACGCTTTCGCGAGGAGCTGAGTTCCTGCTTTGATAACCTCAGTATTCCGTCCGAAAGAGGTGAGCGGGTGTCATACCTGGGATAGAGGTTCGGCAGCCGATCCTCCAGAGGTCACTGCGCCCTCGACACTCCCGCTGGTTCCCTGCTTGTTCTGTGGACCGAATGCTTCTCCTCGCTTGCGCGTGACCATCGTGGTTTTAATGGCGGCCGACGATGGTGTCCGTTGTAATTGCGTATCCACACAAGAGCCTGCGGGGGGACCCTCATTGTCCAAAGCGGTGAAAGTGACATTCTTACGGGATAGTTAGGTCTGATAGAATCAAAGAGGAGCCACATACCTGATCTTGGCCAGGCGACTCGGAGCTCGCCACGTTTTCGCCCATATGGAGGATTTCCCAAAGCGCCCGCTCAGCTTCATCCTCAATCTCATGCTCGATCCCTCCCCGGATCTCCTCCGGAGCAATATCTGGCCCAGAAAGCTCCTTTGTAGAGGTGGTGGTCGTGGCATTCGCGATTGATTTAGCTGTAGGAAATGCATCGTTGCCAAATGCGGTCGGCGCCGAAGCGGCCGTGGACGTGAGCGGCCCTGATGGAGTTCCCCCCTCGTCCTGCCCAACAGGCGACTCGGCGCTCAACAGGCCGGTAGGCACGACTGCGTCAGGCGGAACTTGCTCGCCGGACAGAGACGCTGGGGTATCCGTAGCATCTGCATCCCCATCGATCGCCCCCTCTTGCGGAGGTAGAGAAGGGGGAAGAGTGCGGGGCGATTTCTTCGCCATGCGCGGCACTGGTCTGCGCCCGCCCGCCTTGTTCGATACCGCGGTGCTTTTCTGTTTCGGCAAAGGTCTTTCTTGATCGCTCTCCGAAACCGGTGCAGGATCCCGTGGGGAGGCGACCGTACCTGTGCCAGACGTATTCTTGAGGGTGGGAGAAACGCCTCTCGAACTGCGCGGCGACGTAGGGGGAGCATTCTCTTTGAGCTGTGATGGCTCTCCTTCTTTGGCGCCAGTGCCGTTCTCTTCCAGCGCTTTCTCCTTCAGTGCAGCGCTTCTAGTCACCCTTCCGGATGCGGGGAGCTCACTGCGCTTGGATGGAGAAACGGTCTTGGATCCAGTGCTATTCGGTGCGGATTCGCCGCTTTGCGAAAGATCGCCGGCGATTTCGAGCTCCTTCCGAATGGCAGGGGGGAATAGCGCTAGGAAGCTCTGCGGAAGCTCTAGGCAGAACTCCGGTGCATGCGTATAGATCATCTTCGCAAGGTCCTAAGCGCATATCAGCAACGGTTCCCAATGATCTTAAATCCTATACCTACGATGTATTTTAGCTTCTGCAGTTTAAACAACTCGGGCCATGATTTTTGACTCCTCAGCAGATTCTTTTTGTTTGAAAGATTAATGGCAGCCAACCAAGTATCAGTATCATGCTTGGATGGCTCTGGAATAGACTTCGTAGTCCTTGTTTTGTACATTGTAGCGTAAGGGTTTGTGGAGTACGTGTATTGGTCGTCTAGGTAATAATGATATGGATTGACGATCTTCGTTGTGGGTGTATGCGTCGCCTAGAATTGCCTCCGCGCAGACCTCCGGGTGAAGCGGATGTCCGTTTGGAACACCAGGCTCAACGACTTCTCCGTTGTGAGTGTTCGCGTCACCGGGATTTGCCTCCGCAAGAGGACACATTCCTTAGCGGATGTCCGCTGACGAATGACGCAGAACAACATTTCCGTCCTGTATGGATGCGTCAGCTGTTTTTGCCTTCCAACTGGAATCTTTTGCATCGGGAGGGCATACAAGCACTGCGACCATAGTGTCCCCCCCCCCCTCTTGAACAGAAGGGCACCTAAACTCTTCCCCCATGGTCAGTCACCGGAACATTCCTGTCAGACGGTGTTCAGAGGCCCGCTGACCCATTGAGGAGGCGACAAGAGATCTAGAAGTACGTCGTCAAAGGAGAGATAAACCCTGATCTACCTGCAGTTGGTCGTCCCCGCGTAGAGGTAAAGACCCAACATGGGCTGAAACGGACAATTCCTTGGTCTTCGCGGTCGTCCCAATGGGCTTGATTGATGTGAATAACTTGACCGAAGAACAGCAGAAAAACAAAACTTCCTCTAAAGACTCCGACCGGAGTTCGCATCCAACGACAGTGAAGCGTCCGTCGAACAGCTGAATCAGATCCAGCTGCAACGGGCTACAGCAATGCTTGAACCGGAACACCGTCGTCCGCCCGGACTAATCAACACAGGAAGAGAACGGAGCTCCGATTGCGGTCTGTGGCCCGCGGCCCATGCGGGATCCTAACTCCAATCCCCCAAACAACAACTTCAGAACGCCTGATGGATTCCAGCTTTGCTCCGAGGCCGAAAGTAAACGCCGGTGACAAATGTGTGACCAGCCGTGCCGCGCAATGGTTGGTGACTCCAGCCCTATCCGTTGCAGACCTTGGACCAGATGGTCAGCCGAACCTTTAACTAGTCCTTGCGGCCAAAAGTTCAAATGGAACTCCGGTTTAGTGTTTCAATCAACGTTCCTGCTGGTTTTGCGTAATGAATGCATTTTGTCATCGAATGCGGGGTGTTCTAGCCTGGAAGTCACTTTCCCCGCGCACCTGCCAGTGTGACGCCCACGGCGGCATCAGCCTGAAAGGCCTTTTGCGCACTGTCCACGAGTCGGACGAAACAGTGTTGGGTACGTTTAGGAACTGGATCGCATTGAGTTTGTTATGGTAGAAGTGACCTTCATGTCACGATACACGCCAGGAGCAATTCGTTATGTGCCCGGCGCTTTTTATGTACGGTCGTCCGTTTAGCATGATTCCAGACAGATTGCCGAAACGGAGCTCCGTGCCCACGACGAGGGTTTACAACTCGTCTCCCTGTGAAGTCCGTAAGCCTAGGGTAGCCACATGGTCCGTGAATCCGGCCTGTGTTTCCCTACCGAGGGAGATGGGGACTGTTCATTTTCCAGTCCTAGTCTCTGTCTCTCTTAATGGTCTTCCTCCTTTCTTGCGGCTCGATCGGGACTTCCCACTGAACCGCGCGGCCGCGGATGAGTTGTAACTGGAAGAAGTACACACGTCTTTTGTGCCAGTGGATTCTCCACATTGGCTGTCACACCATTGTATTTCTTTTTCCTTTCCTACTTCCTCGGAAGTTGCCAGGTAAAAATACTCTCAATGGAGCGGGGCACTTCTGCGGACCTGCGAGGTCGGATCCTCCGGCAACCCGCTGATCCGGACGTCTTTTTGTCTGGCCACAACAAAGACGTGACGGAAGGCTACTTGTCTCCACCTCGGAGCGGAAACGAGGGGCTCAGTGGTTCAGTCCATCCTATAAACGAGTCGGACGAAGGATCGTCTGCCGCCTTGTTGAGGGCGAAATCGTGTATTCCGGAGGTCCGTTGGCATGTGCTATCTTTGAACTTGGAAGGTCACCTTCCACCCGCGTACTATGAAAGGCCCTCAACCGGAGCTCCGAACGTCCTCATTCAGCATGCCGGAGGTCCGTTTTGGGGGCTCCTGCGCACACTGGGACCCTAGTCACTTATCTGAAGGTATGACGTGGCAGATCTCAAAAGGCATGCTTTTATACAATGTTGAGGTGTCAAGTGGTACAGCGCGCGTCTGGTATAGGATGATGCGATCTTGAATGCAGCCCGATGATGGGTACTGGCAAGTCGGCGGACTGACGGACTGGCGGACTGGCGGATTGGCGGACTGGCGGATTGGCGGACTGGCGGATTGGCGGACTGACGGATTGGCGGACTGACGGACTGGCGGACCGACGGACTGGCGGACTGACGGATTGGTGGACTGACGGATTGGCGGACTGACGGATTGGCGGACTGACGGATTGGCGGACTGGCGGACTGGCGGACTGACGGACTGGTGGACTGACGCATTGGTGGACTGACGGATTGCCGGACTGACGGATTGCCGGACTGACGGATTGGCGGACTGACGGACTCCCGACTGGCGGGCAGAGGGGCAAGCGGACAGGGCACAGATGGACCGGCCGTGAAGGAACCCTGCGCTCTGCAAAGATTCAGCTGAACTAGCTTGTGCCAAAAGAGAGGAGTTGGAGTGTGGCTGGTTTTGTGTTGCAAAGACAAAGGTTATAGGGATTGACTGCCTGTTGAGGACGGAGGTCGATATTTGGATCGCCGGAGTTTCGTATGTGCGACATGTGTTGGTGACGGCTGACTCGATTTGTATCATCCCGGCGAATTGCTCTGTGTTGTCTGAGGCCCGTCTGTGGATAAGGGCGTAGCACTGGGAGGTGGAGCTTCTTGAGTGCTGTGTTTGTCGCGTCCAAACTGGATATCGTCGTCCCAACCTTGTTGGGCGGCGAAATCTTGCGTTCCCTTGGACCGAGTCAGACGCGCTCGTTTTGGCTTTGGATGGCCATTGCCATAGCGTGTGAAGTCTTCGTCAGTGTCGGACGAGAAAAGGCCTGGCGAGGCGTCTTTCGCTCGTTTCCGTTTATGCTGTTGGGGGGGCACGGGATCATTTTTGGTACAATTACGTGCTTCTGAAGTTTCCCCAGTTCTGGACATTGCATCGACCGGCGTTCTTTCATTTCGTTTGGTGGTTCGAACGACCGTCTCGCTCCCTCTTGCAATGGCTTCTTTCTTTTTACGTTCGCGAGCCTCGCAGTCGTGTTGTGCTTGAGCGGACTTGTGATATTTGGTAACAGGTCGACAACCCCTTTCGGGCTTGAATATTGTCTCGAATCGATCGAAGAGCGTATTGATAGCAGGTGCTTTGCCAGAGGCGTTGAGGCTTGTATGCGCGAGGTCAAACACAAAGTAGGGTACTGCGAAGCGTTACAGGGTGGAACGAATCGCCAATATGATAGCAAAACGCACTGGCTTTGTATCTGTCGCTGCACCATTCGCATTTGCCGCTCAGGCATGTGCATAGAATGCACTTATTGCCGGCCACATGAATGCATATTTCTAGCCAGTCGTCGACCGTTTGTTTGGAGAGCTTTCGTTTTTGACAGTCCCAGCAACGATAGATGCCGGCGGCGATCTGAGACTCGAGTTAGTCTTGGACTGCTTCGGACGAAAGGTTGGAGACCCACAATGATGTACTTCTCGCCGGGCCAACGCGTCATCACGAAACCAGCTTTCCTCATGTTCCATGGAGAAAGGTCTTTGACAGGCATGTATATGGGTCGAAAGGGCCAACCACCATCTGGAGTCGTTCTACCCTTAGGCCATGGAGTGAGACCGGCAACCTCGAGCTTGTCATAGCTGTGCACATCGAAATTGTGTTTTTCGAAGTAGGCCCTATAAGGTTCTTGTTTGCGTCGGGGGTCTTTGCTTACGAGAGGCAGGACATGATGGTCGTCGTCGGTCGGCCGTTCGTCTTCTTCTGCTCTTGAATCCGTGAGTTCTGATAAGTCGTCCTCGATTTCACTCCTGGTTTCAGCCTTACGAGGCCTGCGAGGTCGATCTTGACGTAGGATTGGAACCTGTTTCCCAGTATGACCATGGGTTTGTGCATTGGGTGAGGGTAATGAAATTGAAAGTGAGGTAGAGTGTTCGGAATGGAGATGCACTTCCTTAGACTTGGTAGTGCGATGCTTTTCCTTTGCCAACGCTCCCTGGGATGTCAAGTGCGATGAGGTTGATGAGCTAGAAATATAGCCGGAGTTGCGTGACGGATGCGTGGGTTGGGCCGGACGGCGATCGTTTTTGGCGGTCCTGTGGGCTGAAGGCCCAGCAGAGTCAGATGCACTGGAACTCCAGCTGAACTTCCGCCGCAACTTGATGGAGTTGCCGGTCGGGCGATTCTTCGTCCGCGATGGTTGTGTTGAACGTGGTGGTGAGGGACTAGAGGGTATTGCAGCGTGCCAGAACTCATCTCGCGGGTTGACGTTTTTTCTCCAGCGGTGAGGGGCTGGAGACTTGAAGGTTTTGATTGTTGTGACGGCTTTCGTAGGCTGAGGCAGTGAACTCGAGGAGGATGATGTGTAGAGCCGATCCTGTTGCTCATTCATGGGGTTTCCCACGGACTCATCGCAATTTGGCGGTGTACGCGGAGACCCTGGAGGGGTGGGTGTTCGGTCGAAGGAACCTTGGGAAAGCGGTCTTGACGCTGGTCGGCGGACAGTATTATTGTTCCTTGGCCAGCCCCTGCTGATGTTCGTGTCTTTCGCATGGTGGGTAAGTGTTCTGTTCTGGGCGAAAGGGGAAGACGGGTAGCTGTCGTGGAAGGATGGAAGCAGAGGTGAGTCCACGTCGCCTCTGTTTGTTCCTGGTTGCGGAGCATTTGAGGGGTCCGGAGGGGGGGAAGGTGTGGGAAGATCGATGGGCGAGGTTCCTGTTGGCGTATCCATGTGGGATGTAGTTTTACTTGGCTGCGCGGAGCAAAAATTGGAAGCCTGGGACGCCTCTGCGGTAGATGGAGTTCGAGGCGGTAGACTGGCAAGGTAGTCGGTGTAACCACCATTCCATAAGTTCAGGGGTTGCCCGGATCGTGGAGTGGACTCCGAATGGAAGGACCTAGGGTGTGTTGTATCCTTGCCTGCTATGTCATGGGCACTTGGATTGTCTGTTTTGGAGGAGTCGTTTATTTTCGTTGTCGCATGCGCAGTGGAGCTTGCTGTACGTCGTGCGTCGTGTGTGGAGCTAGCTTCGGTTTGGGCATTGGAATTGGGACACGTTTTCGAACGTACACGGGAATCCACATCTTGTGCGTGAAGGGCTGTTGAACGCTCGGCTTCGTTTCTCGATCGACGAGGGAGGCCTGAGGTATGGAAGGGTTGTTCAGAAAGCTTAACGATGGCGTTTTTTGAGTATTTGACATGCTTCTGGTATAGCACAGAGACCTGCGCCGACCCTGCTTGGTATTTGAGAAGATGCTCTTGTCTTATTGACCAGGGAATCCGCGTGGCATCTGGAAAAAGGTCGAGAAGATGTGTGTTGCCTTTAACGATGAGGGAATATGCTTGATGAAGGCAGCTGAGGGCGTCGTCGTGAATGTGTTGTGAGAGTGCCTGCAAAGTTGTTTCCTTGTATGTAGAATATAGAAGTGCCTGTCCTATCGTCAATATATGATGGGGCGCGGACAGAATGACGGACTGCTTGACGGCAGGCAAATCCTAATCGCGTTATTTTGTCCTCGACGGGTTCGGGATACTTCGCTGGGGCGACGAGGTTGGAGAAACGATGTTCCCAAATAGCAACTTCGACATGGTTGGAGGGCCGAGGTGACAACGCAGGAAACACCCGGCAGCGATCTGTGAGGCCAAGGGGCATGTCCCGTGGTAGGAGAACTTTTGGGATGGGGAACCGGACCTCGGGTTCAGCCGATACCAAATCGTCCAGTTGATGCAGCAAGGCAAGCACCTGCTTGGTGGCGTACTTGGTGATCTTGATGTTCAGCATATATGCGTGTAAGAGAAACACCAACTGCACATCGCGATCAATGTTTACAACTCGCAAGGTATCGAATTCCCCAGGCTTACCGCAGAGTCGGTCTTCCACGTGACATACAAATGCGCACTCAATCCGTTTACCGGCTTCTTCCATTTCGGTTGCACCAATGTGCTTGCGGACAGCCCGGGCCCTAATTTCGCATCTAAGAGAGTAGCTAGGTAGCTGGCTCTTTTATCGGTGTCTGCGTCCCACCACTGGAGAGGTTCCACCGCTTTGATCGTGGGTGGCGCAGTCCGCCACAGTACCGGTATCTGGCCAAGGATGTAAGCTTTGTGTATGGCGGGCATGTAAGGGGCCCCAATTATGCTCCCTTCAAGGGGGAGATCGAATGCGATGTGATAGTCTCGATATTTCAGCGCGTCTTCCAACAATCGGACTTGCAGGATACCTGGCATGTCGCCCAGTTGTAGGGTGACCCAAGCTGCGTGAAAAGTATCCTGTTCAGATCAGACCGGTAACCGAAATGACCATCTGATAGGACATACCCAGACCTTTTTGATCATATGGGCATGGTTCTGAGCCCACCTAGCAGGTTGTTCGGCAACCTCGGGACCGAGTTCGACAAAGTCTAAGACGCTTTTGCCCACCACAGCGAAAACCAAGCGTAGTCGTTCCTCCCAAGTCATGACAGACTGCATTGGTCGGTCCTGCGAGGTAAACATTATATTTAGCATACCGAGCTGGTCAATCGCTCTTTCGATGTCTCGCGCATAGGGAGGTGAGCGTTCGATGAACGTGTCGAAAGCCTCAAAGTAGTCGTCGGGCAGCATGTCAACAGGAAGCCCTTCTCGATGTGCTATTGGAGGCGCAAAGTGGTGATCTCTTAATTTACGAGATGCTCTTAGGATGAAGTTGATTAGGTTACGCAACGAAACAGGGTGTTCTTCTTTCATGTTCATGAGGAAGAAGAACGCGATGTACGGCGTCTGGGGAACGGATTAGTGTGGGTTGATTATGAGACAATACTACGCACGACCACATGGCATATCTTGCGTATGTCTGCTTTCATATCATCGCTCCTGCTCACATCCTCGCACATCCTTAGTTGACGGTATCTTGTCACCATAGGTATAATTTTGTCAATCCATGGTATGACTGTTAGACGAACGACGGTCTGGATCTGAGATTGGGAACGGGACGGGCCAATTGTTACACGGTAGAGCTCATTGAACTCGCTCGATGCGGTAGACATGGCCTATTGTTCATTGGCGAAGAAAAGGGGCGGTCGTGCTTCTGCGGTATTGGGCACAATATGGATGGTTCAAGGAACAGACGACGACTCGAAGTGGATGTCGAAATGAGTTGGATAAGGTTTTGAGTGGCGGGGGTGCAAGAGCTGTGCGCGTCGCTAGGTCGAAGTGCACCCGTTGGTATTCTGATTCCGTGTGAGTTTGACATGGCCGGGAGAAACATAGCACATGAGCCTGACCAACCCCTGTTTCTGCTGTCACTGCAACTTAACTCTAAACAACCATCCTATAGCTCGCATCTCCACACATATGGCCCCCGGTATTGTGCGATACAATACCCGTCTGCGCAACCCGGTGCCGCCTTGGCCGCAGTCTAGCTCGACCTCGACCCCGACCTCGACCCCGACGGTGACTTCGACGGCGATCTCCAAGTCTAACCCGTACTCGTACGCGAATGAGAATCTGAGAGGTTCACGGAGAACATCGCAGCCTGCGAGCTCCAGGCTTGCCAGCCGTAAACGGAAGCATCGTGCCGTTGATGAAGCCGACATTGAAACCCCCGTGCCTGTGCCCGTCTCCAATCCTGCGGAATCACTCGGAGCCGCATTTCCGGGTATCATGGATGGCGTTGTGTGGACACGTTTCACACAGAACTGGCTCGTGGCTCTCTCGGCGCGAGGCATCCTTCACTGCTGGAGCGGTTCAAATATCGAGGCACATCAAGTTACCCTGTTCGAACCTGTGCTCCTTGAAGGAGAGTTCCTTTCCTTGGAAGGCACGCCTCAGGTCAGCGTGGAGGGTGACAGGCAGTGCAGTATCGTCCTGTCCGTTGTAGGGTTCAACCGATCCGGGACCAAAGTTCGCGATGCAATAACAGAGCATATCTGTGTCGAGGCAACTGGTCACGTGCATCGTGTCCCCATTTTTTCCTCGTCGCAGCCCCTCGCCATCGGGCCAACCTGGGTTTGTTTTGGAAAGCGCGATGGTGTTGCGATGATTCACCTGCTCCCTTTGAACAACGGACTCTACGTGTTGGATCTTCCGTTGGATTGCTGGGTCAGTGTTTGCCCCCACTGGCATCGTCGCTTATGCACTAATGCACTTGGTCAGCATGGAACCGTCACCGCGATATATGCGTCGGGGCCGAAAATGTTGTACCTGGCATGTACCGAATGGGCCGGCATCCGTGCGATCCACATCACGGAAGATATGTTCCGAGACGCGAAGTCGCCCTTCCAACTGGAGATGAATTATCACGATATTCTATTGGAGGAAATCCCTCACGGCATTGACGCCATCACCGATGAGCAGTCTCACGCCAGGCTCGCAGTGCGCCTTCAACAGAAGCTTGTCGTCTTTACTGCTGCGGAACTGCGCCATGATGTGGAGTCGCCGTCACCCGTGCCGTCCGAAGTTATCCTTATACCCGACATGAATTACATCACGAATTTCAGTTTCACCTCAGATGGCACGGCACTGTTGTTCTTGTTGCACTCTGTCAGCCCGAACACACCCAGCTCACTTCGCATACATCGTATCGGCAGTCGGTCTGGTCAAGGAAGTATGTCGGCCGGAGATGCGCACGTTCTCTGCCAAGCAAGCCCCGAAAACGACTGCCTGCGACATATGGATCGGATTTGCGCGTCGTGGGATGGAGCAAGCCACCTTCGTCTTATCATGGGCGTGACAGCTTCTACCCTCTGGGTGAAGCTGTATGCACTCATGGAAGGAGGGCGCCCGTCCCGCCGTTATACCCTTTCTTTCGAACCCGAGTCTGGCAATGATCAAGTGCCGGATGTGGACCAGGTGAGAGATCCGGCATATCGTATGCACCCTGACTGATTTGTGGTAGCTCATTGATGTGCAACAGCGTGTAGCTGCAGGGGGACCCAGATCCGTCCCCTACACCCTTCCCACCTTATCTGAGAGCGATAGCATGTTGGATTGGAAGTCACTTCCAGAAGACTGGGTGCTGGGTGACAAAATCACCCGCTTGTCCGCGGCATGGTTCCGGCAGCCTTTGGGAGGAGCCAACATCCTTCGGCTGGGTTACGATGTTACCTGTGCACTCACAGTTGTAGCCGGCCACACGGATGGATACACCACATCATTTCTCTGTTTTAGTCGTACCATCGAAGGTCATCGTTGGTTTTCTCTTCGCATTGGAGAAGACGATGGTGACCCCGCCGATCCTCGACGTTTTACATTTCGGTACTCCGACGACGCCGATCCTATACTTTGCCTGGAATTACTCGTAGAAGAGGTATCCTGCAGTCTCATCAAGGCGATGGATCGGGATCGCATTCGTCAGGCCGTAGCTCTTCATCGCGATGTGGAGCTGGTCAGAAACAACACGGCATCCGAACGAGAGCGACGGCTGGCCGGTTGGCGGCTTGGCATATTCAAATGGAGGAGCATTAAGGGTGAACGTGATGCGTCAAACATCACCCCAACGGAGGCGGAGATGGTGTTAGAGTAGCAATCGACCTTTTCATTAACCACCGATAACTGTTCTGCCATTGTCTGCCGTATCGGTACATGAATGAGATATGATGCCCAGCAAATCTCTACGCTACTGTACGTGCTTTTCGGGCGCTCGCGGGCCCTCAGCGTGCGCCACGTGCCCCTTGTCGTCGTTGTGCTTGGCCTTGCCGTTTCAGGCGCGAACCTTTCGGCTGTCGTGGCAACGTCTCGTCCAGGTCATCTCGTATTTGCTGTACGGTCCAGATCGCCATGTTCTGCGGTCCGTAGCATGAATACCATCGGAGCGAGATTTCGTGGGCGGCCAGATTGCCAAATACTGTTGATGCCCATAGGTAGCATCTCCAACAAGGCGCGATTAACAGTGCGTCGTCCGAATTGCTAGATGTAAGACGAGTGTGCAGAAAGCTTAGCATCTCTGAGACTTCAGCCTTTTTGGCGATCTCGCGCAAAGAGTTGACCAGGGCAAGTGCAGAGGCATGTTCGAATTCAAGGGTGACCATCGTGATTGGCGCACCCTTGAGCTGAGTAAGTAGCCCTTCGTTCCGTGCGAGAACAATAAGCCTATTCAACAATTAGTTCAGGGCTAATGACAGAATAGCCGGTCGCACCACATGAGTGTCGGTGTTTCACCACAGTTCCCGATCTTGGCCTTCGTCGGATTCGTGAGCTTACCGGCCAAGGTTCCCTTCCTTCCAGCCTTCTCTTCCCAGTCCAGCATCTCAGCGCCCAGGTTGCCGAGCAGCTCTCGTATTTGACCGCGATGAGCGTCTTCTATCGCAGTCTTCTCTGTACCATGCTCGATCCAACGACCTGGCGTGCTGCTACCGGCCAATGATCTGAAGAGAGCCTGTACTTCATCGGAGCGATGCGCGTCTTCGTCTAAGCATGCAGAAGAAAAAACTACGAAGGGAAGGTCGTCTTGGCTGAACATGAGAGATGACCAATGCCAGGCCAAGAGCAACGACATCGCGTTTTCCATCCGAGTCTTCGGCTTAAGGATCTGTCGCACTAACTGGACTAGCAAAGCATTTAGAGTCGCCCATCATGGTTATAACAAGACACTTACTGATGTAGTTGCAGGCGTCTGCGATGGGGTAGATGAGATCCCCGATCTCCATCCAAATGGTCATCAACCTCTGTCCGCCCGCGACAGGAATTCCGGTTTCGCATTCTTTGGTGTCCACAAGTCGATAGAAGCTGATGTTGCTGGTGGGATCGCTATATTAAATGTCAACAACGTGCTAGTTTACAGAGATTGAAACTCGTACTCAATTTTGGCTTGAAGCTTCTCCTTGAGCAGGACGCGATAGCCTTCATGCATCCAGGCGATGTCGGCGAACTCAGGAGAGCCAAGTATGCCATCGATTTTGTCCTGCAACGCCTGTGGTTTACGTCAGTAGCAGATAGTAAAGCAAATTAGTCGTTCACCTGTGGACTGGCGATGAGGATGCATTCCCGCACCTCTTCTGTCTCAAATCCCATCGGCTCGGCAACTTCCTTGAATTGCGGGAGGCTCGGCAGGGACCAAATGGAGTGGCGCCACTGCAGTGCTTGATTAGTAAGCACCTCTCACCTCTTTACCTAATCAGGTGCGATACAAAAATTAGAGTACTGACCAGATCAAATGACTTTTGCTAGTGCTAGGTGCGTTAACTTGACCGAGTCTGCAAAGCACGAGGAAGCGCGGGAGGCTTGTGGCTTGCCTGTAAGTGGATCCAGACCTTTGTGTGGTGGAAATTGGGCTGTCTTTGTGTGGTGCGTTTGGGGTTGTGGCAGTGGTAAACACGACTCAAGCAAGAATTCCTGGGCGAAATTTTAGAGGTCATCAATGGAGTCCTTAGGCATTCACTTGGATTATCCGTGTAAGACATATGTACAGTAGGTAGCTACCAGGACATTGTCTCTAGTATATTGATACATTGTAGAACTTGCATTACATCCAGATGTCCATCACGCAGTTCAGCTCTTAATGGGCAGAATCTTGGGAACCGAATGACATGGCTTCTTCGTGGGTAATGGCTTGTCTCCCCTTTGCAGTAGCGTCCGCCATCTGACGAGTTGCGAGTGTGCTTTAGGATAATCAGCGGCTCTATAACGGGGGTAGAGGAAGGACACGGACGGGCACTGCGTCGTCAACTGGTCCTGTAGCGCATAGAATCTGACCGCCTTATGCAAGCGGTACCTCCTAAGATCATCCATATATTTCTCGAAGTTGGCGGCTTCAATCTTTGTTGATGTGAACTTCACAAATACGCCGGATCGGTAATGTTCGAGCGCATGACGTAGCTGTTTAGATATAAATAGCATGATCGCGGGCTGAATCAACGACGACTCACATATGTTGCTGCAAGTGCAATTGTTCGTATGGCTCCAGGTTCGAAAAGGGTCGGGTGCCTGTATGCTTCCCCAGAACCGCCTTCGGGAGTGTAGAATACGGTCGATATGAGCATTGCCAGAGTTGGGTTCCCAAAGGCACGTCCAGGTTTGGAACTCGGCTAACGTATGTGGTAAGATCGGGTAATAAATCCAGCGAGGGTTGCGCACATCACATGGGTCAAATCCCTCGTGTAGGAATTTGCTCTGGTGCAGCATTCGGTCAACGCGGGCTTGGATTTCGGCAGGCGATCCCGAAAGCGCATTCCGCCAGTACGTTAAGGTAAGTTGGATTGCTTTCTCACGAATTTTCGATCTGAGCCATTTCCCGGCATCGTCAACCTGCATCTTGGTGTTTGAGAAGTTTATGATAAGCGCAAATACTGGGAGCGCACCACATGGAATATGTATGGATAACGAGACAAGTTGATCTTGGGCCTGTCGCCCTGTGCTGTCTGGTTCGCGGCGACGATAGCTTTCTTCACACTTTCGATGCGTTCCTGGTCGGATGGAAAGGGGAATAACTGGGCATGGAAAAGCTTGAGAAATCCTTTGGCGACCGTCAAGCTGGCTTGCATTTCGGTCGAGTAAGCTTGCATCTGATACGGCGGATTCAGAGCTGGTGAGACGAGATGTTCGCGATTGTGCATGTCATCCTCCGGTTGTATCGCAGGATGTCGGGCGGTCGACGTGGATTCCTTCTATACCCATGAGAAGCGGTCCAGATCGGTTTAGAAATTGCCTACCTGGGAGGCTACGTTGCGCTGCGGAACGCGTTTTGCGCTTCTCCGTCCCTTCTAGAGCGCATGAGGGATGCTGTTTCTCGCCGAGGACACTTGCCCGCCTACCGTTGTTACTTGCTTCTTCTGGCGCTTTCGCGGCCTCTCGCTGTCCTTTTCTGTCTGGATTCGTTTTCTGTCAATGGTCTGCAAGCTCGTGTAAGGCCGTGTCCTGACGAGAACAGGTACCACATACGGCTGCGGACCCACGCAATGGCACAGCGAAATCCATAGACGAGACGTCCAGGTTTTTGTAGAACTTTTCCGATGATGAGCCGCGGATGGAGTAAGTGGAAATATAGCTCACTTCTTGCAACGGAGATTCCTCCTCTACGAGTTCTAGAGACCATATTTAGAGCCGTGACAACATACAACGGCAAGGACAGTACGCGCCATCGAAGTCACGAATACTCGCGTGGGTATTGACTGGCACCGCCTTCTCCTCGGGACTCATAAGAGCTGGAGCTGCGAGACGTTCTTCATACGCCACTCGATGCAAACGGGCAAGGCTGAGTGGCATAGCTTCTTGCCAGTAGACTTCATTCTCTCGTTCTGGATCGTTGATGATGACCAAGGGATCCGGGTTGTCCTCTTCATCACTCGAAGTGACAGATGGACCGTCCTGTAGATGATCAGGAGAGGAACCGTCTGAACATACCGGAACTTACTTCCAATGCTTTGAATGGCACTGTCTTGTCGCTATAATCCGCGTCCGATTCCGCTGATCGAGTGATTTGTTGGTCGTATTCGTGGTCCAAGTCCATCATCTTTCCGATGTCGCTATCCATGTGTGGCTCTTGTTGTGGTGCAATATCCCCAGAGCTGCAACAGGCTTCTCTCTGCTTCCCCTCGAAGTCGCGTTCGCCCATCCCCTTCCCTTTACGGAACTTCCGACTCTCCAATTCTGGGCGGAAACGGTCGTCTGAGACGTTTGCTATTAAAAACGACGCATATATGCGCGATCCGGAGGGGCGTACAGGGAATGAATGCTTCACCGGATGTGGGACTGCCGGTGAATCCCTCTGGTGACAGATCGGCATGCAGCATGGCGGGTACGGTGGATAAGCCTTACCAAGACTGCCCAGATCGGGGTCTTCCTCCTCATCCGCTTGTTCGAGTGTGTTTTTCAGGTAGGTGGCCACGCCATACTCTTGCATGCCCTTGTCGAGATGGGTATCAGAAAAGATCCGCGTGTCCCACTGCTTGTCTTACCCACAACTGATCGGCCTCGTCTATCGCTTGTTGCACTCGCTGCATAACGCATCAGTCATGAGCACTCATTTAGTATGCTAACCTGACCTGAAATGTGCTAACCATTTTCAGATACACCTTGGAGATACCGCCTGACTCCTCCAGGGCTGAGCGATGGATGGGAACAGGCAGGCAGGCCCGACACGCGCCTGGGTATGTCGCGAAGTCGCGTCCAGGCTCAGGGTTCGGGGTCGCCTTGAGCAACTGTATTCAGACAGCCCCAATACTTCGCGACTATGCTAGAAGACTTACCACGGTATCCTGTATTCCCGCGCTCTTAGGTAGCTGCGTATGCGATTGGCTGTGCGCATCCATCCTCATCGAAGTCTCGGAGGCACGCAGGCTACACTCTCGTGCCTGTCCAGTCGGGCGTGCCCAGGTAAATGCATATTGACCTCCGTACCTCCACATACATCGCCGTACATTGCCGTACATTGCCGTACATTGCTGTACATCGCAGTACACCGTGTTATCGTGACAGGGGTCGGGCTTCAGCAAATAACATCCATCATGGTGACAGTGTTATGCCGAAGGTTCTGGTGTGGAAGATAGATAATCCTATGTGTATCGGATTAGAAATGAGCCCAGAGTCTTGTGGTCGACAGCGTTGCGGTTCCAGGCTACATAAAATTGCGTAACAGGACACTTGTCAATTTCAGGGAAGCTGCGAAGACATTGCCGGCGGGTGACTTCAGCGGTATTGCATGTCGCTGGGTCCCGATACATGATCTTCTTCGCCTGAAAACACTCTACAGCGTCTTCAATTTAGCCATGCTTCTCATCATTCATTGTCTTGGATGGACACGTACAAGGGATTGTTCGACGTGATGGGATCTCGCTACCCTGGGCTCGAGTGCGTCCTTCCCGCACACTTCCTGCATCTCCAAACAGACCCCACCAGCTCAGCCTACCCTCGTCCGTCTCGTCCTCTTCCCCTTTTCCCGGGTCCCTTTGCCCTCTTGGCTAGTGTTACATCCAGTTCGGTAGGCGTGTTCCAGACGTAGACAGGAAGGCGTGTGGATGGGACAAGATGGATACCAATGCCAGGAGATTATGTATGGCCTCCCGAAGTCATGCATTCTGTCAGTGTTGTTGAAGCACAAGCTTGGTGGTGGGGTATGTCGACCAGCAGAGACAGTATAAGCCGAAGCAGAATGAGTGTATGCAATGCCGATGACGACAGAGGAAGCGCCTTTACTTCGCATGACTTTTGAAGGTAAAGGGTTCTGTGGCGTTTGCTCCCGCTACGTCTGGGAGAACAGCCGCTCGGCTCGGCCTTGAGGCAGGGGCAACCCTGGCGGGCTAAGTCCGAGCGGACAATGCCATTGTGCCTGCTACGGATGTAATCCGTGAGGGTTAATATACTGTACGTCCCAGCGAAGGTGCGCGGGTCACCTGTCACCAGGCGCTTCGTCGCGCACTTTTGGGCACCCGTCACCAGCTTTTCTTTGCATCGCGCACTGTCATAGGGGAGAAGGGGCCGGAGCCCATTTATATTGTCAAATCGTCTATCATCAGTATGAGGTCTGCGCGATAATCTTCTGCATCATTTCCGAGCTCTTCATTGTCCATGTCAACGTCGGTTGCATCTGTGCCTGATACTTCCACATCGTCCTCCGGAAAGTGCACCCCCTGGAGGGTGAGATCATGAACACCTCCTCGAGGCAAGATCTGACGGAATAGCTCATTGTTGTCAAAGGGCAGCTCTTCAAGAAGGCAGAGCGTTGCGGGGCTTGTAAGGCAGTCATATGAGAGGGCCATGTCTCCGACACCACATCGACAGAGCTGCCATGCCCGCAGTACCAGTTCTTGTTTGTTGCATTCTGCATATGCTCTTGTGACCCAGCGGACTGCTCGCTTTCGCATGGTGGGCATTGTGACATCAACTCGCAGTTCTTCAGGTGGTACCCCGCGTTTCAGCTTCTCTTGCGTCTCCTTGACCACGTCGTCAAGAGCAGCTTTGCGGATGACATTCTTCAGAGGTCGTTGCATGCCGGTATCTGCAGGTTGTGTGACACCGGTGCACCCACCTGGGACAAATTGTAGGAGGATCCAGGGATATGTTGTCCGCATCCAAGTCCGAAAAGCCTCGCTTCAATGAACACTCCAGCAATTGATGATCCAAACACATCTTGCCTCTGGATCTCGATGATGCTGCTCGTTATAGCAATGGAAGTGTGGGACAAGCAACTTGTTGACATATGTGTGCATTGTTGGCTCAGTAGACCAGTACGTGCCCTTGGAGAGGTTGAAGAGGTGTCCGGCGTCTATAGCATCTCGAAGCTCCTTGGACTGGCTGACTTTGCCGCCATAGGGTAGACAGATTGACCGGGTCCCTTCCCAGATTGTCTGGAAGGGAAGGAGCTTGCCATTCATCGAAAGGCTGGTCATTACAGTGCAGGCCCGCTTTTCCTCCTTCCCCAAAACAGCAACCTGCTTTGCCCCACGTCCTGCATATGTGATTGTTCCGCCATACTGAAGCTGAAGTTGCATTTGGTCGCTATTAACAATGCAGTCTGCAGGGATACTGTAATGCTTGATCAACCAGGCCACTCGAAGGCAGAGCTTGTAGCATTGGTCTCGGAAATCATTGGGCACCTTCTGTGCTGCTTTTGTTGCGCGGCGGAGTGACCAATTCAGCTGATGCTCGAGGAACCGACGGACAAAATTGAGCGAGACTTCAAAGGGCTGTCTGGTGCGCCCAACAATGCGAGTGAACACTTCTGGATGGTCTTTGGTAAGATGTGCAATGATGATACCTTGGCACAAATGAGCGGTGAGAGCAATACCGGGGATGCGGAGCTCGACAAGCTGTTTCTTGATTTTCTCGACAGTATCAACACATCCAGCCTTTCTGAGTGGTCAGTACAGTGGTCTGAAGAGAGGAGATGGTGCGTACCAGTACACCATGCTCTCCTACAGCATTGTAGACTTGACGCGAGCCCATCTTCATCCGCCTCAGAACTGCATCGGTCCATCCACCATCCGGTTTGATCCAACACACGATTGTGCCATGATGGATGGCTGGTTTGCCATTGAACGTCTGTGGATTCCGCTTCTTGAGAAGAGCGGCTATCTCATATGGATGCCAGCCCACTGCTTTGCGGGCAGCATCGATCTGAACCCATATGAACGGCTCAAACCAGTTCATGTTCTTCGCAAGCAGTGCATCAGGTGTTGCATTAGGATTCCGGTATGGACGTGATAGCTCTGCTTTCCAGCCCTCTACAAGAAGTGTGTGCTGCTGTTGTGGCTCGGATTCTGATGCTGAAGAGTCTGAATCACTGAGCTCAATGATCTGTCGCTTCTGGAGATTGGAATCAGCGCGGAGCACAGTGATGAATATCACTGGTGAGCGCACCTTTGTACCCTGCGGACTTCTCAAGCCTGCTTCAATCTCCCTCTCTCTTCTCTGTGCTCTGGAGCGTCTCTGATCCTCTCTCTTCCTCACTTTCAGTGCCTCCTTGGCCCGCCTCTCTTCCACAGCTGCCTGAAGTCTACGCTCTCGTCTCTGCTGCTCTCGCTCATCCTGGCTCTCTCTGAGTCGAACATTGGTCTGATCTCTATATTCTGCTGCACTGATACGAGGCAGATAGCTCAGAAGACCACCAGGCAGATATCCAGCAGCTCTTCCAGCCATGGTTATAGTCAAGAGCGCGCACTGTCACCACGAATCTGCGCTCTCGCGCGGTCTCGTAGGCGAAAACTTTGCTTCTGCCCAACCCTTAACGCGCACCTTCGCTGGGACGTACAGTAATCCGGAGCGGTTCCTAACCCCCCCGTCAAGATCGAAACGGAAGCTGGTCTAATGACAGCTATCTCGACGCTTATGACAATGGTCAAAACGCTTCTGCGACACAACATGGAACGTGGCCCGTTACCACCGGCTGTAAATGGGAATTTTGGTCAGGGGTACCCAACACAGGTGCCGCAACCTGCAGCGAATGTGAACCTGTCCAATAATGGAGGGTGTCTGTGGTGCGGGCAGTCTGGACACATGCTGCGAGAGTGTAACGACCTCAAAGACCACCTTTGACGGGGTCAGGTAATCCGAAATGCTACTATGAACCGCCTGACACTGCCAAATGGTATGCTGCTTCCCCACATAATGGGAGCGAATATGAAAGAGAACGTTATTTCTTGGCATAGTCGCAATCCAAATCAGATGGTTGCAGACCTAAATGCTTGGGCAAATATTCTGAACCATGCCAATGCCTCAGTAAACCTTGTCTCAGTCATCTCGGATGTCCCACCCTTTACGATAGATGTGCCTAATGACGCCTTGCCCTTTTTGGTCGCTGATGTTCATTTGGCCCCAGCCGCGGACGAAGATGACATGACGGAGCTGGAACGGGCACTCGCGGTGCTCCAAACACAGCTAAATTGAGCCCAAACCCGGAAACAACAAGAAGGGCAGCCACTCCCAATACATTGAGAGCATGCGCCCGAACCAGCGAGAGCTAAGAATGTACCAAACCGTCGCGTACGGGAAACAATGCCGGAGGAAATTATCGAACGCTCGGTCGAAGAGCGGGAGATGGTCGATAAGCCAGTCGAAAACACCAAAGTCAAAGAGCAGGCTCGCACCCATCTCAGAGCCCCAGTAGAGGATGACACCTGAGCCGAAAAGGTTATCTGGTCGATAATGGCTAGCGAGCTCACCGTGTCGGTCCGGGATATGCTCGTCATCTCTCCTCAAATCCAAAAATACTTTTGTCAGCAAACCACCATGAAGCGGCTACCCAAAACCAACACGGTTTTATCGGTAGACCCTAGGCACCCCTAGAGGTGGTCTCGGAAGATATCGAAAAACAGCTGCTTCTCGAGGCGCGTAGTGATATCTACAATTAGGTAATGCATGTGTCCGGAAATCCGAAAGCACCTACAGGAGCCATTGTGGCTCCATCGATGGTTGAGCTTCGGACCATAAATGTGCTGGTTGGAGATGACGATGTAGCTGTTGCTGGTGAGCTGGATTCCGGCGCATCAGTGGTTCTTATGGACCACGATATTTGGAAGAAGCTGCACATCGTTTACGAACAAACTTCAGGACATATCTGTTCTGCCAAAGGAGCGACCACGGCAACCGAAGGTCTGATCCGAAACCTCCATTTATAGGTTGGACCGTCCAGGCTCTTTCAAGTTCACATCATAAAGAATCTTCCGGTCCTACTGCATTTAGGCAGGCCGTTCCTTACGCTATTCAATGGTGAAATGAAAGACTTCGGTAATGGGGAATCGGAGCTGACCATAACCTGCCCAAATACCGGAGTCACTGTTGTCCTTGCGACTCACGCGGCCGGAAATCATTCCGAACTGGCTGCAGTAGAGGAGGATTTTTAGTAGTCAAGGACCCGGTGAATAGATACTGTTAGGTTAGACCCAAAGCATCAAGGGTTAGCATCGATATGGCTTTTCGGTGGTGTCCCATACGTATTTCGGAGTCGAAAAGAGTGATCTGGCGTGGGGTCAAGTCGGAGGGTTAGATAGAGCAAACAAGGGGCAAACGGAATCGATAACGAATGTCTGCTACACATCTCTGCTTATATACGAATCTAACTAATGAGTTCGGACTCGTCCGCCACCCTTTTCGTATCCGAAACGCAGGTTTCGGATCGCGGATCCAGCCCAGCAGTCCTGCCTGTGCGTCCGGTCCCTATGTCAAAGTCGCGATAGTGGCCGAAATTCCAATAAGCAGCTCATCCACACCCCACCTTAGATCTTGACTGTCCCCAGTCAACTGGCTTGTAGGGCATCATGTTGGGGTGGAAACGAAAGGAAGGAAAGGAGTGAATAGAAAATGGCAAGAACGATGGAAGGGACGAGAGGAAGAGAGAGAAGGAGAGAAAGAGAGAGAGAAAGAGAAAGAGAGAGAGAGAGATGATCGCGGACGTTTGGAACCAACCGAGATGCTGCTGGGTCGTACTGGAGTCGGGTGCGACGTATTGGCGGCAGTCCTATCCAACCATTACAGCTGAGTTTGAGCAGTTTTGCCATTTCGAATGGCGACTTGTCCGAATTTCTGTTGGTCCTCACTAGGGTCTTTGCCGAAAGAGAAGCACGTGTCGGCATCCGCATGCGGAACCAAAATTTCGACTCATTATGTTTGTCTCTGACGCCGCCCATTTTGTTGTCTCTCTCTTTTCTCCACCTTCGTCACCACTGACATCTCAACTTTCAATTTCGCTTGCTTCAAATGTCTATGGCGCCCCACATGCAGCCCGAAGACCGGCTTCGCAAGGCCGAAATGGAGCTTGCTGGACTTCGCGCCCAGCAGGAAGAACACGCAAAGCGTGCGGCAGCGCGCAAGTCGACAATGCCCGCCGAGACGACTCCGAAGGCGGCGGAGGAGGAGGAGAAGGAGGAAGGAGAAGTAGGGGAAGTCGAACAGGTGCGCCCGGTATTGTTTTTCGAATGAAACTCGCTGCTGACACTTTTATAGGAGGCCGATAGTGAAGCGGAGGCAGCCGATACGATGGAGGAAGACGCAGCGCCCGCGCCTGCTCCAAAGGTCGCAAAGACGGTTGCTGCGCCAAAGGTCGCCGAAAAGGCGAAGTCGACCTCCGTCCGGAGGTCAGCTACGCTGAAGTCCTGCCCGTGCACCTGGTCCCTAGATCGAAGTCACGATAGTGGCCGAAATTCCGATAAGCAGCTCACCGGTAAACCTACGGCAAGACGACCAGCCTATATTGGCATTTGCCCTTCTTATTCCACGAATAGATCTTATCGATCGTGAAACCTGATCTCAACATTATTACTTTGATGCCCTCCAACATGCGCTTGCGATTCGAAAATACAAGAAAGTTGATGAGCGGGTGAAGCCCGTCCCAGCACCACACCCCAAGCACCTAAAAATACGACATCATTTCCCCTCAAATCCTCTCAAACACATGAAAGCCTTACAAAAACATCCGCCCAAGTTCTCTCCAGGTTTTCGACTTACCCAGGAACGGTTTGATGCCTTGAACATCAACCAACATAATTTCCTTTGGCCAGAAGAGGAGAAACTAGTGGCATGGATTTATCACAAACACGAAAATGCTTTTTCTTGGACAGAGTCCGAAATTGGGCG
Source organism: Dacryopinax spathularia (assembly GCA_037974965.1). Classification (NCBI taxonomy): domain Eukaryota; kingdom Fungi; phylum Basidiomycota; class Dacrymycetes; order Dacrymycetales; family Dacrymycetaceae; genus Dacryopinax; species Dacryopinax spathularia. The sequence continues at coordinate 2,479,784 of JBBPFI010000001.1, forward strand.
CTTTTGTGATGACTACTTCGATCCAGTCGTTTTTCCCACAGTCGAACACACTCCATGGCAGGAGCGAAATATACCCATCCTGCCCGGTATTCTCGAGAGCGTCCTCGACATGCTTCGCGAGAAGGTGAAGGCCGGAACGTATGAGCCCTCCCAATCTGCGTACAGGTCGAAGTGGTTCGTTGTACCGAAAAAGAGTGGGGAGCACCGATTGGTTATCGATGCACAACCGCTCAATGGCGTCATGATCCGAAGCATGTCGGTCCCACCTATTATGGAACATCTTCTGGAGAGTTATGGCGGACGAGCATGCTATGGACTCCTAGACTTCTATCGCGGTTTTGAGCAGCATTTGCTCGCCCCAGAATCGCGGGATCTGACGTCCTTCCAAACGCTCATCGGGCCTCTCCGCTATACTGTCGCCCCTATGGGAGCTCACAATATGCCTGGCATCATGCAGGATAATGTGAATTTCTTGTTTAGCGACGAGATTCCTCATATCACAACGCCCTTTATCGGCGACCTAGGCATCAAAGGCCTACAACTTGTTACAAGACTAAAGGTGGGTACAAAACGATCTGCGAAAACAAGGGGATACACCGCTTTGTTTTCGAACACCTCACAAATGTTCACCGGATCATTACCTGAGCGGAATATGCTGGAGCGACCTTTTCCAGGCCAAAGGCGGAGCTATGCTCACCCAAAATTATCCTTTTAGGCCATCGATGCATGTATGAAGGGCAACACCCTGATCCAGCTAAGGTTCAAAAGACAATCGAATGGAAACTACCTTGCGAAAGTATTTCGGAGGTACGCGCGTTCTTGGGGACTCTTGGTATCATGCGGATTTTCATTCGCGATTTTGCCCATATCGCTTGACCCCCAGAGAACCTCAAACAAAGGGACATCGAGTTTTGTTTTGGTGATCGCAAATTGAACACGGTATGCCAACTACAGGCAGCAGCCCTCGAAGCGGAACACAACCACGTTCTGACCCCAATCGATTACAAATGTGGATGCCGCGTCATCCTTGCTGTAGACTCTTCGAACATTGCGGTAGGTTTCGTACTATATCAAGAGGATGAAAAGGGACGGCGGTGTCCATGTCGATTCGGTTCAGTCGCATGGAACGATAGAGAATCCAAGTACTCACAACCTAAACTCGAACTCTACGGAGTGTATCAGGCACTTTGACATTACTGTAACTGGCTGGTCGGCTTGCCCGAATTTACGCTCGAAGTGGACGCAAAATATATCAAAGGAATGCTGAACAATCCCAACGCATGCCCAACTATGGTGCTTAACCGATGGGTCTCCTGGATTCACCTATTCCCATTCAAACTTGTACATGTACCGGCTGACCGACACGTTGCTCCGGACGGTTTATCGCGGCGGGCGCCAGCCGATATTGCCGAAATTCAGGACCGACTCCCAGACAAATTTGAAGATGATACGCTTAACCTGTCTCAGGTGTTCACACTAGAACTCGTGTCGCAGGCGCGAGTTCCGGTTCTTTTGGCCCAGCAGGACGAGACAATCGAAAAGGTTATTCGATACCTTTGGTCCTTCTGCCGGCCTCCGTGTATGCTCGACAAGGAGTTCAAGGCGTTCTTACGGTATACTACAAAATTCTTCCTGCGGGGCGAAGACGATTTGTATAAGAGAGACAGCAACGGAAAGCACCGGCTTTACGTTTCATATCCAGATCGATTCGAGATATTAGAGGCAATGCATGACGACCTTGGTCACCGCAGGTTCAGGACGGTACACGCTCACATCCGGCTCCGGTATTGGTGGCCCAGTCTTACACAAGACGTTAAGTGGTTTCTCAAGACATGCAACCAATGCCAGGCGCAACAAATGAAGCATGTACACACTCCGCCAACTGCACAAATGCCACAGAACCTCTTCTATAGAGCTCACTGCAATACGATGTTCATGCCAGTATCGAGAGGGAAGCAACGGGGATATTGGTACATATTTCAAGCTTGCTGCTCTCTTACACATTATCCGGAGTTCACGATCTCGAAAACCGAAAATGCCGAAAATATCGCTGAGTTCCTCTATAGCTCAGTGCTATGCCGCTGGGGTGCTATTGCCGAAATTGTCAGCGACAATGGTATGCCTTGGGTCCGTGCCTTAGAGCAGCTCGCGGCAAAATATAACATAACACATATCCGAATTTTGGGGTACAACTCGTGCACAAACGGAACGGTGGAACAGAGTCATCATAATGTTTGCAAATCTATTGTCAAAGTCTGCAAAGGAAATACAGCTGACTGGCCGGCTTCAGTACCAGCTGTATGCTGGGCGGAACACATTTCAGTGCATATGTCAACCAGGATGAGTCCGTATTATATGGCACATGGCACTCATCCTATGTTACCGATGGATATTGTTCAAGCGACCTGGTTGGTTCCACCTCCGGAAAAGATATTCGGGCAAGCAGAACTTATAGCATATCTTGCAAGACAATTACTCAAGCGCAAGATGGATTTGAATGAGATCTGGTGTCGAATCCTGCAGGCCTGGCAAGTATCGGCTGAGCGGTTCCGCAAAAAGTTTGCAAAAATAATATCGGACGAAACATTTGAACCGGGCCGCTTGGTGTTGATTCGAAACACTGCAAACAACGGACCAATGAGGGATAAAACACTTCCATGATATCTCGGTCTGTTCCTTGTTGTCAAACACATGCGCGGTGGAGCATATGTGGTCGCAGACCTTGACAGTACACCTTTCCGAAATTCAATCGCGGCTTTCAGGATTATTCCGTATTATGCTCGCTTGGATTTGAGGACGCACATCGACGAAATACTGCGTAAGCTTCAGGAAGCGCCATACGCGGTCAATGTGGACACGCAGGAAGAAGCAGAAGAAGACGGAGACAAAAACTACCAGGAGCATTTCTAACTACGGCTCCCTCCATTTCGACCCGCTGCCACAACCCTCCGCACTCCGCTCCACTCCTTGTCAGACGCAACGCGCTCCATGTTGTCATCCTTCGGCACAACACGGACAAGATGCGACTCGTCGAAGGACTTGCCCTCGCGAAGGATTGCATAGACCATGGCGTGGGTCTTCTTGCCGTCGATCATGTCTTGGAGGTTGCCAAGGGAGTGCAACATCATTGCAATGAGCGATGTGGTCAGTTCAACCTCGTTGCGCAAGATGTCGACCGCCTTATCTATGACAAAAGTCAATCAAAATTCTCCGAAATGAAAATATGACACTTACAAATGGGGAGCTTGAGCGCGGCAGTGATGGGGCAGTTCTCCATCTTCGGGTTGGGCTCTGCCATAATCGCGATCTTTGCGTGTTTGCCGGAGGGGCCGGGCACCATGTCGTCAACTTTGCCAATGTCACGGTTGACGCTGATACAATGACGGCAGGCAGCTACACTCACATATTAGCGATGTTCAAAATTTGTCAAAAAGATGGAAAAGACTTACTAGCTTGGGCGAAGTTACATCTGCCACGATCGCCATGCTTGAGGCACTGGTTGCAGATCCGGCCATGATGCAGGAGGATATCATCCGCCATCGGATCAAAACGGTAGTCACCAGAGCAGGGTTGGCCACGCTCAGAGCACTGGTTGCACTAGATTTGAGTCAGCATTCCATATAACGTGAAGGAGAAAAAAAGAAACAAAAACATACCGGGTCATTGTTGGGAAGTCCGGGAGTGCGCTAGCGGACCAAAGTTAGCTCAACATACTCTCCTACATATCACGAACATGTACCTCCTTCTTCTCCTTCTTCCCCTTCCCCTTTCCCTTTGCCTTTGGCTTTGGCTTCTCCTTGGCGGCAGTTGCGACCGACGGAAGCGACTTGACATCCTACGAACGTGGTCAGTACGTTTTGCGATGCTTGAACAGATGCACTCACCAACTCCGGCACAATTGCGGCCGACTTGATCTTACGGCAGCGAGAGCCCTTTGCCGTGGATGACTCCTTTTCCTATTGCACCGGTCAGAATCATTTCAAGAACACTGTAGAAAGGAAACGTACCGTGTCCGACAGGACAATGACCAGCTCCTGCCTCATCCGCGGCTTCGGCACCTCCTTCTTCTCCTTCTTCACCTCCTTTGCCGGCTCCGGTGTCTTCATGACTGACCGCTTTGCGGTCTCGACCTTCTTCACGACGGGCGCCAGTGAATAGATACTGTTAGGTTAGACCCAAAGCATCAAGGGATAGCGTCGATATGGCTTTTCAGTGGTGTCCCGTACGTATTTTGGAGTCGAAAAGAGTGATCTGGCGTGGGGTCAAGTCGAAGTGATAGATAGAGCTAGAAAGGGGTAGAACGGAATCGATAACGGATGTCTGCTACACATCTCTGCTTATATACGAATCTAACTAATGAGTTCGGACTCGTCCGCCACCCTTTTCGTATCCGAAACGCAGGTTTCGGATTGCGGATCCAGCCCAGCGCTCCTGCCCGTGCGTCCGGTCCCTATGTCGAAGTCGCGATAGTGGCCGAAATTCCGGTAAGCAGCTCATCCACGCCCCACCTTAGATCTTGACTGTCCCCAGTCAACTGGCTTGTAGGGCACCGTGTTGGGGTGGAAACGAAAGGAAGGAAAGGAGTCGAATAGAAACTGGCAAGAACGACGGAAGGAACAAGAGGGAGAGAAAGAAGGAGCGAAAGAGGGAGAAGGAGAGAGAGAGAAAGAGAGAGAGAGAGAGAGCAAAAGAGAGAACGAGATGATCGCGAACGGTTCGTACCAACGGAGATGCTGCTGGATCGTAGCGGAGTCGGGTGCGACGGATTGGCGGCAATTCGTTCCAACCGTTTTAGTCGAGTTTGAGCAGTTTTGCTATTTCGAATGGCGACTTGTCCGAATTTCTGTCGGTCCTGGTTAGGGTCTTTGCCGAAAGAGAAGCACGTGTCGGCATCCGCATGTGGAACCAAAATTTCGACTCATTATGTTTGTCTCTGATGCCGCCCATTTCGTTGTCTCTCTCTTTTCTCCACCTTTGTCACCACCGACACCTCGACTTTCAATTTAGTTTACTTCAAATGTCTATGGCGCCCCGCATGCAGCCCAAAGACCGGCTTCGCAAGGCCGAAATGGAGCTCGCTGGACTTCGCGCCCAGCAGGACGAACGCGCCAAGCGTGCGGCGCGCAAGTCGACGACGCCCGCCGAGACGACTCCAAAGGCGGCGGAGGAGGAGGAGAAGGAGGAAGGAGAAGTAGGGGAAGTTGAACAGGTGCGCCCGGTATTGTTTTTCGGATAGAACTTGCTGCTGACATTTTTATAGCAGGCCGATAGTGAAGCGGAGGCAGCCGATATTGCTGCGCCCGCCGACGATCAAGGCGAAGCGGTCGCGCCGGCCGTTGAGGCTGAAGAGGCGGACGACATGGTCGTGGACAGCGCTGTCCCGGCTGAAGAAGACGTTGTGCCGACTGCAGACAACGTCGCGATCGCTGAGGACGAGCCGATGGAGGAAGTCGCACTGCCCGCGCCTGCGCCGAAGGTCACGAAGACGGTCGCTACGCCGAAGGCCGCCGAAAAGGCGAAGTCGACCTCCGTCTGGAGGTCAGCTACGCCGAAGGCTGTCGCGACGAAGGAGAAGACGCCGGCACCGGTTGCCGAACCGGCCAAAAAGATCGCGGCAAGGCCCGTCGCCGCGCCGAAGAAGATCGTGGCGGCTCCGGCCGTTATCGACTATGTCGATGCGGAGGAGTCGTTCGAGGAGGCGCTGGAGTCGGAGGAGGAGGCGATCGAGTCGGAGGAAGAGATCGCGGAGATCGTCCCGGTCGTGCAAAGCGTCCGGGAGGTCGTCCTGACCATCCCGGCCAAGCCGGAAGACAGAGCGGTGTGGGCGGCGAACGACGATAATGTTCGCGCCGTCCGTGTACGTTTTCCTTTTTCTTTTCGGTTCGTTTATGGCTGATACGGATTTGTAGCGCCATTTGATAGCTGCTCTGGCAGCGAAGAACGGTACGATCGCGGATGTGGACAAAGTCCGCGTCCGTTATTTTGGTCCTGCAACGCAGGCGGCCTGGAAGAAGGCCAAGGTACGTTTTTCGGTCATTTCGATATTCTTTTCGATGACTGACTTGCACTTTGTAGGGGGTTCCTGACTTCGCGATCGGTGTACGCGGCCCTCCCATCGAGGAGGGTGAAGATATCGCGCCGAGCCCGGCACAGGTAGGCATTTCGGTGTTTTCGGCAGGTCAGAAGGCTAACACATTGCTGTAGGTCGCGGCTAAGGCAAGAATGACAGCGCGCGATCCGGCGCCCGTCGTGAAGAAGGTCGAGACCGCAAAGCGGTCGGTCTCGAAGATGCCGGAGCCGGCGAAGGAGGTGAAGAAGGAGAAGAAGGAGGTCGCGAAACCGCGGACGAGGGAAGAGGTGGTCGTTGTCCTGTCGGACACGGTACGTTTGTTTTATGCAGTGTTCGCGGAATACTTCTGACCGGTGCGATAGGAAAAGGAGTCGGCCGCGGCAAAGGGCCCTCGCCGCCGTAAGGTCAAGTCGGCCGCGATTGTGCCGGAGTCGGTGCGTGCCTTCGAACAACCATCGCGAGACGTACTGATCCTCTACGCAGGATGTCAAGTCGCTCCTGTCGGTCGCGACTGCCGCCAAGGCGAAGCCGAAGCCGAAGGCGAAGGGGAAGGGGAAGGGAAAGGAGAAGAAGAAGGAGGTACGTGTTCACGATATGTAGGAGAGCATGTCAAGCTAACTTCGGTCCGATAGCGCTCTCCCGGACTTCCCAACGACGATCCGGTACGTGTTTTCCTTCCTACTTCACGTTATAGGGAGGACTGACGCGATTTTAGTGCAACCAGTGTTCTGAGCGGGGCCGAGCCTGCTCAGGCGGATACCGTTTCGATCCGACGGCGGACGATCTCCTTCTGCGTCGTGGGCGGATCTGCAACCAGTGCCTGAAGCATCGCGATCGCGGCGGATGTGACTTCGCCCAGGCCAGTGAGTGTTTTCGGTTTTTCGGTGTATTTCGGACGTCGTTAATCTGTGATTGTAGCGGCCCGCCGTCATCGTGTCGGTGTCAAACGCGATATCGGCGAGGTCGACGACGCGGCGCCCGGCCCCTCCAGCAAGCGGGCGAAGGTCGCGATCCTCGCGGAGCCGAACCCGAAGACGGAAAACTGTCCCGTCGCTGCTGCGCTCCGGCTCCCCCTTCGTAAGTTCACTTTGTTTATTTCGTATATTTCGATTGACCTTTGGTATAGATAAAGCGGTCGACATCTTGCGCGACGAGGTCGAGCTGGCCGCCTCGCTCGTCGCGATGATGTCGCACTCCCTCGGCAACCTGCAGGACGCGCTCGAGGACAAGAAGACCCACGCCACGGTCTACGCGATCCTGCGCGACGGCAAGTCGTTCGACGAGTCGCGCCTCGTCCGTGTTGTCCCCAAGGACGACAACATGGAGCGCGTCGAGTCCGACGAGGAGTAAGGTGGAGTCCGGGTGGGTTTCGGCAGCGGGTCGAAATGGAGGGAGCGGTAGTTAGAAATGCTCCAGGTAGTTTTTGCTGTACGATAGATAGTGCGGTGGAAAGAAACAGTGTGAAAAACCAATCGCGTGAATTTCGGTAATTTCGGATCGAAGGACTTTAGGATATTTGGCCTATGGTGTCTGGTATGCAGGCTTGCGACGTCTAAGTCTATGTTGTCTAGGTTCGAAATGGTATTTCGGATTTTTCCGGCTTTCATATGTCTGCCGCATCGTCGTCCTCTCCGTCGTCTTCGTCCTCGTCTTCTTCTTCTTCTTCTTCTTCTTCTTCTTCTTCTTCTTCTTCTTCTTCTTCTCCTTCTTCTTCTTCTTCGTCGTTCTCTGCTTCGTTGTCTTCTGCGGCTTCCCGTTCTTCTCTTGGCCGCCGTGCCTGCGGGTCCACATCGACCGCGTATGGCGCTTCCCGAAGCTTACGCAGTATTGCGTTGATGTGTGTCTTCAAATCCAAGCGAGCATAGTACGGAATAATCCTGAAGGCCGCGATGGAATTTCGAAAAGGGGTGCCGTCAAGGTCTGCGACCACATAGGCTCCACCCCGTGTACGTTTGACAACAACGAAGGGACCGAGATATCGAGGAAGGGTTTTATCTTGCATCGGTCCGTCGTTTGCAGTGTTTCGAATCAATACCAGGCGGCCCGGTTCAAACGTCTCGTCCGATATTATATTTTCGAACTTTCTGCGAAACCGCTCGGCCGATACTTGCCGAGCCTGCAGGATTCGACGCCGGATCTCATTCAAATCCATCTCGCGTTTGAGCAATTGTCTTGCACGGTAGGCTATGAGTTCTGCTCGGCTGAATATCTTCTCCGGAGGTGGAACCAACCAGGTTGCTTGAACAATATCCATTGGTAACGTAGGATGAGTGCCATGCGCCATGTAATATGGACTCATCCCGGTTGCCGTATGCACCGAAATGCGTTCCGCCCAGAATACGGGTGGTACCGAAGCTGGCCAGTCGGCTGTATTCCCTTTGCAGAACTTGACGATAGATTCGCAAACGTTCCGATGACTCTGTTCGACCGTCCCATTTGCGCGCGAGTTGTACCCCGAAATTCGGATATGCGTTATGTTATACTTTTCCGCGAGCTGTTCTAACGCGCGAACCCAAGGCGTACCATTGTTGCTGACGATTTCGGCAATAGCACCCCACCGGCATAGCACGGAACTATAGAGGAACTCCGCGATATTTTCGGCATTTTCGGTTTTCGAGATCGCGAACTCCGGATAATGTGTAAGAGAGCAGCGGGCCTGAAATATGTACCGATAACCCCGTTGCTTGCCTCGCGATACTGGCATGAACATCGTGTCGCAGTGGGCTCTGTAGAAGAGGTTCTGCGGCATTTGTGCAACCGGTGGAATGTGTACATGCTTCATTTGTTGCGCCTGGCATTGGTCGCACATCTTGAGAAACCACTTAACGTCTTGTGTAAGACTGGGCCACCAATACCGGAGCCGGATGTGAGCGTGTACCGTCCTGAACCTGCGGTGACCAAGGTCGTCATGCATTGCCTCTAATATCTCGAATCGATCTGGATATGAAACGTAAAGCCGGTGCTTTCCGTTGCTGTCTCTCTTGTACAAATCGTCTTCGCCTCGCAGGAAGAATTTCATGGTATACCGTAAGAACGCTTTGAACTCCTTGTCGAGCATACGTGGAGGCCGGCGGAAGGACCGAAGGTATCGTATAACCTTTTCGATCGTCTCGTCCTGCTTCCCGGTCTTGGCGTCACGGGGTATCTCCGCTTCTGCGTCGGGATCATCCCCCCCCCCTGGGCCAAAAGAACCGGAACTCGCGGCTGCGACGCGAGTTCTAACGTGAACACCTGAGACAGGTTAAGCGTATCATCTTCAAAATCGTCTGGGAGTCGGTCCTTAATTTTGGCAATATCGGCTGGTGGTCGGCGCGATAAACCATCCGGAGCGACATGTCGGTCAGCTGGTACGTGTACGAGTTTGAATGGGAATAGGTGAATCCAGGACACCCATCGGTTAAGCACCGTAGTTGGGCATGCGTCGGGATTGTTCAGCATTCCTTTGATATATTTCGCGTCCACTTCGAGCGTGAATTCGGGCAAGCCGACCAGCCAGATACGGTAATGTCGGAGGGGCTGATAAACCCCGTACAGCTGGAGCTTAGGCTGCGAGTATTTCGATTCTCTGTCGTTCCATGCGACCGAGCCAAATCGACATGGACGCCGCCGCCCCTTTTCATCCTCTTGATATAGTACGAAACCTACCGCGATATTCGAAGAGTCCACAGCAAGGATGACGCGGCGTCCACTTTTGTAATCGATCGGGGTCAAGACGTGGTTGCGTTCCGCTTCGAGGGCTGCTGCCTGGAGCTGGCGTACCGCGTTCCATTCGCGATCGCCGAAACGGAACTCTACGTCCTTTCGTTTGAGGTTCTCCAGGGGTCGAGCAATACGGGCGAAATCACGAATGAAAATTCGCATGATACCAACAGTTCCCAAGAAGGCTCGTACCTCCGAAATGTTTTCGCAAGGTAGTTTCCATTCGATTATCTTTTGTACCTTTGCTGGATCAGGATGTCGCCCTTCGTATGAGCATCGATGGCCCAAAAGGATAATTTCGGGAGAGCATAACTCCGCCTTTGGCGCGGAGAAAGTCGCTCCAGCATGTTCCGCGCGGGTAATGATCCGGTGAACATTTGTGAGGTGTTCGAACACAAAGCGGCGTATGCCTTTGTTCTCGCGAATCGTTTCGTACCCGCCTCTAGTCTCGTAACGAGTCGTAGGTCCTTTAATGCCTAGATCGTCGATAAAGGGCGTTGTGATATGAGGAATCTCGTCGCTAAACAAGAAATTCACATTATCCTGCATGATGCCAGGCATATTGTGAGCTCCCATAGGGGCGACAGTATAGCGGAGAGGCCCGATGAGCGTTTGGAAGGACGTCAGATCCCGCGATTCTGGGGCGAGCAAATGCTGCTCAAAACCGCGATAGAAGTCTAGGAGTCCATAACAGGCGCGTCCGCCGTAACTTTCCAGGAGATGTTCCATAATAGGTGGGACCGACGTGCTTCGGATCATGACGCCATTGAGCGGTTGTGCATCGATAACCAATCGGTGCTCCCCACTCTTTTTCGGTACAACGAACCACTTCGACCTGTACGCAGATTGGGAGGGCTCATACGTTCCGGCCTTCACCTTCTCGCGAAGCATGTCGAGGACGCTCTCGAGAATACCGGGCAGGATGGGTATATTTCGCTCCTGCCATGGAGTGTGTTCGACTGTGGGAAAAACGACTGGATCGAAGTAGTCATCACGAAAACGCCCAATTTCGGACTCTGTCCAAGAAAAAGCATTTTCGTGTTCACGATAAATCCACGCCACCAGTTTCTCCTCTTCCGGCCAAAGGAAGTTATGTTGGTTGATGTTCAAGGCATCGAACCGTTCCTGGGTAAGTCGAAAGCCCGGGGAAAACTCGGGCGGATGTTTCGGTAAAGCCTTCATGTGCTCGAGAGGATTTGAAGGGAAACGACGTCGTATTTTTAGGTGCTCCGGGTGTGGTGCCGGAACGGGCTTCACGCGCTCGTCGACTTTCTTGTATTTTCGGATCGCGAGCGCATATTGGATGGTATCGAAGTAATAATGTTGAGAGAAGGTTTCGCGATCGATAATGTCTATTCGTGGAATAAGAAGGGCTAATGTCGATATCATCTGGTCGTCTCGCCGTAGGTTTGCCGGGTCCTTGACTCCTAAAAATCCTCCTCAATCGCAGCCGGTTCGGAATGATTTCCGGCTGCGTGAGTCGCGTGGACAACAGTAACCCCGGTATTCGGGCATGTTATGGTCAGCTCCGATTCGCCATTACCGAAGTCCTTCATTTCGGCGTTGAATAGCGTAAGGAACGGCCTTCCCAAAAGCAGTAGAACCGGGAGATTCCTTATGACGTGAACCAGAAACAAACCGGTGACCGGCCCGACCGATAAACGAAGATTTCGGATAAGGCCTTCGGTGGCCGTAGTCGCTCCGTTGGCCGAACGGATGTGTCCCGGAGTCTGTTCGTAGACGATGTGCAACTTCTTCCAGATGTCGTGGTTCATAAGAACCACCGATGCGCCGGAATCCAGCGTACCAGCGACGGCTACATCGTCATCTCCAACCAGCACATTTATGGTTCGAAGCTTGACCATCGATGGAGCCACAATGGCTCCCTTGGGTGCCTTCGGATTTCCGGACACATGCATCACATAATCGTAGATATCACTTCGCGCCTCTGGCAGCAGCTGTTTTTCGATATCCTCCGAGACGACCTCCATGGGCGCCGTAGGATCTGCCGATAAGACTGTGTTGGGCTTCGGCAGGCGCTTCGTGGTGGTTTGTTGACAAAAATATTTTCGGATTTGAGGAGAAATTGCGAGCATATCCCGGACCGACACGGTCAGCTCGCTAGCCATTATGGACGAAATAACTTTTTCCGCTCGGCTGTCGTCCTCTACTGGGGCTCTGAGATGAGTACGAGTCGGCTCCTTGATTTCGGTGTTTTCGACTGGCTTATCGACCATCTCCCGCTCCTCGTCCGAGCGTTCGATAATTTCCTCCGGTGTTGTTTCTCGTACGCGACGGTTCGGCACCTCCTTAGCTCTCGTTGGTTCGGCCGAACGATCTCGACGTATGGGGAGCGGCCTTCCTTCCTGTTGCCTCCGGTTGCGGGCCCGGTGTAGCTGTGTCTGAAGCACCGCTAGTGTTCGTTCCAGATCTCTCACGTCGTCTTCGTCCGCGGCCGGGGCCAAGTGGACATCGGCAACCGAAAAGGGCAAAGCATCATTGGGTACGTCTATGGTGAAGGGCGGAACATCCGATACAACGGAGACGAGGTTTACTGGGGCGTTCGCACGATTCGGAATGTTTGCCCGGGCATTTAGGTCTGCAACCGTCTGATTCTGATTGCGGCTATGCCAGGAAATGACGTTTTCTTTCATGTTCGCACCCATTACACGGGGCAACAACATGCCGTTCGGTAGCGTGAGACGGTTCGTAGTAGCATTTCGGATCACGAGGCCCCGTCGAAGATGATCTTCGAGGTCGTTACACTCTCTCATCATGTGTCCGGACTGTCCGCACCACAAGCACCCTCCGTTGTTAGATGAGTTCGGATTTGTCGCAGGTCGCGGCGCCTGGCCTTGGTACCCTTGACCAAAGTTCCCGTTTCCTTGCGGGGGTAACGCGCCGCGTTCCATGTCGCGTCGCAGAAGCGTTTCGACCGTTGTCATGAGTGTCGAGATAGCTGTCATGAGCCCGGTTTCCGTTTTGGTCTTCACCGGAGGGATATTGCCCGGTCCGGACTGATATCCAGCGGATGGCGGAGACGGTACGGCAGGTATCGAGCTGGCCGTCGTGATGGGGACATATGGCCCGCTTGTAGATGTGCCGGCTAACAAGAATTCAGCCGCCGCGATCACGTCCTCCATGTCGTATGGGTTGTCGGGACGCTGGTCAGGCTTTTTAATGAGCAGTCGGTTCCGGAGTTTGTCCTGGAATTCGTAATGAAAGCCCCGCATGAACAGCGCGTTTCTCTCGTAGTCCGAAATTCGCTTCTTCTTGCTGAGCCATGTCGAAATACGAAGGAACACACGGCGGTATTCCGCGAGCTGGGCACGGTTAAGCATTTGAATGCCGGCACTCATACTAACGACCCGTTCGAGATCGCTTCGCGTATAGAGGGAGTCGTCTTCGATCGCACCGGGGTAGAGTCCTAGGACATCCCGTTTGAACGCCGGATAATCCTCGCCCTCTGCGGATGGGAACGTTTTCCAAGTTTCGGCAACATCGGTGGGGGCGTACCGAAGTGCCCATTTGATACAGTCTTTCGGGGGTAGCCCAGCATTTTCGGCACACTGCTCCACATCCTCGAAATACCGTACCACTGTTTTGGGTGCAACACTGTCGAGGTACGGCCGAGCCGTTCGGAGAGGCATGCTGCCGCGTGGCGCTGAGACAACAGGGTCTACAGTGGGCATTTCGGATATTTCGGAGTGTCGGTTAGAAAGTTTTTCGATGATCCGGGACGAGACCGGGACGGAGCGGGATCGTACGGTATGGTTCGAAGTGGTAGCGCGAATCGGTAGACGAGAGGGGCCCGTCGAGTACGGCTTTCCACTACGAGTGGACAGGTTGACAGCGTTCGTATCGTTATATCGGTGAGTGGACGTCGAAAGCCAAGTCGAAGGTATCCCAAATCGACCTCCAAATGAATAGATACTGTTAGGTTAGACCCAAAGCATCAAGGGATAGCGTCGATATGGCTTTTCGGTGGTGTCCCGTACGTATTTCGGAGTCGAAAAGAGTGATCTGGCGTGGGGTCAAGTCGAAGTGATAGATAGAGCTAGAAAGGGGTAGAACGGAATCGATAACGGATGTCTGCTACACATCTCTGCTTATATACGAATCTAACTAATGAGTTTGGACTCGTCCGCCACCCTTTTCATATCCGAAACGCAGGTTTCGGATCGCGGATCCAGCCCAGCGCTCCTGCCCGTGCGTCCGGTCCCTATGTCGAAGTCGCGATAGTGGCCGAAATTCCGGTAAGCAGCTCACCAGTTTGTGCGCCGTCACTTTCGCTTTTGCCATGACCTACAGCAATGAGTTAGCCATATGCCTGCAAAAAACGTTCGAAAAAGGCTTACCTGTGCCGGGCTCGGTGCAATCTCTTGCCCCTCCTCGATGGGAGGGCCGCATACACTGACCACGAAGTCAGAAGCACCCTATAAATGCAAGTCAGTGATCGAAAAGATATCGAAATGACCAAAAAAGGTACCTAGGCCTTCTTCCAGGCCGCCTGCGTCGCAGGACCAAAGTAACAGATGCAGACTTTGTCCGAGGGGAAGGGGCCCTTAGCGCCATGACAATCAGGCCAGAAGTCTCAATTCGAGAATTGAATGCCAGAACCGATGACAAGATCTCGGAGCGTGATACAGTAACGAAAGTATAGAACACCGTGGAATGGATGAAGACGAATGGATGAAGACAGGTGTGAGCTTCGAGCAAAAAAAGAGAATAGAAGCAGAATCAAGGTTTGTAGGGATCACAGAGGAAGAAAGGTGGACGAAAGAAAACAAGGGTCACACGTCGAATTCGCGTCCGCGCCTCGATATTCGCTGGCACACACCCTCGACACGGGTCGACGCTATAACAAGTTAACCACAACAACCATTTTGGTTGACACTTGCTGGGAACTCTCGAACAGAGATCTCTCTTCTTGATTCAAAATTCTCTATTCGAAATCTCAACGCGAATTGAAGACGAGGTGGGCAAAAAACACAAAATCCCATTTTACCGACCGAATACAGATGAATGCTACTACCACTTATGTAGAAGAAAAGGAGAAACTGACGGACTAGGAGGAAGGGTGGTCGCGGAGGTGGGAAGATAGCGCGAGGAGGAAGGACCAGGCAGGAACAAGCTCCTTCTGAATTTCGCGACGAAGTCCGTCCATCTGGGAGGGCTCTGCCATCATTACATCTCCACCTGGCTCCAGCATATCCGCCAACTTGCGAAGACCACGGACCACTTCAACAAGCTTCTTGTAATTGATGCGCTGTGTGGCGGAGGGGACTAGTGCTTGTGTAGTAGACCGGACAGGGGAGAGAGGGCAAGGGTGTTTCGTTCCGCCCACTGTCTCGATAGCAGGGACGCGGTCCCGAGGCGGGTAGCGGACGCCCTGGCCGTAGGCATCTGGAGAAGAGGAGAGGAGGCGAGGGAGGATGCGCGGGCTGGAAAACCGAATCGAGAAAAGGAGGTCATATCTCGAAACGAGAGCTCGTGCGGGTAATACGTACTGGGTTTGGAAGGGAGAGAGGTTACGCGGGCGGGCGCAGGGCTAGCAGTGGCCTCGCTGCTAGCAACACTGGGCTGCGCTTTGAATGGAATGTAGTTCCCAACTGGGACGTCCCACTTCTTGCCTCGGACCTTCGCGCGCTCAGGCTTCGGGTACAACCAGCGCATCATGGTGTCTTCAAACTCGTCATCGTATGTCGCTTGGGACCGAGGGGGCGCGTGCTTGTCGGGCAAGTCGACAAATCAACAAGGAACTGCAAGATACGAATGAGCAAGGGGAGCATGTCGGTAAGACAAAGGCAGGGCGCACCGTCAGAATACCGGATGGTCCAAAAGGAGCACCCTGTGCCAGACTGGCATTTGAAGCAGGGGTATCCGACGAAATGGATGCAGAACCGGAGCAAACCGTACTTTTGTGACTTCGGGACGTGGTGGTCACCAGCACAACCATAAAACTCCCCAGCGAACTATCGAATCGAGAAATCAGCTCGGAAGATCCATGCAAGAAAGGAGGAAATAGGAGGCGCACCAGAAGGGGGCGCTGCGTCGCCAACTTATGCCCAATAACCTGCACGAACTGCCACTTGTTCACCTGCAAGTAGGAGGGTCCTTTCCCATTGTTGCTGCGGATGTCAAAAACGACAGGGTCGTACGGGAGGAGCAAGTCGAACAGATCGATCCCAGCAACGACCTTGCTCTTCGTTTGGAAGTTGGCAAACATGTCGCGGAGCTCTTGGGTGCGGACGGGGTCGTCGAGGCGAGGGCGCGGGTGAGCGTTTAGGTCGGGCAGCAGGAGGACAGGGCCCCACTTGAGTGCATTGGAGGGCGCAGGGCGT
This sequence comes from Dacryopinax spathularia, assembly GCA_037974965.1. Lineage (NCBI taxonomy): Eukaryota > Fungi > Basidiomycota > Dacrymycetes > Dacrymycetales > Dacrymycetaceae > Dacryopinax > Dacryopinax spathularia. Next base: position 2,495,897 of record JBBPFI010000001.1, read on the forward strand.
TTTGAGGGCATCTTGTAGTAGAGGCCGAGAGCAGAAGAAGATGGCATCTGGGGAAGAGTGGCGGAGTGACGGGTGCTGGCGCGCATCTGGATGTGATCGGCGGTTCTGGTCCCGCGTGGCGGTGCTGGACCCGATCGTCCGGCCCGAATTCCCAATCTGAGATCTCGAGTCAGAATCTCGATGACGTCGTTTTCCAAATCGGGAGTCTCGGCCCCAGAATCTGGGGCAAATTCCGAGCCGGAAGGAGGAGAAGAGTTGTCCTCTTCTTCTGCGGGGGCTTTGGAGCCGGACGGGCGTAGGGAAGAGCGGCCGGAGGTGACATCGCGCATGATGTACCGAGTAGTCTCCACTGGGAAGACAGCTTCGTGGAAAGCAGCGGCAGGCATTGAATCGCATGCAAGAATCTGTCCGCCCTTCAGAATGGTATGGCGGGAAGGTGCTGGGCTGGAAATGTGTCCCAAGGAGGAGATGTCGCCGTCGGTTTTGTCGCCGGACTCGATGAATTCGGCCAGGTCATGCACGCAGAGGAAAGAAGGCAAAAGGGTTTCGATAGGAAGTGCAATAGGGATCCGGAATTGGTTACGGAGTTTAATGGCAGTGGCGAGAATGCGACCAACAGCCTCGCCAAAACCGGGACTAAAGATGATTCTTGTATCGAAGAAACGGCGTAGGGGAACGCTCTGGAGGATTCGAAATGAGAAACGGGACGGAGAGCTTGACGCGAGAATGACGTACCAGAGGATACAATTGGGAAGACCACTCTTGGGCTTCCCCCAAGGTCGCAACATCGCCATCGAGAGACGGGAGGTGATTGGCCAACCCTGCGGCATAGGCCATGAACAGCCCAAGGTCGGTAGGGATCTCATCCTTTTGGTAAGAAATGGCGGGAGGCCAGGGGCCGAACTCGGCGTGGAGCGTCTCGAGCCTGCTGTAATCCATGTCGGACACGACATCGCACTCGACCTCTATACCACGCAAGGTGTCGGCATAGACATACAGAATCGAGTAGATGAGGGGGGTGGCTTGATCAGGATGGTGTCCGAGGGTAGCAGCAAGCGAGTTGATGGTGTCCACGATGCGGCTGGCCCATTTAACCAGTTTTCGTGGTGACAATGGATAAGGGGAGCCAGCAAGGAGACGGATCGCGCGGTCAACTGGGTATGAGCGGTTTTCCTCAGCGCCAACCGGCTCCTCAAATCTCAGGGCGAATTCTTGTTCCGGTTTCCCGGCTGGAAGTCAAAAACGGAGAAGGAAATTGGAACCAAAAAGCTGGAAGGGATTCAGCTCGTTGTAGGCCATCCAGTGACACTCAAGGACAAGGCAGAGCGCGGCGGTAATGATGTTGGCAAGGTCGCCTAACGGGACAAAGGAAGAGCGATAATGTGTAACGCACGTCCGCTGTGTAGAAGAAAGGCATGAGAAAGTGGGAGAGGAAGGAAAGGGATGGGCGTACCACCAAGCCAGCGAGTCTAGTGGCACGACCCGGAACAGTTTCACCGCACAATCGTCCAAGCACGAGCTCGAGGTAGGCAAGGGAGAGTCGCCTGGTGTAGTCGCCAGAGAGCGTCTGCTGCGCAACCGTTATCCGGGTGGTCTTGTCACGGAACATCGGATCCCTTTCTTGCCGCAGGTTCCTGCCCCGAGAATACCACCAGCTATGAAGCTCGATTGGAGAACCGTTTTCAACGTTGCGGCGGGTCGGATCGAAATCAGAAGGAATAATCTGGTCGGAGGCTTCAGAAGAGCAGTTGGCAAAGATGGGGAGAGGTGTACCCATCTTGTCCACAAGGCCCCACTTTTCCAAGTAGCGCAGGGCGCGGCGGTACACTCTGTTTGGGGCAGTCTGGACTAAGGACGAAAAGCAGCCGAATTGGTGATCCGTGAACCACCCCGCTTGTCGACGACTGGCGACGAAGGCGAGCCACCCGGCCAATGTGTCTCTCTTGGTGGGGGACCACTCGACGTGTTCATTCGCTTCCCGGCAAAGGTCGCTCTGGAGAAGTGGTCAGATGAACTGCATCAAGAGAGCCAGGAAGGCAATCAGTGGGATGCACCCAGATGGACCGAACTTGCGCCATCTCGCAGGGTATCCATCCCAAGCTTGCAAAGGGCGAGACCAGGGCTCATCCGGGATGGAGAGGCGAATATCCAGGGGCGGGTTCCAGAATTGTGAACGGCAATGACCTTGAGTAGGCATGACGAGAGTGATGGTTGGAGCAATGAGTCGGCCGGTTCATTGTAAGTTCGAGACGACGAAGGGCATACCAGCGCCACTTGGCCGGAACCATTCGATCCAGAAGCATCTTCATTTGCTTTCTCGAACCGAGTAACCAAGACAAATACTGGAGTACGAAAAGCCGGGGGGGGGGGGGGGGGGGGGGGGGGGGGGATGGCCGTGGAAGGCCACGTCTGAAGTTCCTAGGACTATGTGAGGGGTTTTTTCCTCCTGAGCGGGGAACGAGGCAACAGGTGGTTACTCGTGGCCGATGGACCCTGGGCGCAGAATCTTGGAACAAGTAGTCGCGACCGGATCTCAGAACGGGATCTAGGGCTGGCCAGCTTGGCTCGAGATCTTGGAACAGTTAGCCGGTCCAGGCGGAGACTGAAATCTCGATGCGAGATTCTGGTATCGTCCGGAGTGAAGGTAAAATTTGGTACCTGCACTAGGCCTTACATATACAGGAGCGGTAGGTACGAAGCTAGATGCGAATGACCACTATGGATTGTGAACCCCGTCTTGTTCGCCCCATTGAAACATCTTGCACCGCCTTCTCAAAACGAAATATTGTTTTGGTACTTTGATCTTGTCGTCCCATTTCCCCTCGGTCTTCTACCTGCCCATCGCACCTAAGATCTCTCCTGCACACCTGGGGAAGGAAAGGATCACACACCGCATCCGCGATCGTGCCATTCTTGGCTGCCAGAGCAGCCATCATTTTGTGCTACAAACCCGTATTAGCGCAGGGCAAACCAAAACAGAAAAAGGAAACTTACGCGAAAGGTGCAAACATTGTCGTCCTTCGCCAACCACACCCAATGGTCTTCCGGCCTCACCGGGATGGCCATCGAGACCTCCTGGACGCTTCAAATGACCGGGACAACCTCCGTAATCTCCTCCTCCGACTCAATCACCTCCTCCTCTGACTCCAGCGCCTCCTCAAACGACTCCTCCGCATCGACATAGTCGATAATGGCCAGAGCCGCAACAACCTTCTTGGGCGCAACGATGGACTTCGCTGCAACCTTCTTGACTGGTTCAGCAACCGGTGCCGGCATCTTCTCCTTTGGCGTGATGGGCTTCAGCGTAGCTGACCTCTGGACGGAGGTTGACTTTGCCTTTTCGGCGACCTTTGGCACAGCGGCCGTCTTCGCGACCTTTGGTGCAGGCGCGGGCACATTGTCTTCCTCTATCGGGACATCCTGAGCGATCGCGACGTTGTCCGCAGCCGGCACAATGTCTTCTTCAGTTGGGATGGCCTCCTCAGCACCGTCAACGACCATGTTGGCCACTTCTTCAGCCTCATTGGCCGGCGCGACCATTTCGCCTTGATCATCGGTGGGCGCAGTGATACCGGCTGCCTCCATCTCACTGTCGGCTTCCTATAACGTTGTCAGCAACAGATTTCAGTCGAAAAACAATACCAGGCGCACCGGTTCAATCTCCCCTACTTCTCCTTCCTCTTTCTCCTCCTCCTCCGCTGCCTTCGATGTCGTTCTGGCGGGTGTTGTTGACTTGCGCACCGCAGCACGTTGCTTGCATTCGTCCTGGGCGATGCAAAGCTCAGCAAGCTCCATTTCGGCCCGGCAAAGGCATTCTTTGGGCTGCATCCGAGGCGCCATAGACATTTGAAGAAAAGGAATTAAGAGTTGATGGCGATATCGATAGTGACAAGACTGGAGAAAAGAGAGAGACAATGAAATGGACAACATGAGAGACATACATGATGAGTTGAAATTTTGGTTCCGCATGCGGACATTGACACGTGCTTCACCTTTGGCAAGGACCCTGGCAGGGACTGACAGAAATTCAGAGAAGTCAACATTCGAAATGGCAAAACCGATCAAATGCTGCCATAATGATTGGATATGCCTGCCGCCAATCCATCAGACTTGTACCGGATATATCCCAACAATGTCTTGGTCACTGCCCAATATTCACGACTCTCTCTCTCTCTCTCTCTCTCTCTCTCTCTTTCTCTCTCTCTCTCTCTCTCTCTCTCTCTCTGTCTCTCTCTCTCTCTCCCTGTTCTGTTTTTCCCATCTTGTTCCAATGCTCTCTTTTGTTCCATGTTGTGCCCGCATATCATTCCACGACTCAGTTGACTGGGGACAGTCAAGATCTAAGGTGGGGCGTGGATGAGCTGCTTATTGGAACTTTGGCACTTTCGCAACTTCAACACAGGGACTGGGTGCATGGGAGGGATTGCTGGACTGGATCTGCGATCCAAAACTTGTGCTTTGGATACAAAAAGGAGGACGTAAAGGTCCAAAACCATTACATAGACTTGTATATAAGCCGGGATGTGTAGTAGACATTCATTATCAATTCTGTTTGCCCCTTACTAGTTCCTTTTACCTCTTCAACTTGACTCTGCTTTATAGTATTCTTTTCAACTCTGAAATAGGCACGGGACACCACCAAAAAGCCATATTGACATTATCCCTTGATGCTCTGGGTCTAACCTAATAGTATCTCTTCCCTGGCAAGGTGAGCAGGCAGTAAGGAGGGGGTGCCAAAGGTGAGGACCCTGACAGCAAGCAGAGCTGCACTCGCACAGGGAGCATTGGCAGTGCAGAGGTATGAGTGATTCCCGGGTGTCCAGGGAATGCTAGAGGAATGCACAGAGAGTGGGGAGTGCATGATGAGTGAATACAAGGTGGCAGGTGAGTGAATACTGTGTTTGGAGTGACTACAGGGTGCATCTAGGGTGAGGCAGGTGCTTTTCGGGTGCTTGAGGGGTGCGGTGTGCGGCAGGGTGGAGGTTCCCAGGGTTATGGCCCATCCGTAACCTCATACTAGCAGCACTTGGAGCCTGCATGGGACTTGGTGCAGTCTGCCCGGCACTATGTGTTTCCTACCATGGAACTAGCAATGGAGTCGCTGCTACCATGACAACGACAACTCTGACATGGGGACAAATGTCATGTATTATAGTGTGGAAGGAGAAACAGAGCATTCAACCGTGGCTGTGGAGCCTCATCCTTTGATGTTTCAAATGAAGTTTTCAGTCGGATGCCATCAACAATACACGCTGATTTGTTGAATGCCACCGACTCCGCATATTTAGTCGGATGCCGTCCAGCTAGGGTCTTTTGCAGGCCGCCTAACTCCAGCAGTCATGAATATGGTGGGTTGTAGGGATGTTAAGTGTCCCCACCTGTGGTATAGCATGGCCTCAAGGTGAATAAGGCGTAAATATGTTTCCAAATATGGGCTGCTCCTCTGCTAAGGCACTTCAAGGTTTTAGGGGCCTGAAAGTAGAGTGATTTGTGCTTGGTAAGTAAGTCAAAAAGTCAACCTGGGATAAGCTCTTGGAGAGCATATTTGTCATTTCATTTCCAAGCATATATGCTTATACATGAGTGCGGCCAAAGCTCCTGTTGACGGTGGAAGAAGAATAGTGCAGAAATATTGATATACATATTCTACAACAGGTTCAACACTTAACGTCCCTCCAAGCCACCATATTCATGTCTGGGAGACTTAAGCACGCTGCAAAAGACCCTGGCCGGATGGCATCCGACTAAATATGCGGAGTCGGTGGCATCCGACGAATAAACGCGCATTGTCAATGGCATCGGACTAAAAACTTCTGTTTCGAGCGGATCTCCGCTTGCGTGTAAAGGGGAGTGTCCACTTCTTGCAAGAGCTCCGAAGCTAGGAATCGATCGATCAAGAGCGCGTTCGCATTCACGACCCGTTCGGACATCCATTCACACCCCTACTGCGCGCCGGGCTCCGATTCCGAGCAGCAAAGACGATACCTGCATGATATCCCTCGATCACCAAGGCAACACACACAATCACACAAAGGCCGCCCGTCGCGTCGGAGCTTTCATTCCTAGTATGCAACCTGTTTAGACGCAAGCGGACCTCCGCGCGGGCCTTAACGACGTCAGCGTCTGCCTAGTGGACGTGCTCGTCGACGGTCCGGCATATTACAACAGCTACTGCTTCACTGAGACATGACGCAGGCCCCGTCCACTTCCTTGACTTGGTGGGAAAAACTCATCTTCTAGCTCCCACAAATTGTGCAGTGCTAATTCGTGGCAATCAGTGGGGTTCCTTCTCGGTTTATGTGGTGGTCGGTTGAACGTCCCTTGATTGCTGCTCGATCGTCGATGTTATTCGCTAGTGAAACAATGAATAGGTAAACAGGGTCACCTACTGATGAGCTACAACAGCAGAAGAACAAAGTAGCTCACAGGCTGAAAACAGGGACAAAATGGCCGGACACTATATACCTTACTCCGTGCAGCTTTTGCCAGAGGCGACCCCCAGCCGTCCACCGAATTTCTTTGCCATGGCCGACTCTAGCTCACCGAGGACTTTCCAACCAGATACGAGAGAGCCTTCGGCTGTGGCAAGATCCGAGGTGATCGTACTGAACGTTGCGCCAATATCTGATGGCCATGAGCAAAACGAGCGAAGGGAAGGAGGGAATGGCCACGTGCCGACTAAGCCTTTGCCGAGACGCTTCCCCACCGCCGGGTCCGTTGCATCAGATGTAATCTTGTGGCGTTTGGAAGATGGAAGCGAGGCGTCGCCTTCGAATGGCCGCTTAGAAGGCATGGCAGAAGACACTTGATCATCGGATTGATGAACATCTCCTTCCCCTACGGGGTGGCCTACCCTTGGCTGGGCGACAGCGTTCGCAGGCAAGTCAGCCTGAGGAGCAGGGACCTGTGGTTGATCCACGCCGGGGGGGGGTTCCTGCGGTGAGGAGTAATGGTATCAGCATAACGGTTGGCGACGAACAAGGCCAATAGAGTGAATGGACGTACAGGGCAACTTGACCCTTCTGCTGTCTGGGACGATGCGTGGGTTTCTCCTTGCACTGTTGTGACGCAGCTGGCGGCCGTGTTATTCTGTAGCTAAACAAAGTCCTCTCAAACGATGGATTGAGAGGACAAGATTGAACATACCTCCTGTATCTCGGCTGGTCCCGCGGGACCGACACCCTCTGGCAGGGCAAGATCATCCGGCAAAGGCGTTCGACGTGTGGTGTATGGATCAGACGCAGGCAGAGTATCAGGGGCACCGCGCAGGACCGGATCGATCATTTCGACAGGAATCTCAGGTGACCCTGCGCCCGCGGATGTGGCCTCATTCTGGGGACAGGAGTGACGATCTCCTGGAGAGTCTCCTTCCGTGCCCTCGCAAGAATCGCTCTCCATTCCGCAAAAGCGCGTAGTATTTCCGACTTTAGAAGATCGGGAGGCCTCGCCGGATGTGCTGCCTTTTGAACTGTTCGCCGGCTGGTTCGTATGGCAGCTGGCTTGATCCTTCTCGTCTTCTGTGGATTGCTCGGGTCCTTCTTCAGCGTCAATCGTGGGCTCAGTCGTGGCAGTGTCGTCGTCAGGGACACCGTGCTTCCCCAACGAAGGGGCAAGACGTTCAGTAACTGCCAGGCCCGATTCCTCGCTCCCTCCATCTGAAGCTGCCTGAGCTTCCTTCGGATCTTTCGAAGTATGAGTCTCATTCGAAGGGAATTGTGGTTCAACGCTGGGGTGATCTGCTCTGGCCGTCTTTTTAAGAACGGGAGCGGACAAACCGGCACGCCTTGATTCAGCACGGGCTGTGCAAAGCTTCGCCCGATATGCTGCAGAAAACGGGAACAGGAAACCGTGAGGAAGGTCAACACAGCATTGGGGTGCGACTTCGACGATGGTGTCGACCAATGTCTGCTTTGTTATGACCCTCGATTGATCGTCCCAGAGCATATACGTACCTCGTAATGGCTGCGGCGTAGCTCCATACGCTCCATCCATGGTGGGCATCTCGTTGGGGCGCCTCGCGTCAATTCGATGCATTCTAGGAACTCCTGGATACTCTCCTCATGCCTTGTATCCATCTGGGCCAGCGGATCCTGCGGAGGGTGAGAGGAAGAGAGCCGAGTTCAAGTCGCATTGCTCGCGCGACGCGGCCAAGGGCCCGAAAAGCAACTTATTTTACATCAGTCTGAGCTCTCAAGTGCCCATGGAAATAGAGACGTCCGGCCAGGCCTGGCTTTCCACCGACATGTGTAACGGATAATGACCCCTGACTCCTGAATACCTAGCGATGGAGAGTTCGGGCATTCGGCTCGAAGGCTTGTGGCCGGCGTGCACTTACCACGAAGGGGTGTATTCGAAGCGGGTGCTAGCTAGAATCGCTGCTTAATCCCCTGCAGCGCATGCGATGCCTGCCTGCAAGGGCCAAATTTGTCATCCGACTTGCCAATGGGATGCGAGTGCTCAGCGGCAGTCTCGGCGGCAAGCACGACGTGTTTCACGGCGGAATGCAGAAAGGAACTCCGGTTTGACTGTTCTCCATGTCTGTGCTTCGCGCGGAGCTCGGTGCGGATTACCTATTGGGTCGATTGGAACGGCCGGAGCTCCGCTCGCTGCCTTACCATGCGCCAGACTCCCGCACCAACGGCAGCCCAGAAGCGGAGCTCCGTTCAGCCCTTCATTGTTGCTGAGGATCGAAGAAGCGTCATCACTAAAAGCAGGACCGTTATGAAGGCGAGGAGCCTGGTTGTGGGACAACCTGTGTATTGCCAAGACGGGCCGGAGGCTTGGTGGGTTTGCCACCCAGCTCCGTTCACGGTGAGCGCCCTCCAGGCGGAGCTCCGAACATCTGCCTCCGCACCCTTCCTGGTGCCACCTCCCTGAACCTGGGAACCTGCTGATTTTATCGCTTGGGCCGCTGTTCTCGTATAGGTGTGGCCAAGTGGAGGACGAGTGGGGCTCCCTCCCAGAACCTTAGTCCTCTGTATATCGATCTCCTCCGGGCGTGATAGACAACTGCGGCGCCATTGGCCTTCACGGATCCGGACGACTTGCTCCGTTCAGCATGCAGATCTTCGCGTCCCGGCGATTGACTTCTCTTCCTATACACCCCAAGAACTTGCGGTGACTGCTTGCTCAACTTTTTCACAAATCGAGGCTACACCAAAAGCCTTTGGATCCCACCAGACTGACAGACTAACAAACTGTAAAACTGGAAAACTGAAGGACTGAAAGACTGAAGAACTGAAGAACTGAAGGACTCATAAACTCGCGGATTGCAGGACTGAGCAACCGAGGCAATTGAAGATGAATCATCCAAAACCTGAAAACCAAACAGCTAAAGAGCTGAGCTGCTTGAAACAGACACTACTGCACAACAGCTCACCCTGTGGCTGTGAGCACGCGCTCATTGTGGCGTTCCTATGGACCCCTACAGCAGAGTGAACACCGTGACCCAAATCTGGCCACCTTCAACACTATATCTCTGCTGGATTAAATGGCTCGTGCAACTTCGGAAACTCTGGAATCGATCCCCGTGATCCGCCAGGAGACTTCCCTTCATGCGGACCTAGAGCCGGCTCGAAACGCCCAGCTCCTTCACCGTCCCACGCATCTCCCACTGGGACAGGCCGGAAGACTGTCGACGCGCTGGCCCGTTCATGCAGTGCTGGAACCTTTTATCAACGAGCTTCTCGGTGACGCGCTGGACAGCGACGACGATCCCTTGAGGTATCCTGGCGCCAGTAGTATCATGTGCTCTTGGGAAAGGCAGCGGCGAGATACGGTACGATTCTTGCGAAGAAAGCTTGTGGAAGGAGTAGACGTGCAGATGCTTACCAATCTTGGTCCGCAAACGACTGTTCGTGCTTCCGTCCATAGCGCCATGCATTCCTCTCAACGAACTCACATAGTGCGATTTGTGCCTCTTTCGAGCGGTCGTCGATGTAGCCAGCGGCGCCTGCTATACTGACTGTGGAGGTCCCCGCAAGGACATGGCTCACCGAGCAAGCGGTCGTGCCGTTACTAGCTCCCGGGCTGAGTGGGGTTGCCAGAAGTGTCGTTATACTTTGAAACGGTCCTGCTCTTTCAAACGTGTGCAGCGTGTCCCTCCTCCCGGCGGATAGCTGATCTACGGTAGATTACCGCAAGGACCAACCTATTCCAGATCCCACACCGCTTACAGCGGAGCGGCTTGATCTCTTCGACAACTGGATCGCGGGAGTTGTAGCGAAGAGGACACGCAAAAGGGTTTCTGCTTCGAGCTCTCGGAAACAGTGTCACCACACGCCCTTTAGAGATGTCACTTCTATGTTATCGGGTGTGGGCTTTTCGTCCGTAGTGATGCCATAATGTCTTACCTTATCCACAGAGATTAATCGGGAGCTTCGATTCGCCCATGGCTATCTGTCCAAGGCGATGGACAGCGCTTTAGGCGGGTCCAAGTTTCTCGCGGCAATGCAGGAGATCACGTGTAGCAGCACTCCTTCGCAGGATTGATTCTTGTAGTTTCTTGTACTATTCATAACGGTGTTATCGATCCACCGTAAGGTGCACCTGCTTCTTGCTTATGCATACCTTCACTGGACTAAGGATTGCGATGTTTCCCCCCAAGGCAGCCTGGGCGGTATTGAAGGCGCTCTCAGGTCGAGAAGATCAGATCGTCGAGTGCCCAGGGTAGTCGTGCTGCTGCAAAGGGAGAGCGCCCCGGTGGAGCTCCAACTCCCAACCCCATTAAAGGCAGTCGCCGGGAGGTGCTGGAAGTCTGTGGACGCATGAACCATGACGGCAGGTGTACCCGTGGTGAGACCGCCCTGCCAGTGAACCGGTGGGGATACCGTCACGGTAGCGGATTAACCCAGGACAATCTCAGGCAATTCGGCTCTGGCCGAAATACAACCTGGCCGTTCTTGCCCCCATCACATGCATTGGAGACAGTGCGAACGGAGTCGTCACAAGCTTCGATCAATGCAGTGAATGCACTCGCAATACCATTCCAGGATTTGGCCATAGATCCATTAGGCGTGTAGAGGGTGAGCTGTGCAGGGTGTACCCCTGCGCTCCCACGGCCTGCTGAGTTTCAAATCTACGAGGCAGGGCACAAGCAACCACTTGCCCTAATGGGTTGCGGTTCGTTCTTCAATGTCAAGCAGAAATTCCTGAAACCCAATCTCTATCGATGAGGTCAGGACTTCTCCCCGTGTGGTCGTGAGCTGAAACGATTTGTGAGGGAGGACGGCGTGCTGCAACGGTGTGGTGTAGCCTAGGTCCGAGTGAGTGGGCAGGCCGTGTTGTGACAGTAAATTCGGAGCTCCGCCCTCACATTTGCGATGCTTGGTGGAACACCGCTACTCCGGCTAGTCTGGATGCAGCCCTTTCAGAATTTGAGGGCAGCTGCAGACGCGCGTTCGTATCCATCCACCAGGACGTCCTGTAACGCATATATTCGTCATGTCGCCGACCTTTCCTTCCGCAACGCCTTATCCCCTTGACCTCCTGCTTGACATTATGGACGAAGTTGATGCTAGCAAAGATCTCGCAACGCTGAATGCTCTAGGCTTCACCTGCCGTGTTCTTCGTCGCCGACGAGAACGCTTAGTCTACCGCAGACCGCAGCTATATAAAGCACTGACATCCTCCGCAAACCTCAAGCTTCTGCAAACTCTCGACACGTTGCCTTATCTCGCAGCATACGTAGAAGTCTTTGTACTGGATCGTCTGCCTACCGGTACTCCTCTGGCCCATACTGCCGTGACAAGGCTTGTTGTACGCGCGCTGCGGGCGATGCATAGTCTTCGCGACCTGGCTATTCACCCCGCGCTTGAAGAGGTCTTGTTCCTTGCTGTGTCCCAGCTGGACGAGTGCGCGCTGCCTCGTTTGGAAGTGATAAGCGTACCGGCCTCTCTATCTACCTTCCTGATACCGAATAAGAACCTTCTTGCGCTGGAACTGTCAACCCCTCTTGCACAACTGTCTCTCGCATTCCAGCTTGGCGAGGACATCTGCAAGTGCCGTACTCTCTCCTTACTGCGCGTCTGCGTGCGCGACATGGGGAGCGTCGTCCAAATTGCTCCCCTGCTTCTTCGTCGCGGTAGCGCCTACACTACGCTGCATATTCGCACGACTCGCCTCAATTATCAGGTATTTAGTTGTCCTTCGTTGACTTTCGTTGGTATGTCTACTGAAATCCATGGAGCTGTTCAAGGAGTTGAGCGACCCTTCCGTCCTCATTTTCCTCACTCGCTTGCCTCAGTTGATAACTCTGTCTATTGCCGCTCATCTACCGTCCGCCGGCTTGCAAGAGGAGAATGAAGAGATGTGTGCACACATGCGGCGTTTGGCTCCAGAAATCTCAAGGATCTGCATCACAGACACTGGCGCCGGAAGAAGCCTTCAGATGATGTTTCGTGCTGGAAGGAAACCGGGGGAACCGGGATGGGATGTCGTTGCTTTCTGAAACTATCAAGGGTGGAAGGAGGGATGAGCTTCATCTTCGGAAAGGACCGGAGAGCTACCATCTTGTTTTACGTTCACGAGTGGAATCCACGGAGTGATACGCACAGGAGTGAGCTGCGGGACAGGGTGACACTGACGGACGGAGAATACGTCGGTAGACCCACACGTACGCATTGTAACACAAGTTCCTCCCAAATGCACTTTACTCTATGTTTACATCTCCCTTTGCATTGTAATCCGTCGTACTCCTCAGCACACACCTTCCAAGGAATCAAACAAGTGCAAGGTTGCCGTCATGTGCTCCCTGAGGTTGCCCACTGGGGTTCGCTCTGTATCTCAAAGCCGACAGCTAAGACAAAGGCCGTTCTAGCAAAGCGTCCCTTTCCGGTCTGACCGGGTGCTGCCCTTCAGAAACATCAAACATCTGTCAGGCCGATCGCAAAGATTGCTCCGCAAACTCCCGTTCTTTCCACGCGGGATCGCGATGTCCTGGAACACATTGGAAGGCGGGCAACAAGTTGGTGCTGCCTGTGGTGGGATGGCTCCTCCTACCTTCCCAAATCCAATTGACCATACTGCAGCCCAGATACACTCCCGGTCGGTCGATGTGTCTCGACAGCGAATGTGGGCTCCTCAACCCTCATGAGCGTTCAGGACAGAATTCGGCAACAGTGGTAAGGTCCGTTTCGGTAGGCACCCAGGATCCTTATAGCGAGTTCGACTTAAGTTTCGCTCTTCTTGCCTCAAGGCTGTGACAATGTTGCGTACTGGCATGCGAAAACCCGCCTGACTTGAGGAATAGAGCCGTGTCCCACGGGACGAGAGAACCGGTCGGAAGAGGTTGAGTCGTTTTAGGATCGGAGCTCCGTTCCCTCTGCTTCAGGCTCAACCCATCCTTCCAAGAAGCGAGAGTCGTGCGGTTCTAACTGAGGGAATACGGGACGCAGCGAAAGGCCCCTGGCGGATAGGATGGATGGCACAGGAGCAACAGCCGTTACGCCTGGAAGTGAAGATATAGATGCGAGCTCCGTATTGGGCAGCGAAGGAAGGGGCTTGCAGAATCGTGCAAACGGAACGCCGTTTGGGGTATAGAGCCGCTCCAGCTGCAGAGACCCTGACGCAGCGATTCCTCCCAGCGCGGACGGACCCCAGCCAACTCGAGACACCCAGTTGTTGTTCCGCGTCTGTTCCAGTCGCGCCATTCTTTTCCACACGCTGTCGACTTCAGTGATCTGAAAATGCTCCTCAACATTCTTGATCGAGGTCCGATAGATGATGTTGTTAAGAAGGATGACGCGAGAGCAAGCAAGAAGCCTGGCTGGTTGCCTCTGGAACGCATCGAACCCGTGCATTGGTGTGGTCGCGCCAAGACAGTCGACCAGGTGGACCCCGATCAGGAGTTGTGGATAGAATTGACGCACGAACAGCGGCAAATAGCGCGACTGGCTGCGAATGGAGAGACGTTGTTCATTACTGGCCCGGCTGGTAAGTCGATGCTGTGTTTTATCACCACGATATGTACCACCTCACATGCATACAAGGGTGTGGAAAGACAATGCTCCTGAAGCATATTATTTCGGAAAGAATGGGACATCATGTCAATCAACCGAACGCCGTGGCGGTCACGGCCAGTACAGGACTAGCTGCCTATGCTCTGGGTGGAAGGACGTTCCATAATTTTTGTGGCCTATGGCCAGGACAAGTGGACACCGACGCTCTGTATCAGAGGGTGTTGAGGAGCCCGGTGCTTACGCAAAGGTTCAAAGAAGTCAAGGTATGGATAATTGAAGAAAGTGAGTGCTGTGTTGCCACTAGTTTATTTCTTGTATTAACTGGCCCTTAGTATCCATGCTCGAGGGCGACGCTTTTGAGGCGGCCGGCGGAACAGCAGCTAGAATTCGCGGAGAGACGGGCCCGTTCGGTACAATACAAGTTGAGCACATTTTGGCGAACCGCATCACAGCAATCTAAATTAACCCAGCTCATCATCTCGGGAGACTTCTTCCAACTGCCACCTGTTACGCCTCGAGGGATTGAACCCACCTTTGCGTTTGAGACGAAGTCATGGCGGCAATGCATCACGAAGATATACGCGTTGACAAAAGTGCACCGACAGCTTGATCAGGGTGAGTCGCTCTTGTAATTGCAGCACGGGAGCGTTGGTATGGCGCTGATGATACAGATAGAGCTGGTCGATTTGCTAAATCGTCTCCGCATTGGAGAACTCACGCAGGTGGATATCAACAAATTGAAGGGCTTATCGAGAGGCGTGGAATATGCGGACGGTGTTCCACCTATTGAACTGCAAGCTCTATTCCGCTTGAATCACGACACAATCTGACTGGCTGACTAGCTTCGCTATGCGAGAAGATGCCAATGGTGCAATTAAAAGAAGGCTGGTGTCTATGCCCGGTCCAGTGTACGTGTATCGCGCCATTGACGACGGCCCTGAAGATGGCAATGTGACTGAGAAGATGCTCCATCGCTGCCCTGCCGTGCGAGAACTCGGACTGAAGATCGGCGCACACGTCATTCGTGTCGTGAACAGCAGGGAGGACGCGTCTATGGTAAACGGCCGCGAGGGGATGGTGGCAGCGTTCTGCACACGACAGGAGTGGGACAGCTGTGGGCATAGCGTGCTCAGACTCAAGCAGATGCCGACCCAAACGAAGCCCATTTGCACTGACCTGAGCAGCGAGAACGTCTCTCTGCCTGTAGTGGCTTTCGTCCGCTCAGACGCAGCCGATCGGAAAGACTTCATTCTGGTGGAACCGGAGCTGTTCATGGATGGTGGAAGGGAATATGGTGATTGCCAACGCATCCAAGTAAGCGGAGGATGCATTATTCCGAGCTCGAAGATATCGGTTGCTGATGTGCAAGGACAGCTCCCGATCATCGTATGCGCTGCTATGACAATCCATCGAAGTCAAGGAAGGACATACCGGCGTTTGAAGATGAATCTGTGTGGGGCGTTTGCGGATGGTGAGCCGGCGTCTTGGGCTTGTTTATATGCTAACCAGAAATACAGGGCACGTATATACTGCAATATCCCGGTCGACGAGCGTAGCGTCACTCCAGATACTTCTTTTCAGTCCATCCACAGTCAGTGGTCGCACACAGATACGTATTCAGGAATTCACGGTGTAACAGGTTCGTGTTAATCGGAAGGTCAAGCGATGGTACAGCAGTACTCCCAAAGCTGTGTTTGATCCACCAGCCCGCCTTCCCAGCGACTCTCAACTGTTCGATGATTTGTAGATGATGGGGGGAACACATTCGTAACAGCTCCGCGTGGGACTCGTAGCCTGTAGGAGAGGGTTGCAGAAGTTTAAAGGCAGCCGACCAAGTATCAGTATCATGCTTGGATCGCTTCAAAATAGATCTCGCAGTCCTCGTTTTGCACATTGCAGCGCAAAGGGTTTGGAGACCTTGATTGGTGGTCTTGGCAATGAATAATATGGATCGGCATCTCCGTTGTGGGTGTATGTGTCGCCTAGAATTGCCTCCGCAGTAGACATGGGAGTGAAGCGGATGTCCGTTGTCCGTTTGGAGGACAACGCTGCTCCGTGGTAGACCTGGGCATAAGGCGGATGTCCGTTTGGAACACAACGCTCAGCGACATCTCCGTTGTGGGTGTATGCGTCACCTAGAATTGCCTCCGCGCAAACATCGAGCTGAAGCGGATGTCCGTTTGGAACACAACGCTCAACGACTTCTCCGTTGTGGGTGTTCGCGTCACCGGGATTTGCCTCCGCAAGAGGACACATTCCTTAGCGGATGTCCGCTGACGAATGACGCAGAACAACATTTCCGTCCTGTATGGATGCGTCAGCTGTTTTCGCCTTCCAACTGGAATCTTTTGCATCGGGAGGGCATACAAGCACTGCGACCATAGTGTCCCCCCCCCCCTCTTGAACAGAAGGGCACCTAAACTCTTCCCCCATGGTCAGTCACCGGAACATTCCTGTCAGACGGTGTTCAGAGGCCCGCTGACCCATTGAGGAGGCGACAAGAGATCTAGAAGTACGTCGTCAAAGGAGAGATAAACCCTGATCTACCTGCAATTGGTCGTCCCCGCGTAGAGGTAAAGACCCAACATGGGCTGAAACGGACAATTCGTTGGTCTTCGCGGTCGTCCCAATGGGCTTGATTGATGTGAATAACTTGACCGAAGAACAGCAGAAAAACAAAACTTCCTCTAAAGACTCCGACCGGAGTTCGCATCCAACGACAGTGCAGCGTCCGTCGCACACCTGAATCAGATCCAGCTGCAACGGGCTACAGCAATGCTTGAACCGGAACACCGTCGTCCGTCCGGACTAATCAACACAGGAAGAGAACGGAGCTCCGATTGCGGTCTGTGGCCCGCGGCCCATGCGGGATCCTAACTCCAATCCCCCAAACAACAACTTCAGAACGCCTGATGGATTCCAGCTTTGCTCCGAGGCCGAAAGTAAACGCCGGTGACAAATGTGTGACCAGCCGTGCCGCGCAATGGTTGGTGACTCCAGCCCTATCCGTTGCAGACCTTGGACCAGATGGTCAGCCGAACCTTTAACTAGTCCTTGCGGCCAAAAGTTCAAATGGAACTCCGGTTTAGTGTTTCAATCAACGTTCCTGCTGGTTTTGCGTAATGAATGCATTTTGTCATCGAATGCGGGGTGTTCTAGCCTGGAAGTCACTTTCCCCGCGCACCTGCCAGTGTGACGCCCACGGCGGCATCAGCCTGAAAGGCCTTTTGCGCACTGTCCACGAGTCGGACGAAACAGTGTTGGGTACGTTTAGGAACTGGATCGCATTGAGTTTGTTATGGTAGAAGTGACCTTCATGTCACGATACACGCCAGGAGCAATTCGTTATGTGCCCGGCGCTTTTTATGTACGGTCGTCCGTTTAGCATGATTCCAGACAGATTGCCGAAACGGAGCTCCGTGCCCACGACGAGGGTTTACAACTCGTCTCCCTGTGAAGTCCGTAAGCCTAGGGTAGCCACATGGTCCGTGAATCCGGCCTGTGTTTCCCTACCGAGGGAGATGGGGACTGTTCATTTTCCAGTCCTAGTCTCTGTCTCTCTTAATGGTCTTCCTCCTTTCTTGCGGCTCGATCGGGACTTCCCACTGAACCGCGCGGCCGCGGATGAGTTGTAACTGGAAGAAGTACACACGTCTTTTGTGCCAGTGGATTCTCCACATTGGCTGTCACACCATTGTATTTCTTTTTCCTTTCCTACTTCCTCGGAAGTTGCCAGGTAAAAATACTCTCAATGGAGCGGGGCACTTCTGCGGACCTGCGAGGTCGGATCCTCCGGCAACCCGCTGATCCGGACGTCTTTTTGTCTGGCCACAACAAAGACGTGACGGAAGGCTACTTGTCTCCACCTCGGAGCGGAAACGAGGGGCTCAGTGGTTCAGTCCATCCTATAAACGAGTCGGACGAAGGATCGTCTGCCGCCTTGTTGAGGGCGAAATCGTGTATTCCGGAGGTCCGTTGGCATGTGCTATCTTTGAACTTGGAAGGTCACCTTCCACCCGCGTACTATGAAAGGCCCTCAACCGGAGCTCCGAACGTCCTCATTCAGCATGCCGGAGGTCCGTTTTGGGGGCTCCTGCGCACACTGGGTCCCTAGTCACTTATCTGAAGGTATGACGTGGCAGATCTCAAAAGGCATGCTTTTATACAATGTTGAGGTGTCAAGTGGTACAGCGCGCGTCTGGTATAGGATGATGCGATCTTGAATGCAGCCCGATGATGGGTACTGGCAAGTCGGCGGACTGACGGACTGGCGGACTGGCGGATTGGCGGACTGGCGGATTGGCGGACTGGCGGATTGGCGGACTGACGGATTGGCGGACTGACGGACTGGCGGACCGACGGACTGGCGGACTGACGGATTGGTGGACTGACGGATTGGCGGACTGACGGATTGGCGGACTGACGGATTGGCGGACTGGCGGACTGGCGGACTGACGGACTGGTGGACTGACGCATTGGTGGACTGACGGATTGCCGGACTGACGGATTGCCGGACTGACGGATTGGCGGACTGACGGACTCCCGACTGGCGGGCAGAGGGGCAAGCGGACAGGGCACAGATGGACCGGCCGTGAAGGAACCCTGCGCTCTGCAAAGATTCAGCTGAACTAGCTTGTGCCAAAAGAGAGGAGTTGGAGTGTGGCTGGTTTTGTGTTGCAAAGACAAAGGTTATAGGGATTGACTGCCTGTTGAGGACGGAGGTCGATATTTGGATCGCCGGAGTTTCGTATGTGCGACATGTGTTGGTGACGGCTGACTCGATTTGTATCATCCCGGCGAATTGCTCTGTGTTGTCTGAGGCCCGTCTGTGGATAAGGGCGTAGCACTGGGAGGTGGAGCTTCTTGAGTGCTGTGTTTGTCGCGTCCAAACTGGATATCGTCGTCCCAACCTTGTTGGGCGGCGAAATCTTGCGTTCCCTTGGACCGAGTCAGACGCGCTCGTTTTGGCTTTGGATGGCCATTGCCATAGCGTGTGAAGTCTTCGTCAGTGTCGGACGAGAAAAGGCCTGGCGAGGCGTCTTTCGCTCGTTTCCGTTTATGCTGTTGGGGGGGCACGGGATCATTTTTGGTACAATTACGTGCTTCTGAAGTTTCCCCAGTTCTGGACATTGCATCGACCGGCGTTCTTTCATTTCGTTTGGTGGTTCGAACGACCGTCTCGCTCCCTCTTGCAATGGCTTCTTTCTTTTTACGTTCGCGAGCCTCGCAGTCGTGTTGTGCTTGAGCGGACTTGTGATATTTGGTAACAGGTCGACAACCCCTTTCGGGCTTGAATATTGTCTCGAATCGATCGAAGAGCGTATTGATAGCAGGTGCTTTGCCAGAGGCGTTGAGGCTTGTATGCGCGAGGTCAAACACAAAGTAGGGTATTGCGGAGCGTTAAAGGGTGGAACGATACCCGGCGCGTTTGATGCACGGTCGTCCGTTTAGCATGATTCCAGACAGACCGCCCGGACGGAGCTCCGTGCGCACGGCGAGGGTTTACAACTCGTCTCCCTGTGACGTCCGTAAAAGCGCTTACCCATATACCGGCCGCACAGACCTGAGCAGCGAGAACGTCTCTCTGCCTGTAGTGGCTGTCGTCCGCTCAGACGCAGCCGATCGGAAAGACTTCATTCTGGTGGAACCGGAGCTGTTCATGGATGGTGGAAGGGGATATGGTGATTGCCAACGCATCCAAGTAAGCGGATGATGCATTATTCCGAGCTCGAAGATATCGGTTGCTGATGTGCAAGGACAGCTCCCGATCATCGTATGCGCTGCTATGACAATCCATCGAAGTCAAGGAAGGACATACCGGCGTTTGAAGATGAATCTGTGTGGGGCGTTTGCGGATGGTGAGCCGGCGTCTTGGGCTTGTTTATGTGCTAACCGGGAATACAGGGCACGTGCATACCGCAATATCCCGGTCCACGAGCATAGCGACACTCCAGATACTTCTTCAAGTTCAGTCCATCCACAGTCAGTGGTCGCACACAGAGACTTATTCAGTAACTCACAGTGTAAAAGGTTCGTGTTAATCGGGGGGTTACCCGGTGGCCGGGTCGGTCAATTATTTAATAGCATAATAAGGGTCCTGCCTCGTCTGAGGACGACGCCCTGGATTCCCACTCTGAGCATGCAATAAGCGTTGGTCAGAATTCGTACGCCTGTTTTATCCTCTAACTGGATCTAACCTCCCTTGTTTCGCATGCTATGTTGTTTGACACACTGCTATCTAGACTGAGATGTTGAACATGCCAAGCCATCCGTCGCCACTCTCACTTAATCACATCCTCTCTTCTTCATATCCATCAACCCACGCATCCACCAATGGAGACCGAAACGAGGTTGTTGTCACTTGTTGACCCTGGCTGAGCAAAGATTCTAGAAGACTTCACATGACTCACGTGCAACGCGTGCATATGCGGTAGCTTCGCCACGCCTTCTTTACTTGATCAGCATCCAATATGTCCACCATACAAACACTTCGATTCTGGGACAATCAAGATGTGGTTTATCTTATGACAACATTGCTGGACAAGCGGTCTGACGTCTTTGCTTTCGCCGCCACTTGCAAGCACCTATTACCTCTTTGTGCGCTGAATTGGCGGGAAGTCGAAGTGTCCCGTGCACGCAACTTCCTGCTGGAGGTGAGGGCAGGTCGTGTTGCCCCGGTATGTGGCGATATACATCTGGCTTTCGCATGCTTACATAGTCAAGGGACGGCTCTCGATGTACCTCACTGCTACACGGCATCTCTCATTCCGATTTGCTCACAGTGAAGACGCGGACGCTGACGCCGACCTCCTAAACGACCTGTGGACGATCAACGATTTCAAACCACTCTTCCCCTGCATAGAGACCTTCACCGTGGAGACATCACAGCTCCCGGTAATCACTGCTATGTCCCGCCAACTCTGCCCTTCGCTACGATCCATACAAGTACTCGCGTTACCGTTTATGATAGACGTGTCGGACGATTGGCACGAGAGTATATGCGCGTTTCTCCAACGCGTTCAGACCGTCTCGTCCGCGATCAAATCCCTGGGATTCCTTTACGACAATCCTAAACGCCACGACAAGGTTGATCGCGCGCTGTACAGCTTGATCGCGCGCTCTGAAGAGCTCGTGTCTCTCCAGCTCCAGTCGTCGCACGTCTCGGCTATTCTCGCCCACCTATTGGGTGGTCTCGATCGTCTTGTCGAACTTGAGATCTCCGATAGGATGCGCGGTGGGTTCATACCGCTTTTCGGCCCCGTCTTCAAGTACCGCTATACATTTGAAGCTCTCCGCTGCCTATCCTTATCGTTGGCTCTGCAGGAAGCGCATGAGGTTGTCCTGAAAGTTTCTCGGACGCTTCGCTCTCTCAGGCTGCGATGCAGGCTCCAGCATGCTGACAGTGGCATACAACCTTTGGTAGCTGCGATCGTGGAGCGACAGCCTGATCTACAGTACCTTGGGTTGGAATTCCGGCAAGCGGAATTATGTGTTGCCACAACTCCGTTCAACTTCACGGAGCTATGGCCGCTGAGGAACTGCCTTGGTATGAGGGTCTTCTCTTTTCAGCACTACATGGATCGGATCCTCTCCTTGAAGGACCAAGACCTTGTCCATCTGACGGGAAACTGGAAGTCTCTCGGGGCTTTGACGGTAGAGTGGTTCGAGACTGCAGTTGTTCCGGACTTGGACGAAGAAGAAGGTCCCTTCGGTTTGGAGAACAAAGGGGATTTGACCTTCAAAGCTCTTGTGGACATCTGCGATCAATGTCCCGTTCTCGCATCGGCGCGAATTACATATCTAGTCTTCTCCCCGGAGTACGAATTCATCGCACCGTCCAAGGTTCCTCGTCCTTTCAAGCTTTCCACGATCACTGTGTCGTACCCACACTACATCTATCTGGCCACAATATTGGCGTTCCTCTGGCGAGATTTGGAGATCGTCGTCGAAGATCACTGCTCCGCACGATGGAAGCGCGTGTTACTCGCTACAAACGCGCTGAAATACATCTCTAAAACTCAACAAAAGGCCACGGTGCGTAGGTTTATCCTCAGGTGCCAGTGGAAGCCATTCTTGACTGCATGCTCACTAGGCCACAATACCTGATGCGAGGCCAACCAATAACGATACATGGTTTATTACACGAGAAGGCTTCACGCACCCGCCCCTACGTTGGTGATGAACGCCTTCTCAACTCACCTCAGCATAGAGCATGGGTTTTCTCTTTGTTCCAGCTTCATTATCAGTCTGTAAGGTCTAGCGGCTTACTTCTGGTTTCGTGGTCTTTTCATACCGAGTTACGATACGATGATCAATATACACAAAACAGAGTGATGGATCCTGTGCTCTGTGCATGGCCGCCCAACCATGATGACGATCTTCGCGGACTGTAGGTATTACATCTGAAATTTTAGCACATATATCATGCGCCCTGAGTGAGGTTCAGACAGTCTCAACGCATACAGTAAGTCATATTTGTGATCTTTGAAGTTGGAGTGGGTCGTGAGGTGATGATACGAAGGAAGTAAGCGCGGTCCAAGGAACAACCGTGCCGAAAACGCGCGCGTGTGCATCGACTCATTGCGATTGGAGAGGCGCGAGACGCGTCGGATCCCGAGTCTGTCTGCAACCACCGTACTTAATCTAGACAGCATGTCAATCATCGATTCACTCGTTCAGCATGTCGATCTACGGGACGACATTCTGTCTTATCTAGATCGGAAAGATCTGCTACGCCTCGCCAGAGTTTCTAAGAATATGGGTCGGGCGATGGAAGTTCTATGGAAGAATGTGAACGAGAAAATGCTCGCATCGCTCGTAAACACTCTCCTAGGACAGCCCTTGGGCGACCAAACTGTATGCGCGAGCAAAAGCACAGTTCTGGCCCCTCTGACAGTTATAATACAGACACTCGCTCGCGTGAAGTGGTATTGCGAGTGGACAGTCAAGATCGAGCTGAGCACGTCCAACACGAGGGAGTCCACGAAGCTATACGCCGACCTCACTACCTTGGCTTATGCCCTGGACCTCATGCCCTTCCCACGTCTACAGAGTGTTATTATCGACGTAACGGATCCGCGTGGACTCCTCCTGGCGACCAGGGTGGTCAGTCCCACAGTCACGCGCATACACCTAGCTCTATGCGAGAAGAAGACTACGCATGAGCGGTCGGACTGGCAGGACTGTTTCAAGAGATCTATCACGCACATCTATGACCACTGCGAGCACATATATTATCTCGGAGTAACCGGAGCGGCTACCGCAGCACTGGACACCAACACAATATCAGTTCTGAAGCATTTCAAAGCCCGCTCGAACTTGCAACGCGTTTCGATTGCTATCGAATGTTGCGTTGAGAAAGTTTTCCAGGCACTGCAAGACCATCCTGCCATCGAGAGGCTTGACTTTGAAGGTCGCATCCTCCCTTTAGAGGGCTTCCCCTACTTCTCTGGACCTAAGCCGCGACAACCGTGGGCAAAGTTGACATATCTTTCCCTTGCGATGCCATCTAGGCCGGCGAGACTTTTGCTGGAGGCCTTCAATGCTCAGCTAATGACTCTCGACCTCTCTTTGACATTCAAGTGCTTACAGGAAGAATACGAAGAGCTAGCGCAGGTTATTGCGAAGAAGCATTCACGTCTGGTCCACCTCCGCATCGCTGTCTACCCTTCGTACCCAACGCCCTCAGAAGATGAGCTCGACTTCGGAAAGGCGACGGCTGCCCTCGAGAAATGCGATCAGCTTCAGTGTCTGGCCTTCCATCATTATGCTATCCAGCCGTTACTGCTGGAGGGGCCGGCCCTCGAGGAGCTTATCCGAAAGATGAGCTCGCTTGCACGGCTGGAGTTGTTGTGGTCGGCTACCTATATGAGGCTCACGAAGACTCGGAAACTAGGCTGCGATCTCGACCAAGGAGTATCTCTCGAGACCTTGAGTAATCTCATCCACGTGTGTCCAACCCTTCGATCGGTCAGACTGAGCGGAGTGATGTGGGATTTGCCATTCACATTACACATGAAAAACAAAGGTCTCGTCGTGCACGCTTCCTGGGTATCGGGAGAGCCCACCGTACTGGCAAGGATCTGGCGTCGAGCTTGGCCAGGCTTGAAGCTTGTGATGGATAGCAGATCTAATGCGGCGAAGGTCCTGACAAAGGCTCGGATGGAGCTGGCTTTGGGAAGCTCGGGTCCCGAAGACGGGAAAGCATGAAGGAACGAGGTCGCAAACGAGTACGTATCGCGTCAAGCAGAATGGCAAGCTAGTACGCCGGCCTCATGACACAACCATTCTCGACTTAGACGCACTTCTATAATGCCAATGGGGCGCGTGTACAACCTGGCGGACATATTTATCGATGATGAGAGTCTACGTGGC
The DNA here is from genome assembly GCA_037974965.1 of Dacryopinax spathularia. Lineage (NCBI taxonomy): Eukaryota > Fungi > Basidiomycota > Dacrymycetes > Dacrymycetales > Dacrymycetaceae > Dacryopinax > Dacryopinax spathularia. The sequence continues at coordinate 2,520,229 of JBBPFI010000001.1, forward strand.
TAAGATAGGAGGATAACTTATGATACTTCAACAGGTAGACAGACAGTAAGCAAAGTCCTAAGCAATGAGGATACAGAGTTTCAAAGAGAACACGCTTTGCGGTGCAGAACGAGCTAGTAATTGCGGTCAAAACAGTGACACAATGACCAAAGCGGTCAGAAGACAAGGGTTCCCCCCCAAACGCTTGCCCTTCTCAAAGGCCGGACGGTGGTCTGGAGTAGTAAATCACTGAGGGTCTGCCGCCCCTTCCACAACAGGGTAGTGCATATTGCTGATATATGCGCCTCGACATGGGGTGCAAGCGGGCAAACTACTATCAGCCTGTCTTCTCGACGGCGGGGCAGTGCACTTAAGTGCCTTGGATCAATGGCGTGGGAAAGGATCTCTTGCTCCGAGGTTAGGCCATACAATTCTATATCTAAGGGCGAGTGCCGGCCAGGATTCCTTAACCAGCTCAATGCGAACAAGCAGCAACCCCACCACGAACAGCGTGGTGACCTGTCCCGTCAGCACCTTGATTGTTGTTGGGTCCATCATCGTCATAATCATCATCCTGCTTCCTGCGGCCGTGGAAGACGATTGGCGGATCAAGGGATGGGAGAACTTCCTCCTCCTCGTGCTGTTCGTCCGCCTTGAGGGTTGGCCGGAACAGCAGAGACCACTCGCAGTGTAGCTTCCCAATTTGGCGTCCCCTCGTATCATATACTTCACTTGTCCAATGATCCGGAACCCGCACTTCCGGAAGGATATAATTTCCCTTATCATCAAGGGGTAAAGTAGCCGTGTTTTCCCGGTGCTTCCTGCCACTATGCTCCAACTTCGTTAGTGGTTGGCGTTGTATTCACTCCTTACTTACCGGGTATACACCCTGCTAACCCGCCTTCCGTGTACGAATCCGGGAGTAGGACCTTGCATAAGGCGCCCTACACAAGCTTGGAGCAGGCTCGCAGCAATCTCGGGACGGCCCCTGAAGACGGAGCAGTCAGCAAGGGGACAGAACACAAGAGCTGCAGAACTCGCCGGCCGAAGTCAAAGGGGTGTCCAATTTGTATGATGGGCTCTTCCTGGCTTCCGGCAGATATGAGCGGCATCTGCACATTGTAATATATCACGGCAACAGGAAACTCGGTCCGAAGGGTCAACTCCGCGCTTCTCTCGTACCCTCGTATTCGAGTGCCCAAGATGAGACTCCTAGCCGTCACAAAGGCCACGACGGCCAAGAAGAAGCGGTCGATGTCTTCCCACGGAGAGAAGTGCATCGGAAGACGGGCAGGGACATCCTGCTCCTCATCCAGTCCAGGCCAAACCGCTCGCTCATCCCAATCCTCCGCCAGCTCGAACTCCCCATCTGGAGTCGAAGGTACAATGGCGAGCTGCTGTGTCGACGACGGTGTATGCCTTGCTCTTCCGGATCGGATTGGGCAGCTGGGACCCTCGAGAATAGGAGTGAAGCGAGTCATGAACTCCGTGTGCAGTGGATCGAGAGGCAGTTGGGATATCAACAAACGAATGTCGTCCTCGGGCATGCGCGTATTGTCTCGGGGTTGTGATGAACCTCCCACGTCGACGTGAGCACTCACACACGCGCCGGCGTTAGGTTGACGTCTGTCGTTACTGTGGCCTGCTTGCTTCGAAGCCTTGTTGTCCGGATGGCTCTTGCGATCCATTTGAGTAGGGAGACAGACGAAGGTGTCACCAGCCGCGCAAGAAGCAATCAAGCAAGGAGGGAATCGGAGGCAACATTCGTGCGACCTAGACACCCCTTTGTCCTCCGGGTCACATAATTATGTAATGCTTAGGAGACGCTTTGGGACGATACATTGCTGCGAGCAGCTGCGTCCCACAGCGGCTTCTTGCTCTCTTGTACCCTTCAGTATTCTGAGAGAAACAAGCTCGAACATGATCTGTTGGAATGCCGCACCATCATAAGCTGAGGTGCCATTCCACACTAACGGGTTGGTCGTGTGCAAGGCGCTTCTTGTTGCTTCATGCAGTAACTCCTAAGAGGCTCCATCCTTTTCGATTTGCCGTTCGTGTGTATCGCCGGACAGAGAACCGCATGTTCACCTCCGTCCCACCAAACTGTTTCCCACAATCTGCCGCCACTTGGATGAGAGAAACGTTGCGGCATAATAAAGCGGAGCTCCGTTTCATTGAAGACCCGAACAAACCCTGGGCGGAACGGACCTCCGACTCGTAACGTCAGTCAGTGCTCCACGACAGCTTCTCAAGTACCGCGCAAATCCCGCCTTGCCCGATCTAGGAAGGAAAGCCCGTCACAAACTTCAGCCGAATGGTGAGCATCATTGCGTGAGGGGATATGGCTTAGGCAGTGTGCATGGCAAGGTATCACGTAGGGCTCGTCCCCTGAGGGACTTCCCTCCTGAGCCGATTCGTCTCGCCTGGACGAACGCCAACCCAATATAGTCGTGCGTTCTAAGTGCGCATAAGTTAAGTCTCCGTATATATATATACCTACCTATGACCCGTGCGGAAGGCGATGAAACGCGTTAGAAAAGAGAATATCCCACCATCCGCTCCCCTTCCATAGTGCAGGATACATTCAAAGGCCATTCTAGTAGTTTGGCGTCAAACGGACGAAGTACAGGCAAAGCGATATCCGCTCACCCTTGCCTTCTCGTACTGCTGCAGTAGGTGAATATCTGCCTCTAAAGCGGTCAGCTGCTCGAACGCGGCGCTCTTGAAGGATTGCGCAGATTTGAAAACAGTGTGGGAGCGCTCGAGCTCAGCCCTCGCTTCTGCGGAAGAGTGTCAGAGCCTGTAGGTGGGCTGGTAGTCGGAACAAACCCTTGATGAGCGGTGGGCTGGCTGAGCACCATCCACTGACTTCTCTTCAGCCTCACGCACGGTCCCGTGTTTGGCTGTAGACTTCAGACCTGTAGGCACGACTGCGTCAGGCGGAACTTGCTCGCCGGACAGAGACGCTGGGGTACCCGTAACATCTGCATACCCATCGATCGCCTCCTCTTGCGGAGGTACAGGAGGGAGAAGAATGCGGAGCGATTTCTTCGCTATGCGCGGCACTGGTCTGCGCCCCCACGCCTGATTCGATACCGCAGTCGATTTGACTTCCGGTAAGACCTTTCTTGATCGCTCTTAGTCACCCTTCCGGATGCGGGGAGCTCACTGCGCTTGGATGGAGAAATGGTCTTGGATCCATTGCTGTTCCCTGCGGACTCGCCGCTTTGCGAAAGATCGCCGGCGATTTCGAGCTCCTTCCGAGTGGTAGACGGGAAGGGCGCGAGCAAGCTCCGCGGAAGCTCCAGGCAGAACTCCGGTGCATGCGTATAGATCATCTTCGCAAGGTCCGAAGAGCATATCAGCAACGATGCCCAAGGACCTTAAAAGCTATACCTACGGTGTATTTTTGCTTCTGCTGATTAAACAACTTGGGCGATGATTCTTGACTCCCGAGCAGAATTTTCTTGATTGAAAGAGTCATGGCAGGCGACCAAGTATCAGTATCATGCTTGGATCGCTTCAAAATAGATCTCGCAGTCCTCGTTTTGCACATTGCAGCGCAAAGGGTTTGGAGACCTTGATTGGTGGTCTTGGCAATGAATAATATGGATCGGCATCTCCGTTGTGGGTGTATGTGTCGCCTAGAATTGCCTCCGCAGTAGACATGGGAGTGAAGCGGATGTCCGTTGTCCGTTTGGAGGACAACGCTGCTCCGTGGTAGACCTGGGCATAAGGCGGATGTCCGTTTGGAACACAACGCTCAGCGACATCTCCGTTGTGGGTGTATGCGTCACCTAGAATTGCCTCCGCGCAAACATCGAGCTGAAGCGGATGTCCGTTTGGAACACAACGCTCAACGACTTCTCCGTTGTGGGTGTTCGCGTCACCGGGATTTGCCTCCGCAAGAGGACACATTCCTTAGCGGATGTCCGCTGACGAATGACGCAGAACAACATTTCCGTCCTGTATGGATGCGTCAGCTGTTTTCGCCTTCCAACTGGAATCTTTTGCATCGGGAGGGCATACAAGCACTGCGACCATAGTGTCCCCCCCCCCCTCTTGAACAGAAGGGCACCTAAACTCTTCCCCCATGGTCAGTCACCGGAACATTCCTGTCAGACGGTGTTCAGAGGCCCGCTGACCCATTGAGGAGGCGACAAGAGATCTAGAAGTACGTCGTCAAAGGAGAGATAAACCCTGATCTACCTGCAATTGGTCGTCCCCGCGTAGAGGTAAAGACCCAACATGGGCTGAAACGGACAATTCGTTGGTCTTCGCGGTCGTCCCAATGGGCTTGATTGATGTGAATAACTTGACCGAAGAACAGCAGAAAAACAAAACTTCCTCTAAAGACTCCGACCGGAGTTCGCATCCAACGACAGTGCAGCGTCCGTCGCACACCTGAATCAGATCCAGCTGCAACGGGCTACAGCAATGCTTGAACCGGAACACCGTCGTCCGTCCGGACTAATCAACACAGGAAGAGAACGGAGCTCCGATTGCGGTCTGTGGCCCGCGGCCCATGCGGGATCCTAACTCCAATCCCCCAAACAACAACTTCAGAACGCCTGATGGATTCCAGCTTTGCTCCGAGGCCGAAAGTAAACGCCGGTGACAAATGTGTGACCAGCCGTGCCGCGCAATGGTTGGTGACTCCAGCCCTATCCGTTGCAGACCTTGGACCAGATGGTCAGCCGAACCTTTAACTAGTCCTTGCGGCCAAAAGTTCAAATGGAACTCCGGTTTAGTGTTTCAATCAACGTTCCTGCTGGTTTTGCGTAATGAATGCATTTTGTCATCGAATGCGGGGTGTTCTAGCCTGGAAGTCACTTTCCCCGCGCACCTGCCAGTGTGACGCCCACGGCGGCATCAGCCTGAAAGGCCTTTTGCGCACTGTCCACGAGTCGGACGAAACAGTGTTGGGTACGTTTAGGAACTGGATCGCATTGAGTTTGTTATGGTAGAAGTGACCTTCATGTCACGATACACGCCAGGAGCAATTCGTTATGTGCCCGGCGCTTTTTATGTACGGTCGTCCGTTTAGCATGATTCCAGACAGATTGCCGAAACGGAGCTCCGTGCCCACGACGAGGGTTTACAACTCGTCTCCCTGTGAAGTCCGTAAGCCTAGGGTAGCCACATGGTCCGTGAATCCGGCCTGTGTTTCCCTACCGAGGGAGATGGGGACTGTTCATTTTCCAGTCCTAGTCTCTGTCTCTCTTAATGGTCTTCCTCCTTTCTTGCGGCTCGATCGGGACTTCCCACTGAACCGCGCGGCCGCGGATGAGTTGTAACTGGAAGAAGTACACACGTCTTTTGTGCCAGTGGATTCTCCACATTGGCTGTCACACCATTGTATTTCTTTTTCCTTTCCTACTTCCTCGGAAGTTGCCAGGTAAAAATACTCTCAATGGAGCGGGGCACTTCTGCGGACCTGCGAGATCGGATCCTCCGGCAACCCGCTGATCCGGACGTCCTTTTGTCTGGCCACAACAAAGACGTGACGGAAGGCTACTTGTCTCCACCTCGGAGCGGAAACGAGGGGCTCAGTGGTTCAGTCCATCCTATAAACGAGTCGGACGAAGGATCGTCTGCCGCCTTGTTGAGGGCGAAATCGTGTATTCCGGAGGTCCGTTGGCATGTGCTATCTTTGAACTTGGAAGGTCACCTTCCACCCGCGTACTATGAAAGGCCCTCAACCGGAGCTCCGAACGTCCTCATTCAGCATGCCGGAGGTCCGTTTTGGGGGCTCCTGCGCACACTGGGTCCCTAGTCACTACTTATCTGAAGGTATGACGTGGCAGATCTCAAAAGGCATGCTTTTATACAATGTTGAGGTGTCAAGTGGTACAGCGCGCGTCTGGTATAGGATGATGCGATCTTGAATGCAGCCCGATGATGGGTACTGGCAAGTCGGCGGACTGGCGGACTGGCGGACTGGCGGATTGGCGGACTGGCGGACTGGCGGACTGACGGATTGGCGGACTGACGGACTGGCGGACTGACGGACTGGTGGACTGACGCATTGGTGGACTGACGGATTGGTGGACTGACGGATTGGCGGACTGACGGATTGGCGGACTGACGGACTCCCGACTGGCGGGCAGAGGGGCAAGCGGACAGGGCACAGATGGACCGGCCGTGAAGGAACCCTGCGCTCTGCAAAGATTCAGCTGAACTAGCTTGTGCCAAACGAGAGGAGTTGGAGTGTGGCTGGTTTTGTGTTGCAAAGACAAAGGTTGAAGGGATTGACTGCCTGTTGAAGACGGAGGTGGATATTTGGATCGCCGGAGTTTCGTATGTGCGACGTGTGGAGGTCCGTTCCCATGTGCTGCTGTCTTCCAACTTGGAAGGCGTGGGCACAGGTGCGCAACCGGAGCTCGGACACTTGGCATTCGGTGACACGGAGATCCGGTTTCGTGCCTCCTGCGCACGCTGGATAAGAGAAATGCGTCGGCCGTCCCCCAAGGCGAAGGTTGTTCCTTTGGATGGCAGCTTAGCACCACCCGGCTTGCGTGCGATCTTTCAAGTTTTGTTTTTGTGTGGCTCGCGTCCCTCCTTGTGATGCGGGACGGCTCTTCAGCATGCCCAGTTGGATTGCATAGCATCGCTGCTGTTGGGCTACTAGTAGTATGTGTGTGTGGTCCAAACGACCCCAAGACCCCCACCGGTGGTCCTTGTGGAATACGAAAGAGTTGGGAGGGTTTGGTCAAGAGGGAGAGAGAGAGAGGTAGGGACAATGGAATCTGCTTATGGTGACGTTAACACTTGAAGACTCTATCCGTCATCAATGAAGGTAGAACCGCTGCTTAATCCATTACAGCAGAAGTATGTTACATACATGGAGGAGGAACGTTGGGCGTCCACCTTCAATAGACCCAACCTGCAGCAGCAGGGTGAGCAGCAAAACCCCTGCTAGGTCCAGCGACTTGATTATCCCCTTCCGGATCTGTATCTTCATCATCTTCGGCATTACTACGTCCATGGAACGTAATCGGTGGACCCGGAGGTGGCCTGGCCTCTTCCTCGCTATCTTCGTCTGAGCCTTCGTTCCTCGGCTGGAACAGGAGAGACCATTCGCTGTGTACGGCGCCTATTTGACGGCCTCGTGTGTCGTAGACCTCGCTCGTCCAGTGATCCGGTACGCGTTCTTCGGGAAGAATGTAGTTTCCCTTCTGGTCGACAGGTAGAGTGGAGGTATCTTCGCGGTGCTTCTTGCCACTATGCAGGCCTTAGAAAGTTTACTGGCCATCTAGAATGGGTTGTGCCCACCGAGTGTACAACCTCCTGATGCGAGCACCATTTTGAAAGCCAGGGGTGTTGGAGCGCACCAGGCGGGCAACACAGGCCTGGATCAGACTTGCAGCGACTTCTGGCCGACCCCTTATGGCAAGGTCATCAGCTATGCGACTGGAGCGGATGGATTTACGCACCGGCCAAAGTTGAAGGGGTGTCCTATCTGTATAATTGGCTCTTCTTCACTACCCGTAGGCACAAACGGCATCACGATATTGTAGTAGATTGCGGATAGAGGAAACCGTGTCTCGAGGGTCAACTCCGCCGTTCTCTCGTAACCGCGTATGCGGAGGCCGAGATCGATATTGCGCGCGGTGACAAAGCCGACGACCGCTAAGAAGAATTCGTCGATGTCTCTCCACGGGGAAAACCGTATGATAGGCGGATTCACACTACGACCCAAACCCGGCCACACAGCACGTGCATCCCAGTCTGGCGGCAAAGGGGACTCTCCGTCCAAAGTGGAGGGTACAATGGCGAGCTCCCCCGTCATGGACGGTGCACGATTCGTTGCGATCGATCGGCCTGCGAAGGTCGTCCCTTCCAAAAGAGGTGTAAAGTGAGTCATGAACTCTGTCTCCAGCGGATCCCGGGGTAACTGGGATATGAGCCCACGAATCTCGTCCTCGGGCAACCTTGTATTATCTCGAGGTTGTGACCGTCCTCCTCCGACAACGTTCCCTGTCGCGCCCGAGCCAGCCGGACTTTGATCACCAGTTCGACTTGCCTGTTGAGCTGACCGTTTGCGGTTAGACCATTTTCGACGGGCCATTTGTATCACAAGCCGGACGAGATGTGAGGTGAAGAATGAGTGAAGGAGGGAATGATGCAGCAAGGACTACTTTGCGCGCCGTGTGACGGGCGCGGCGAGACAGGTGGGATGACTCATCTGAAACGCGAGTAACGTGATTGGGAGGATTAATCGTATATCTTCTACCTCGCGCCAAGTGCAGACGCGCCATGTCTCCTCTTTCTGTTCTTCTGCTGCCTGGTGAGTCGTACAAAAAGGTCTTCGAACGCGTCAGTATGCCGTCTGTCACAAGACTGGAGGCTGTAATGTCTGTGGACAGCTCCAAAGGTAACTACGGGTCATCTTGGTGAGGTGTCGTAGCTGAAAGTTCTCTGTCAGGGTTGGTGAAGTTTCTGAGCTGCATGTCGCGCTTTGATGACGCCATGAATATTGTGGTTGAGACGTCTCAGGTGAGCTCGTTGCTCTTTCTGGAGTTTCGGTAGCGTGACATTGTTCTTCAGCTGGTATTCTCTGCTGTAAACGCAGCAAAGTCGGCATATATGCGTCTGGGCGTATCAGAAAAGATGTTTAGCTCATATCGTCTGAAGCTACAAACGACGTCTGACGAAGATGACGCGTCTGAATGCGTGAACGAGTGGTTTGAAGCACGGATCAAGACCAAGCTGCTTACAACATACCTGAAGCATTGTTCCCAAAACCGCGGAGTGAAGTCGGTCGAGCTCTGTATTCGCGAACCGGCTGTTGAGGGTGGGGACGTGGATGAGGAGTATGCTGATAGTGGCGACGACGAAGACACTATAGAGACGAGGTTGATCGTACGCCTGGTTTGCGAGCATGGTGCGTGTGTGTTTTTGCATGTGGTTGGAGTCGACGCTAAGTATATCCGCGTCTTGTACTAGGCATCACGAAACGCCATAGGTTGGCGACAGATACAGTGGAGGAGATACTCCGTGCACATCGGGACGAAGATGAAGAGCCGAAGATTATTGTGGTCTCTGAGAAGACGGTGAAGCAGTTGATGAATCATATGCGTGTCGCGGTGCAAAAGGCGGATGGCGAGGTCATGGTTCAGGCTTCGCCGAGTGGGTTGACGCTTCGTGTCGTCGCAGGTACGTTTGTCTTGTGGGTATGGTATGTTTTTCCGAGCCGATGCACTAGATCGTGGGGATATTTATACTGAGATTGCGGTCGATGCTTCCGACCTGTGCAAGTATGAGGTGGGACCTATCGATACAGGTTTTGCCTGTCATATACGAGAATTCGCGGTTAGTCTTCTGTTATTGACCCTGTCTGTATTTGGCTGAAAATGGTGTAGGCTTGCTTCAACTTGGCGCATGCTGTTGGTGCGGGGTTGAGGTTGAGTTTTACGGAACCTCCGGCCCCCGTCATCATCGAGATTGAATCAGCTGAATCAACCTCGAACACCGCCGGCATGCCCTACGAATCTGAAGTGTACATCGCAACTTGGGACATTGTGGAACCGATCAGGTCTCGTCGTGAGAGGTCGTCGTGTGGGTCCGCCACGATCTTTGATGATCAAGGGGCCGGCGGGTTGCACGTGTTAGAGCCTCGGCCTTCCCCAGCCAAATTAAACGACGATGCTATGGAGGAAGAGAATGCTCCGCCCGACGACTTGGACGGGGGTCGTGACGTGGACGAGCTGTCACAGGCGAGTTCTGGTCCGAATTTTGCTTCAACGCACCGCGGGGTTTCGCACATCTCTGGCGTGCCAATGGTCCGCACAGATTGTCCGCTCTCTGGCGCATCGAACGTCCATGGGGGCTCGCCAGTCTTACAGGCCGCGGTATCTCAAGGTCTGTCCTCGGAGTATCGTATGGTCGTCGAACGCGCTGGTCCAGTTTTGTCCGATCGCACCAAACGTCTTGGACATGTTGACGCTATTCCCGGGGAGCTCAATGAGGAGGACGTCCACGGCGATAGTGCGGATATTGTTTCCAGCATGGGCGATCCGTACTTTTTGCCTGGGTCGCAGATTTCCTTGGTGGCGAGGGGCGCCTGGGAGGGCAACGATCTTCTGGATTCTCGCGCTCATCAGTTGAATGTTTTTGTCGACAGCCCGGAACAGAGTGTGTACAGGGTAGGCTACTTGGTTGGGCGTCAATCCTTCATCTGATCTCCGCCGCAGAGAAATCCAGAAACACCTTTTCCCGACACAAAGAAGTTCGGGGGAGCCGAGTTAGTTGGAACTCAGTACGATCTGACCGAGTTGGGTCCAACCCCGCCTCGAGGCAAGCGTAAGGTGAAGTTTTTTCGATCACACGTGAGACGAAGGTTGGTAACAATCTGCAGTTCAGCGCGCTTTTCGGGGACGGCGATGAATAAGCACTGGATTCGAGCCTGTCATTCCGCCAAAGTGTTTTATTTTCAGGTTTCTTCTGCAAGGGACGGTAATCGGGATCGATACTGTAACATTTCCACTCTTGTTCTACCATGGTGTACACAATCATGCTTCATTCTCGGACTCCTCTTCTAACTGTATCGCGTCGCTCTGCAAGGTGACATTCATCGACATGCTTGTCTGTATTTGTTATCGATGTGAGATGGACTGTGAAGTTTATGAGATAAGAGGGTCAATGGAGATGTTCATCTGCAAAAGCGTACCTGGGCTTGGAGATGGTCGTGGGCTGCAAGCTGTATGATATGTTCCAACCGAGGTATACATTGAAATCCCCTCGCTCTCGTGTGGCGATGTCGGTGACTAACCAATGGTCTCCCGGTCTGGTGCTCGTTTCCTCGACCGTTATGGTCTGAGCCTCTATTACCTCAACTATAGTCATGATTTTATAGTGATATGATTTTGTTTTGATGCATGGGGGGAGACTCATTGTGCTCGATGGCATTGACGTGCTTGAACTCCGCACATGGACCGTGGAGGACGCACCGTGGTGGGTCGCGTTGACGCGTACAAGTGGCTCCTTCGATAACGACGGCCTCCTCTGTACAACATGTCATTGCTAGGTCGACTAGACATACTGGATGAGATCCTCTCCTACCTCCGGCCTCGAGATTTGCAACGCATATGTATACAAGTCAAGTATAGGCTGTAGCCGATAAAAACGGGACAGAGGTCTGCATGTTGTTTTCTCGCATTAGGAACAGATGTGTTGTACTTTAAAGGACACGTTTCTCGCCTTAGAACAGAACTGTTGTAACGCTACGGAAACATAACAATATCGATGTCTATTCCCTGCCATGCGCCGGCGGTCGTTGGGAACAACCAGAGTGTTTGGTAAACGGCAGATCAGGGTCGGTTATTGGTCTCATAGAAGACTCCCAAGGATGCAATCGAGATCTGTCTCCCACTGAGCGCAGAGATCCGCCGCTTCCTTATCCTGCTGAAAAAACAGCTGGTGCTGGAACGCAATGAATTGACAGGCGGCGGTGCCGGGTGCCAACTTAAGGGCAGCTTTGATATCGGCCCACTGTGAGGCGTGTCGTTGCCTTAGGCCGTTCTTCTCCTGCTCTATGAGGAGGTCGAGTTGCGCAAGCGAAGAACAAAGGGTTGAGTTGTAAGGTGTAGCATTCATACGCCCTGTACTCGGACATAGCGTCAGAAGAAGCAACAAGAAGACACTGCTTGCGTACGGAGATGTTCAAGTGCGTCGCGGCACCTTTGCTGGGTAGGGCAGAAGAATAGGGCGGTGGAAGCGAATTGGGGCTGCCGATATGGACCTAGGTGACGGAGCGAGTGGGGCGGCAAATGGTGATGAGACATGACGACGTGGGGGTTGAGACGAAACAAGCGGAAGAGCAAGAGCCGGGGTGAAGGCCTTTCTGTCTTCATGAAGTGCTATACAGTTTTGCTTGGTGGCTTGATACAAGAAGCTCTGCGAAGAGCACAAAGCGTCCTTTGGACATAGAGTCGCAGACAGTCGTTTCGATGTGCGGTTAGAGTACGAACTTCCAAGTCAGGTTCGCGGCGGTCGAGAATGGTGAGTTGTAATAGAAGGTAGACAGGCCACAAGGCCCATCGCATCATGTTTTCCTAAGGTCGCATATACTGACATGAAGAGCGACTAAGATAAGAAGTCCACGAAGTGAGAACGGGGCTCGTGGTTGAGAGAACAAGGCTGGGGAGAGGTTAAACAGGCGCCCGTCGGTGAGACAGTGGTTTCTCCGATTCGCGCGGAGCTGGGTGAGGCCCAGCTCCTTAGTTCCATACTCTGCCCTCGGGGACGAGTGTCATACCCAGGATCCGGTCGGACAAGAGGAGCTGGACGCGGTCGTACATGTTATGATTGAACCCGGCGGGTTGAGCGTGTTGTCGGTGTTCTTGCGGCCCCATTCGAAGCCGGCGACGGTGGGCGTGAACGCGGAGAGGGACACGGAGCCGGGCGTGAAGGAGAAGGTAAGGCAGATGGAGGCGGAGCCCCATTCTGGGTGGTCGGCCATGATCTTCGCTTGGGTCGTCACATCCGTCGGAGGAAGTGTAGGCATCTCCTGCGCTTGGGTCTTGATCCACCCCAGTGGCTCAAGATCCTTCAGGAAGACATCATCCTGCGGCAGTTGACTTGGCAGCTCAACGGTATTAAGCTTTCCACGCTGAGGCACAAAGGCGATAGCGCGGATTTCTTTGACCTGCTTGATATCCGGCGGCGAGCTACCGTACAGGAAGGCAGCGGCTTGCGTCTTCGTATCCGCATTGATGACGAACGTCTTGAGGATGTTCTTCGGCAACACGTAGGTGTATGAAGCAACGTCATCCTTGACATCGTCGTTCGAGACGTAGATGTGCTGGAGACGGGGGGGAAGGTTGCTAGCGGAGATGGCCTTACTACGCCAGTCGGTCTTGCTGCTGAAGACTTGCTGCTCGTAGTTCGTGGTTGTGACGACTTGCAGGTCGTCACCATGGATGTTGGTGGTCCGGGTCTGCAGGGCTGTGACTTGACTTTGCGCCGCAGCAGACTTCTCCAGCTCGGCCATTCGTTGACGCTGGATCGAAGGTGCTGCGATTTCCTGACCAAGGATGACATCACGAATTTCGCTAGTTGTCAGGGAAGCGACATTGACGTTGTTCCGCTTGCCGAAGTCCTGGATCATAAATTAGCATATGTACAACAGAAGTAATGCAGATGTCACTCACAGCCAGTATAAGATCCTTCATGGCGACTTCCACCTTTACCCACTCTTCATCCGACAACGTGGGCCGAACGAAGTGCGGCTCCGTAATCGTGTTCTTGTCCGGTCGCAGAATTACCTTCGCCTTCTCATTGTTGACATGCAGACCACGAAGAAGGAGAATGAGACGAGAGAACGCAGTGTAGCTCGAAATGGACTTCAGCCAGTTGTCGTATAGGTTGAACAGCACCATTTGTGGTTGAGTGGCCCTCAGGATGAGGTCACCGAACTTCTCCATCTTCATGCACGCCTGGAACGGAAGCTGAAGCTCGCTACCCTTGATGACGATGTTCGGGAAGTCGAGCAAGTGGACCTCGAGCGGGTCAAGCATACCCTTACGGGTGACGATGACTTGCTTGGGCTGTTCTTCAACTGGCAGCGAGCGGACCAAGGCGGCGACTTCTTCGGCAGTCTTCCACTTCGCAAGCTGACCAAGACGCTTCTGTCCAGCCCAGACACTCGTGTGGATGATCTTCAAGAACAGCTGACCTGACCGCGGGTTGAAGATGAAGATAGCACCGTTGATGGGCTTAGTCGTCAAGTTACCCTCGAACGTCTTGTGGATGGTGACACGGTACACATTGGTATCATCCACGAACCAGATGATCTGGTTCGAGAAGAGCTCGGAGTAGTTCTGGCTGTTCAGGTATGGCTCAGTCGGTTCTGATGAGTAGAGCTGAAGACGATTCCGGGATACGCTCGCGGAGCACGTGGCATGCAGGGTTCGCCTTCATAATCTTTGCCATCGCTTGTTGAATGAGGGGCTTCATACCAGGGAACCAGTTACCGTAAGCCGACCACATGTTGTAAGCAAGATCCATGCCGATCATGACACCCGTTGGAGATGGGTAGATAGACATGGAATCAGATACGTAGTCGAGGAATTTGGCGCGAGTGTACCGCTCGATATCGTGAGAGTCGAAGTCACCCCAACGGAGCTGAACGTCAATCCAGTGCTTGTTGCTGGTGGTTCCATCATACACGTCCTTGGAGTCGGAGACGAGCGAGGAACGCGCGATGTTCCACTTGTAGGCAGAGAAGAGCAGGATGTCGGCGCAAGACGAGTTCATCTTGTAACTCTTACGCGGGTGGATCGTTTCCTTCTGCACAGTCTCGATCTGAAGGGCTTCCAGTTCTTGATCGAAGACCTGGCAAAGATCCATAACAACTGACTCATGAATCTTCTGCCACAAATGGGCACGGAAGATTTGAATTAAGCTGATCTTGAGCGTTGGGATCTTGCCGTGCATGAAGATACCAGTCAAATCAAGTTGTACTTGGAAACCGACGTAGACGTTGGCACGGTTGATCGTAGGACTCCACCAAAGCGTGAATCGACGGTTAGGAATCTGATTGAGACCGGACCGCTGCGCGTTCGTGAGCTTGTTGTACCGCATGGATTCCTCGAAGCCAGAGGCCTTCTCCCAGAGCAGACCCTCCCAAGTCGGGAAGTAGGTACCCTTAAACAGGGTGTGCTCCGAGATACCTTCCACACCACCAAGGGCAGCGATGACATGGACACGATAGTTGTTGAGCTGTCAGAGTTTACCATCGTGGCGTTGCGAGGTCCACCAGAAAGGATTGTGCTTGAGCAGCTGGTACTGCTTCCAGTCAGTCCGCACACGCCAGCCCTTGTCGTAAGCCAAGGTGTGGCGGTCTTTCTGGAAGAGGGGGTTGATACGAGGGATACCACGATCCCAGCTGTCTTCCAGATCTTCCAGCGTAAGACGACGATTCTGTGCATTCGCCTCCTTCCGCTTCAGGGAATACTCCGACCAAACACGGGCAGAGTCGAGGAATTCGGCTTCCCATGGTTGCAGGTATCGGTACAAGTTGGGAATCAGTTGATCCTCTTCATGCGTCATACCAGATCGGAAATGCGAGATGGCGACATCGGTCTGCTTCGCCCACCGGAGATCGCTCTGGGGAATGAGCACATGTCCCATGGAAAGCATGCCCAGACCACCGAGTTCCTTTGGAGTGTAGAAGACGACGGGCGGGAAACGCGAAGTCATCTTACTGTTCAACCCGATCTTGACACGGGTTTGAATCTTGTTCTCGGCCTTGACAAGCGCATCCAGAAGCTCGTTGGTGTGGATGACAGCTTCACGGTAGTAAGTCATCAGACCAATGAGAGCTGTGTTCCACTTGTTAACGATCTTCGAGAACGTGGTCGAACCAGAGCTCATCAGAACTTTGCGGATACGGTTGTTGAACTGCTGGATACCCTCGTCAGATACCCGCAAGAAGGGTTGCGCCGTGCGCTCCTTGGTGGCTTCGTTCGTCAAGTTCCAGACACCATCCTTGAGTGAGAACTGCTCCCCGTTCAAGGTACGAATCTTGGGCAGGATACGAACTTCGAAGCCACACATCGAGAACAAGAGCTGCGGGTTGTCCTTCGAGTAGACACTGACAAATGTGTCTTCCCACTCAATGGTCGTGAGTGATCGTGGCAGACTCTGCTTGACGTTCCAGAACACCGCTCTGCCCAGGTTGACATCGTGCTTGATCAGTCGCATACGGCAGTCGCGAGGCCAGCAACGCTTATTGTTGTACCCAATAACGTTGTTGTTGGTAGGATCCGGGTTGGCGCTGAGGTACCGCTGGATGAGATCACGAGCCTCTTCTGCAGTGAAGGGGAGAAGGATGTGGATCCTGTCCACATAGCGAGAGTACAACCGGACAGGATGGCGAGTCTCCGTCGCGCGATCCTTGTACTGCAGGAAATTGTTTGGCATCTGTGGCGGGCCTGCCATCTCGGATGCGCGTTGCAAACCCAGAATGAGGAGATCGAGGACGAGACCAGAGTGGTGGAAGACGAAAGCGGAGAACTGCAAGCCTCGGATGAGACCGTATGTGTTCACGTGCGCCATGTCCTTGTACGTTAGGGTGGTGTTGTTCTTAGCGGTAATGTAGTCGGCGAAGTTGTGGTCCAAGATCAAACGGAGGAGTCGGTTGAGCAGAGTAAGATCGATCTTCTCGTATACTCTAGAGAGAACGGTCTCCATCATGACATTGCACTCGACCTCGCTAGTTTCCCAGATATCGGTCAAGTTATTAATGCCTTGGCACCACTTGTAGACCAACAAGGGAGGCGGCTCCGTATCAGCAGGCTTGATCCAAGCGGGGAAAAGACCGCGCTTGTCAGCCTCAAAGAATAGGAACTGATCGAGGTATGCATCGGTGATTTTCTCCACGGGCTCGATGTCGTGATGTCGTAGCACGGGATGAGCTTGTCATACGTGTCGAAGAACTCAATACCGGCTTCCTTGAACGATCGCTGGGTCAGCAGAAGTCGCTTGATGCGGGACAAACACGCGTGCGGGTTATCGTAGGCCTGCTCGATGAGCGCAAGCTCTTCACGCTGCGACTGGTTTAGGCGGCCCTTGACGGAGTACGCGTCCTTCAGCTTCTCGAGAGCCAGTACGAGGAGCTTGGTATCGTGCTTGTACGACAGCGGCGGGAATGGAATCGGAGCGAACTTGCGAGACTCGAGCCAGTGGACCGTGGAGGTGTAGATAGCCACAGCCTCCTCAGCACTGATGTATGGTCCATTCTTGAGGTACGCGTGCTGCCATTCCTGCTCGGCCTTAAGGTAGAGACGAGTGAGGCGGCCGAGGTTCTTCTTGACGACAGCCTTGTCGACAGTCGCACCGCGGCGAATACGCTCACGGTTAGTGCGCGACGGAGACCCACCAATCGGCCTTGCTCTTAATGTACCGGAGGATGATGTTCTCGATCGCAGTAGGCGTACCGGGCACCTTCCATGGGATATTGGCCTTCCAGCAGCGCCAGGCCTCAGACAGATGCTGCAAGATCGTCTTAGCCTTGTTCTGCTTGATCGACTCGGGCATCATATCCAAAATATCGTGCATGACAGCCGCGCGCAGCTCGAGGTCGTAGTGCGACTCCACACGCTGCTTCGTGACGGTCTTGGCGATGCCCTTGCTGTTCCTTCCCTCAAACTGACGTGCGAGAAGGTTACCGAGCCAACGCTCGAGAAGGGGGACAATGCCGCGCATGAAAAAGAGCCAGACCCGCCAGCCGGGAGCCCAGAACCCGCATCCGGGGCCTTTGCCGACGGGGCCGGTGTTGAACCGGTAGTAGATCAGGTGCTTGAGATCCTTGCACATCCGTACTTGATGCATAAGCTACAAATCACCATCAGTTTAGACTCAATCAACAAGAGGACAGGGAGGACTGACCTTGTACATGTACCGGTACATACCAGTAAGCGCACCAATATGCGGGAAGATATATTGCAGCGCGTCCGTCAGTTGGAACGCATCTACGTTACCCAGCCGATATTGGACATGCGCATCGCCGACCAGCTTCGTGAGGCGCAATATCTCACGACACAGATGGAACGCATTCCCGAAACGAGACTTCTTACGTTCCTTCGCGGTGAGCGTCTTGACCGGCCTGAGGTTCATGTTGTAGTCCAGATGCAGGTAATTCAGGTTCTACATACGCGAGTCAGTCAATCGTTCTAGAAATTTAGCAGGGGAAGTGCTCACCTTCCGGTGAATCAACAAATTCAGCATATTATACCCCTGCCTGCAGACCTGCAGCCCGACCTCGACCCAATCCAGCGTCGTCGTCTGGAAGAACTTGGTCGCCTTCAGACTCCTAAACAAGCTCTTCTTTGTCATCGGCTTTGGATGGCGGTGATGCAGCTCATTCAGGACATAGCACTTGAGCAACTTTTGGTACGAGACGCGGACTTTGACGGGCTGGTTGGGCGGGCAGTGCTCGAGGTACCAGTTTCTGACCAGCGGGACGTCTTCTGCTCTGCGCATCCGGCCGGACCGACGGTTGTAGGGTTCGGGAGCCCACCAGAGGGCGATCCCGTCCGCTGTATGGTCGTTCTCGATCTCTTTCTCGGCGAGGAAGGGCTCGACTTCATCGGGCAGCTCAAAATCGTCGTCGTCTTCCCCGTTCGGGCCGAATATCGCGTCTTCGTGCGTTATCAGGCCGACATTGGACGGCGCAACAGCGCGAGAAGAGATAGGGTTGATGAGCGGGTCGAAGTAGAACGCCGGCAGATCTGGATCGTCCGTCCGGATATAGATGCTCTTTGGCACGTGGTACGGGCTGATATGCACCGAGCGAGGGAGCGAGTTGTACAAGTGCTGGAAGGCGACCTTGTACTCCGTCCTTATCTGCTGGCGGATGATGATCTTGTTTATGTCGTTGAACTCGTTTCAGTCCTCGTCGAACGAGTCCATGTCGCGAAACAGGGGCTCGAACTTTGGCCCGCCGGGGATGGCGACGTTGAGCGCTTTAGCGGTGAAGAAGGATTTCTCGTCAAAGAGGTAGAAGACGTTGTTGTCCGTGTAGTCGGACAATACCATGCGGCCAAATCGGTAAAGGGTGGACATGATGGGCAGGTTGAGGTTCCAGTACCGGTAGGACGGGCCGTTGACGTGTGGGGTATCGACAAGAGGCTTGAAATCGTAGAACCAGTCGGCGATCGCCCCGTCCTCCTCGGGGTCAAGCTCCAGCTGGATAGCCTCGAGGGGCTCGACATCGAGGATATTGTCGCCGTAGTCTAGGGGAGGCTCCTCGTCGTCGAATGGCGGGAAGCGCATACACTTGAAGTGCCGCCTGTCGCGCTTCTCTCGACGCATGGCGATCCACATCGTGCTGCATTGCGCGCGGTAGACAGGCTCGATCACGCGCGGGATCTCGTTGACGAACGAGATCGCACCGGTAATATGGTACAGCACGGGTACTTCGCGTACTTGCTATAAGAGGTGTAGTGAGTCAGCATGATGAACGCACTCGACAGCAGGAGCAGGAACTCACCTCCCACGGGAAAGGCATATTCTCCAACAACTTCAACACGGCATGCGGTACTACATACTTGGGCGCTCCCAAGTATACACGCTTATCGTTCCGGAACTTGCGATTCGACATATCCCCATGATCTTCCTCACATGCTCCGGCGGGAGGTCCTGTACAAATCACACAACACACATCAGCTTCCAACTCATGGACATAGTGGGGAGAGAGAAGGAGACGCACCGCTTTCCGAGGATCTACAAACCCACCACGCCTCTTCTCCCCATATCGGCGGTTTTGCATCTGGACCCATTTCTGACTCTTTTGCTTCAAGGCTTCGGGGGATAACCTGCTGCCTCCCGCTTGTGCTCCATTCGCTGGCCCATTCCCGTTCGGTGCTGAGCCAGAGGCAGAGGGCACGTGGATCTGACCTGTATACGGGTTGCCGGAGCTCCGATGGTCATCATATGGGCGGAGCTCCGTCTTTTGGAGGCAAATCTCAGAACGATTCAACCGGACCTCCGTGCATCAGTGAGGTAATGTGGTTCTGACATAGGGTCCACTCACTCGCCCACCCACCCATCCTTAGTCCCAATACCGTCACGGTCTCAAATCCGGTGCGCGTACGTACATATCCCAATAGAGGCAGGCTGTGACCCGTTATGCTGGGGAGGAAAGACTGACTCAAGCCAGCAGTACGGTCGCATTCCGCACGGTTTTCTCTCTTTCCGCCTTTCCTAGTCTGGCCAGTCAGAAGAGTCAGCAACCGCCGCTCATCCCAAGAATAGCCCAAGATCAACCATCAACCGTAACGCCAACCCACCGGGTCCTTCATTCGGCGCAAAAATGGTCGATACCGTAAATCGAGAGCGAGATCATCGGACGCCTTGCGCGATCTGTTTGGTTCTGTTCGCGTCGGAGGACTATGGGTTGCGGACCTCCGAACGAGTACCGCTCGGTGGGGTTTAGAGGCTTTGGGTTATCGCCGACTCTTGTCTGTTCCACCAGAAATGGACAAGCTCGACCCGCCCCTGAGCAAGCCCAACATCCAGGCCATAGAATAAACTCGCAAACAACCACAGTACTATAGAAACGTCAACACCCCCAAACCCACCGGAAAACACCCACCGTCCTCCCCTCCCCCTCAACCCTCCCAACCCAAAGCTTAAACCCGACCAAAAACAACCCCGCTTAGCGCCGACCGATTCAGTTCCCCCTTAGGTCCGAACCTTGGCGGTCTGGTATGGCCGAAATGGACGGAATGTTAAGGTTATCTCCGAGCCCGTTTGAGTCTCAGAGTCTGTTCTGGTTAGGCTTTGAATAGCGAGGCTTGGGCAGAGGCTGGTCATCTCCGTCATCTATCAGTGAACCGAACAGCGTATCGTCCCACCCAAGCTCAGAACTAAATACGAAAATAGCCTCTGTGTCGCACATCAACGACGAGCTGCGCAGGACGAGCTGCGAACACGCGTCGATGACGGCATCCCACACGCCCCTCGTTCGGTCCCTTCCTTCCCTTCCTTCCCAGCCCTTCTTTCTCAGCCCGAGACCGAGAAACTGGCCACGCTCAGCCTAAATTTCCACAAGGAACTTCGCTGGCATTCGATGCGTTTCTGTGTGTGTTCGGCCGCGAAAAGGGATGTGCCTGCCATCTTTTCCATGAGGGTGGCAGGCCGTGATGCACGGGCACGGGCACGAGCACGGGCCGACGATGCGCTCATCCCCTGCGCATGGTGGGTGCTCGTTGACCTGATCTCGGACGACCACGGGGCTGAAGGTATATTCATAGCTGCCTCGCAGGCCAAACGGGCGGTTCTGTTTATCCTCCCTCCCTCCATCTTCGCCTCGCATCATCCTCCCGGCCGACGGGAACGCTAGCAAGACCAGCTCGGCAGCTCGGACGCGAGCCGCTCGTCGTCCTCTCTTCTCTCGGTGGTGGACTTTGCCAGATCTTGCCATCGGACCATCTTGCCATCCCGCCATTCCGCTATCCTCCCGGTCGGACTTGAACTTGCTAGCAGAGCCGCAGAGCCGCAGAGCCGCAGAGGGTCGTCGATTTCCTCTATCTACTCGCTTGCACCTTTCTGCACTCGAACTCGGTGGTCTATCCCCTTCAGTCGTTCTCTCCTTGATACGTAACGACCACCTCGTCCTTCCCTCGCCGTTCATCCCCCCCCTGCTGCTCGTCGCCATCCCTCCCTTGCTCGACAACCCGGACAATCTTATCGCGATGCCCGCCTCCCTACTAACCGCGGCCCTCCTCCCCCTCCTAGCCCTCGCCGCCCCCCGCCCCCAACCCCAAGCCAACCAAGAAACAGCCACCCTCCTCGCAACCGCCACAGCCGTCCTCTACCCCGGTGTCTCCTCCTCGCAAGGCTCATCACCAGCAACAGCAGCCTTCCCCGCTGCGTCCACTTCTCCCGCCGGCGTCTCTGTGGCTGGGCAGCCATTGAGGAATGGGACGATAAACCAGTTTGAGATCGTTGGGAATTCGGGTGTTAGTGCGCAGCAGGTTCGTCACTCCTTCCCCCGACTCCTGCCACCCTGGAGCTCAATATATGCGTGTAGATGTTCCTCGGCACGCTTAACAAACTCTATATACTTGACAAGACCGAGAATAACCCGAATATGCAGGTGGACGGGTTTCCCGCTTGGGGGTCTGGTGCGTCTTTTTCCCTTTCTGCAACGTCCCCAAACCTGCATATATGCGCTTGGAACTGATGAGGGGTGGGGTAGAGTACGATATTGCGACTGATACTGTGCGGGGAATGTTCGTGCTCTCCAACACTTTCTGCGCTGGTAAGCACTGGTCAATAAGGGTACAGATGAGGAGAAGTCGTTAACGTGGCGATGTTGTAGCTGGTGCTCCATTGGGGAACGGCTCCTGGGTAAACTTCGGCGGCAACCAAGCCGTCACATGGGGCGGCCTGACCGCCACTTCCCAAACCGGTGGCCCGCCATACGACGACTGGGACGGCGGCAAGGCGGTGCGCTTGCTCGATCCGTGTGATGATGAGACGTGCAACTGGGTTGATCTGACGCCTATGACTACGAGGAGGTGGTATCCCAGTGTGGAGCCGTTGGAGGATGGGAGCGTTATTGTCGTACGTCCCTTCTCTTCCCCCACTCGATTAAAAGTGTAGAGAGCTGAGCCTGATGCGGTGGGTGTAGCTGGGGGGCGACGAATGGGGTGGATACGTGAATGACGCCAGTCAGAACAACCCCACCATCGAGTATTTCCCCTCGCGCGGCGCGCCCATCGGGCTGAACATACTCAACAACACCCTCCCCGCGAACCTCTTCCCCCTCACGTGGCTCCTCCCGTCCGGCAACCTCCTCATCCAGACTAACTGGGCCACAGAGATATTCGACTACAAGAACGCGGTCGAGTACCCTCTCCCTAACATCCCGAACGCGGTGCGCACATACCCCGGATCAGGAGCAACGGCCATGCTTCCCCTCACACCGGCGAATAACTGGACAGCGACGATCCTTTTCTGCGGAGGGACCAACCTGCAGCCCGACCAATGGGTGACGAACTGGAACATCGCCGCTTACCCCGCTGACGAGTCCTGCGTCTCTATCTCGCCCGACGTGGGGAGCGAATGGACATACGACTCTACCCTCCCCGAAGGACGCACAATGGGTCAACTCATCCTCCTCCCTGACGGCACGCTCTTCCTGGTCAACGGGGGCGGGACAGGAACAGCAGGATACGGGAATGATAGTTGGGCAATCGGCCATTCCTACGCTGACAACCCGGTCCTAACTCCACTCATCTACGACCCCTCCAAGCCCGCCGGAGATTCCCGCTGGTCCCGCGCAGGACTGGGGAGCAGCACGATTCCTCGGTTGTATCACTCCTCCGCCCTGCTCCTACCAGACGGGAGCGTGTTCATAGCTGGCTCGAACCCAAACCCGGACTATACAGTCGGCCCCGGGGTCAAATACCCCACCGAATACAGGACGGAGAGGTTCTATCCGTGGTACTACAACCTCCGCCGGCCGGCTCCCCAGTCCCTACCCTCCACAATAACGTACGGCGGACAACCATTCGACGTCCCTCTCACCGCTGCCGACCTCCAGCAACCGGGCGGTATAGCCAACGCCAGCTGTATAATAATCCGCACAGGGTTCTCAACGCACGCAATGAACATGGCCCAACGTTTCGTCCAGCTCGCCTCCTCCTACACCGGTAACGCAGACGGCTCAGGCACCTTACACTGCTCGCAGCTCCCGCCTAACCCTGCCGTCTTGGCCCCGGGCCCCGCGCTACTGTTTGTGGTCGTTGGGGGCGTGCCGAGTGTGGGGGAGATGATCATGGTTGGTTCGGGCCAGATAGGGACGCAGGAGGTGTTGGAGGTGGGGGAGTTGCCGAAGAGCAGTTTGCCGGGGAGTACGGCTGCTAGCTCGGGGGGTGGGAATGGGACGAGCTCGGGTTCGGGTGGTGGCGGGCAGAGCTCTTCGGGAATACGGATCGCGTCGTTGGATGGGCTGGTGTTGGTGGGAGGAGCGCTGGTGGGAGGGCTGATCCTCGGCGCGGGGCTGTGGCTATAAAGGCTATAACCGCTCTTGCCCTCTGAACGGTTTGTTCGAGATGTCCATTCACGATCATTCTGTGCATCATTCGGACTTTTATGTTTCGTCACATACTTATCATCCCTATCAAGGACTTCTAATACTCCTTCCCGTTCGTTTTACCTCTTCCACACTGTTGGGTCAAGGGGCTGGGGGGCGGGAAGGTGCTGTAGCTCGTATCATGCTGTGACCGGTTTTGGAGTACTGGCTGGACAAGGGAGAAACAGGACTCTTATGTAGCTATTTTTTCTGTCGTGTGAATAGATGAGATCTGTCGATGGCAACGAGTCACAACCAGGGCACCTCGGCTCGGGCTGGGCCGTGGTGGGCGCACGTTAGAAGTAGCGGCCAGTGAAAGCGGGACTGGACCGACCAGGAATCGAATTTCTGACGCAGGGCTCGCATGAATGGCCACCGGCCGACGTGTGCCACGCTTTCTTTATGGGACCATCCCTTGGAGAGCTTTCGTGGCCAAGTTGTACGAGTAGTGGCAGGGAACATGAGGTTGGCCGTGCATGTTAAATGTCAGCGTAATGCGTGAGCCAGAATCGGTGTTTGCTCATTTGCGGGAGTCGACGATGGTACCCCATAGACGCCAACCTTTGACAGCAAACCGGTTGCTGTCATGCACCTTGCGTGCTTGAAGTATGCATCTCGCTTTGATGTACAGACCAGGGCACTGCGCCCCTTTCCAGCCTGAGTGATCCGAAAGACCGTGCCCGCAAAAACCGAAAAATCGAAATCCCGCGCATCAATGGTCCTTGTCATATTTGCTGAGTCCTGCACGAAAGGCATCGATAGGCACGGGTGACCATGGTTTCGCAGTGGGAGTACAGTAGGGGGAGCTCGGGAAACGAGATTGCCTCCGGCGGACTCTTGATAGACTTTCGCGATCGTGCCGAGACATTGGACCAGCACTAAGAGGCGCGGTTGTCTTCCTTCCTTGGACGCCTCGTTGTACCCCACTCATCATCTTCTGGCCTCGACTTCTTCTCATTCGACCTGTAACCCGACGGCGCCAACCACTTATGAGGGACCCATCGTCGTCACTCCGGGAGGATGAGGTCAACGCCGAGGGCGAGAAAAGCGAGATGGAGCGCCTCCTCGAAATAATCCGTACGACACCTACACCTGCAAGCAAGTGGAGTCCATTTCATCTAGAAGCGTTCAATATCACCGTGCAGAACAAAACACGATCGGAGTTCTTCGGCCGGCACTGGGACGATGCGGCACACAATCTCGACCTCTTGGCTCAAGAAGAGGTCTTCTCTGAGAGCCCGACGCCGAAACAGGGAGAGCGCCATAGCTTGGCGTCGCAGGACGTACGGCGATATCGCGATGCCTTGCTCTTGGCGAATGTCGATCGGGACGAATCGACGATGACCACTTTGATGGAGCAGGTCATGCGACTTGTGGGGTCTGACAGTCCCGGTTTGGTGCTCGTACAACATCGACCTCTTGAATTGGAGATGAGCCGACAACCGCAAACCGTTCGGCCCAACCTCGTGCTGATGCACACGAGCAGGCTGATACTGTCCTTTGTCCTGGTTGGCAAGTCAGAGTCCGTGAATCTTGAAGCTCAAGCAATCGCGTGCGCGATCGCTGTGAGCCAGACGAACTCCAGGCTATGGGCGGCCCGTGGCTTAAAGCAACCGAGGAAATGGACGATCCCGTTTCTGACTGTTCGGGGGGAGCGGGTTACGTTCTACAAGATGAGCGTCAGGCGGACAGTGGAATTGGCGGTCGCGCTCGGGAAGAAGCCTGAGAAGCAGACGGTTGTGGAACGATGTGACTGTCCTGCGGCATGGCACGAAACGCTGTCTGCGTCGACGGGCATGGGGGCCGGGACGTTGATCGGAGATGAAGGGTATGCGAGGGCGGTATTTAGGGCTATGGACGCCTTTCGCCGACTGGGTCGAGAGCTGCGTCGGGGGCTGGGTCCTGAGTTGAGGGAGCAGGCTGACATGGAGGAGGCCGTCGAGCTTGTCCAGCGGGAGGTCGACTTCCTATGAACGGCCAGCTTATTCGCGATTCGAGACCGAGGTAGCATGTACAATTGTAGCTCGGCATCAACCCTGGCATACTTCTTGTTCGTGATAAGAAGTCGTCCATCGCCCTGGTCTGTAGAAGGTGGAAGGCGAGATCGTGATGCAACAGGATTGGTGAGATTCAAGATGAAAAAGGTCTGTCGCTGGATACCATGATTCCAGAGAAGGGTCAGATATTAATTGCTTGGCGCTTCCGAAGGTAACCGGTAACTATCCAGCATCAACAGAGACAGCTTCTCATCGGGCAGAAGCTCCATTGTTGCGACATCCGAGACATGACTGTTGAAGCCTTTCCCGAGCTGACTGCTTCAAATGCCGTGAAATCAGAGACGTCATCGTTAAGATCAGGCATCATCGCCTGGACAATATTAATCTATGTCGTCGAGAACGAGAACGATAAGCGATATGAAAAGAATCTGTGGCGTTTCTGGGAAGCTGCGAAGAGCTGCGCAACGGTTGCCTATGTTCCTTTGTGGCGGTGAATATGATTCTGACGACTTCGCGACGAAAAAGGCAGTCATGAATCTATTCCCGAAGCAGTCTGCCATGCTGCACAAGGCGATGAGGGGACAGTATCCGACGACCGATACCCTCGCCTATCTCCTTAACTCTTACCTCGATATTACTTGAAGATGGCTTCATACCAAGATCTATACCATGAACCATACCAACAGCCTGTCAATTTTAACGACGACGACGCGCAGGCAGAGCGGTCAGGACATGCACGAAAGAGCGGAGACGCAGCGACGACGCTCAGCTACCCGCAGACGCTGCAGTCGGGCGTGACGGCACCTTATGAAGACCAGTATGGAGAGGACGGGCAGACAAGAGCGCAGGAGATCATCTCCCAGTACCGGTCTGGCTCGTCACCTCGCTCACCGCATTCACGGGCAAGGAGCGAGGAAGAACCCTTGGCCGGTCCTGCGTCGTCGTCGCCGGAGCCACCGCCGAGACAACGCAAGCCCAGCGTCGGAGGACAGACATCGCTCTACCCGTTCAATGATGGCGCATCAAACACACTCACATACTTTGACGAGAACTTCAACTACTACTCGACGCGAGACCTGAAGCGCAGGAGTGGGAAGGAGGCGTCGAGCGAGGAGGACGTCGCAGGTGACGCACAGCCATACGGGTATAACCCGAACCGCGAGTCGCAGCATGGTCTGACCTCACTTGGTACGCATCATTATCCTCATCTCTCTCTCACTTTCTCCTCTGGCTATATGGCATACAAGCAAGACTCACGCGATTCTATCCAACCTATCATCTATCAACCTATAGACTATGCCGACCCGATACCACCAGCTGCCAGCAAAGGCCCTCTCGGCCGGTTTACCAACTATGTACGAGGGGACGAACTGCGATACCCGATCGAGCAGAGGATAGAGAACAGGCGGATGGGGGTGTATCGCCAGAGATGGCCGATACTAGTGCCAATCCTGACGATAGCCATGATTGGCGTGTTCATCTGGGAGCTGGTCATGAACGCTCACTACCAAGGCACACCAATATCCTTCCATGTGCGTCTCCCTCCCCTCCCTCCCTCCACTGCCGCAACGACTGACCCCACCCCACAGCCAACAGTCAACTACATGCTCGGACCCGGCGGCTCCACCCTCATAAACGTCGGCGCGCGCTTCGTCCCCTGTATGAAAAACGTCCCCGAAGTCCCGCCCGACACCCAGCTCGCATGCATGAACGACACCGCCAACCCCGCCGACCAGCTCTGCCCACTCTCGACCGTATGCGGGTTTGGCGGGTTCGGGCCGGACGATGAGCCGAATCAGTGGTTCAGGTTTATACTGCCTATCTTCTTGCATGTCGGGATCGTGCATATATTGTTGAATATGCTCGCGCAGGTCACTATTGGTAGTCTGGTGCGTCCGACTTCCTTCTATCCTTCTACCTCGCCAGGAGGATGCGGACTGATGCGTTGAGCAGGTCGAGCGACAAGTGGGAACGACGGCGTTCTTGATCATCTACTTTGCATCGGGGATATTCGGCAACGTTCTGGGCGGTAACTTTGCCCTTATTGGACTGCCGTCCATGGGTGCCTCAGGTGCCATCTTTGGGTGTACCTCTGCGCAGTGGGTCGACCTGCTCGCGCACTGGGGCCTAGAAGACCGACCATGGCGGATCGTGCGTCCTCGCCCTCTTCTCAACCTTACTCACCGAGATGCTGACATGCGGCGTGCAGCTGATAATGCTCATAATCGAATTCATAATCGGCGTCGCGTTCGGCTATATCCCCGGGGTGGACAACTTCGCCCACCTCGGAGGCTTCCTCATGGGTCTCCTCACCTGCATCGTCCTCTTCCCCGTCATCTCCCCGACCAGGCGACACTTCATAATCGTCTGGATCTGCCGCCTCGTTGCCATTCCGCTGATTGTGGTCCTGTTTGTGGTGCTCATCAGGAACTTTTATACGACCGATCCGAGTGCGGGGTGCGAGTGGTGCAGGTATTTGAGCTGTATTCCCACGAGCGCGAATAACTATTGTAAGGGGTCGGGGCTGACAACGGGGAGCACGGCGTTCTGATCCTCTCCGTCTTTCTTTCCCTCCCGCTTCTCCCTCTCTCCTGCTCTCTCCACCTCTGTTACGTCGTGGGTACGGACTGGACTGATTTGTTAACGTTTCGATCTACGCTACCCTTTTATGTCTCGTTACGGACTACCTTACGTTTCTTGCCTTTTCATTGCTTTGCTTGATTGCGATTTGTCGCGCTCCTTAGCCTACGTTTCGTTCGCATTGTATTGCTGGTATAACCCGCACGGACTTTGATTCCTTCATGACGATAATAATGGCTACGTAGCTCAGTGCAGCCTAGCCAATGACAACATGTTGCACCTCTGCCCTCCTCCAACCCCCAACTTCCAACCTGCAACCCTCCCCTCACACCTGCGCACTCGAACCGCAACAGCCTGCTAACGACACCATGTCCCTACTCCAACTCCGGCCCGGCGTATGGTGCCGCAGGCCAGGAGCAGCGGCTCACCACCCATCGTCCATCCCCGTACCCATAGAAGCCATCGTATTATCCGCCGTACTAGCAGGCACGTCCGGCTCGCTCGCCAGAACACGCATAACGCCCATCGCACGAGTTAAAAAGGGTCGAAGCTCGTTAATCTCCATCGAGCCTAGCCCTGTCATCTACGCAGCACATCAACCAGACCGTCGACAATAGAGACACGGGTAGAGAGGTAGGGAGAGGAGAGCAGGGGCCAGAGAGCAGGGGCAGACGCAGTTGGAAGAGGGGAGGGGAAGAGGGCAGAGGGAGAGGGAGAGGAAGGGTAGCGTACCCGGAGTTCCATCTCGTCTAGCAGGGCGAGACCTTTTCGGGTCTTGGCTTGACGGACTTCGCGGAGGTCTTGGAGGAGGGAACGGACGCGTTCGGGGGAAGGGACGTCGTCTGGCGCTCTACGTCCCGCGTTAGCTCTAAGAATGAAGCAGGGGGATGAGAGAGACGTACATATCCAGGAAAACCTTCGCTATCTCGGCGAACCGGAAGGGTAGGGCGGCGAACTCTTCTGGTCTGCCAATCTCTTGTTTCAATTTCTCCTCTAGCCATTCTGCACCCAGCATGATCAGCCAGAGAAGATAGCCCACGGAGGGAGCGCGCGCACCAACGTTAAGCCACGTCGGAGGGACAATACTACATTTCCCCTGCTGCTTCAAGTACTTCCCCACCCAGAGCGGGACCTCGATATTTGACGTAGCTCGGAACGGTCCATAAGAGCCCTACATGCCCCTGTCAGCCAGCGCCAGGAAGGTGAGACGGGTTGAGACGCACGGAAAGAAGACGGATCCTGCCCATTGAGAAATGGGGTCGGATGAGGATGTCGGTTTGTTGGAGTGCTACGAATTCGAGCTCTACTGGAAGGGGGCTTCGGAGGAGGTGGGCAGGGAGGGCCATCCTGGTAGGACGGAGAGGGAGGAGGAGGGAGGAGGGTCGTACTGCTGGAATGTGTACTAGCTGGGTCAATGTCAGACGCGACTTTCGCGCGGGGACGCGTCGAGGAACGGGCGCTTCTGCATAGCCACCCAACAAGCGCCCAGTCCTCCGCTCTGGCCGTCTCCAAGCGTTGTCCGCCCACCTCTCTCCCTTCTACTCCTGTCAGCAAGATGTCTACACCCAACGAAGATGACCTCTCCACGACCTCCTGGCTCTTCGCAGAATGGATAGCAGCCTTCGGTCCCCTCACCCACGCCCAAAAAGCGCTCGACTACTTCTCGCTCTCCATCTTCTGGGACAAACAGAGTACGAACCAGGTCCTGCGGATGCAGACGCAGCATACGCTCGCTCCGGATGGGAGTACGACGATTGATGAGGAGGCGGAGTTGAGGAAGTTTACTGGGGTCGAGTTTGCTGTCGTGCATGGGAAACCGCCGGGGTTGTGGGTTATCCATAAGCGGGAGAGGCTGTCGCCTGATGAAGGTGCGCTCTTCCTCTCTCTCGCTCTTCTTCCTTCCTTCTCTTCTTCCTCTTATGCACTCTGGTTGACTTTGTGGGAATATAGTGCGACCACTGGCGGCGTATTTTATATTGCACGACACGATCTACCCCTCCCCCTCACTCTACTCCGTCCTCTCCGCCTCCCTATCAACAACGATCCACCACCTCCGCACATCCCTCTCGACCCTACGCGCGCACAAGCCGGCCTACAACCCCCGGCTCGGCACAGCCTGGCCCGTAGCACCCCCACGAGACCCAAGCCGACAACTCGCCAAGTCGAGGGCGGGGAGTGTATTCCCCGACGAGGGCGGCGAGCCGCGAGAGAGGACGACGGGTGTAGGAGCGGGAGGAGCGGGAGGGAGAGAGAATGAGCGGGAGATGGAGATCATGCCCCTCTGGAACGCGTTCCTCACTGCCTCTTCCTACGCGCAACAAGCGGCCGCAGCACGCGATTCAGCACTCGAAACGCCCGACGAAGAGGTCGACGAGCCCCCATTAACGGCGATGGACGAGCCTCCTCCCAGCGCTGCCCGTGAGAGGGGAACGACCAGGGAGCGGGATAGGGATAGGGACAGGGAGAGTATGACCCCTGCTCCTACGGGCGGGAAGAGGCATGCGTCGGGTGGGAAGGCGAAGCGGAGGAGGAAGAGTCGGGCTATGTCTGGTGTTGGAGTGGGCGAGAGGGAGAGGGAAAGGGAAAGGGGAGAGTGGGCAGAGAGCCCGCTGAGGGGGGCGTTGACGCTCGAGGGGCCGTAGTGCACCTGATCGACAGGAGGAAGTGATCTATGAGGATGGGCTGAGGGAGCACGAGGGCATGCGGCAATGTACACTATTCACAACAATTGTCCTATTCTGTTTTTGGTCTTTTACAGGTTTTTGGTAGGATCGTGCAATACAGGGCATCAAACAAGAGTACAACAGATGTGCTCCGCAGCCCCATAAGCGAAAAAGAAGACAGCATTACAGTATGGACATTTCCGTTCAGCACCTTTCTTTCTGGTTTGGATGGTTTGGTTCTTGTATTTGTAAAGTTGAGCAGTGATTAAGGACCTAAGCAGGAAGGTTGCCTGTAGACAACCCTCCTGCTTGAGTCCTTACATGAAGTACGGTTTCTGCATAACTGATGAGCCACCAGCTATGGGAGCAAATACAGCGAAAAGCTTACGTTGAGCAAGTTGGAATGGATGTTCTGGAAAGCGCGCTCATAATCGGTATAGGAGAGTTCACCAGAAGAGACAGTGGTGCTCCCATCATTGAGCTGCTTGAAATGGATAGCGCGGCGACCACTCGCGATCTGGATTCTGTAAGCTTCGCTCTCGCAAAAGTCGAGATCGAAGTGCTTACATGTGCATAGTAGATTGGGGAGGGAATGGACACGGCCCGCGTTGCGCGAGCGAAGTTATGCGTCAGCGTATAGGTTAGGTATTGCAGCCTGACGGGTTGTGAGTAAGCAACCTGCGTTGTACTGCCTATCCACTGGTGACGAGGACTCACTGGGCGACGGGGAAGCCGTTCTCATCGCGCATGATGCAGGCATGCATGGGACGCGATGTGCCTTTGAGGCCGCCTTGGCTCAGGAGGAACCAGTTCGGACTGCGAACATGTTATAATGAGAGAACAATATCTTCGCCAAACGACGTACTAGGCCGGGTGGGTAATGGAGCTATCACTGTATCAGCCAGGGTATGAGTGAACGAAGAAATAGAACGCACTGGTCAACCACCAAGCCGGAGGGCGCGTTACCTAAGGGTGATTTCATTTCGACAAAGATGCGACCTTATTCCAGAACGGCCACGTACCAGACCTGTCACCATCTGCCTCACGGGCAGGGAAGAATCGGGTGTGATGGCGTTTACCCACAACTACAAAGGTGATCTTGGGAGGTGGCATGTTGAGTGAAACGAAAGCCTCTGCAGTCGTGGTCAGAAGAGATGTGAGACAGTAGACATGACATCCTCACTCTTAACAGCCTCGACTTCGGAATCGCAGACTTCCTGGAACTGGCCTTCGCCGACGCCGTCCCTATAACTGGTCATCACCCGAAGTAGAAGGCCAGAGGCACCAAATTACCTGTAGAATAGCACGCGGCTAGGAACCACTCCTTTGCGCTTCTCCACGTGCTCCTGATAGCTTTGGAAGGATTGAACGGCATCCTCCAGGCGATGTCAGCAGCCGAAAACGTCCGAACATGGGAAGCACTTACCACAACCATACGCTCCAATTCGCGGATGATCTCCATCCGACCAGGCTGAATGCGCACCGCAGCTCGATACTTGCTACCAGTTTCATCCACACTCGAGACGACTGCAGCCACTGTGGGCTTCTCTGGCTCACTTGGACCGGGATGACTTGTGTCAGCACCTTCGAGCGTAGTCAGTTGATGATGCATACATCATATCGATACTGACCAATAATGAGCGTCGGTGCCTGGCTTATCCAGCCGGCCGATGCTTTGGACGGGACGTGATTCATACCACCGAGCTTAGGATTTAGCTAGAGGACGGTCAGCGTGCCGGCAGTCGGCATGCCAGGGAGAAATACCCTAATCACCTTATCAGATAAGGTACATCCAAAGAGTAAAACAGCCTACTTCATGGCAATATTGGCACACATCTGGTCATTAGCCTTCAAGAGTTTGCGAAAGTCCAGGTGCTGAGAGGAATATATCTAAGAAAGAGGGGTTCGGGCTCATAGTGGTGTTGGCTAACCTGGGTAGCGATGCCCATTTCAACATCCCCGAAATGCTTCAGAGTATAGCTGGAAGCAGGGTCAGTTTGGCCGGTGGTGCGATCCGTACAATGACGCACTATAGGTCAGGCGAGCGGTCCGTAATGAGAACGATGCAGTTCAGGCCGCCAAGCCTTGCATGGGCCTCCTGGTATAGGCGACGTAACTCCTATTCGTGCTATCAGAACCGACCGAAGAAACCGCGCAAATAAGCTCGGACGGACCCTCTCCAAAACTTGTCCATTGATTTGGAAAATAGGGGGAGGTTGAGGAAGAAGGCCTTCATGAAAGTCAGCCAGGTTCATGAGACGGATGCCTTGTACTAACCCATGCCCCTGCGGCGCATAGCCTGCCCAAGCATATCTCGCACGCGGGTAATCTGTTGCATGGAGAATTGATTCTCCGGAACAGTGGAAATCCAGATCCAAGGACCGACGGAGGCACCCCTCCAGAAAACGTCATCTCGGGTATTCCAAGCGCCGTTCGCAATCGTCTGTCAGCGATCAGCGATATTCTCGATTCCGTGTAGCGAGATATTTCGCACCGCGCGCCTATTCTGAGCATAGAGAATCTCGGGGCTAGGCATGACACCTGCTGTCAGCTTGAATGGTTCCATGGTGACGCTGAGCCCAGCGGTCTTGAGATAGTCGGACTCTCTGTAGGACAACTCGTGGATGTTCCTCATGATCTTGTCGAGCCTTTCCCTCGGGCGGATGGAAGTGAAGTTCAACATAGCATCTCTATATTGCGGGGGAAGGTCGTGTTTGAAGAACTGATTCGGGATAATGCGGCACGTTTCGATCGGGAACACAACTTTCTGGTTGATACGAACGCAGCAGGCAGATGGGTACTTCAGCTTGTACTGATAGACTCTCCAGAAGTAATCCTAGGCGGGCGTCAGAGCTCCTGAAGACGCAGTGATGAGGAAACTGAGTTATCACCATGATGGTTTCACCGGTATCATCCAGTTCATAGGTGTCGGCTCCCTCACGGATAATTGCTTGAATAGGTCGCGGAGGAGTTGGGTCTTTCCGATGCTCAGAAACAACTTTGACGCCCCGCAAATACTTGGTGACATCCCGCAGCTCTCTGGGCCCCATGTTGGACAGCCGCCGAACATCTCGAACGCGGAAAAAATCCATGACGACTTCGATGACTGGCCGAGGATTCCAGCTAGAGGTCTGAAATGAGACCGAGTTATGCGAACGTCTGATAAAATACTTGCAATTTTCCCGCAGTGAGATTGACGTTGACAAACAATTGATTCTTGGCGGGCCGTACAGACCTGAACACAGTGAGACATGGTTCGGGCTATGTCGCGATCCGACACTGACTGGAAGAGACCGAGGAAGAGGGAGATATCCGGGCTAATCTCCTTGGCTTCGGTGCGAGGGAGATAGTAGCACTTCGCAGTGTGTGGAAGGCGTCTGGGTAGAGGGTGAGGTGAAAGTAAAAACAGGTACGAAGAGATGGTTACTGCATAGGTGCTTGGCGGAACAGCAGATTATACGCATTCAATATGTCTAGCGCGTCGGGATTGTTCACCTTCGTTCGATCTGCCTTGGAATCGCAATACTCTACAAGACGACTGTTTCAATCAATCAGCGTATGAATCAAGGCAATTCCGGATGATTGTGAGTACCGAGGATCGAGCGTCTTAACCAGAGTGAGTGTGACCTCGTATACCCCCTTGCTTGGGTTTGCGGGATCGGGTCGCTTTGCCATGGGTACTGGGATCTTACAAATGGTCAAGATCTAGTGCTTAGGCAGCGCAAGTTCAAATATCGACGTACTCTGATTACCCCGCCACGCAATGGAAGCTCGTAGGCGCTGATGAGAATGTTGCGCCCATCGTAGACCGCTCTTCCCTTCGTAAACAGCTCCGCGGCGACAATGGTCTGAAGCTTATCGACGATCTCCCGTTGTCGTTCTATGGTTCTCCCTTTGACTTCCGGGACGATGACTGTCATAGGTGAATGAATAAAAGAAGGAATGAGGCGAATCCACCGCCACTTGCCAACATCATATTGATATAAAGGGCGGTTAACGGTAGAGGCGGAGACAGGAAGGTAGTTGGTCACAACGTCGATCTGTCGCCCCCTACCACCGGAAGGCGCTGGAGGCCCTGGACGAGACTACAAGTAGTCGCTGGTCAAGACCCATCAAAGCGGTAACGGCCGGGTGCACTTACCATCTTTGGCTAAGGTAACCCCTCGCAGGGAAGGAGCAACAATGAAGCGATGTGAAGGAGAAAGGTATGTTTGGGGTATGAAGAGGTATAGGCGCGAATGCGGGAAGGTATACCCGACAGACGGGGGGTTGCTGGCGACGCGGGAGGATCAGAGGGAATGAGGGGGAAGGAAAGAGACGGCCAGCGAAGCAACATCGGTCTTAAATGGGGGAATCGCGGCATCAAATAGAAGCGACCATCCACTGGCCATCTGCTTCCGCCGAGTCCCTTGGGAATCAGGGTCGCCAGTGAGTTAGCGGACTGCACCCTTCCGCATTTCCGCCTCTATCTAACTCCTGCTTAACTCCTACCCTTCTCGGTATATCATTCGATAACTCTAGGAAAGAATTCCTATATACCTTGATCGGGAACCATGTCGGTGTCGGTCACAGCTCCGACACGAAAGCGAGTGGTGAGTTATTTTGCCCTCCGAGATCGATCGTGCGCATTGAACTCCTTTGTCCAGTGTTACTTCTTTGATGCGGACATCGGCGGATTCCACTATGGCCCAAGTCATCCGTAAGGCCTCATACTCACTTTCCCTGCCTTATGACCGAGGCTTGTGATTAGGATGAAGCCAACCCGGATAAAAATGTGTCATGCCCTTGTGATGAACTATGGCCTCTACAAGCGAATGGAGATCTTCGTAAGTTCGGAGATCGTGATTTCCCCATGAGTATATTAAATCTCTATCAGCGTGCAAAACCTGCTACGAAGAGAGAGATGACTCAATTCCATACCGATGACTACATTGAATTCCTTGCCAAGGCCTCGCCATCCACCGCCCACCAGTTTGTGAAAGAACAGGGGAAATGTACAGCTTACCGATCATTTCCGATCGATGGCTGCTGACTTGGATATCAGATCAAGTAGGAGTTGATGACTGTCCCATATTCGATGGGCTCTTCGACTATTGCTCGATCTCTTCAGGAGGCTCCATGGGTAAGACAATTTCTCGTCCGCGGAGCCTCCTGAGTGGCTGACTGGCCTCCAGAGGGTGCTGCTCGCCTCAGCCGGGACAAGTGTGACATTGCTATCAACTGGGCTGGCGGGCTTCACCATGCCAAGAAGAGCGAAGCGAGTGGATTCTGCTACGTGAATGGTTGGTGCACGTCCTTTTGGCTTTCGTCCATGATGACTAAGCGCGTGAGCAGATATCGTCCTCGGCATCCTGGAGATGTTAAGGTATGGACTGTGTTTTAATATACTCATTGCAACTGATTATGGAACAGACATTACGAGCGCGTGCTGTACATTGATATCGACTGCCATCACGGCGATGGAGTCGAAGAGGCCTTCTATACCACAGAACGGGTTATGACCGTCAGCTTCCACAAGTACGGCGAATACTTCCCTGGAACAGGTGATTTCCGAGTAAGGCCGTCATATATGCGTGCAATCCAGCTGTCTAATGCCCGTACAGGACGTCGGCGTTGGGAAAGGGAAAGGATATGCGCTGAACTTCCCATTACGGGACGGTATAACCGATCAAAGCTATCGGACGGTTTTCGAGCCGGTGAGTACATCTCGTTATTTGAATGGTCTGCCCTAAATCGCGGTGGGTCAGATCATCACCGCCGTCATGGAGCAATATCAGCCGCAAGCAATCGTTCTACAATGTGGAACCGACTCTCTGGCCGGTGACAAGCTTGGTTGCCTGAATCTTTCGATGAGGGGTAAGCGCCTGTGCAGTTTGCTTCCGTGGCATACCTGACCTGTCTTTTGCAGGTCATGCAAACTGCGTCGAGTTCGTCAAGAAGTTCAACCTCCCTCTTCTGCTCCTCGGCGGTGGCGGATACACGATGAGGAACGTCTCCCGATGCTGGGCGTACGAGACGGGTCTCGCCACTGGTGTAGAGCTAGGCGAAGACATACCCATGAACGAGTACTACAACTACTTCGGACCGGACTACAAGCTCGACGTCCGACCGAGCAATATGGAGGATCTGAATACGCCTTCTTATCTTCACCGGATGCAGGAGATTGCTGTGCAGAACCTCAGGGAACTGGGCGGTCCGCCTGGGATCGGTATCCAGGAGGTTCCGAGGGTGCCGATGTTTGACGATGTGGATGAGAACCAGGATGAGGATATGGAAGATCCCGATGAGCGGAGGCCACGTAAGGCTGCCCTTTTGAGGCTACGGACAGGTGCTAACTTCCAATTGTAGAACGGCTACGTGACCGAAAGCGGATGTCACTGTGGGATACCCAAATGGCTGTCGACGACTCCGACGACGAAGACGAGGGTGGACGGCGGAATCACGAGAGCTACAAGACGAACGGTGCCATTTAACACCCGCATCTCCTTGTCCACGATGTATTGTGTATGCCAAGTACCCATTAGCACGATGTAGTAACGATACAGTAGTGTACAATGCCCCACGGTTTCCGTCCATCATGATGAGCTGACTTGCGCCTGAAGCTCTTCTTCTCTTCTCCGTAAGCCCTCGAGCTCGGCTTCTAAGGCGACGTTTGCGAGCTCTATTTGCAGTAGGCTGGAGATAAGCTCCGTCCATCGTGTTTCTAGTGATGTGAGCTGTTTTCCAATTGCAAGCTGGAGAGCGGCGTTAGCATACAGCCTCTACGGTCGATCGTATCAAACGCACATGTGAAGCCTTTCGCTGCCTATTAACAGCAGTAACATCCTCCTTCAGCCTCTCCAGCTGCTTCTGCAACCTCTCCGCATCCGCCTCAGTCCGATAATTCGCCACCCGCCACGCGTTCGCCCCGTACGTCTGGAGCAGGCTGATATTACTCTGCCTGTTCAGTTGATGCTCCAGCTGCGCTTTGGCATTGTCGATCGCCTTGATCCATTCTTCTTCTGATGCACCAGCTGGGGGAGGTGGAAGGGCGTAGTGGGATTTATCGAGTGCTTCGAGTGGTTTGTTAGCTAGAACGCGGTCGAGCTCCGCTTTTAGGATAGGGTCGGACTGGCAGAAGATCAGAGGTGCATTTTGATCAACAGAGCGTAGCATACATACAGAAAAGAGGTCTGGTAGAGGCGGTAATCGCAGATCATCAGCGGGTACTGAGGCTCGAGTAGGCGGTAGGAGCTTTGCAACTTTGTCTTTTAGTTGAGGTTGGACTTCGAGGTCGCGGTCATAATAGGGCAGGTTATCCAACAGCCCAGTATCGACAGGTTCTTGAGACATGGCGGTAGACCAGGAGCGCGGCTTAGAAGTCTATTCACAGAAGCAGGCGTGAGATATCACAGCTAGGCCGCGGATATGTGTGTAGCGGGAAGCGTCTGTTTTTGTGTGGTCGTTGAAGACGATGGTGAATTCTGAGCCTGAGGCGAGCGCCACTTTGGCTGCCCATAACTCCCTTCCACCACGACCACCAGGCGTTGAATCCATACTTCGTATGCAAACAGCCACACGACTCTATGCTTGGCCGTGCGCATATCTTATCTCTCCAACTCTGAAAGCCACCTCTGCCTTCCGGAGTGACTAGGAAAGGGCGCCTGCAATGACTTTCGCCATGAGCTCGCTGAGTCCAGCTGGGTGCGACATATCATTCCGAGCGAGACCGGGCTTCCTGCGCTTGCTACATTGCGTTCCTCCGTCTATTTGTTTTTAAGGGACTTGGCTGTTTCTTTCTTGAGCTAGACTGCCGCGCTTCTGGCCATCTGGAAGTACGCCGAGCTGTGATGCTGTCCGAGCCGAACACGATCTATCCCTACTGCACATGAGGGATACGGCACACTATCTGCAGGGCTACATCGACTTGAGAATCCTTGGTCGCTGTCTGGGTATATAGTGCCCGGGATGCGGTCTACATTGCAATACCCGGCTCCCCTCTCCAAAGCGATACCCTCCCTCCTGCTGATCTTGCAACATGCTGATCCTCCTGTTGTCCTTGCTCGGCCTGCTCGCTTCCCAAGCGCTGGGACTGCCGCCGGCGGTCCAACGATTCCGTCAAACACACCATACCCCTATTAAGACCGGACCACTCTCCAAGCGCTCATCGGGGTTCACAATCCCGCGGTTCACCAACCCTAGAGCTGCCGAGTTCCACGTCAACTCCTCGGCTCTGCCGCTCGTCACTTTCCCCCTGCAAGACTCCTGGGCGGGCCGCCTCCCCATCGACTCCGACGCAGGAGAGACAAAAGAGCTCTTCTTCTGGTACTGGCCCAGCTCTGCCCCCGGAGGGAGCAAAGACCTCACCATCTGGCTAAACGGCGGTCCGGGATGCTCAAGCATGGAAGGCTTCCTGCAGGAGAACGGGCCGATCTCTATGGAGCCGGGCACGACCACGCCGACTGTCAACCCGTATGCTTGGACAGGTGTGTCGGACGTGTTGTATGTGGACCAGCCGGTCGGAAGCGGGTATAGCATTGGGACGCCGAATATTACCAATGAGGTCGAGCTGGCCGATCAGTTTTATGGCTTCTTACAGCAGTTCTGTAAGCACGCTTCTCAGCCTCTTAGTGGTGACTGACGAGTGCCTAGTTACGGTGTTCAACGAGCTAGCAGAGAAGCCCCTCTACATGACCGGAGAATCCTATGCCGGCTTCTACATCCCCTACATCGCAAGCAGGATCGTCAACGCCAGCCCGTCCGAAAAGCTCTCGCTCCCGCTGGAAGTGCAAGGCCTGCTCATTAACGATGGTGTCTACTCCAGCTTGTGGGTGCTCATTCGCCTCCCTCCCTCCCTACCGCTAACAAGCTCCCAGCATCGTCTCCGAAGAGGCCCCCGTCTACCGCTTTGCCGCATCCCACCAAACCCTCCTCAACATCACCGACAGCCAACTCCAAATACTACACAACATCTCCCTCTCCTGCGGATACGAATCCATGCTGGACCAAGTGACCTACCCGCAGAAAGGGAA
This sequence comes from Dacryopinax spathularia, assembly GCA_037974965.1. Classification (NCBI taxonomy): domain Eukaryota; kingdom Fungi; phylum Basidiomycota; class Dacrymycetes; order Dacrymycetales; family Dacrymycetaceae; genus Dacryopinax; species Dacryopinax spathularia. Next base: position 2,560,049 of record JBBPFI010000001.1, read on the forward strand.
GATCTGGCTGCCGAACGGGAACAAGGATATGATCACGGAGGAATGCGATGTGTTTGATCTGTATTATACGTTTGCGGCGGAGGGGAATCCGTGCTTTAATGTGTATCGGGTGACGGATGGGTGTCCGACGCCGGTGGATCCCATTGAGGGGTATTTCTCTGTGCGTCCCCTCTTTCTTTCTCGCCCCCACTTACTTCTCTGGAGTGCTCAATGCTGACAATCGGCGGATTTGTAGCGCCCCGACGTCCAAGCCCTCCTACACGTAAACAACTCCGGCCCCTGGTCCGAATGCTCCAACTACCCCGTCTTCGCAGGCGACGGCGGCGACTACTCCGCCTACACCGAAACGCTCCTCCCCTCTCTAATCCCCGCCTTGCCGAGGGGGGTCACGCTCTGGCACGGGCTGGACGACGGCCTCCTGTTCTCGGAGGGGGATAGGCTGATGATACAGAATATGACGTGGGGCGGTGGGCAGGGGTTTGCCGAGGAGCCGAGGAGGCCGCTTGTTTTTCGGGGGGAGAGGAAGGGGGTTTGGGGGGAGGAGAGGGGGTTGAGGTATTTGGAGGTTGAGGGTGCTGGACGTGAGTGCTTTCTTCTGCTGCTTCATCCTTTCTCCTCATTGCCCGCTACTTCCTACCTTTCTTCCGTCCTTTCTTTCTTTTGCTTTTGTTGTTGGGGAATGAAGGCTGATGTGGAAGACAGATATGATACCGCAAGATCAACCAGCCTTAGCGCTGCATGTTTTCTCAAGCATGTTGGGGCTGACGACGCTTTAATGCGCAGAATGCGCATGACTGCCCTCTGGACGAGAGTGCGAGATTCACAGGGGCGTAGCGTAGGGCAGCAGCAGATGAGAGAATTAGATTGCATGAATGGTGTATGACCCAAACAAAACACAACTAAGCGTCGAGCTTCCGCCCGCAGCCCACGGCCAACCAGGACGCGCAGCAAGCACCGAAAGGAAAGGGAAGTCGAGATAGGACTGACTAAACACCAGTCGCTCAATCCCTCCTATGCTTAAACGCCTCGAGCCGCTCGATCCTCTCCCTCCTCTTCGCCGTGTGCCTCTCCTCCTTCAACGTCCTGCTATCCGGCAACCCACCCATCACTTCCCCAGGCACGCGCTTCTTATCCCTCGGCCCAGTGGGCAACTCCCTCTCCCTGACCGCGCCAATCCCGCCACTCAAGCGCGTCATGCCCCCCGGGGCACTGAACGTCCCGGGCGAGAAAGAAGCCTTGTCCGCTACGTGCAACCGCGGCTGCGGCGGGATCCCGCTGTTCGGATCGCGCCCTTCTGCCGTGAGGCCAACGACGGCCGAGCGCGTCTCGAGCATCTGCATCCTCTCCTCCGCCACGCGCTGCGCTTTCCTCCTGTCGTTCAGGTGGTCCAGCCTGCTCGGGCCATACGGTGCGACCTCGGGCCTGCCATCAGCTCTAAGTCTCATGGCCTGCGTCTGGCGTTCCTCTAGGCGCTTGAGCCTTCGTTGCTCAGCAGCGATCCTCTCGTTTTCCGGCACGAGTTCCCAGCGCCAGACATCGACGACTTGGGTGGTGCGCAGCGTGCGCTCGGCTTCTTGAAGCTCTTCGGAGGGGACGGCGGTCTTGCCTTTTGTGGCGGCGCGCTTGGCGAGCTTCTTGGCGCGGGCGTAGAGTCGCTGGACTTCGAGTTCTGTGGCGGGGGGGCGTTGGTAGTGCGCTTTGCGGACGAGGTTGCGTGCGACTAGGTCGGGCATTACTACTTGTTTGAGGTAGCTGGGCGGGGATGCGTCAGTATGGGCTCACTAGCGCACTGTTGGAGAAGTCGACAGAAAGGAGGGAAATAAAATGTCCAAGGAGAAAGGATGTAAGATGTAAAAAAGAGGGAAGGGAGACGAAGGCGGAAAGACGGAGGTATGAAGCAAGATGATGATGATGATGATGATGAAGGATAGACTCACGAAGTCGAATGGATCGCATGTCCCGGCCTCGGCTGACTCGGCGGCTGCTGCATAACCCTCTTCCCCTTTCCCAGCCTAACCGGCCGTTCCGCAGGCGCAGGAAACGGTTTCTCGGGGAACTCGATCTCGCTCCTATCGTATATTTCCTTACTTGACATCCCAGGAATCACGAACGTCTCCCCCTCCTCTCGGAGCTTTGCATCCTCCTGTTCCTTCTTATGCAGGAGCGCGAGTACGATCTGCTGAGCCGCCTGGGACCGGGTCACCTCGGATGAGAGGTCGACTTTGCTCCCTGGGATGGAGGGCAGCTTGAGGATTGCAGCGGAGACCCGAACGTGGGCGGTCGATGCGTGCGAATAGGGGTTGTGGGCGTTTTGAATGGCGTGTTGGATCACTGCTGCCGCCTTCGCTTCTGCGGCTTGCATGGTCGCGTATGCCGAGGCGTAGCGTTTTGCGGTTCTTTGGGGGAGGGTGGTCGCTATGACCGTGCGGGGGAGGGAGGTGAGTCGGCCATGGCGCAGCATCCTTTTTCCTATTACTACTCTTCACAGGTAGAGAGGAGAGAAGAGGAGGATGAGGCGGGGAGGGTGACGGTGAGCGCTCGAGGACGAGGAGGAGGAAGAGGAAGGCGAAAGGGAAATCTGGCAAACCCCGAACGGGAACAATTATCTTCAGGCTTAGGTAAGCGACTCAGGAGTCCCATTTGCACCGCGCCACATTAGCGCCCACACACAACGCGTCCTCGACCTCCTATTCCCCTCACTATCCATCTATCCGTTGCTACTGCACATCCTCCAGCGAAGCCAGTCCTCTGTCTTTGAAGAGGGTGGGACCAGAGACGTGGAAGGAGAAAATGTCGACCACAGACCCATTCAACAAGATACTCGATAACCCGCGATTCAACGCCCGTCCCCGAAACCCCCAACAAGTAGAGGACGGCCTCCGAAAACTGCGTCGACAAATCCTAATAGACGGGATACCCGACGTACGTCCCCCTCTTGCCTCTCTCTGGGACCATTGTATGAGATGAAGGTGCTGATTGCGTCGGGTAGGACGTAGCGGCGCATAGGAGACCGGTGATATGGAAGCTGTTTTTGGGGATTAAGCATCTGGACGGGGAGAGGTATTTGGGTTATGTGTCGAGGGGGCCTTGCGAGGTGAGGGAGAAGATCAGGAATGATACGTTTCGGTGCGTCTCCCCTCCCCCATCTCTCTCCTCCTTCCTTTCCCCCGGTAGCTGACAATGATCAATGGGCGCAGAACACTAGCCACCGACAAAGGTTTCAAATCCCGTGTCAGGGAAGACATGCTCGTCCGTCTGCTCGACGCATTCGTCTGGTCCTCCACCACCTCCCACTCCCTCTCATCGAGCACATCAACCCACTCCTCCACCTCCACCTCCTCAGACCTCCTCCCCCCTCCCCCCTCGTTCACCTACGTCCAAGGGATGAACGTCCTCGCCGCCCCCTTCCTCTACGTCCTCCCCTCCGAGCTCGAGGCGTTCGCCTGCTTTTCCAGGTTTATAGAGCGGCAGTGTCCGCTCTACGTTCAGCCGACGCTGGAGGGCGTTCATAGGGGGTTGAGGTTGTTGGATAGGTGCTTGAAGGTGCTTGATCCGGAGTTGTTTGGGTATTTGAGGGGGAAGAGGCTAGGGGCGGAGATATATGCTTTTCCTTGTGCGTATCCCCGTTCCTCCACACGTGTTCTCGCTCCTTTCTCTCCCACCGGGCTTCCCACTCACCCTTCGGCTCTTCCCCCTTTTCTCGTCCGCGCTCGCTCGCATACTGACGCGCATCCTCGCAGCCGTCCTAACCCTCTGCGCCTGCACCCCTCCCCTGCCCGAAGTGCTCCACCTCTGGGACTTCCTCCTCGCCTTCGGCGCCCACCTCAACATCCTCTGCGTCATCGCCCAGGTCCTCCTGATCCGGTCTGAGATCCTGGCCTCCCCATCACCTATGAAGCTGTTACGGACGTTCCCGCCGCTCCAGGCTAGGAAGGTTATTGGAGTCGCTGTCACGCTGGTGAGGGACGTACCGGGGGGGCTGTATGACGAGTTGGTGAGACATCCTTGGGAGATGAGGGCGTAGCGCGCACGGGGTCTCGACAGAGATGTCGCCTGAGTCCGCATTGTCGCACTGAGTACCGGGGTGGGCGGACCGCTGGAGCTTTTGCGCTCCTGGTCGCCAAATGGGACCTCTCTGTTCGGCAGACGGAGCGGAACGGACTGGAGTATTATGAGCATCACCACCATAAGTATACGACCACACGTTGTTGTACGACCATACGCAGTATAACCATCACCTACGTACATGCGTACATCTGTATATAGGTACATATCCACACACGCACACTATCATCGTTCTTTCATCGTTGGAATGTACATATGTCCTCAGTTCGGTTCTCTTTCCCGCCTGAACACTGGGGGACGCAGTACTTGTCCACACTCGTTCCAGCGAGAGGGACGATGTATCAGCACGTACGGACACTGACGTTGACAAGCAGAGTTGTCGTAGTTGCTCCTGGCCAGTTCCTTCTTCACGTAGCCTGCTCGAGGTCATAGACCTGTCAGTGAGCGGTGTAGCAGTAGTCTTGGAAGTCGAAGACGCGTAAGAGCAGACGGGGCGCTGCCCCGATCTGAGGACGATGATGACGTCACGCGTCAACTACGGACCTTGTGGAATATGATGGTTTCCCTCCCAAGTTTGTCTACGTGCAAGCATAGAGGGTAAAGAGAACTGCGCTGAAGGGTATGTCCGTCTCCTTGAGCGTCCAAAGCGTGTCGTACTCATCGTTATCGTTTAGTGTCGTCCGGATGTCCTGGTACACCCGCTTCCGCATAACAGGCCTCACCCTCACATCAGTCAACAACCGTCTTTCCTCCCTCATCAACTCCGGATCCCTCCCCGCGTCACTCAAGCTCACATCGACGTACGTACCCCAAGAGGCATGCGTCGATGTCTACCTTTCTTCTGCCGAGCATGAGAAAGATGGGCTGGGACCGGGACTGGATGAGGAAGGGATGTTGAGTTTGTCCAGGAGGATCGAGCGGCTCTTAGGGGCTGAGGAGTTTGTTTTTCATTCGCAGCATGCGCCGCAAGGACTCCCATTCTCGCCATCAACGGAATCTCAGGCTAAGTTGGAAGAAGGAAAGCCGCCAACGCTCGCGCAAGCAGTCTGCGACCTCCTGAAGCAGCAAAACCGCACCCTCGCCACGGCCGAATCCCTCACCGGCGGCCTCCTCGCCTCCGCACTCACAGACGTACCCGGCACGTCCGCCCATTTCCTCGGCGGGATCGTAGCATACACCATCCGCGCAAAACACTCTCTCGGCGTCCCCCCCTCCACGATCCAACAGCACGGCGTCGTCTCCCCTCAAACGGCCGGTGCGCTCGCAACGGCCGTCAAGAACCTTTTTGGGACGGATATTGGCGTGGGAGTCACGGGTGTCGCGGGGCCGGCGGAACATGGGGGGAAGCCGGTGGGGACGGTTTGGATTGGGGTTGATGGGCCTGAGGGGGTGGGGGTTGTTGTGGAGGAAGGGGGGGAGGTGTGTAGGGAGAGGGAGGAGAGGGATGAGACGAAGGCTGCGGCTGTTGCGGCTGCTTTGAATTTGCTGAGACGACAACTCCAAAAGGCTCAGAAGGGTAGCTGACTGTGTGCACGCTTGTTCTGCTTGGGGAGTACGATCCGACATTCAAACACTCAAAGATTGGAAATACTTGCATTCAAGCTCTCCCCTTGTGCTTATTGCTAGCAGTCTCGTCGGCGGTCCTCCTGGGGTGTTGCAATGTACAACCCCCCAGTAGTACCGCCGAGGGCCAACATCTCTCCACTGTTTACAAACGGCATTCAAACCAGCATGCATGCATCCATAGCTACAGTTTCCCTGTTGCAGGCGGTTGTCATTTGCATGTTTTTCCCGCAAGGACATGCCAAAGAGGAAGGGAAGAGGCTGCAAAGCCTGCGACTTCATGCCGAAAAGATCACCTTGCAGGCCGCTGGTATCGACAATATACCAGACAATAGTGTTTCGAAGTAAAGTATAAATATTGCAGTGCGGAGGACGTTCCCTCCTATCTGCGGGAAGCAGAAGGATAGTTCTCGCCCTCCAGGAATCCCAAGAAACCTCACCCGCTGCAGGCATCATAATCAACGCTGCCTACTTACTTCGGGCGTGTATCCAGCCCACGATGGAAACAACACGCAACACTTCAACCAATGACTAGACAGTGAGAGCTGGAGGTACGCGTCTTGTTTGCTGTGAACCACCTCTATCCCAGCGCACGCTGGCCTGCACATGAGCCAAATCCAGCAACTCGGGTTGCTATATTTGTCCGGATCGGCAGAGCACATGCCGAGTTTGTGGGACCTGCCGAGCACGCTTGGTGTTTACGTTTCTCGTTTCTGATGTCTCGGCACATATAATAGTCTTAGCAAAACATTAGGAGGCGCCGAGGAAGAGCGAGAGGTCGGCAGGGAGTCCGGCCGCTGAGTAGTTGTAAAAAGGTTAGGATAGTTGTTCACCCGGTTTTGGTATGTGCGTCTTGCCTTGCAGCGAGGAGTCACATTTCCGGTTGATCGCTGCTGGGTTCTGGCCGGCTTGCTCTGATCCATACAGTATATGCAGAGAAGGAGCATAATACGCGTATGTGGCACTTTCCAGCAACTCATGCTGTATGCCTGCTCAGACGTCACCTCGTTTCAGCACGCGCAAGCCCATCCATCCTGCGTCGGAAGAGAGAGGGGTAAACCTAGCGAATCAAATCTCCGGGATTGCGGGATGTGCGGATGTGCGCAAGAGCGGAGAGAAGGCGGGGACGTTGGGGGACGTTGGGCGGGGCTTGGCGGATCCCTAGCGCGGGAGACGTTATTGTTCTGTTTCGAACAACCGTTATAACACAGTAATTAACCCTGGAGCATGGCCTCTGGGACATCCTTCGTATCCCTTCAGAGTCAGGAGCAAACAGCTCGCTCACGTTCCACAGCCAGCCTGCAAGAGATGACAACTCGCAAAGCAGCGCTAGGAAGAAGACAGAGCTCGTACAGACTTCCGCGCGATTCTCGGCAGGGCGAGCATAACGTTAACGGTCTGATGAGAAGAAGAGCGGCACCAACCGGGTCGTCAAGCGGAGGAATTTCATTAGCGCGGGTCGGTCCCTGCCGAGCCTGATTTCTGTCAAACAGGACGGAAGGCATCAAACCCGTCAACCTGTCGAGCCTGTCAAAGTCAACGCGTCGCCTGCGTGCGAACCCGCGTCGAAGTCAAAGCCTTCCTTTGACCGCTACGGCCGGTCTGAGCGAGCAAAGTGAGTTGTATCGCAAGCCGAGTGCGTAAAACCTGGACGATGTACAGTTTTGTAGGTCTATGAATAGCCAGAACGGAAGAGCGTCGCCGGCCGGAACCGACCTCGGCACCTGTGCAACGGCGGGAGGAAGAGGGTAGGGACAGGAATAGATCGATCCCTACTGATGGGACGGTGTCGTCATCCACCCACTTCTCAAGCAGAAGCTTTGCTTATTCTCTTTGTTGCTGACTGCTGAATTCGGCGTCTGCTATGTATACATACATATATTGTGGGCGGTCTGGGAATGTTTTAAATGTCGCCATAAGGATGTGTGTGGAATAGCTCGGTACGACGGCACTAGATGGTTGGCTCTCGAAAGGCAGATGCTGACTGCCCGAGGAGAACCACCATCGCCGATCCGTCCTCCAACCACTTCGTCGCCAGAAAAGGAGAGCTTGCCGCACGAACAAGCGTCAACGTACCGGTGCTTATCACGAGCAAACCTGTCTGTAGGCGCACAGGCTCGGGTTTGACGGCTCTAGGGGACGAATGATGATCGATATGCATCATTAACCCAGTCATTTCCCCGTTTGATCGGGATTGCCAAGCCTTGAACCTCCAGAGATGGTGCAAGTCGAGCGCAAAGCAAAGGCGCTGGTCGGATGGTCTTGCTGTAGATGGTGTTGTCGCACCGAGAGACTCGGACACCGCCCTGGCCTCAGCAGGGTCGTGTCAAGTCAGTTGCCGGAGGCGGCAGGGTGCTGTGCTCCGGCTTGGTCGGCACAGAACATCGTCGTTCGTGGTTGGCGTCTATCTATGTTTTTCCGAGTGCGACAGCAGGCTGAGATGGGATGAGATGAGAGGGGAGGGGAAGATGCTATTAATATTGTTGGTGCGGCTGTGATTTGAGATTTGGGGGAGGGAGGGGAAGCATAATTAGACTGCGACCGACTGCGTCTGCGTGGTCCAATGAGGCTTTCGGCATCAAATAACACGCGCGACGCGGTCTCCGAGTGGATTGGCGATGAAGGGAGAGGAAGGGAGAACCGTCCGACACGGAGACACCCAACTTCCTTTTCTTACACGCCGTTTTGCGCCTTGTGCTCCGTGGTGCGGTTGCCGATTTCGAGGTGTTAGCGCGCCGAGGGTACGGCTGTGCATGTTCTTTGCTTCTGCCTTGTTCGCTCGTCGTCGCCCGCCTCTCTGCCGTTGACCCGCCCAACCCGCACCCGCCCCGACCACGCGCGCCCGCGTCCGCACCCGCTCTCGAATTGGGCACAAACCCTGTCCTTTCTCTCTCTCTCTCTCTCTCTCTCTTCACATCCCCCTCCTTTCTCCTCTTCATCTCATCCTCTTCCTCTCTTGAACAGCCAAGAGTCTCATCGCCCGCTGACCATCAAGCAACCAGCAGTATATTCTACAAAGGCTGAACTAGCCCCCACCGCTCTTTATTACCCTTCTTCCCCCCTCTGCCCTCGCTGTCGGCGGTAGCCAAGACCCCATAACAACGCCCCAACGCCCTTGCGACTCGCCCTGTTCGCACTCAACAGCGCGTCAGCACCCCTCTCCCTCGTCTTCAACACCAACAAACGCACCCAGCAATGCCCTGCCGCAAACTGCTCCTCTTCGCAGCCCTCGCGGCTTCCTTCCTCTCATCCGTATCCGCCGACCTCACCCCCATACGAAAGTCTGATGCTGCACCCCTACCACCAACAAAGCGCCAGTCCAGCACGCCCGGCCAGCCGACGAAGAGCGGGACACCGGGGACGTTCGAGATTGTCGGGAACTCCGGCGCGTCTGCTCAGCAGGTACGTCCCGTCCCGTCCACTGCTTATTTAGGCCTGTGCTACTCTCCCCGCACGGGTCTCCCGCACTGCGTGTATTCTGATGCTGACCCCCTCCCGTCCTCGCGTTTCAGATGTTCCTCGGCACACCGAACAAGATCTATATCCTCGACAAGACCGAAGCGAACCCCCTGCAAGTAAACGGTTTCCCGGCATGGGGGACGGAATACGATATCTCGACGAACAACGTGCGCGGGATGGTCGTGAAGAGCAACACGTTCTGCGCGGCTGGAAATGTGTTGGCTAATGGCTCGTGGGTCAATTTCGGGGGGAATCAGGCGGTTGTGTGGGGCGGGATTACCCCGACTGGGTTCTCGCAGACTGGGGGGCCGCCGTATAATGATGCGGATGGTGGGAAGGGCGTGAGGTGAGCTCTTCTTTGCGATGCTGGAAGTTGCGAAGCAGAAACTGATGCGTGGTAGGATATTGGATCCTTGCGATGATGAGACTTGCGACTGGGTTGATCTCCCGCCTATGACGACGCGTCGGTGGTATCCCACGATCGAGAACCTTGAGGATGGGTCGCTCATCATCGTACGTCCTGTTCATCTTCCCTGTATGCGCGTGCTTATATGCGCCTAGATCGGCGGTGACGAATGGGGTGGATACGTGAACGACGCCTCGCAAAACAACCCTACCTACGAGTTCTTCCCCTCGCAGGGCGACCCCGTCGGGCTGAACATCTTGCTCAACACGCTCCCGTGCAACCTGTTCCCTTTGACCTGGCTTCTCCCGTCCGGCAACCTGCTCATCCAGTCCAACTGGGCTGCAGAAGTGTTCGACTACAAGAATGCGATCGAGTATCCCTTGCCTAACATCCCGAACGCTGTGCGTGTGTACCCCGCTTCGGGCGCGACGGCCATGCTCCCCCTCACACCGGCGAACAACTGGACAGCGACGATCATCTTCTGCGGCGGGACAAACCTCGAGCCAGACCAGTGGCCGAACCAGCCAGGCGGAGCAACCTGGAACATCGCTGCCTACCCGTCCGACACGTCGTGCGTCAAGATCTCGCCCGACGTGTCCAACCAATGGGAATACGACGACGCGATCCCCGAAGGCCGCAGCATGGGGCAATTCATCATCCTCCCGAATGGCAAGCTGATGTTGCTGAACGGCGCGCAGCTCGGCACAGCAGGGTACGGCAATGACTCCTGGGCAATTGGTCATTCGTACGCCGATGAGCCCGTGCTCAGCCCGCTGATCTACGACCCCAACGCCCCCGCTCGCAGCAGGTTCAGCAGAGACGGCCTCCAGGCGAGCACCGTTCCCCGTATGTACCACTCCTCCGCCACGCTCCTCCCCGACGGATCCGTCTTCGTCTCCGGCTCCAACCCGAACCCGGACTACCAAACGAACGTCAAGTACCCAACCGAATACCGTACCGAACGGTTCTACCCCTCCTACTACTCCGATCGGCGCCCGGAGCCCGTCGGACTCCCCACTACTTTGTCCTACGGCGGACCATCATTCGACGTCCAGCTCTCGGCGGACGACCTCGCCAACACGTCCATCGCGAACTGCACAGCCGTCGTGATCCGCACAGGGTTCTCAACGCACGCAATGAACATGGGCCAACGGATGGTCGAGCTCGCCACGTCCTACACGGGCAACGCAGACGGCTCCGGCACCCTTCATATCGCGCAAATGCCGCCAAACCCAGCGATATTCCAGCCTGGCCCTGCTTTGCTCTTTGTGGTGTGTGGCGGGGTGCCGAGTGTGGGGCAGTGGATCATGGTTGGTAGTGGACAGATAGGGCAGCAGCCGGTGAGCGATGCGGGCGTCTTGCCGGCTAGCAGTCTGCCGGGGAGCGCGGCTACGAACTCTACTGCTGGCTCTGGGTCGAGTGGGAGTGGGGGGAGTGGGAGCAGTAGTGCGGCTACTGGGCTGACTGTGACGCTGGGTGGGGTGGCTTGGGCTGTGCTGCTTGGGGGGTTGGTGCTCCTCGGGGCGTCAATATGATCCCCACCGCCGCCCCTACTTACGTCCAGCCTTGCTCGTGCCCGAGCTGGGCGGGCGTGCACGCCCTGTTTCCCACCTGCATACTTCTCGACTCCACTCGACCCGACTCCATCAAGCATATATATAACCCGACCACTCGCCAGGTCCTGCATCAACCTCCACCTCCATCATCAATCAATCATCCCCGTGAACACTCAAGTTCTGGAAACGCTCGCGAGCCGAGCGTCCGCTCCTTTCTTATTTCTCTCCTTTCCTTCTTTCTTTCTTCTTTGCTTTTATCGTACGGACGCTCTTCCTCTAGAACTCAACTTCTTTTCATGTTTATTATCTTTTTTCAGAGTTCAGACGGCTTTCTGTTGAGCTCTGCAACCCGCTGGAGTGCTTCCATTTCCTACGCTCTACCCCTCTACCGCTCTACCGCTAGTCATTCCCTTCGAACCGAACCGATCAAGGACTCTCCCTCCCTTCCCTCCCTTACCTCGCTAGTAGGACAGGAACCCGCCAACCCTTACCTATCCAAGCACAGTTTGTCGAGCTGATGTGGCGCGTTATAATGACATGTGCATCTCCCACACGTCCCTCCGTGCCTGCATGCATTCATCGGGCTTCGCTCGATCGAAGGTCATATGGGAAGAAAGGTTCAAGGGTATCATGGCGTCATCTGAGATAGCCACAAATCTCCGAGTCGGCATGACGTGTGTGCCTCGGTCTGAACCACTTATTCCGAGTCCAACAATAGCAAGCAAAATAGAACGAGAAAGGGAAGGAAGGCTATTTGTTATTGGGTTTGTTGGGCTCGTACGTTTTTGACTTGCGTCAGGGAGGTGTTAGATCTGACATGGCGCGATTGGGAGGACCGTAAGGGTCAAGGGCTTGGTCAGCTTCCTCTTTTTCGCGGGCCGTTTTGTGTGCCACCGACCAGTAGTGACCTGCTTCGATCATCTAGGCTCGTATCATAGCTCTCTGGATGGGCTGCTGTAACGCCGATCGACAGATCGAAAGCCGCTGGGGTATGCCGATATTTGCTATGTTTACGGTGCTGAGCTGCGGGCGTTAAATCCGGCTTGTAATTCTGGATCGGTGATTACGCTGCACAGCGTATACTCTGGCCCTCTGTTCGCGGTGCCGTACGATTGGTCAACCTCGTTCTGCATCTCTAGAGGAAAGTTGGGACGCTCTCGACGGGTGGATTGTATCACTTCTGCTTCGGCGGGGCGGCCTGTGTTCGGCGTCTAGTCCGCGGCTTATTACCCGTCTGTGCAATCTCCGTTGCGCAGTCAACAATCTGATAAATGACGGCAACGCCCATAGCAAGCAAGGAAACGAACATCGCATTAGGCAAGATTGGGACTCTCGAGACTCCTGCGATCCTTAGGGCGATGCACCATCCATCGCAGGCTTTGTCAGGGTCGCACTTCCAACGATGAGAACCATGCGGTCCACCCCGCAGTTCCAGCAGGGCGTCGTACGAACCTGGCTTTGCCAGCCTGATCGTCCTTCCCACGGGAGGCCAGCAACCTATAATCCTTGGTAAGCTTCCTCTTCCCTCACGTGCACGTTAGCAATCTCTCATCCAGCCTTCCCCTAGCTCGGTGCACAAACCCTGACTGAACCCGCGTTGGTGGGCGGGGCAATGCAGGCAACGGGATCACGTGCCGTCCACGAAAAACGTCTTACCAAGCAACCTGAAGACTAGTGAATACCCTCGTTGTTGTCCCTTCTGTTGGACGGCAGCGACGGCGCTCGACTGTCATGGAATTGATCCCATAGAAACACTCTCCACGAATCAGACGCGAGGAAAGCGCCGGACTTTATTTGTTGCGCTGGGATACACTCCCTGCAAGACTCCTCAAGCTGTGCAGCCATCTCAGCTTGAGGTAGCCTCCTTTCGATCACCGAAATGATTGGATTGTATGCGCATTGGAAGTCGCTGCCTTCGCCCAGCCAGCGACGAGACACCCATGGTCGTTCTTACTAATCGGCAGAGCGGCATGCCAAGAGCTGGAATATCACTTTGGGAAGGAGGATGCTGCCTATAAAGGTCGGAGGAGAGAAAGGAAGTCTGTCTGCAATCTCCACCATATCAAGAAGCAGATAGCCAGCCAAGAGAACAGCAACATACGCGCAACCTTAAGCTCGAGAATATGCGCACTTTCAAGTCTCTCCTGGGCGCGTCGCTCCTTGCCCTGTCAGCTTCTGCAGCCGCAGTGCGCAGGGACAGCGCTCCTGCCGCGGCAGCGTACTGTGAGCCCAGCCCTTCTCGATCCAGCGCGTCCGACTGATTCACGAGCCAGTCATCAATAACGAGCCATCCGGAAACGAAGTTGTCGTTCTAGCGATTGACTGGTCAGGAAATGTCTCCTTCTCCAAGTCTGTTTCCACGCTCGGCGTTGGGCTACACGCCAACCTGACCGGGCCGGACTCCACGATCTCGCAAAACTCTGTGCTTGTCTCCGGCAACGTACGTTTTCCCGGCCACTCCTGAACCCGTGCATCTAGCTGAACTTGTTGGTTATAGTATCTCTTCGCCGTCAACCCCGGCTCGGACACAGTCTCCCTCTTCAGCATCGACGAAACCGACCCAACAAACATTCAGCTCATCGGCTTCCCCGCCGCCTCAGCGGGCAACTTCCCCATCGCGATCGCCGCGCACCCCAAGCTTCCCGTCGCGTGCGTGCTGTACGGCGGGGCGACTAACGGCGTGAGCTGCAATGTCGTTGATCCTGTCTTTGGCTTGCTGCCGATCGAGAGCTCGTGGCGCGGGTTCGAGGTGGCTGAGACGACTCCGCCGAGTGGGCCGCCAGGGAGCTTTGCGGATGTAATCTTTAGTGAGGATGGGAAGCATCTGTATGTCTCGCTGAAGGGCATGCCTCCTGCGGTGAACGGTGAGTACCTATAGCTGGAGCTGGAGTCTGGTTGCTGACGCAAAGGCCCAGGTACCCTGTATGCCTTCGAGGTTGACGAGCACGGTGTTCTCGCTCAGAACTTCACTACCAACACCGGTGGCCCAGTCGTGCGTTTTACTCATATTACTTGCCAGCGTTCGCGCTGACTTACCGCACTCGCAGCCCTTCTCCATCAACAACATCCCCGGCCGCCAAGCTATCTTCCTGACCGAAGCGTCCGGCGGTGTTGAAACATTCGACTTCACATGGTCCTTCTCCGACGTAACCGCCAACGTGACGCCCATAAACGGCAGCGTTGCGACCTGCTGGTCGTCCTACTCGCCCGCCACCGGAAACTTCTACATCGACGACGCCTCCACCGGTCTCGTCTCCGAGATCTCATTGGGCCAGTGGTTCAACCCAACCGTTGTCAAGCAATACCAAGTCGGAGCGACGAGTGCGCCCCTCGATAATGCTATTGCAACTATTGGTGGGCAGGAGTATTTGCTTGTGATACAGGCGGCTTCCACTTCGGTCAGCGTGCTGAAGATTAATGGGCCGGGGGATGCGGACATCGTCCAGCAGCTCGATCTGACTGGGGCGCCCGTCAAGCTGAGCATTAACATGATCGGCATGGCTGCTTGGTCGCCGTTCTGAGCTGGTATTCTCTCCTACCACCTGGACTACAGATAAAAATTTTTTCGTTCGGACTTTCTGTAATACAGTTGTTGTTCCCCATCCTCAATGCTGATAACTGCATGTTGGACACGATGAGTCGACTCGAAGCCCTCCGCGTTCTGTGGAATGTTCGGATCGAAATCAGAAGCCGCTCCACCATCCCTATTGATGCCTGCTTCTGATGACCCGCGCATTACGTCCATCGTCCCTGGTACGTCATCATCATCTTCCTCTCTTGCAGTGCAATATTTTCGCTTCCGCCGAGGGAACGGCGCACGATACGCTATTGTGCGCTATGCGTCTATCGAAGAGATGGAGAGAGGGGAGGCAGAGCCGAGGAGGAACCTGTACATTCCAGGGCAAGCGACATCCACACCAGCATCCCATAATCCCCCGTCCTCCGCTTTCGCTCAGCCTGCTCCAAACTCTTGAATCTCGACTCTTTACTCTGTCACACACTTACACTACCCCGCCGATCAAAGGGCGAACACTCACCCGGAATAGGCGCACTTGCGCCGAGAGAGGATGGATAGGGCGATGAGATACCCCGATATGGATGCATACCGACTTGATGTGGAACATACCGACGCCGATCATACCTCGACTGAGACAAACGATGAAACAACGCCGAGACAACAACATCTCGCTGAAGTAATACAACCGGCATACACCGCCGATTCAAGATATACACCAACAAGAGCTCGACGGTCGGAACCGGGAGCGACAGACTATCGCTATGTCGACGCCCAAGACTGGTGGACAACAAGCGCGTCGGTCGTCTTCCTCCCGACCGATGCGAGCTCCTCGTCCGCCGCAAGTCTGACGAGCATCGCAAGCACCGCGAGCTACACGAGTATTTCAAGCATCTCGAGTGCCGCGCAACCCTCGGCGAATGGCCAGGGAGCGGCCACACAGACACAACTCGTTGGCAATGAGGGGAGCTGGGGACTGCGGCCGACGACGGTGTACTCGGGTGCGGAGGCGGTTACGACTGCTACTCTTGTGCCGGAGATCGTTACTGCTTCGGATGGGAGTACGGTCGCAACCATCTTCTCTTTTGTTACCGCCGCTTCAGGAGGAGAAGGAACGCTTTACTCGGTGCCGATATCGACCGTCACCTCCGGCAGTTTGACGAGCACCGTCTTCTCCATTTCGCCTTCCCCGACCAGTACCACTGTGCCTGTCTCGACCATCACAAGCAACAGCTTGACGACGACGCTTGTATCCCCCTCACCGCTATCGATCACAACGACCGGCACGTACGTCCCGTATTCCCTCACAACGGACGGTACCGCTTTCCCCACCTCATCCTTCTCCGCCTTCCCCGACACCTCGCCCACTCCCACTGCCATAGGATCATACGGCGACCCCGATACGATCCCCGTCTGCGCCGGCCAAGGCTTGGACAGCAGGACGATCGGCGTCCTGTCCACCCTCGCTTTCTCCTTCCTAATCGGCCTCATTCTCTGGGGAGCATTCGCACTCCTCCGCCCTCGCTTTCCGCAGATCTACTCCGTCCGCACTTGGTTCCCACCTCCTTCGGCCCGGCCGCCTCCACTACCAAGCAACCTCCTCTCCTTCCTTCATCCTCCTGTCCCTCTCCTGCCCGGTGTTCGCCCAGCCCTCCGGAACCCGCAGTCACCAGACTTCCCATCAGACGAACAACTCGCCCAGCGCGTCCTTTTCCTCGCTCTTCGCATAGTCGCTGGCTGGTCGGTACTGGGCATAGCAGCAGCCATACCGCTCTACGTGGTCAATACGCCCTGCTTGAGCCAGACAGGGCGACAGAGCTTTTGGGGTGGGAGGCTGAGCACGTTGACGGATCTGAGTGTTGTGCGATTGGTGGAGCTGTTGGATGCCGATAAAGCCGGGAGCACAACTCAATATCCACCTGACCTGCCAACGACGGGCAGCACGACCTCGTCCTCCGTCTCATCATCGGCATTGGCAAAGAGGGCGCTACAATATCTTGCAAGGAGGGACATCCCGGGGAGCACCACCACCAACGTCCGCCTCCGCCTGATCATCCTTGTTCTCATCTTGCTCCTCCTGGCTGTCGCACCGGCATTGTACCACCTGCTCAGGGAACACGGCAAGCTCCTCAGGCTGAGGCAAGCGTTCGTGAGGGATAGATGTGCGGGTTTGGAGATCGGTTGGTTGGCTGTGGAGAAGGCAAGGGGGTTGGAAGGGATGGGAGAGGCGAGGGTTAGGAGCGTGCTTGAGAGGGTTGGGGTGAGGGAGGAAGAGGGAGCGCGGAGGCCGGCTCGTCACGCTGGAGCGGGGCAGGAGGCGGCTGTGGAGAGTGCGGAGGGTGGGACGACCCTGGAGAAGCCCGAGCGGGAGATAGACGTGCAGGGGGTGTTCACGATTGTCGAGACGACCCGCTTGCGGGCGCTTGTCAAGCGGAGGGATGTTGTGCTCCAGCAGCTGGAAGAGGCCGAAACGCGATATATCTTCTCATTCCGACTCGAGGAGCCTGGTGCACCCGGTCGAGTTGGGCGAGAGAGGGAGTCACACGAGAAGGCCGGCCTGCGCTACGCATCAGCAGCCGCAAGCCCTCCGCCTGCTGTCCGGCGCAGGCTGAGCAAGCGAAGTAAGCGCACCTCCGGCCAAAGTTGGGCATCAGCACGTTCTCATATTACCGCGCCGCACGACACCAGCACGCCAACCAGCCCGCACGCACGACTTGCCTCCCCCGCTCCACCTTCGGACTTCGTCGCCCCGTCCGCATTTTACAAGATCACCCCTGCTCCTCTTCCCTCCCCGCCTACTCCGCCCGAAGAATGGGACTGGAACCGCCAAGTCACCGGTAGCAGGTTCAGGGAGCTCATGCATCCCTCTGGCGAGCCGTTCGCCTTGGGCAGTCGGATCCGGGTTGGGGAAAATGGGCAGCTGAGAGTCGTCACCCCCAGTCCCAGGGAGGTGGACACCAGTGTAGGACCGAACGATCCAGAGGGCGAGAATGGACAGGAACCATGGGAGCTTGTGCCGTACCCGGATGACGAGGAGTACGAAGGGGGCGAGGACGTGGGCGAGAGTAGGGAGAGCAGTCCGAGGAGTCATGCGGCTATCTTGAGGGGTGGTGCACCGTCCGTTATTGCCAGCCCGCCTGGGGCGTCGGTCTTTACGAGACTGAAGAACTCGATCCGGCGCTTTGGGAGAGGTGGACATCGGAGGGATACGAGTGGAAGCGAGCGACCTCTCACTAGTGATCAAGGCGCTGGCGGAGGGACGTTCCGTGGTCTGGGAGCTGGACCCGCGACGGCAGAGGAGACAGCGCGCCTCAGCCCAACCGCTGATAGGCCGTTTCCGGCCAAGCCAGAGGGTTACACCCAACGACCTTCCGTCGAAGATGAAAGAGTTGATAATCCGCCTTTCCATCTCCGACCTGGCCAACGCCCGCTCTCCATGCTCTCCCAGGTCGACCTGGCTGGCATATATGCCGACATCAAGCGCGCACGATCAGAGCTCAAACTGCTCAATACGCAGATCGAGGAGGCGCAGGGCGAAGCATTTAGGAATATCGCGAAGGGCGAGAATGCCAAGGGCTGGATCTTGCTCGGGAGGGGGATTAGGTGGTTGCATGGCGTGCAGATGATAGAGGGCAGGAGCAAGGAAGATATTAGGTGGGACGAGCTGCAGGTGCAGGGGAGCGGGTTTGGGAACCGCGTTGGGTATTGGATGATAGTCGCGTTGACGGCGTTCTTGCTTGCACTTACCAGTAAGTCTCTATTGTCCGTGCTGGACACTCCTAACTTACGCTTTGCAAGTCGTTCCTGTTGCAGCGCTGGCACTGAGCGACGCGCCCGACTTTGCCCACAATTTGCCCTTCCTAAACGACATGACCCCAACCTCGCTGGGTCCGTCGCTAGCCATCACCCTTGTTCCAGCGCTGGCAGCCACCATGTTCGTGGCTGTAGCCTTAGCAATCGTCACATGTGCGTGCTGGCCGCTTTCATGTTCCTGCATCTTCTAATATCTTGCCCAGACTTCTCCCGGTTTAGCGGCTCGCCATCAGTCTTTGGCTCGCAGTTCATAGCGTTCAAAGCTACCTTCCTCATCCTCGCTCTCATCGCGGGCATATGGCTGATAGCTGCATCTGCTGTTCTCTTCGGTCTGGAAGCGTTCAATCTTGCTTGGAATCAGGCCGCGACTGTCGCCGACGGATCTATCTATATTGCCGTTCTCGCCTTGACGATCGTCCTTAATCTGGCATGTATTGCACCTGCTATCCTACTGCTCAACCTACCAAGGTTGTGGAGAGTCAGGTGGAGAGGCAAGAAGGCGATTACTCCCCGACAGCGTTTCAGAGGTACGGCTATCAAAAATGTACTCCACGCCAGGGCTGACTTTCGCTAGCTATGTATCCGCCTTTCTACAACTACGCCCATGCCACGAGCTTCTGCATCGTTGGCATCGTATTCGCGGCAGCATTCACTCCCCTTTTTCCCCTTATCGGACCGGCAATCGTACTTCTGCTTCTGCTGTCCGTTGTTGCCCATCGCTTCCTCATCGGCTATGTCTACCAACGAGGCGGTCAGACAGGCGGTCTTCTCGAGATCTGGATGATGCGCCGCCTCTGCGACCTGCTCGCGCTGCAGCCGATCCTTCTTGGTCTGCTCATGTTCAGTCGCACTGAATGGGCTATCGGAGGTGTCCTCATCGGGGTTGGTGCATTGCTTATCCTTTTCGTTGAAGTCTACGCCGCACGCAAAGAGCACAAGATGGACGGACCGGAACGGCTCAGCCAAAACTCCTTGCGCGCTCTGCACGCCTTCCAAGAAGCGGTGTCCGGTCGTCAACGAGAAGGAGCCGAAGCGGAAAGTCTTGTATCGGCTCGAGCAGGCGCTCCAGCCCCTGTATCCGAAGGAGGGACAGGACGACACAGGCGCGGCTCCATCGCTTCGATTCTGGACATGATGGCCATGACGCTCTCCGTCATGCCATCCAGCCGACGGTCGCAGCCCGTGCCCTTACCAACAGAACACATCGACGATCTAGTATCAACCATCAGAGCTGCCCATACGCACCCTGCCGCGCCCGAGAGCCCACCTAATCTTGAGGGGCATCCTACTCCGTTCGAGGATCCTGCCGAAGAGACGGCTGGATTGCTCTATCCTCCGGAGCTGCTGGCACCAGTCCCGATCGTCTGGCTGCCAGATGATGGCGACGCAGGCGTAGCTCGTGCTGAGGCATACGATTTGCAGAGATATCACGGACTACTCACCATAATCGACCCTATACCTCCAAAACCACGGACATGAACAGATGACTAACTAACGGAGATAACTAGGGCTCGTTACGATTGAAAAGACCAGTAGACGACTTTCTTCACTTGTAGCAATGGAACATTTTGGGGCTAGATAATGGTGTACATTTCCCGCTAATGACTGTATGGATAGAATTTACGGCTATATGTGATATGATTTTGGGCATGTAGCAGAAGACGTGAAGATACTCTGGGGCCCTTGGCGTGCGGTGGAGGTGACTCGGGCATGGTCGGAACCGAACGAAGCCGGCATGTTTCCGGGAGTAATCACGTTCAACTTCCCTGGTTTGTTGTCGCCTTGGTCTGTATATTCTCTAGCTTTCACCAGCGTTTCTTCCTGGTTATACCCGCATTCACGCTGTACATTCAGATGTCTGGCCCTAAAACTCAAAGTGTCCGCGTTTCGTCTTCAAAGGCAGCAGCAAGGGAGTCCGCTTCCCGCGAACCAGACCCCTCTGCACGATCAAAGGCGACAGTCGGCGCGCAGTCTGATCAAGGCCCTGGTATGTCATATCCTTCTTACGATACGTGCCAGCATCCTCTTCGCACGGGTAGATATTGACGTTCCCTAGCTCGTTGCTTCATTTCTCAACTTCCCGACGAGCTGCTCTCTTCAGTTTTCGAGCACGTCGCCATATCCTACGAAAGATCAGCAACCTCGCTTCCTGCCTTGTATTCTTTCCTCCGCACTGCCACGAGCATATGCCGGAAATGGTACACTGTCGCGATCCGGACACCGCGACTCTGGCGGACTGTTCATACACTCGGTCCTCAATGTCGCCTACTTCTGGAACGGAGTGGTGTGGTACCTCTACACCTAATATGCCAGTTGGAACCCATGGCGGACTTTGCGTTGGCACATCTCAATCGGTCCGAGCTAGAGGCCCGCATACAGTTCCTCAGCATCGCTTCACGCCGTGATTTCTATGTCTACGGATCCTCGCCCATGGATCTCTTCCATATCTTGAACGCGATTCCCCGACACATTCCCCTACGCGAAGACCAGAAGTTTCCCGCACTCACCGACGCGTCCCTCGGACCAGCAAGATTTGTAGAATTCGGCGATCTCATAACCTTCGCCTCTTGTGCCCCGGACCTGAAAAGGCTCCGACTACGAACTACAGCGTGGGCGTGGTATCCACAGACCACACTACCCCAAAATCGACGTAGGGCAGTGTTTCCGCAGCTGGAGGAGCTAGAGCTCATCAATCTGGGCATGGCGAACGCCGAAGAGGCATTGTATTTCTTTGACGCACCACGCCTTACTCGAATACTCCTTGTCCTCGGCGATGATGAAGGCTACAAACAGCTCGAACATCCAATTCAGCGCACTTTTCGAGGCACATCGCTCTTGGATCTTACTATCGACACCGGACATATCACCGTTGGCGATATCATCGAGCTCCTCGCATCCTTACCGACGGTACAGGAGCTTGGTCTATTCAGGCGGCCGAAGGCGACATACAAACAAAAGTTCACTGAGCTCTTCCACTGCTTCGCTCGGAGGGCTGA
Source organism: Dacryopinax spathularia (assembly GCA_037974965.1). Classification (NCBI taxonomy): domain Eukaryota; kingdom Fungi; phylum Basidiomycota; class Dacrymycetes; order Dacrymycetales; family Dacrymycetaceae; genus Dacryopinax; species Dacryopinax spathularia. The sequence continues at coordinate 2,581,421 of JBBPFI010000001.1, forward strand.
GGGCGAGTTCCCCATGCTCCCAAATCTGAGAACATTCGCCCATTACGATGTTGTCGTCTCTCTCGAGGATCTCCGGCTGCTTGTGGAAGCGCGAGAACATCATCAACCACCTGTGCAGGAGCTTGGATTCAAGGAGATCCAGTCAGCTTGGTATCTGGACAAGGACTTCAAATGGCTGAAGAAGCGCGTCAAGATCTTCGAATGGTCGCCAAATCATGTCGAGCAACAGTAGTTCCCCAGCACGCTCGGGTCACATCGATGTCAATTAGCCATCTTTGTCTCCCCGTTACATAGAGCAAGGCATGTAATATTAGTATCGTCTCGTACACGGACTCTTGAGTTTCTGCCGAGCGTGTACGAGCATCAAGTCGATAACATGGGATCTATCGACATGACGACCTAGTTCGAACGCCCTAAGCCCCAACGCGATCTCATCGATGTGGATCAAGCTCGAGCTGCACCGCCTAGCTGAAGTGGTTCGCCGCACGACCACGCAAGCCTCGCAGCGGCGTCGCCTCCGGTCATCTCAGCCCTCAGCCGCATGAAAAGCGTGCTTCTGACGTGTTGTCGGTACAGACCGCTATTGTCTGACTCGATCTCCTCTATCTCCGCACCAATGGTTTCAGTAACGGCAGCATCGCTTTTCCTTTCAACTGCGCTCCCGTTCCCCGCTTCTGGAGCCTGTATTACCACGCTCTGGGATAGTAAAGTAGCTCGTGCTGATCTCAACGGTAATCCGTCGTTTGGCACCTTAGTCGCTCGCGCTCGTGCGTCGGGAGGAGCGATGCACATGCAGAAGCATGTGAATCGAAGCTGATAAGCGCATGAATTCTGCCCTTCCAGTCACATGCGCTGCCACCTCACAATGAAATGAGTCCCATGACCGTTCGAACAAACCTTGATAACGGCAACGACTGCATCGCTTTCCCTGAAAGAGGCGCTCTGATACCAAGATTTTGGTTCGCAGAACCCTTTGTCGGCATCAGTCCACGCGCATCCGAAGCGAAACGAGGCTAAAGCTAGGAGGCTTTGATGCTCCACAACAAAGGGAGTCGCGTGTGATTGGCTGTGGGCCTCCCCCAACAGAGGCTATTCATTGTCAGGCACCACGAGAAGCAGCCCCTGTTCGCCTCCGAAGGCCATCCTCATGCCTCGCCGCATACCACATTCCGCCTTTAGGCCCCGTACCTCCCTCGCACAAGCGTATATAAACCCCCCGGTTCGCCCCTCTCGCAGCCCCTCATCCTTTCTCCTCGAGGGCCGCACTGGGTGTACAGCCCGTCGACATGGGCCAAGAGGTTAGCGTCTCAACTCCCTTGACTGACCGTCTTGCTCATTGCCTTTGCTATACGCTCCCCTCCCTCAGCTCTCCACTACCGCCGCTGTATTCAGTGAGTCACCATCCTTGCCTCCTACTACGAGCAGTCGCTGACATCATCATCCCAGCCACTGAGTGCCTCGGGCAATTCTCAGGGTGGACCGGGGTAGGCTCCTCTGGTAACCCTCCCCCTCGAGGATGAATAGGATTTCCGGCAACTGCCCGCCTGGTGGCTTTGGACGCAGGTCAGTCCTCCCTCCCACCGTCCCGGGGCGCCTTCGTCGGTTGCTCAACAGCCTGATCTATAGGACGGGGAGCGTGGAGCCATCCTCGCAGACCATCCGCCGTAAGCATATCCCTCTTTCGTCTCGAGCTCGCCCCTGACTGGTGTCTTCAGCTAAGTGTAAGATCGGCGGGGTCGTTCCTGTCGGCCATTCAAGAAGGCCACCGCGGCAGTCATATAACGGTAAGTCTGCGTGACCGTCCCTGGTGTGTCGACCGCGTCCCAACCCCCGCCAACGGATCCCAACTGGAGTGCAAGCTGTCGGACGCCGACCAAGGCAGAATCCCCAAGTCAGGTCTGAAACCTCGTCAAAACAACAACCAACATAAATACCGCTCGGAATTGCCCATGTCGCCGGGGCGACGACAAAAATTGGCATACTTCCGCCCGAAACGCGCATGTTGCACGAGCGAAGAAACAATCCGCCAAAACTTGCCCGAAACGGGTATAATGACGCAGCCACCAACAACCAAACAATCAACAGAAACTCGCCGATCTGTGTCGACAACGCCCCTAAGGAGTCGTCCGACAACAACCGTAGAATAGTCTTCCCTTTCTGAGATAGCTAACGAACAGAAACTGACCTACAGCAGCGACGGCAACCTGACTCCAGCCTTCGACCCGACAACAGCGATTTCGACTTCGACTTCGACCCCGACCCCGACCCCGACAACAGCGGCTCCGACATCGACTTCAGCAAGAACAGCGACGACTCGACTTCGACTACGACTACGACCGACATCGACTTTCGGCCTCGGCGGTACTAGTGGGGGGCAGTGGGGGTATCACCCCCACTGCCCCCCACTAGTGCGTTAGGTACATTTAGGTAGCATGTGATCAATGAAAATCCATTTATCCCTCATTCTGTGTGTTGTGTGTGGTAGTACTGCGGCTTTCTCTTGTCTGATGCCAGACAGGTACTGTTGTGCGGCGATTCATGCTGTTTAATGATGGTCATCCGGGCAAATCCAAGTCATCCGCGGAGTCATCTGACATGTGAGCAACTTCCGTGAAAAACAGTATTGATTGCACGGTCTGAGACGTCTTCGATCACGCATGGACTTCCCGTGGCCGCCCTTCAGAGGAAGCGAATTGCCGCAGTACGTCAACTATACGACCGAGCATAGGCGCACGCGAATTCACAGAAGTACACGAATACGATTAGAACAATGTTACACGATATTGCATGTTATGGGAACCAGGACCAGAACCAGGACCAGAACCATGTCGATATTGAATAATGTTTTTGGGTTTCGTCGGTTCGGAGTCGTAACAACAAGTGAAAGCACAAAGGTGGATAACAGCTAACGGGCGGGGCCGGACGACTGAAGACTGATACTGGTGTTGATGATGATGATGGATGTGGTGTAACGGCCGAGGATGAGGATGATGATGTACTGCGCGAAGGTCGCAGGGAAAGGAAACCGTAGTGAAACAAGAGTAAGACGCAGAAATGATTGGAAGCATGCAGTGGTTGGGTGATGCGAGAACAGTTGATGCGCATGGTGGTTGGTGATTGCGATGGTTGTCGTGACACAGAATGGTGCGGTTGTGATGTCTCATGATTTTGTCGTGAAGTGCTGCCAGGGTCCAAGAGACCGTCCCCAAGTCAAAGCATATGAAGTAAGCTTGCCCTTAGTGCGCGATGATCGTCCTGTCGGACGCGCTCGATACCAGTGATGCTCCTTCCTCGTAGTAGTTCCAGACACCAGCGGCCAACTTCTCCGCCATGGCGCGTTCTTTGCGCTCACGGAGCTGCTTGCCACCACGCTTGCCACGGCGCTTCTTGCTGCCAGAGCTAGCAAGCGAGGAGGTAGAGCTGCAAGGAGAAAGGCGAGAAGATGGATCAGTCGCAGCGCTCGAGGCAGTCGTAGCCGACGGGCAGCCAATGGACGAGATCGGGGAGACGCTGCGAGTCTCAGGCAGGGAGAGAGGGTAGAGCAGGTCGGAAACGGGACGAGTGGTGATGGCCTCCATCTCGTCAGCAGCAGGCAGGCTGAAATGGAACGCAGGGAAATCGGTAGGCTTCTTTTCCAAGCGAGGCGCGTTCGTAAGGTGAGCAGGCTGGAAGCGCGGAGCCATCGCGCTCAAGCGGCTCATTCCAGTCTCGCGCTTGACCACCGACTGATGCTCTCCACGGATCTGAATAGGCTTGCCCGTCACCCAGCCGGCGTTTTCCTCAATCGCATCCTCGACTTCGACCGGCGAGACGGTCTCGAGCGGCGCAGTGAGACTTTCGTCGTATTCGATGTCCTCGTCGAGAGTCCAGTAGTAGTCGACGCGGTCCTCCGTCTTCTCTGGCAGTCCAAGGTACAAGCCGCTACCGCGGACGAAGACGTTGCCACCCTCGTACCTCTGGATTGGAACGCCGGTCCAGCGCATATGACGGATGGCGCTTCCCTTCGTCGCTCTCACGGTAGGCTGCCTTTCGCGGGGTGGTGCGGCGTACAGCGGCGCCTTACCCTCAACGAAGGGCGATGCGAAAGGAGATGGGAAGATGGACGAGGCGAAATCGTTCGGTGTGGCCACGGTGGACTCGGTCATCATGGTGGAGCAGCGAGACATCGGAGGCGGAACCGGAGTCGCGCGACCGCTGGCAGGAATCGCAGCCGTCTTTGCGGGTACCTCGAACGGAACACTGGACCAGTGGGGACGAGGCGGCCAGTTGTGACCGAAGGACACGGGCTCAGCCGACTCAGCAAGGGCGAGGTCATCGTCTACGGGTGCATCCTGCAAGGAGATGTCAATATATGCGTCGTATATGCGCATATACAAGGAAAGACGCACCAATTTTTCGAGCAGGTTGTCCGGCATCATCTCCCAGACGTCCTCATGCGGGGCTCTGAGGCCCTTGGCCATCTCCCACTGCTCGAATGTCCAGTCCTCCTCCTCAACACCAGCGCTGAAGAAGCGCTGGGTGTCGACGACTGCGCCGCTGGCCGAGAGGACGTCCAGCTGAACAAAAGCGGCGGGTGGGATGCGCAGCACGCCATCGTCTGTGCCGGGATCGCAGCGAGCACGGAAATGGAAGTCGACGGGAGTGGAGCCGAGGTAGTGCCAGAACACGTCACGCATGGTGTCGGGCCGAATGGAGGTAGCCTGGCAGACGGTGCTTGAGAGGATTGCGGGGATGATATCACGGCTGCCGTCCCTGGAGAGTTTGAAGCGGAAGTCATACGGTGCTGGAGAAGCGGCGTTGATCTGAGATGACAGGAGGTGATAGAGAGAAGAGCGGATGAGCTTGAGCATGGCGAGCTCGATCTTGTGCACGCGAGCGCCAGCGACGGGGTACGCGGGGATGAGCTGCTCGATGATGGTGTGGGCGGCGAGGAGGGGCATATGCGGAATGTAGTGGGCGCGGGGGAGACGAGGCATTGCGCTGCAGGCTTCGACGCTGAGACGAAGGAGCTGATCGTGCGAGCGGTCGGCCATGACGTGGACCGAGGCAGCTGTAGATGACATGACTGTGTGATGACTGGTGTTGGAGCGGTCCTGGATGTATGTGGAGGGCAGTCCGATCCGGCGAACGGCGAAGAGGAGAATGTATGCAGTGGATGTGGTGGTTGGATGTTGATGATGAGATGGGACCGAGTGTGGTGGGAGAGGAGAGAGGGGAAAGGGAGAGAGATGAGAAGGAGGGAGGAGTGGAGTGAGGACGAAGTGGGAAGTGTGATATGGACAAAACGGGCGAAGAAGGGTGGGTGAGTTATATGCGCGAGACAAAAGAGGGGGGAAAGCAGCCCTTGCCTCTCACTCGAAAACAACAGGGGCGGGGAAGATTCCCGATCAGGCAGGATAGATCGGTGTTGGGTGGCCCAAGGAGAGGGGGGAAGAAGGGGGAGCAACAGCGAGGAGAAGCGATTCTTTGTCTCAGCGGCAGGGAGACAAAAGGCCACAGCACACCAACAGGACAATAGAGCGTCCCGCGGCGGTAGGTCCAAACGCTGGCGTTTCTGATCGTACCCCTCAACAAAGTCGGCTTCCAAAGTGTAGAGCGGATTCTTGGCAAAGGCGATTCCCCGTCTTCGTGAACTATCCATCCTGGCATCTCTGGCCTGCTTTATATATCTGAACGAGAATATCAGCTTCGGCAGCCGTACCTTGCTCAAAGGAACGCGTGTACGTACACGCATTTCCTCAGCCCTCACTCATTTCCAACATCATTTCACACGCACCCTTTCTCGGTCACCGGCGAACAGACATCGGAGCCTGGCCCGTCATCAGAGTGTGAGGGACATAGCGCCAATTTGGCACTATGATTGGCCTTGTTCACCAGACAGCTGAGGTGCTGCCGGCGTTGCAATGCGCATTGCACGCACCCCGCACAAGGCGCGAGGCCTGTGCCAGCGCGCTCTCAGAAACACGTGTACATTCCTCCGCTCTACTTCCGGCCTCGATCGGTCTACCAAAGCCCGATCGGATTTCAAGGGTCTTTTAGACAATAGGAGTGCGAGTCAGCCGCCGTCAACAACCGTCTTCTATGCTTCTGCCCATATGGGACCATGGGTATTAGCAGCAACTGCGCAGTTTCCGCCTCACTTGTTATTCGCTCACTCCGCTCACCAGCCTCGAGGCTTCCTCTCAGCTGTAGGGTTCTCCGCCGGTCTATCCTCTCTGGTCTTCTTGAGCAAGTGATCATATTCAATCAACCTTCTTCCTCAGTCCTCGACGGCAACATTCTTGGCCAATACGCATACACACGCTCTGCTTCATTGATCGGCTATATTTCTGGGGTGACGATCCAAGCTATGCGTGAGGCAGGTAAACGCTTGCACCTTGTGCCACTTTACAAGACACACGATCACCACTCCACACACTTCGCACATCAACAATTATCGCTATAGACTCGCCTCCTCACGCCCCATATTCCCCAGACTTCCCAAGCCTTCCCCAACCTCATTTCTCGCTTCTTCTCAAGCTGTGAGGCTCGGCGCAACGCGAGCGGCAACAATGGCAACGCGCTTCCTTCCACTCCTTGCCGGCGGACCTAGCAGCCCTGCTCCATCAAACCCACCCGTATCAAGGGGTCAAGAAACGCTCCGAATCGACATCTTCCCCTGTCTGACCACCTCGAACCTCTCTAAGAGGAAGAAGCAGGAAGAAGCCGGTTCCTACAGCTTTTGGCTTCTCCTGAGTGCGGCCAGGGACCGCTTCTCCGCCACGTGCGGCACAAAGGGCTCGTGCTTCTGATCTTTACCACATCTCTGCTTTGCTGGCGACTTGTCTTTGCCCGTTTCACCTCTCGCGGGCCGTCAACACCTCGGCAACCGAGCTCTCTTCCTGATCCTGCAGGTTCTCGCCTGCATAGCCTTGCTGGTTTCTTCTGGCGTCGGCGCAGCTAGGGTCTGAGCGACGTCATGTCCATATCTGGCGATTCTCCCGACCCTAGGGATACGCAGCATCAAGCGCTTACCCGACCGGGTTTTGAAACGTGCTGTATCGCCTGAGCCATACACAATAAATGCTGAAATGCGTCCACATTGACCTTGTCGACCATACTACCTCGCATTAGTCGTTCGAGAACATGGCTGGACATCTCCGACCGGACTCCAAAATACCTGCAGCTGATTTTCGCGCTCCTGCGAACCGCATCGGCCCAGCGTTTATTCCATCCACTTACATCTCACGGTCTCCATCGCCTCCCAGAACAGTACGATTCGCTGTCCCGCCGGTGTCAAGTGCACAGTCAGCTAGCACCGAATCGGAGTCCGCCTACGACTCAGCATCGGATGCGCCAAGCGAGCAGACTGTGCTCGCCGACGACGGGTTTGAGGATAGGGATGCGGAGCCTGAGACGCCTGTGCTTGAGACGACTGTGGCAGGCACGGATCCTCGCTTTGGGGTGCGGATTGCTCTCCCTGGGCTGGCACTAGCTGACCTCTCCCAGGAGCTCCGTCCTTGTGTTGCTTGTAGAGCCAGGTTCGTCGACCTACTGCTTACACGGCAAATCATAACGACCCGAGATAACATTCTGGACAGGCACCTTCGCTGCGATGGAGTACCGTGCACATTATGCGATCAAGCACAAGAGGGCACGGGTGAGGAGGTATGACGCTACCCCTTTCTTTCCTCTGTTGTCGAACTGAGGACGTGTATATCACAGTGCACTCCAACCAGGGAAGTGTTCCTGTACGAGTTAGCGCGTGTCACCCTCTACCTGACGAAGCGCATACCTGAACTGGAACGACTGAGGAGCTCTCTGTCTCCCCATCAATTTCTTCGCCTCATTGGCGAGGAAATGAGCAACGACCTTTACCGCTTCAACTTCCGCGTGCATAACGAGAAAACACAGTTGGTGGTTTATGCCAGAAGGTGTTATTACTGCCATCCCAGGTCCGCCCATTTGACTCATCGGTCTATTACTCAAGTAGCTCAAAGGTGGATCTTAGGAAAAGAGAATGCATCAAAGGCATAGGAGAGAAGCGATGTAGAGCATGTGCGAGAGAAAACCGGGTTGTGAGCCTGCCGTCGCCCCATATCTTTCTATGCACCCTCAACCATAACCAGTGCAAGAGGTTCGCCATCACCTTCACCAACTCGGACAACCGACTGGGCTCTATCGACCAGCTGTTTCGCACTCTCTACAACCAGCTCCTGCAGCTCAAAGCCGATGCCAAGCATGCCTCGAAATCACACGCCAATGAGGTGGATGATAACCCACCTGTCCGAGTGAGTCGCCCCCATAATACGCAACTCCATGCCAGCTGAACAGTACACGACAGGGCTCAACATTTGCGACCTCCCCGCCTGTCTCTCTCAACCAGGAGGCGAGTCCGTTGCCAACATTTCCCTGGATGGCGATTTTCGACACGTAAGGTGTCTCCTGTGCTAAGCTTCCCTCAAGCCTGACGAAAGGCGATCAGTGCAATCACTCAAACTCAAGCTAACGGAGTGAAGGATCTCACGCAATTTACGAAAATTCCAGACAGAATGAAATGTAATAGCGGAGGATTCGCGGACGTCTACACCGGAACGCTGACTATCAAGCTGGAGAGCCACTCTCTCGGACTGGAAGTGGCCATCAAGTGTCTACGGAAGAACAAGGCCGAGGTGGCGCGGATAGACTATGTATGTGCTGTTGTTGGATGCGCACTGTTAAGCTGAACCGAGTACAGCGGCGAGAGCGAGAGATGACGATTTGGAGCAAACTAAGACACCCCAACATCCTCCCTTTCTTAGGGTTCTCGGAGGTCGAAGAGCTGGGCCCATGCTTGGTTTCACCTTGGATGGTAAAGGGGGACGTGCTCAGTTACATCCAGAAGACGGAGAACGCCGACAAGATGCGCCTTGTCAGTCTCCAAGTTGCTTTAGAGTGACGTCACGTTTATCCCTCAGCCAAGATACGAGGCATCATCCAAGGACTTGCCTACATGCACACGCAAAATCCTCCCGTCGCCCACCTCGACATCAAGGGGGTAAGCCATATCTTGCCACATCTGAATCTTCGCACTGAACAGTAACCCGCTACAGGCCAATATTCTTGTTTCAGACAATGGAACCCCGGTCCTATGTGACTTCGGCCTGGCCGTGCTCCTGGATCCAGACGGCGCTGCTGGGACGACGACCTCGGCTCAGCACGGTTCCTCCAGGTATATGGCACCGGAACGAATGCAAGCCCAGAAATTCAATATGACGCAGAAGGAGGCCAGATCGCTCGCTGCAGATATGTTCTCGTTTGCCATGACTGTAATTGAGGTATGATCCTGCAGAAAGCAAACCAGAGTTCGTCTCACCCCCTGGTTTAGATCCTCTCTGGTGACGTACCGTTCGGGTCTAAGGTCGCGTCCCTCAACGCCGCCCTCAAGATCATGGATGGCGAACGCCCTGAAATCCCTCAGATGTATCTCGATGACCGGCGATATGACAACTTGGTCAATGCGATCCGCACATGTTGGGCGACCAAACGAGAAGAACGAATGAAAGCGGAAGAGGTTCTTGAGATCCTGGCGTAGTTTCCATTGCCGTCCAAATCACCTGTCTCTTTTCCGCCTGCATAGAACATTGTATACTCCTTCGGATTCCTTCATACAATGGCTGACGACTTGTGTACTAATAAACCGCTGTTCAATGGATGTTCTCTGTTCGGACCGCAAGTTCATGCCACTACCAGCCTTGCTTCCACTAAGCCACCGGTCCCAGTCAACTGAGCGAGCATGGAGCAGGCAGACTTCGGGGATGCGGGCAGCACACAGTGGCTTTGGAAACCATTTCACTCTGGCTTTAAACGACGTGGTCGGCTGAATTCCGATAGTCTCGGTAGTATAACAGCCCCTGCGTCTATTTTGCCATCGGTTCGGACGATGGCCAACGGGAAAGTGATGCCGAAACCGTAACCTGCCGGTCGGTATTGCAAGCAATGATGTTGTAAGCGTCGATAGCTACACGGACGGTCTATCCTTGCGGGCGAAAACGCGCCAGATCGTCTTCCTCACGGGCTCGACAGCAGCGCGCGAGAACCATGGCGACAAGTAGAGTGACAAGCCAATCCGGACGGGCAGGATAGCCTAGAACCCCGCCGCCAGCATCAGCCCCAGACGTACACAAAGAAAGCAGAGCCAAATCGCGCACCTTTGTCAGCCCATAAGCCACCACGACATTAGCGACATCACCTGCTATCTCCGTCCCCACCCTCTCAGCCCCTTGTCCGCCTTCCCTCCTCGCCCTCTGCTCCTCTCTTAACCTCGCCCTCCCCTCTTTGTCCAGCTTCGGAAACCCGAACAGGCCATACCTGCTCCCAACGCGCTCTGCCATCTCCCCTCCCTCCTTCGTCCACCTGCGCATAGTCTCACCAGCCCAACCCTCGCTATGCGAAGCCCCGTCTATCGTTGTTTGTCCTATGCCTAGCCAGCGGGAGGCGAAGAAGAACCCGAAGAGGGGGAGGACGGCGGTGAGCTCGTGTAGGATTCCGAATGAGACGAGGAGGGAGGGGAGTGGGGTGCCTGTGCGCTGGGAGAGGCGGGTGAGGTATTGCATGTAGGGGAGGGTGCGTTTGGAGGCTGGTGTTGGACTGGAACCTCCTGCCGGCGGGAGATCGGGAGGCACGGAGTTTGGCTGGGCAAAGCGCCGCAGGTTTGTTGGGAGCATGCTAGCTGGATTAAGATAGGAGGGTTGCTATACAAGATGAGATGTTATGGGGGCATGAGGCGCTGGGAACCATCAGACAAGCGCCCAACAACATCAGGGTTTCCCCGCATTCCACCAGCCGGTTGACGTTCGCCGGCAACTTTGTGATTGTCCAATGTCCAAATCACACAGATCCCGTGCACCAGGCGCACTACATATTCAAGCAGACAATTGTGACTCCCAAACCCGAAGTAAACCTAATCCGTCTTAACCTTCTTATCCCAAAGCGTCGTAAAATCAAACTGGATCCCCATCAGCGCCTGCAGCCCCCTATCCATATACTCCTTCTTCACATCCTCATCCGGCGACTCCATAGCGAGTCTCATCTCCCTCAGCACCGGGTCTGTCTCTCCGGCCTTTTCGGGGTCTTCGGTGTGTAGGCGGACTTTGTTTCGCGATGAAACGGGGTTGATTATGTCTTCCCAGATCTTCTTGCGGATCCGGGAGTAGTCGTCTAGGATTGAGGGGGAGGCTTGGCCGGTGAGGATCCCTTCGAGGCAGTCGGCCAGGCCGCCGGCGTCGCATAGTCCACCCACAAGGCCCATGCCACTGCTCAATGTGTCAGGATCGAAAGTTCATACCTGCAGAGTTGAGCGACGCACCCGTATGGATTGCATACATGCGCCGCATCCCCTGCGAGCGTCACCCTCCCCACCCGGAAAGTCGGCGCACACCTCTGATGCAGCTTATACGGGCTAATCATCTGCAGATCATACTGCAGCGGCCTCGGCGCATCCTTCGGGAACATAACATCATACTTCCACGGCTGGCGGGCGATATACTCTTCCCTTGTCAGCCCCGGGACCTCGCCGTACGAGCAGCGCCAGACGCCGCCTTTTGCCACGCGGCAGATGAGAGCCCAGTGCTCGGGGTGGACGATGAAGTTCGAGTCCCACATCCCGTATTTCTCGAACGGGAAGACGACGTTGGTCGCTACGACCATTTCTTCCCATGTGTGGCCTTCGAAGGGCAACTAGGTCGCACCGCACTCACGTCAGCACACTCTCCTCCACTCATAGCAGAAGGCAAGCGCACCCCAAGCAGCTTCCGAACCGTGCTCCCAGCCCCGTCAGCCCCCACGACCCAACTCCCACTAAACACCTTCTCCCCCTCGGGCGTCTCGATCCTCACCCTCGCCTCCTTCTCGTCCTGCTCCAGTCCAACGACCTTGTGGTTCCACAGCAGCTTGACCTTATCCCCATACTCCTTCAGGTGCTTGCAGATGATCAGACCGAGCCGGTGCTGGTCGATGCAGACGGCGCGGTCGGAGTCGTCCAGGTCGCGCGAGGGCATGCCGGCTATCGTTCGTCCATCTAGGGTCTGCCAGCGGACGCTCTACACAGGACAACCATCAGCACTTGCTGTCCAACCTGCCTTGCCCCGCCCTGCCGGCTTGCGGTGCAAGAGAGGGAAGGGGAAAGGAGAGGGAGGGAGAAAGAGGACGTACGCCGACCATTAACCCCTCCTCCCGACACTCGTCGATAACACCCGCTTTCTTGAGCTCCACCACGGCCGGCCGGGAATAGTAAGCCGCTCGAGGAGAAGTGTTCAGCTCGGCGTCACGCTCGAGGATCGTGACGGGGACGTTGAGCATCGCCATCCTCAGAGCGATGAGGAGACCGACGGGGCCGGCACCGACTATGATTACCTGTGTAGGGGTTCAGCATATTACGAAGCTAGTACCGGGGCTTGGGCAGGTGGTAGGGAAGGTGAAGGATGGATGGAGGGGGCACGTACGGACTGCGAGGGGTCAGCGGGGACCTTTGGGTGAGGATGGGCGTTCCCGTTGGCGGGGATGGGGGCGTGTCCATTTGCACTGAGCGCGCCGAGTCCGTTGACAGAGGCGGTGAACATCTCCTTACGCTAAGTAGACGATGAATGAAGACACGAAGCAGCGGTATGAAGGAGGTCGAGGAGGTCGAGGAGCACAACCAGCTCGCGAGCGAGGCATAGTCTTCATGCGAATGTATACCTCCCCGCCCATCTTCGCCAAGTGGAGGATCCTCCTATCCCTCGGCACCTAGGCAGGGCAAACCTGTCATCCCTCTCCAGCCGCCTACCGAACCAAGCAGGCTGAACAGTCCAAACTGAGTAGGATGGATGAATAGTATGCAGCGAATGGTTGACACCTGACGCCAAAGTGGGGGACAGCACGTCCATCCGCGGGTAAACGTTTTGAGGGACTCTTTTGGAGGGGACGCGCGGAATGCGGGGTAAATGAGACAGTCCTCCTCAGGATCGGCTTGTAGGGAAGGATTGTAATCTAGTAGTAGCCTGTGCTTGTGATTTGCGCAGGATTTAAGATTAGCACTGTGGTCGGCTCCGAGGAGGAAAGCGGTGGGGAAGTAGCGAAGTAAGGAAGAAGGGGAGAAAGAAGGGGAGCTCGTGCAGTGGTTGGCATGCCAACCCCACAACCGAGCCCCAGCGAGCAGGAGAATCACAGCAGTGATAGCCACAACCATACTGATAATAGCAGTCCAATAATGGCCGAACAATGATGGTTGCTCCCTCGGATGTTCAAAACTTGCTGATTGTCGTGTTGGATTGTCTGATCGGCCTATGATCATAGGCTGTTACGATGATCGACCGAGATGTGCGGTTGGGCGACAGGATATCGTTTCACCCGCCCCGAAGTCGTTCATCGCACCTTCTTACGCGCTTCAGAAGCACTGGCCGAGCATCATCTTTCACATTTTCCAGTGATCACACTTGCTAAAAATCGGATAGAAGCTCCCAGCGCATACATAGAAGGAAGAGAGAAGAGGGAAGTTATCGGGAGGGAATCGAAGGCGTGGAATGAAAGGCGGAAGCAGAAACGGGGGAATGGGGTTTTGTTATGCGCGCGCGGTGTGCGGTGTGTGCACGGACGGACAATCGAACGGGTCCCCAATTCGGTTTGGATCGCCGTTGTCGGCGGTCACTTGTCTGCTCATCGTCCCACTCTACTTAGACAGCAACGACGACGACGACGACCAGTGCGGGTATAGTCAACTTGGACAGCTCCTGCCGCTGCTGAAGAAAGAGGCAGTATCGACTGGATCGTCTGTCTGCATATCCGTTTGACTGCTTGGCTCGCTTTTGACCGCTCTGTCGCTCAAGCTTCACTCTCTTCGTCTCTTCGCTCTCGACACTCTGAGCTTGTACACTACCACCTTCGACAACCTCAAACGCCGCAAGTCGGCTCCTCGACACCCCTTCAATCCTTCATCCCTCGCACAGGACGTCCTCTTCGCTCCCTTCCAACGCGCATACATCCACCCCGAACCGACCGTATCGCCCGCTGAAGGACAATGGACCCCCGCGCGTCCGTCCTCCCCAACTGGGCACTCGAAGTCCGTTCCTCCCACCTCGACGTCGACACCCCTCCACTATCATCATCGGGGTACTCGACCGCCCAGTCCTCACCTACCACACCGATGCCCATGCACCCCGTCCAACAACCCGAGGGTCGAGCGCACCTAACGCCCACTCAGCCGCTGAACATCGCCCGCCGTGGGATGGGCGATGATGGCCGAGCTCAACTACGCGAACGGGACCCGCTTCCTCCGCCTTCCGGGCTGCCGCCTCCGCCGCCGGGTCAGCAGATCCCGACTGTGAATGTTACCTCGCAGCGGTCTACCGCCGGACTACCAGCAACCACGAGTGCGGTCCCTCCTCCCCGACGAGCCGCCATCGGGCTAGGCATCATGGGTCCTCCACCCCTTCAAACCTCTTTCTCTCCCAACCCACAAAGTCACGGTCAGGGTCAGACTCAAGGTCAAAGTCAGGCCCTAACACCGGTCGACCGCTCCCTCCTCTCCCCCAACTCTGCCCCCACACCCACCTCCGCCTCCCCAGGAGGAACAACGGCAAACGGCGAACGTCGCCCGACGCGCCCATCGTCAAAACGCGCTCTTACGGCTGCGCTCCAACTGGCGCAGGACGCGGTGGAGTATGATAGGTCTAGCGAGGCGCAGCGGGCGGTGGACGCGTATGGGAAGAGCGTGGCGCTGCTTAGTGAGGTCATGGAGCGTGTGATGAGGGGTGCGGAGGAACGGGAGAGCAGGGGAGCGGGAGGAAGGAGGAGGAGCGTTGTGGCGAGGGATGAGGAGGTTAGAAGGTTGAAGGCTATCGTACGTCCCTCTTCTTATCTTCTCCGTAAAGCATACGCTAGGGCAAAGCTGACGATATTGGGGGGCAGCACGACACCTACGCAGACCGGATGCGTATCCTCTGTATCCTGCACTCTATCGCCCCCTCCCCCTCGCTCCCACCACACGTCCAAGCCCTCCACTCACCAACCTTCCCGCCCGACATATCGCCAAACCCTCACGCCGTCGACCAAACGCCAACTCAACAACCTCCCCCTCTCCATACACAGCAGCCGCATCAGACGATAGCGAGGCCAGAGAGTCAGGATGGCATCTCGGCTATTGGGAATACGTTTGTGAGCTTGGAGGAAGATGATACGGGTAGTATGCTCGATACGCCTTCTCGCACTACGCATAGCACGGCTCTTCCCGCTCCGGCTCCGGCTGCCACACCAGCGCCCGTGCAAGCGGCTACTCCTGCTCCTGCTCCTGCCTTGAGTGCACAGAGGCCAGGCCAAGGGTGGCATACCCGCGCTCAGTCGAGCGGCACGTTCCCGCTCGCGTCGTTCCTCAACCCTACCGCTCCTGCGCCCGTCGCGCCCGTCCAGCCTGAACGGCCGTCCACAGCTCGTTCGGGATCGTCGGCGCCCTACACGCTTCAGAGGTCGGACTTGCCGCCTGCACGCCCTCCGCCTGTGGTCGGGTTGCCCCCATTACCTGCTGAAGCAGCCGGTGGCCCTCCTCCGTCGCGGGATGGGCCTCCCCCATCTCGCGAAGGCCGAGAACCGGGCTCAATCGCGAATCGAACACCGCCCCTTCATGGAATAAGACAACAACGCTCTCTCTCCTCACTCCGGCAAGTCGCCGAACGGGAGCGCGACCTCCCCGAGCGGGACAGCCCCACCTCGCCTACACCTAACACATTCGGAGCTGGGTCCTCAGCAGCAGGTGGGAATGCCAGCCCGCCAAAGAGGCTCACTACGCGTTCGGCACGCAGTTCTAGCCTCAGCTTGAAGAGTGGGCCTCCTCCGCCGCCTGTGCCTCCTCTTCCTCCCATGCCGGGCGGGGTTGGCTCGCCCCAGCTCTCTTCAGCGGGAGGGTCACCAAACCTCGCTAGTGGTAACTTGGTTGCACCTTCCACAGCGCACGGCTCGATCGCCCAGCGTCGTCGTGGCGGTGGAGCAACCCCCTCCCCCCAAGCAGGGCAAAACGGCTTCACCCCCCTCCCCAACATCCCCGCCCTGCCAACAATCAAGCTCCCCTCCGTCCCCTCCGGCCCAGGCACACCCATTCTCAGCCGTCCGCAGACCCAGCCAGCACCAGGGACGCAAAGCAGTCAAGCACTCCGGATTCCCGGTCCTGCCGGTTTGGGGATCGGGACTCCTTCCTCCGGCCCAGGCAGTCAACAACAACAACAAGGCCGGATGCGCGCTGTTTCCCAGCCTGGAGCTAGGCCTTCCATCTCAGGTATACCGGGCACAGCGGGTGTACCTGAGCTGCCGCCTATCAGTTTGAGCCGGACTGGGTCGAGCAGCGCCCTTAGCTCGGTGGCTACGACGCCGCTGCACGCGAATCTCAATCTGCCGGGGAGCAGTAATCTCAGTATCCCCAGTACGCTCGGTACGACCCCTGCCGGCTCGGGCCAGCCAAGTCCAGTGCTGATGGGAAGTGGAGGGCTCACAATCACGCCCTCCACACCTCAAGCAGCGATGATACTCAACCAGCCTATCGAGCGCGAACGCGAGCGGACCGTAGGGGCTAGTACGATCGGCGGCTCAACGGTAGCAGGAGGAGGGGGACAGATGACGGTCCCACTCTCTCCGCTGCCGATGCCGAACGACTTGGCACTTCGGCCGTTCCATATTATGCGCAGTCTTCTGCTCTCGATCCTCCATCCGCCTGGGTTTTACCTTACTCCGCGGCTGTTCATCCCTACCACTCTCTGGTCTCAGGGCGGCGCGAAGCTCGAAAAGCTCCCCCAGAAGACCAGTCTCCTCCTCACGCTAGGCGCAGCACTCGAAGAGCTCCAAAAACAGTCCGACGAGCGAGAACGCGAGCGCCGAGGTGGTTGGGCCGCCGAAGGCGCCGATGGGGAAGAACACTGGCAGCGCGCTCTCGTAGAATGGGAGAAGGTCTGCGAGAGTATTAAGGAGAGTACGAGGGGGAAAGGCGGGTTTGGGGGGATCCAGCAGGCTGGGCAAGGGAAGACTGGTGGTGGTGGGATTGGATGGGGGAGGTTGGGGAAACAGTGGGAGAAGGTCACTAGTGGGAAGAAGTGAGTGCTAGCTGACTTGGTGGAAGTGGTTGGGTTGGTGCTGATGGGTTTGTAGCTTGGACTCGCCCGCTGCGTATGTGCAGAGCTTGACGAAGGTCTTCCAGGCTGCCCCGGTGATTGGTAAGCGCACCCTCAGCAGGTGGAGAGGACTCTATGACTCATCTCGTTATTGCAGAAACGCACCTCCGTGCCCTGGTTAGCCCCAACGCACCCAGCCCTACCGGTCACCTGCCGCAATACGCCCACCTATCCCCATCCCAGCGCTCCGCCCTCGAGCGGCGCCTGCGCAATTCATCAGACTTTTTCGCGACCACCATCGTCCCATTCGTGGTACGCGACCTCGGTCTGCTGATGGAGAAGTACCTCAAGAAAGGAGAGAAGTGGTTAATGGAGTGAAAAAGCGCGCAAGAAAAGAACGCGCCTGGAGCGCTAAATTCTAGCGATCGGCGCTTTCGAGACTTCTGTTCAGCAAGCAAGCACATATAGAGACAACGCAAATAGTACTTTCCCCAGGATTTCCCGGTTCGATTCCTTTCAGTTTCTTACTTGATTGAGACTTGCCTCATTTGTATGACCGACCATTCGTTGCAGACCGGGATTGTTTTCGCACTCTCTTTCTTTGAGTCGTCTCGCTTCGTCTTGTAACGGGCTTTGAAGAGTTTTGGAATGGGTACAAAGACGTTCACATGCCCCCGTTTCGGTGGTATTCTGCTGCTGTAGTTAAGGTTCTGGGTTCTACTACTGTTGAACCTTGCACTGAACCTGGCGTTCTTTACTCTAGTAGTCAGAATACCCTTGGCTACAGCTATAGTGCGTGAACGGTGCATGCGGCACGGCCGATGTCTTCCACGACACATCTTCAGACTTCGGTAGCTCCTGCCTCTCATCAAGGGGCATCAAGGAGTTGGGACGACTGAGTCAATTGGTCCGTTTTCGCTCGCCAGTCGCGATGGACTCCGCTGATGTGGCCGACAAACAGTATACGGGTACGCTGTCGCATCGATTAACTTTAAGGGCCAATATGCTTCCACGAAGTTCCCGGATACGAAGGTTGGCAAGGATCAGGCTTGCTTAGTTTTGGAGACTTTGGAGTGGTGGTGCTAGGAAGTCTAGTCTTCATAAAGGCAGACCTGCTGGAGGTGAGACAGTTCAACTACACTTGCCGACGTGGCTCACTTGCACGGACACGGGAGAAGCCTTGAAATGTGGGCTACTTTTGCTTCTCTGACGCGATGACTCCCACTTACCGCCTCCTATTAATATTGGAGGCGCTGGTCAGGTCCTGTCTCTTTCTTTCATACCACCAGCATGCTGCCAACCAACTTCCGTCAGTATATCGAGCCAGGATCGCCGTCGCCTTTGCCCAACAGCTCGTCACCTGCAGACCCGACAGGAACAATGCCTGTTATGTCGTCGAAACGTACTCGGCCCTATTTTCAGTACTTGACCCGCCTCTCCCAGCGCACGGGCATACCAAAATCTTCCCTTATTGTGTCCTTCGTCTTCCTGCAAAAGTATGGCCGCTATGGTTTCCTTACCGCGGGTTACTGTGTTTCCCACTCGCTCGGCATCGGAGAGGCGACGGTGGACTGGGCTACGAGTCGTGGAGGCTTGATTGGGGGACTGATGTGCAAGTGGACTGCGTGTGAGGACTGTCGAGCAGCGACGGTCGATCGGCGTTGTTCAGGTTCCGGCTGATGGGCGAATCGGAGCGACTCCCAGTTACAGAGGGAGTCGATAAGGCGTGATTTAGGCGTGTACGAGTCGTGTGTGATTCGTATATAAAGTAGTAGTCAACAATGAGCATAACATTCCCCTTTCTGCCTCTACACGTCCGCGTCGTACTCGACGTGGGACCTAATTACAATAGGGCCGGTCCCCTAGGGACTTAGGCGTACATCCTCCATCACAACGCCCCCCTGTGCGCCTGAAGGCTCGGTGGGGACCGGTTCGTCCCCCGGTTCGACCATGGGAACGTCAGCGTCAGCAGTTTCGAGCAGGACGACGCTGGAAGTGAGGGCGTCGGAGTGGAGCGACGCAGGAAGGGAGTCGAGTGACTGTGTGGGGGCCAGGGAGAGAGAGGACGATTCCGCGGGTGTAGGAGGAGGAAGAGGGACGGTGCTGGGATCTGCCGCGAGGCTGGGGCCAGCAACTGCGGGAGAGTCGTCTTCTTCGGCCATGGCAGCCTCGTGCTCAGCGATGGTGAAGGCTTCGTGTGCGAAGCCGAGGGTGCGTGAAACTTGGGCGTGGACCCATTCCTTGTATTCAAGCATCTCGGCGGACTCCTCGTCGAGGGCCTTGGAGACAGTGCGGTCGTGGTCGGGCGGAGGGTATCGACCGTCCCAAGCGTCATCGTCAAAACTGTCAAGGTCGACGAATCGACGCCATTCAGGGAAGAAGGCGTCGCGTTGGGCAGGAGGTTTGTGTAGGCAAGTCCGAAGCCGCTTAATGGCTAGCTTCCATTGGTGTTGGCGTTCGTTATTGCGAGCTTGTTGCTGCCCGCGGTCCGGGTCGCGAGCGCGAGCGGGGGCGAGCTGAGCACGGCGCTCGTCGCGTTGGCGCTGGTATGTGTGACGTTGTTCGGCGCGGGCGGCTGCTTGGACCGGCTGGAAGTCGGCGTACGTGCGAACGGGGGGTGCAGGCGGTGACTGAGGGGCGGCGATGGTGTGCGGCCAGCCGGGGGTGGCAGGGCGCGGGGGTAAGGCCTGAGTGCCGGGATTCCAAGGGGACGCTTCGGGAGCGGACGAAGCGGGGCCCGGGGGACCAAGATCGGGCTGACGCTGCTGACGAGGAGACCATTCCCAAGGGGACGTGTTCGGCCCGGTGGGAGCGGGGCCGGTGTGCGCGAACGGAACGAGGGCTCGTGGCCCGGAAGGAGGAGGCGGTTGAGCGTATGCGTCCCAGCCGCTACGGGCAGGGGGAGTACGAGCACGAGGACGCGGTGCGGGGGGAGGAGGGCGAGGGGCAGGGGCACGAGGAGGGTCGGGCCGGCGAACGTCGTGGGGCGGAGCGGGAGGCGTGACCGACGCGCTGGGCAAGGCCACGAGCGCGTCGTGGGGCGGGGGAGGCATGTAAGAACGGTCATCTTGCGGGAAGGTCGGGGACGGGTCGATGACCCAAGACGGATCGCGCCAGGACGGGACGTACACTGCTTGACCGGTGGGGTACGAGGTGGGGATGCCCTGCTCGTCCCGAACGTTGCGAGCCCACTTGTCGAGTTGGAGACTGGCAAACCATTGCTGAGCGGAGGTGATCTCTGGGCCGTCAAGGGGCGACGGCCGGTCGTTGTCTTGAAGGTACGCGAGCAGAAGGGGCCGGAGGCGCATAATCAGGCGAAGACGATGGCCGAGGTGAGCGACCTCCCGTTGGAGGTCGCCTAGCATGCGCTGGCCATCGGCGTCGAGCATCTTGGAATACTTGAGGCCGATAACGTATTGAGCGGAACGTTCAATGCACCAAGTCATACGCGCGCGTATGTAGTATTCCTCGCGAGCGGCTTGGATGTAACGATCGGCGGAGGCAGCGAAAACGGTGGTTCGGTAGAGCTGGCGCGCGTGCGCAGGTGCGCGCCCGGTGACATCACGGAGGTCGGTCGGGAGGCTGGCGTCGAGGGCGACGTAGCGAAGGTCCTCGAGAAGGCCGCGAACGTCAACGTGCGGCCGCCACTTAGCGCGATCGGAGCCGCTGTCGGGGGGGTTGACGCGGGCATGGGGGTGGTTGGGGCGTCGAGGACGACGCCCCTGGTCGTACGGGTTGTAACGCGTAGTGGATGCAGGCATAGTAAACAGAAGACGGTTGGTGTAGCTGGAGAGCGGGGAGAAGAGAGATAGAGAGAGAGGAAAGGGGCGGCGTCGAGAGCGACGCGCTTTTTGAGGACTTAAGCTATTGTGGCGAGTAGGGACAGCGGAGGCAAATATCGAAGAAGGGTGGTAGCGAGGGGCGGACTTAGAGCGGCGATAAGATGGCGAAGCGCCCGACCTCGTGGGCGGCGCTTCGGGAAGCGAAGCGAAATGAAAAGCGAGGTGGTTGGAGTAAGGAAGAAGGGGGGGTTGGCCCGTCGGAAGCGACGGCCATTGTCATAGACAATGAAGAAGGGCGGGGGAGAGCGACAACAAAAGGGAAGCAAGACGAGAATGAACGAAGCTGGTTCTACCGGAGGCCATGAGCGGTCTTGTATTCGCGCAGGAGGGCCGGAGCGTTGACGAGATGGTTCTCGGGCTCGTAAGAGTCTTCTTCGGGTCCGCTATCCTCCCACCGGATCAGATATTCGCGTCGTTTGCGACGCTTGTTTAGACGATGCCCGATGATGGCGTCGACGCCTCTCTCCTCGTGGATGGTGATATGCTGTCGCATGTCCGGCAGACGAGTGCGAAGCCCGAGGGCTTCGGGAGAGCGACGGTATAGGCGAAGGTGTTGCACGTTGACGACAGGGTGCATGGGATATTTGGAGGGTAGTCGTAGACGATAAGCGTTATCGTTAACCTTTTCGTGTATAGGGAACGGGCCTATCGTGCGTTGGACTAGCTTGGCTCCCTTGCCTTTCGACTCGACTAATTCGAGTCGGTGCGGGTTAACCAGCACCAGGTCGCCCGGCGCCCAGTCGACGTTCGTGCGCCGAACGTTATACGTCCGTGCTTGTGCCTTCTGTGCTGCGGCCAGGGCGTCTCGAGCAGCCAAACGATGGGACAGCAAGGTGTCCAGGAAGTCATCCGCAGCCGGGGACACCGTATCGGGGCGCGATATCCCTCTACACACTCCGGATAGGAAGCTGGTAGGGCTTCGAGGGACGAAGCCATAGAGGAGGAAGGCTGGGGAGTAGGTCGACGACGAGTGTTGAGCAGTGTTGTACGCGAACTCGAGGGGTTTAAGCCAGCGAGACCAGTCCTTCAAGTCTTGCGCTACGTATGCTCGTAGCGCCGTTTCCAAGTATTGGTTGACGATTTCGGTCTGTCCGTCGGTTTGGGGGTGGTGCGACGTGGACATTTTCAGTTTGGTGCCCAACTCGCTAGTCAGAGCGGCCCAGAACGTGCGCGCCCATCGAGCGTCTCGGTCGCAGATGATGTTGTAGGGTAAGCCGAAGCGGCAGACGATGTCGTCCAATAGCAGCTTCGCGACTCCGGCTCCCGTCACCTTGGTTGTAGTTGGCAGGAACGTGACATGCTTCGTGAGTTTGTCTACAACCACCATAACGGCGTTGTGGCCTTCCGAGAGCGGAAGGTCCGTGATCAAGTCCATTGATACCGTTTCGTAGGGCAGGGACGGTATGGCCAGCGGCATTAGTAGACCTTTTGGTCCGGACCTGTCCGCTTTCGTCTTTTGACACACATCGCAAGTCGACACCCAAACATGGGTGTCGCGACGCATCTTGGGCCAAAAGAACTGATCGTACATGCGAGCGTAGGTCCGGGCAAAGCCAGCGTGTGCGCCTTCCCAAGGGGATTCGTGTACGTCCCGCAGGATTTCCCATCGACGCCCCTCCGGAACGCACAGTTGCACTCGACTGTCGGCATCCCTAAAGTACAGTAAACCGTTTTCGGCAAGTTCGTATTGGGCTGGTTGAAGAGTCTGTCGAACCGGATCGCAATACTTCTTGAAATGGGGATCGGTAGCGTAATCAGCTGCGAACTCCCTGGCATACTCCGGGTCGACTCCTACCAGGAGTCGTGGCACTTCCCATTCTTCGACTTGCCCCGCCGCCTGGTGGTGGGGCCCTTCGGAGCTGGAGGGGGCGAGCCCTTCCGTAGAAACGTCCTTGCTAGGAGCCGGGGCGTCTCCTGTGAGGAGGGTCGCGGCCGAACGAGCTCCTCTTCGCGTTCCTTATTCGGGGACCCTGATCCCAGCGTCGGACTCAGCGTAGGACGATCTCGCATGGACCAAGGGATTTCGCCGTGTTCCGGGTCTGCCTGCGGTCTCTCCCGTCGCTCCTTGTACTTGGATCGAGTGGATAAGAAGACGGCACGTTCGGCGGTCGGGCGCGACCGCCAGGGGGGGAAAGTCGGGTTGTTCGGCCCAGAGGGCACTATGAAAGCCTCGTTGTCGAGTCCTGGCGATGTATGCTCCGGAGGTTGCCAGAGGAGACGAGATAGCGGGTCGACATTGGAGTGTACACGACCCGCTCGGTGCTCGATACGCAGTCCAGGGTACGCCGCCATAATAGTGCCGTACCCTGCTAAACGGCGGTTCATGTGTTCGTAGGTCTTATTCCAGAGTAGGGCAGCGTGGTCCGTAATGAGCGTCACCTGTTCTCCTTCGATGAACGGCTGGAAACGAACGAGCGCTTCCTTCGCGGCTAGCCCCTCTCGTTCGGTGACCGAATAATTCTTCTCGGCCGGCTTCAAGGTGCGACTCCAGTAAGCGATAACTCTTTCCACAAGGATGACCGTCTCGTCCATGGTCGCTGCCCAAGTCCTCGGCTCTCCTTGGACTTCTTCTTCCTTGATTGCCGTCGCAAACGACGGTACGTCCCCTCCTCGGGACCAGGCCTCCTGTATACGAGCATACGCCTTCGTCTCTCTCAAATCCAACGCTTGGATCGGTTGCACCTGTTGCAGGGCGGCACCCAGTGCCACATCGCTCGCGTCGGTATACAGGCGATAAGGACGACCGCGTCTTGGATGTCCTAGCACGGGCGCGGATGACAGGGCGCGCTTCGCTTCCTCGAAGCACGCTTGCTCCGTAGCTCCCCAGTGCCATTTCGCCCCTTTCTTGAGCAACTGGAAGAGGGGCTGTACTATCTGCGCATAAGAGCAGATGTAAGCCTGGAAGTACACGACCATCCCCAGGAATGTTCTCAGCGTCGGAACCGACGCGGGAGCGGGCAGGCGGGCGATGGCTTCGACCTTCTCCTGGTGCGTCGACAATCCCAAACGCGAAACCTTGTGACCCAGAAGGAGGATAGATTGATAGGCGAAGTGGCATTTTGAAGGAGACAAGGTGAGGCCCGACGCGCGGATTGCTCGCAGAACGCGTCGTAAGTGGTCCATGTGGTCCTCGAAGCTGAGGGAGAAGACTACAATGTCGTCTATGTATACCAACGCGAACAGCCACAAATAGCGAGCCAGAACCGACTGCATTACACGTTGGAAGATGGATGGTCCGTTACGGAGACCAAAGGGGAGTCGACGGAATTGTAACAAGCCTCTGTGCAACCGAAATGCCGTTTTCGGTCGGTCCTCCGGCACAATCTCCAACTGGGTGAATCCGGACAACGCATCCAGCGTAGTGAGGTACTGAGAACTGGACAGAGTTTGTAGAATCTCCTCCTGTCGTGGTATGGGGAATTGGTCCGGGATAGTGACGGCATTGAGCTTCCTGTAGTCAACGCAGAGGCGAGGCTTTCCGTTTCGGTAAACGATTACGACAGGGGAGGCCCAGGGGCTGTCGGATTCTTCTACGACGCCTTGGCTCCACCAAGCGTCGATCTGCTTGTCGATTACCTCACGCTTCGCTGGCGAAGCGCCATAAGGGGGTTGGGAGATAGGTTCAACTCCTTCCTTCAGCGGTATTTTGACCTGCGCCGGATGGTGACCTAACCGGCCGTCGAAGGCGAAGGCCCCTTGCTCTTCTCGCAGCAGTCCGAACACTAGTTGGCGCTTTTCGTCAGGAAGGTCGGGGTTGACGTCCAGAGCCTGTTCCAGGGACCCGGAAGGCACTGGGTCCGGGTCGGGAAACTCGGCCGTTTTAGGCCCCACAAGTTCCTCGGCTCCCTCCCCTTCCTCTCCGACCTTGCGCGTCGAGAACAGGGCCGTGACGACGCGGGCGGTTCTAGCGAAGCTAAGTTCCTGGGCTTCGTCCCGGGCCGAGTCTAGGAGGGAAACGGCGGCCTTCTTCAAGCCCAGAATCGTGCCTTTTGCGAGTCGGATGGAACGACTCGAAAGGTTGGCTAGACCTATCCGGGGGTCCGAACTCGACAGTAAGGAATGGGGTACCAGGACCTCCGCTCCCGAACAGCCCTCGGCGTTTATCACCTCGGATTCTACGTACCAGTCCATCGCCTTCTCGTCTGTCCGCCTCGCTAATTCGACGAGGGTGATCGAGTGCGGGGCCAGCTCGTAGTCATTCTGAAGCCCGATCGTTTGGTCTCTGGGGGTTCGCTGGTGATCCGCCGTTCGCTTCGAAGGAACCGAAGCTCGTAGGGTCGTGAGGGCGGATCGTACTTCAGCGGCTGAGGAAGCCCGCTGAGTCGTGGCTTGCGCAGGGATTCGGTATGGCGAATCCCCTACTTGCAACCACGATCCTTCGTCCGTCCGGAGAGTGGATAACCGGTAGCCCTGCAGATGATCCTCTCCGATCAAGAGGGGTACCGTCATATTGGACACAACGTAAGCCCTGAGTCGGAGCTTAACGACACCCTCAGGGGTGTCGAAGTAGGCGGGGAATACTATCGTCCCCTCGATAGACGCTCGTCCCGTGAGTTGGTACAGGGATATAGCTTCATCTGGGCGGATCCTAGCGTTTCCAGGGAGCGACCGGGCGAACGGCAAGGAGCAAAGAGTGAGGTCGGCTCCAGAATCGGCTATGGCTTTAGTCACTTGGGTTTTCCAATGGCCGCAACGAGGGAAGACAGTGAGAGCCTGGTAGCCGACCAGGTTACCCTTCCGGTCGAGGGGGTCCTTGTAGCGAGGTACGAACCAGGCTGGTTCGGTTGGAGTACTAGTGGGATAGCGATATCGGGGGTGAGGAATATCGGTAGAGGACGGGTCGGAAGTCGACCCGGTCTTGGAAACCATATATGCGTGAACGTCGCGCTTCTCCGCGGGGGAGAGAGTCGTATTAGGTGAATCGGGTAAAAAGGGGGGCGAACTATATGCGAGCGACGGCTGCTCGAGCCGTCGATCATTAGAGATAATCGGTTTCGTTAGTCCGGGGATGCTAATCTGGGCGACCCTCCCCGGTAGAAGGCCCGGATGGAAAGGGCTGCGACGCTTGCGCCTGCGCGTCGGGGTTCCATTCCTGGTAAGCAGCCGAGACGTCCACGTCGTAGTCGACGTCCGGGTCGGCTGCCTCCAAGGAGGCGATATATGCGCGACGCTTGCCATCTTCCTCCTTGCTATAGTGCGGACAGTCTCGCCAGTAGTGCAGAGTGGAGCTACATCCGAAGCAGGGACCCGGCGGGGGACGCTTGCTTTTCTTCGAATCGTTTCGGGGGAAAGGATAAGAGCTCCGAACCTTGGTCACGTCCTCCCTGGTTCGACTCCGAACGGCATAAGCGGAAGGTTCATCTCCTTTGTATTCCCTGGCGTCGCTTTCGACGCTAGCGGCCATGGCTGCTGACCTTCGGTTCTCTCTGCGTTCGGAGGAGGGTCGCCAAGCTTGACGATCGATGCGATCGATCCTTCTTGCCAGGTTCTCTACGTCCTTCAGGATTCTGGCCTCTTGGGCCGCCCGTATCAAGTCCTCTTCGTTGTCTTGGACGGCAGGCAGGAGTAGGCCGACGTTGGGCATCCGATCCGTGAGCAGTATGGTGCGCCATTGCGGAGGAGCTCGCTCCATGACCTTGAAGACTTCGTCTTTGCCAGAGGGGTTCTCTAGGAGAACTTTTCCGGCCTCCAATCGTCGTAAGATGAACTCGGTGGGGGATTCGCGCTCGAATCCGGGCTGTCTGAAGCTCATTGCTTTGTATCGTGACTGCTGCTCAACCATCCAATTTGCTCCCAGGAAGGTCCTTCGGATCAATTCCTTCAAGTTCGGCCAACTTTGTATGCCGTAGATCCGCAGGTCTTTGGGCAGGGTTGTCCACCATTTAAGAGCCAACCCTCCGAAGTTTTGAGTTAACGCGTATGCCAGCGTACGCCTCACGTACGCCCCTCGTCGCTCGAAATCCGTGACCTGAGCGAAGTATGAGACGAGTTGGTCTCGGTTCCCATTCCATTGAGGGAGGTCGGAAAGTTTGAGGCGGAGGTCGATGGATGGGAGCAAGCGAGCGTCCCATCCGGTGGCGGATAGGATTCGTGGGTCGGGAAAGATATCTTCCGACCGACCCGCGTTCGGGTCGTTCCCTTCCCGCCCAAGCCTTCTCTCCCAGTAACCATCAGTTCCATCACCACCCCCATCGTCACCCCCTCCGCCATCGTCTCCTCCTCCTCCTCCTCCTCCTCCTCCTCCTCCTCCTCTTCCAGAGTTGTCTCCTCCTCCTCCGCTCGCGTCTCTTCCCCTGCCGTAGCCCCCCATTCCTCCGCCATCATCTCCGAAGTCTTCATGTTTCTCGGGGCGTTCGGAGTAGCGAACGCCTCTTGCGCCCCCCTGACTCGACATAGGAGGAGGAGCAGTTGTCCTTTGATCGGTGTTGAAGATTTGTTCGGAGGTGCGGAAACGGGCTTGCGTAAGAGGCGGCAATAGCGGTGCTCGTGTCGAAGAAGGCGGAGCAGGAGATAACGGTCGCGGTGTAGTGGAAACCGTGGCGCGCAAGGCAAAATGCGGGGGAAGATCTCTCGCAACCGTATGAGGCTTTGAGCGACTAGGGGCCGACGGCTCCGGACGAGCCGTCGAGGGGGCCGGAGTGTACGGAAGACCGGTGGCTGACTGAGGTAAGAGCGGCAAATGGCTTGTATATTCTCGCAACGCTGTGGTCGGGCTCATGCGATCTAGAGCTTCGTAACGCGAAGCTGGAGTGTGAGACGGGGAAGAAGGAGTGTTTCCCGCATCTCCCAATAGGTTTGCTGAGGCGTATCGAGCAATACGAGCCGCTTTGGCGGCTCGGGCTTGGAGGGTCGCGAGGGCGAGGGTTCCGGTGCGGGGGTTCGAGGTGCCCCCCAGCAGGGAGATCAGGTGTCCCCGTACGTCGATTTCGAACCGGGGGATCGGTTCGACGCTCAATTCTCGTAGCTTGATGATCATGTCTTCTCCAGACCGAATAATGTGTCTAATGCGGCGTCGTTCTTCGTCGCTCATGGTAAAGAAGGAGCCCCGATCGGTGATGACTTCTTGGAACTGAGCTTCGCTGAAACGTTCTCTGACGAAGCCGTCCAGGGCTTCGAGAACAGCTGCAAACTCCTCAAGCGTTTCGGTCTCCCCTGAAAGTGGGGGGGCGGCTCCAGGAATGGCTGCATCCGGGGCACTGCGAAGCCGTTCCACCTTGGCTGCGAAATCGCGGCTGGCGTAGCTAGGGGTGAGGCCAGAAGGAGGTCGGTCTGGATAGGCAAGCGACTCCCTTCTGTGCGCTCGAGACGGAACGGCAGTACCGTTTGCTGGGGTCGGTGACCCCGTTCGCGAAGCCGACGGACTGGCTTCGAGGGTCGGTGGAGGGCGAACAGCGGTGTACGACATGCTGTTCGAACCTATCCTCGAGGATCCGTCTGAGTATCAGCCGGATCCCAACTCGTCCACTTTGTGAGGACTGTCGAGCAGCGACGGTCGATCGGCATTGTTCAGGTTCCGGCTGATGGGCGAATCGGAGCGACTCCCAGTTACAGAGGGAGTCGATAAGGCGTGATTTAGGCGTGTGCGAGTCGTGTACGAGTCGTGTGCGATTCGTATATAAAGTAGTAGTCAACAATGAGCATAACATTCCCCTTTCTGCCTCTACACGTCCGCGTCGTACTCGACGCGGGACCTAATTACAATAGGGCCGGTCCCCTAGGGACTTAGGCGTACATCCTCCATCACACTGCGGACGGAGCCGATATGGCCGAGTCGGTCGGCACCGAGTACGGGTTGTTCGGGCTCCCAAAGCTGGACAGTGATGAAAGGGAGAGGCTGCGAAAGCAACGGAGTGCTGTATGGGCAGATAGAGTGGTTAATAGGCAACTGTTCGACAAGCCCAGAAAGGAGATTGCGGGCGACATAGCGAATTTTGTCGTTGCTTATGGTTTGACGAAGGTGTGTGTAACCCACTCTACAGCTCCATCTTCGACGCTGTTGCTGTTTCTGTGTAGATGAACTGATGTTCTTGAAGACTTCCTCCCCGTCAGGCTGGGATTGTCGCTTTACCTCTCCCCCTGGTTTGCCCGTGTACAAGTCGAGCCTTGCCGACAGTGCTGTCAGTGGATCATGCAACTCTTTTCTCGCAAACATGGACGGTCTCTTTGATCCTTCCTACAATCTCTTTCTGGGATATCAAACGGCGGCCGTCCAGCTTGCGTCCTATAGTACAGCAGTTCCAGTATGGGGTCTCCCGATTAGGTTGTGTCTATAGATACAGTGCGTGAAGGGTGCAATTCATTACAATCCAGGCCTCTCCCATCGCTTTTCCGGCAACTCCTTCTTCAACTCGTCAAGAATACCTTCGTCGACCTCCAGCGGCATAGTGAAAACACCACGTCGTAACTCTGGCGGCCTAGTTTGAGCCTTCCACTGGCGAAACTTCCACCGGCGCATGAGGTCGTAGTATCGTCTCCATCCGTGGACATAGCGCCGCATGTTGAAACGACTTGTTCTCGGACTATGATATACGCCACGGAGCTTGTGTGCCAACAATTCCCCTCGCGCCTGCTTGAGCAACAGTAGGGCACGGTCGTCGTGCTTGTCGTGCATTGCGTAGCGCGCTTGCACCATGGTCGTCCAGTAGTCCTCCACCTCCGGCCCATATAGCTTCTTGAAAGTCTCGACCGTATGGCGAGCGAGACTACTCCGGCGCCTGGCAAAGCACAGGAGCTTGAGAAGCAGGTAGACGGTGAATGACGTCGGGCGCAACTTGTCGTGCAAACGGAGCAACTTTGTCAAGCGAGTCCGAGCCTGCCAATATAGCTTCGACCCTGAAATCTTCGGCGGCGCCCGCAAGTTCAGATGCACGAAGCCCAGCGCTTCACCGAGCTCTTTCTGAGTGGGATCCGGCGGCAGATCTCGGATGTGCGATTCTGTCAGCTTGAGGACCTGAGCCGGGTCTGTGGCGAGGAGCGATCGTAACAGTTTGTACTTGGCGACATAGGGTAGAGTGGCAGCCTGCGAGAGGTCGACCTTCAGGCTTGCCTGGCGGACCGCTTCGAGTCGGTCCAAGGTATCATCGTATTGCAGTGTGCGATTATTTTCTTCCAGTTCCAGGGGGTAATCAGGGTCCAACATGTAGTCAGGCTCTGGCCTGTAGTGATCCGGCTTCGAATCGTAGTAGTCCGTCTCAGAAATGTAGTCAGGCTCCGGCGTGGGATCCGCAAGCCACCACTTCCGGGGTCGGGTTACCTTTGGGCGCTCTGTGATCTGCCCCGGTAAAAGCGCAAGCAATGTCTCCATATTGCCTTCATCGTCCGATTCTTGAGTTTCAAGAGCGTGCTGCACGACCGTCCACCGCTTATGGACCGCCTTGAGGCGGAGAAACTCGACCCAAGTCTTGCTATCCCAGCGCACATGTGCCCGCCGCATGTCCTGGAAGAGTTCGGCGGCCTTCTTCAGATGACGTTCGCGTATGCAGATGGAGATCACGTGATTGAAGGAAGCGGTCGAGCGGAGAGGACCAAAGGAGTTGTGTATGGCTAGTATCTTGTGGACGGAATGGTGATGGTATGGCTTGGTACACTCGAGAATAAACCTGAGAGCAGCTTGAGGGGTGATGGGGGGTTCTCGAAAAGGGGTGAGGTGCTGACTGGGTTCTTGAAAGCTTTGGTCGGGGAGAAATGACGTTGATGGGAGGACAGAAGCTGATCTTCGGTGCGAAGAGGAGTTGTGCATCCGAAACCGAAATTTGTTCAAGCGAGGGAAGGTTCGACCAAATCGAGGGTCTTCCAGTGCGCGGGCGAGGGTATGTATACGCCGGCGACGGGAGCCCATCCAAGGGAAGAATCGCTCCCAGATCGATTTACCAAAGGCGAACCCTCCTCGCGAAGGAGGTGGGATGTCCGATGAAGGAGACGACGAAGGAGGTGGTGGCGAAGGAGGAGACGGCAAAGAGGGAGATGGCGGAGGAGTGTGGGCCTCAGTTGGAGGCACAGCTGTAGAAGCTATTTAGAAGACAGCACGGAAGTGATGAAAGTCGACGAACCTGGTACTGAGGGAGTCGGCAGTGAGCCCTCAGACGACTTCCCAGCGGCACGCTCGACAATTTCCTGCAGCTTGGCGTTCGCAGATCTCTCAGGCAACTTGTCAACCACCCTCTTGACTCCTGCATCTGGAGCTTCCACCTTCTTCGCCCCTGTCTCTCGAGCTCCTGCACCATTCTTCCGCTGCGGCTCTCTCTCCGCCTCCGGCAGCTTCGTCTTCTCCTCCTCTCCACCGGTCTCCTGCCTTTCTTTCCTGAGCTGCTGCAGTCGGTCTCGGAGGTATGACTCGAGCGCATTGATCCCCGAGCTCTTCCTATCAATACTCCTCTGAATGATAGCCTGCAGCGCCCTCAGCTCCAGCTCGACCATCGACGGCCCACTCCCCGCCGGAATGCCCATCTCCGCCCTTTGACGCAGAACGATCCGGATAACCTTCATCGCCCGAGCCCAGAGCACCTTCTGCCGTCGAGTGAGCTTCAGCTCGCCCGACTTGGCCGCTTCGGCCGCGTTGGCCGCGAGCATCACGGCTGCTACTTCACTGATGGGTTGCGGTTGAGGAGCGAGGCGGGAAGGGGGTTTGGGTCGGGGGAGTCGGGCTTGCGACTTGCGTAGAGCGACATCGAGGATACTTTCCAGGGTTTCTATGCGTGGGGTGGAAAGGTTCGTTCGGATGCCCAGGTGTATTGAGGCTGGAAGGGAAAGCGATGAAGATATTGTGGAAGGGCGGAGAAGACGGTGATGTGTCGAAGTGATGGGTTGCTCGTCCTTTCGCCTTCTTCGTGCCCACGCAAATGCCTCGTCGCTCCTGACATGCCCTTTAGGGATGAGGATGCCAAAACGGTCTCTTCTTAGATGAACCCAAGGCTGCATATTGGTATCTGGGCTCGAAGACGCGGTCGCAGCCTGGCTCTCCGAAGGAGTCGCTGGACTGCTCGATTTGGCAGCCTGGCTCTCCGGAGGAGTCGCTGGACTGCTCGATTTGGCAGCCTGCTTCGAGCGGCGTGCCTCCTTTCGAGATCCACGAGGTTTCTGAATCGCTTATCAGCTTTCACCCATCAGCATGTAGTATATAGACGGACCTGGATGGTCTTAGAAGACAGCATCCTCAGAGCTCCCGGCGGGTAGAGAAAGGTGAGCAACGGCCTGCTCGTCGCCCCAACCGCCGCCGTCGATTTCGCATTGCAAAAGAGTGCAGCACCCGTCACAAGGCAGCGCATCCACGCGCCCCTGGACGTACACTCCCTTTTGAAGCAGTCCTTCTACGGTTAGAAGGAAAGCAGAAGTAGTAGTGAATGTTGTAGTCACAAAGACTAGAAGTAAGTATGGGGGAACGCGAAGTGAACTGAACAGTTGGCTCGTTTGGGTAACTGCTCGGAAAAATTACTTCCGTGTGGTAAGGGTCTTCTGCTTTTCTCGGCAAAGTCCCTGGCCACCACCACCACTTGATACCAACCAACTCATGGCACCTTCGGGAGCCGTTCCTGCAAAGCGTAAGGAGCGAGAAGATGATGAGGTCGAGAGCAAAAAGGATGATACTGAGATGAGCGACGCAATGGAAGGTGATGAGAGCGGAGCTGAGGCATCTGGGTCAGGGAGTGAGAGCGAGGGGACAGAGGAGGAGATCGACAGGGCCAAGGCGGCGAAGAGCAAGAAGACGAAGAGTACGTCGCTTCATTACATCTCTTTCGCAGGTGTAGCTGACGATCTGCAGAGCGAAAACACCGTGCAACATCACCCTCGACGTTCGGCGCAACTCTCTCCACCCTCCTCGGGGCCCCCGCCCCCGCCGGAACGGCCGACCTACTCACCCTCAAGCCCTCCGTCAAGCATGCCATGAAAGAAGAGAAGCTCGAAAAGCGGGCTCGCGAGATCCTCAAGACCCAAAAGAAAGACAAAGAAGAGATCGGCCATGTGACAGAAGTGATCGCGGGGTGGAACAACGAATCCGAGCGAGAGCTACGCAAGGTCGCTCAGCGCGGGGTGGTCAAGCTGTTTAATGCTATCCAGGCGAGCCAGAGTTTGTCGGCTGCGCAGCAGGAGGCGAAGGAGGCGGAGAAGGGGACTGGGAAGCCTAGACTGCCGGCGCCGAGTATTGATGGGTTTGGGAACCAGGCGAAGAAGAGGAAGAAGGGGGCGGATAATGTTGTTGGGAGGGCTAAGGAGGGTAAGCATGATCATCTTCTTACTACTTCTCTTGTTTGAGACTCATCCCATCCTCAGTTGACCTATCAAAAGAAGGCTTCCTGGCGATGATCAGAGGAGACGCATGAGCCAGTCTTCATTCTTGCCTTACTTTTCTCGCACTGTACACTACGCATACCCTCCTCTTAATCGCACGACGCTCATAGCGTTCTGCCATCCGAATTGCTTGGGACTACATTATGCAAGTGTGCTATCTACTCAAACCATGTACAATCAGTATACGCGCGTCAACGCCCTCCCCAGCTCGAGCAACAGCTCGCGCCCCTTATCAGACGTCTGCACGTTCAGGTATTCGCTCGCTTTCTTATCCACGAACGCTACTGGGAAATCCGTTGTAGAGCGGGCGCCCATAGGGCCGGCTTGGGTGAGCATCCAGAGGGAGAGATACTGCGCGATCTCGAGCCGGAGGAAGGCTTGTCCTTCGGATGTGCTCCAGGGTGGCGAGGACTAACAGACAATTCGTTAGAAGTCTTTAAGCATCCTATTGAGTTGCCAAGGGGCCCACCTTATCCAGATAAATGCTCTCGAGGATGTCGAATAGCGTCCTCCAGTCCACATTGGCAGCGATGAACGGCCGGAACGCCCACCCCGAGGGGATGTCGGCCGTATCCTGGTTTTCGAAGTGATATCGGAGCAGCTCGTCGAGCAGCAGGTCGAGGGGGAATGCAACGTTTGAAGGGTATAGTCTCCGGCCGTACCGCGCGATGGCGTCGGAGATGAGCTCGTGAGGCGCGTTCCCTTGCGAAAGGGCGGTCTCTTTTGCTGCCGTCGTATGTCAACCACATGGATAGCAAGAGCAGGAGGAAGCGTACCATTGTCAATGATTCTTCGCCATGTCCCCATGACGAGGTTCAGGTCAGAATGGTTCGAGACGTGAAGAATAAGGAGCTTGACATAGTCCAAATCATACGGAACAGCAAACTGCTGCCACAGATCCGTGATCGTCCATAGCTGCGAGCCAAGCTTCTTGAGTGCATCAGTTGAGGCCGCATCCCGGCCAAGCTGCTGTTGGAGCTGAGAGTAGATCTCCGCTTGCAGTTGGGCGACTTCGAGCCGTTCTTCGAGGTCGGTGAGGAACTCGACGGGGCTCTGGTCTCCGACGGGCGCGGAGAGGGATTTGGCGTTGCTAACCGCGCGGGAGAGGTAGGATATCCGCTGCTCCAGTGTGAGTGAAGAACTACGAAGTGTTAGTAGGTTTCCTAAGTAGGTATCATAGCACACCTACTCCGTGCTATGGGCCATCTCGTTCAGGATAAAAGCAGCCTCGGTCGGCCGTCCATTGCGGACGTAGAACTGCCACAGCAGCTCGTACTTCCAGAGTTGCGGCGGTGGCCTCGTGAGGAAGATCTCCACATATGGGGTATGCAGCTACGAATTCAATCAGCCGGATACCACGTAAACTTGGTAAGAGAGGTCACCTCCAGCAGCTTCGTCTCCTGCCCATTGTCGACCATCCACTGATACAGATTATAATGGAAGATCTCGTCATCCGACTGCAACGCAATCGCATACGCCGCATTCCTGAGCCTATCCTCGTCCGCCACCGCCGACTCGGCCGCCTGCGCAACATACGCATCAAACCTTCTCAAACTCTCAAACGCGCACTTGTACGCCGCTTCCCGCTGCGCATACCGATACGCACGAGGGTCGTTCGCCGGCTTGTCGGCGGCGAAGTAGGAGGCGCCTTCGTTGAACGAGTCCCATTCGCGTGCGCAGACAAGCGGGAGGTTGATGGCGCCTTGCGGGTAGCCGAGGTCGCAGTATTCTTTACAGTATTCGGAGAGCTTTTCGGGTGTGAGGGCGCGCGCGGCTTGCGAGAAGAGGCGGAGGGATTCTTGCAGGTGGGTTACGCGCTGGCTGGGATGCTCCTGGCGAGCTAGGCGGATGCTCTCGTATCCCTATATTCGCCAAGTCAGCACTATCCCATCGCAAGGAAAGAGGAGGCTGACCTTGTAGACGACCACCTGCTCAGGACTGCAAAACGACCCACACCTCTGATTCAAAATATCGCTCACAGCATCCACACTCCTCTGCTGTGAGATCTGATGGTTAATAATCGCATTCACCAGCGCCCTGGCCGCCTCAGTCCCCTGCTCCGTAACAAGCAGCTCCTCATAGCTCATCTTCGGCAGCAGCTCGCGCACGCGCGGGTCGCACTGCATCATCACGTCATGCAGCCCGAAATCGATCATGAGCATCACGAATGCGATAGCCTCAATAGTGCGCGAGACGAGGGCTTTGAGAGAACGGACGGCGGCGAGCTCGCGTTCTCGTGCAGTGTCGTCTGCGGGGACAGTGGATTCAGAGGTGAATATCTCGAAGAGGCCGGATTCGCGGGAGAGGAAGATGTTGAGGTTTGTGAGCTCTGTTTGGACTTGGGAGAGCGTGCTCATCGTCACGTTCGTCTGGAACTTGCCGGCCACGCTATGCCCCCCGAATCCACGAAGCATCAGCATCCACTCTCCACTCAACTTTTGCAAAAAAGGGGACTTACACAGCAGCGACCCGCTCTTTCCAGATAGGCCGCAGCAACCGCCCGACATATATCGCCAGCCCCTGATACTTCCCGCTCCACACCACCGGCCCCTCCTCCGCCCCCGGTCTAAACCTGAACGGCTGCCCCCCCCAGCGCTGAAACAGCCTCCCAGCAAGCGTCTCCACCCCCTGCGCCTGAGCCTGCATCGTGGGCTCGTACTGCATCCCTCCGTATCGCTGCACCTGGGTCTGAGAGGCAGAGGAGAAGCTGGGCGGGACCCAGTCCCGGAGAGTGAGTGTGTTACCGCATGCGATGGCGAGGGCCATACTGCAGCTCTGGTCCCGCCCAAAGACGTCAAGAAACTGCTGGACGTCATCTTCCGTCCCTAGCCTCGCGCTCCTCTCCACCAGCGCTCTGAGGACATCCACAGGTCTGCGCTGCTGCAGGACGTACGCGCCAGCGGTAGTGAGGACGACGTATTGTGCAGGGGGGGAAGTGAACATCGTCAGTGGTGTACTGGTCACACTTGTGCTCTCTGGGCTCGGGAGGATGAATTGGGGTGTGGTGAGAGGGGCGATGCCGTGCGTCAGCCCGTCGAGCGTGAATACGCTCCAGGACTCGGTGAGCGGCGGCCGCTGAGCCGGCGCGAGGGAGGAGTACGTCTGGATGGCGCCTTGCGGAGGCTGGGAAGAGGGGTCGGCGTTATACCTGAACAGCCTGCCCAGGTCCGGGGTGCAGGCTAGGACGACCGCCTTCGACAGGGCCGAAGCGCCCGTTTTGGGCAGAGGCTGGCCGATGAGGAAGTCCGAGGCGGAGAGCGTGGCGGCGTTTATGTCGCTGAAGGTGAATGTGTAGTTTTGCGGGGGTTGTTGGGTTGTTTGGGGATTTTGGGGGGTTTGGGGAGTTTGGGATGGGCGGCCGTATAGGGCTGGATCGGTACGGGGGACGACGGCGTCGTACGGCACGGCAGGGGGCGAGCGGACGAACATTAGCTCCAGGGAGGCTGGGGCTCCGTTCGGCGTGGGATAGGGCGGGCTATTGACCACATACAGGTTTCGGCGGAAGAAGGTGAAGTACAGCCTCAGGCCCGTGGTCGTCACCGCTACGAGGTGGATATACCTGCTCTCTTGGGGGAGAGTCGGGATCAGAGCTGCGATCCGGAATGACTGTTTGTTCGGCAAGCACGGGTTTGATGGGGACTGCGTAAGAGCGGCGGTGTAGATGTTTTTCGCTGTGAAGGGGGTGCTGAAGTGCAGACTGGGGTCTTGTGTTGGTGGGGCGGGGGGACCGAGGTAGTACACGGAGATGTCTTCCTGGTTTGTGAGGGCGTAGAGGACGTTTCGTTTCGAGTCTATGGCTAGTTGGCGGACGATGTCTATTTCCCTGGTTTAGCATGGCTTGGGGTAGATTGGAGAGGAGGGGGAGGGGGAACGCACCGTGTTTCGGCCCGCCGAACAGCGCAATAGGATAGAACGAGCTACCCGTCGCCACGCTCCGATTAATAATCTCGTACCTCGCTCCCCTCGTCACAAACGGAATAACGCCCCAACTCTCCGTTCGCCGATACACAAGCTCATAAACACACCCATCCCTCGCCCCACAGCCAAATATCCGCCCGTCCTCCGTCCCGCACAGGCTGGTCAGCTCGCCGCTCGAGGACAGGTCGACGGAGAGGTCGCTGTCGTATATCTCCCAGGGCTGGGATTGGGGTGCGGAGGCGACGTTGGGCGGGTGGGCGAGTTGATGGATGGCGTGGAATGTGATGCGGGCGGAGGTGACGACGAGGAGGACCCAGGAGACGGTGGGTTGGTACACCGCTTCAAAGCGCATCAGCGACTACATTCCCATGACTCCGGCAAAAGAACATACTTCGCCGTGGTTTGACCAGAGCGACGGACGTGACGGGATACTCCATATCCGCCAAAACAGTCAAATTATTCGGCCCCCTACAATCCCATCAGCATCCCCCTTACCCTCCCACAGAAGTAAGGCGCACGGCAAAAGATAATCCCACAGCACCACCCGACTCCCACTAGCCCACCAAGCCAAGTTCATCTGCGGCAACAGACCCATCCTATACGGCACTCCATCCTCTGCGCCATCATCAGCATCTATACTCTCCATTCGAGGACAGGAGGGGAGGGGGGAGGGAGGAAGGACGCACGTAGACCGAGGTTTATATCTTGCGGAGGCGATATCTCGTGCGCTTTGAAATAAGGCAGCCAGGCTTCGTTCCTCAGTGGCGTATACTCCGCCGGTGCATCTACACCACACGCATTAGCTTTCTCCTCACCTCAACACTTAAGCACTAAGGCACTCACTGCTCAGCACCGAGTACAGATCCACCTGGGTATCCTGCACATCCTTCGCCAAAGCAGAATTAACAGTCTGCCGCGTCCCCTCCACCGCGCGCAGAGCCGAGGACTCGCTCTCGTTCGGGATCGTCTTTGGAACAGGGCGCTGGTTAGGGACTTGCAGAACAGACTGGGTGAACACGGAGGTCGTGGCCATCCTTGCTCTCCTTCTCTCCCTGCTGCTGGCAACGCCAAGTGGGAGGAGATATATGCTGCCTGGGGGGGAGGATAGGCCGGTGAGCGCGCGTTGAGGGAGTGGCGAAATCCAACCGACTTTTGTCCAGCGCTTCAACTCAACTCAACGACGGCGACGGAAGCGCGTCTGATTGATCCCGCTAACGCGCGAAGAGAACCCTAGGACCCCACGCGCTCCATAGCTGGGGTCCTGGAAGGAAGGGTGAGCGATGAGGTCACGATGCTGCAACGGCGATGTCAACTTCGGTCCGTTTGCGAGGGACATGCAGTCCACAAAAGAGGCGTAAGTTACAGTAGGGCACCACTTTTGGCTTGGATGGGGCTATAAATGGAACGTCAACGTGTTGCCCTGCGAGAGGCAACGAGTTGTGGGGTGCTGTGTGAACTCTTGTACTGTACGTATCCTGTGCGGTAACTTATGGGTTACGCTCGGCTCATGGCTGGGCAGGACGCATATATAAAACCTTTCGCGAGCTGAAGACGAGCGGCAGTATACCTCTGCATCACTTTATCACGCAGCTTGAACTAGAGCAACAAGAACGATGTGTCGCTGGTTCGCATATATCAGCAATACCGAGCCTTGCGTACGTCCGCTCTCCCATTCCCTCGCCCACCCAACGCCAGGCTTGTAATGGTACACTGACGCCCCACCCCACAGCTGCTCGAAGACGTCCTCGTCCGCCCTCAACACTCCCTCACCAAACAAGTCAACGACCACTACCTCCCCCACCTCTTCCACCACCTCCCCGGCGAAACCTCCTCCCAAGAACGCACCGAAATAAAGACGCGCAACATCCTCCACAACACCGACGGCACCGGGGTGGGATTCTACACTTGGGCGCAGGACGAGTACTCCGAAGTCTCCGGCGCTCGCCCCTTGCTCTACAAGACCATCCAACCCCCCTCGAACGACCCGAACTTCCGCTCGCTCTGCGCTAACACCTCTGCGCTGACCGTACTGGCGCATATAAGGATGGCCACGTCGGCGGTGCATATGTTCAACAACCACCCGTTCCAGTTCGGGCGACACCTGTTCATGCACAACGGGACAGTGGCGAACTTTACTGATATTCGACGCGAAGTTGCGGCGCTGCTGAGTCCGAAAGCGCACGCGGCGGTGCAGGGGAGCACGGATTCGGAACATGTGGGGGCGCTGTATATGACCTACTTGGGGGAAGACTGGGAGAGGAAGTATCCGCTTCAAGAAATGAAGGCTGCGTTGGAGAAGGCCATCTCCACGGTGCTCAAGCTGCAAAAGCAGGTGCTGAGCCCCGAAAAGGCGAAAGAAGCGAACTCGCTCAACCTATGCACGACGGACGGCGACCAGCTCGTAGCCGTCCGCTTCCGGAACCACCCCATCGAGCAACCTCCAAGTCTGTACTACTCCACCGTAGCCGGCCCGACCCTGAACCGCAAGTACCCCGACCATCCCGACGGCGAGGCCGGCTCGCTGAATTCCGATGTGGGCGATGCGTATCATGCGAGGGGGACGAAAGATGCTGGGGAGCATGGGAAGCATGTGATTGTTGCTAGTGAGCCGAGCACGTATAGGGAGGAGGACTGGAGGTTGATTGGGAAGAATGAGGCTGTTTTGGTTGATGAGGATATGGGGGTTACGGTGGAGCCGGTGAGGGTTGAGGGGGCGTAGCGCTGGCTGGGAGGGGTGGTAAAGCTAAACGAAAATGAATGTGGTCTATCTGGTTGATCTCATACTTTGACCTGACTGGTTACTCGAACGACTGCGATCGATTCTATGCGTGCTATGTACTGCAAAGATCGGGGGTAAGAAGCCCTAGCTCACCCCGCCCGATCAGAGCGGTCCACATCGCAATAAGTACCTTCCCTGCCCGACCTGTATGCAACCAATCACCACTCCCAATCCAAAAAAACACAACCAATACAAAAAAGCTTCACCGAAGTAAAGCTAAGATCGACGCTTAGCGCAACATATAACACTCGTCATCGCCCCCCATCTACGCTAAGCCGGTCCTCAATCAGCCAAAGTCCAAACCAGACTAGCGGGCTGTGCAGTGCACCGGCACGTCTCACCTTCAGCCAACACCCCCAACTCATTTCATGCTGTCTCACTGTGTCCGTTCCGTCCGTATCAGGCTGTCAGCGCCTTGTCACTGCTTGTCAGTGCCTTGGTTGGGTTGATCCCTAGCTGTCGGTCGGTTGTGTCGCTGATGGGGCTTTGATGGGAGGGTGAAACGAAAGGGTGAGCGGGTATGTAAGGCGCGTCTCTCTTGCTGAGAGACGTCAGTCTCTAGCTGCTCGTAGCGCATATAGTTAAGTCTGTGCCTTTCCTCTACGCCATTCGCCTTGAGCTGACATCCAACAGCCTCTGCGGCCCCCCTCAAAAGCGCCTCTGCTAGCCTATTCATCGATAGATCGTAAGCAACGACCATGCCATCCTCCTCCTCCGCACCACGCCAGCGCACCTACCCCCACTCGCTCGCCTCCTCCGGCCTGATCCTCGAATCCCTCCTCTCCACCTCCTTCCTCGACGAAATAAGCACCGCCGAGCCCTCCCTCGGCGCCCTCGCGCGCTACCTCCTCTTCCGGGGCCACGTCGACTCATCCCTGCACACGCGTCCACGGGAAGAACAAGTCCTGCGAAGTGGAGTTGCGTTCTGGCTTTATCCGACTGGGGGGAAGGGGCCGTATGAGAGGTTGGGGGATGGCAGGGTCTTGAAGCATGGGTTGCTGGTTACGGTCGAGGCAGGGGCGAGTGTGGCGGATGTGTGTAGGGAGGTGGAGGGACGCCTGCCGGAGAGGGGGATAGAGCATTTGCATGTACCGGGGGTGCTACCGGATGAGGAGGAGGATGACTAGCTCCGGGCCAAGGGTACGCTTCGGTTCGGACTACTCGTTCTCAGCTGGACGGGATGAGAGTTGATGTTATGTATTCATGAGATATGTACGATTTATGTGCAATGATTATAACCCCCTTCCGACTATGTACCTCGTCGTGTTATTATATGCGGGTGTGATGTCCAGCATCGTCCGGTCATTCATTCGAAGACTGCAGGCTCAGTCGGCTGCGTTCGCGGCAGACAGGATCAAGTCCGCCGCTTCCTTCGATCTCGGTCGTATGACAGTCTCGAAGTGATCCGGATGTCTATCATCACCATTAGCGTGCAGATACGGAAGACGAAGGAAAGGGAGAGAACGCACGACACCACCCCACTCGAGAACCCCACCTCGCCAGGGACGATCTCCCTCCCATCCCTCCCGACCTTCCGTCCAATCTCGAACGTCGCCAGCACACTAGCGATCTGCACCAACAGCGTCGCATACGCAACATGTTGTCCCAAACACACTCTTCCCCCAAACCCGAAGACGGCACTCCCGTACCCCAGCGCCGTTTGCTGCTCAGGACTCATCTGGAGGAAGCGCTCGGGCCGGAAGACCTCGACGTCCTCGCCATAGAGGGCGCGGTCGCGCGACATGGCCCATGCGTTTGGCATTAGTAGGCTGTTCCCGGGGATGCGGTAGGTCAGGTAGGTGTCGTCCTCTGCGGAAGAAAGGCGGTGCGGGAAACCCATAGGGACTATCAAGCCCCAGCGGAGGACTTCCTTGACCAGGGCATGGAGATAGGGTGTGTGTTCGAAATCGGCAAAGGTTGGGAGTCTGTCGTGCCCCACAATGGCGTCGAGCTCGGCTTGAGCGGCTCGTTGGGCAGAGGGGAACTTGGTCATCGCTAGTGTGAACGAGGCGAGGGCGGAGACGGTCGTATCTGCTCCGGCGACGAAGAGCGAGCCGCAAAGCCAGCGGATGAGCTCTTCGTTCTCCAAGTTCGGGTATTTCTGGAGAAGGTCGGATGCGAGACATGGGTGCGCCCCACGTCCTGCCTAAAGTCAACGTCAGTGAGTCATTAGATTTGTTGCTTTCATCCCCACCATCAGCATCTTTACGTTGTCGAACGGAGCATTCACGAGATGTTCCAGCCCTGCACGCCATTCTTTCCCAGTCGCATTGAATCCGAATCCAGGCACCCAAGAAGGAACGTGCTTGACTGTTCATGGGAAAACATCAGCTTTCCAGGTACGATGACTCATAGGGAAGGGCACGCACGGAATGGTAGAAAGTCTACAATCCAATTGCCCGGAGTTGCTGCGACAGAGAAATTCGCAACCACCGTCTTCGCTTCGTCAATAAGCGCATCACGCTCCGGTCCAGCCTCCGTGCCGTAGGTGGTCAGCATAATGAAAGCGCCAGCGCTCCTGCAGGAAACATCAAGTTCAAGCGAATTGGGTGATGAACAGAACTGCGCACTTACGTTCGGTAGTGGTCTTCCCACTTTTCCGGTTGGTCCAACAGATTCTTCAGGAGTCGATGCGCCTCAGCAGTCATGCCCTCACCATAATGTGCCTGCACATTACTCAAGCTCATCAGTGGCTGTCCCATTCTCCGGGTTTGCGT
The DNA here is from genome assembly GCA_037974965.1 of Dacryopinax spathularia. Taxonomy (NCBI): domain Eukaryota; kingdom Fungi; phylum Basidiomycota; class Dacrymycetes; order Dacrymycetales; family Dacrymycetaceae; genus Dacryopinax; species Dacryopinax spathularia. Next base: position 2,624,049 of record JBBPFI010000001.1, read on the forward strand.
ATGTCTCGTTCCCTCAACCATGGCGACGCTCTTCTCCCACCCGACCATCTCGCCTGCGAACGTCATGTGTACCCTACCGGAGTACGTCGCATTCCGTTTCTCCAACAGCTCGCGAGCCGCCGATCGGGTGTTGACGACTATGAGGTGCTGGCCGAATGCCGTCAAGTGGGTCAGATCGCCTGATCGAGAGTAAGAGTCTCGTCAGCTTTAGAGAGCGGAGATAGCAGGGAGGGGACATGCCGTAAGTCTTTGCCCAGTCTGCATATGTCAGCCAGGGACGTTCTTTCGGTATTTGGAACGCATTTCCGATAATCGGTAGACCCCGGGGACCAGGAGGGAGGGGAAGCCCCGCAGTGCGGCGCTGCCATAGAGAGTATGCCAGCACCAACAGACAAACGCCGAAAAGATAGTCCAGTAATATCACCGCCATAGATGCAAGTCGAATGTCGTAACGGTCGTAAGTGGCAGCTGGGACAAAGGAGAAGGAAGGGCAACCGCGAGCAAGATCGAGAGGTAGACCGAGCAAGACAGGTGTTCGCGAAGCACCACCCGGGCCAAGCGATCACGTTAGACGCGAGAAGCGGGGATGCCAGCGCGAAGTGAGCCAATTAATAGCTTCGTGGTAAGGAGTCGGCGGATCATAGACTTCAAGCTATTTGCAAGTTGCTGCGAGCGATCGGAGAACGTATCGCAGCCGAGGTCGACCGGATCCCGCTTGATCATGCTCCTCGCGAAGTGCGGAGCCAGCGAAAGAAAACCCCTGCCCTCATACCATGCCTTGCCTGGCTATTGCCTTTTCGGGAATAAGTTGCAACGTGATGAACTTTCTTAGTTTCTTGGCCGAGCGGAAGACGGCTTATCACCGCGATCGACGCGGGGGATATTACCGGCCAAATAGACGATCAGCAGTCATTGAAGCCGTTGTCCAGATGGTCAGGAAGTAGTGTCGCGGATGCAAGTCAACATCCATGTTAGTGCGAAGTTCTCCTATCTTCGTTCCCACAGCGCCTGCTCCTGAGCTGTTTGCGACGGAGCCCAAGGGTATCAGATTCTAGGCGGAAGGGGTCGTTGCGTCGAACGGGACCCACAGTGTGGTAAACGTCAAAGTTTGAAACACAATTTCCCCCGAAGCGTCCGCATCGTACGACAGTACGTCAAGTTGTTGGTAAGAGTGATTGTCAGCATGTGGAGGAGGTGCTATTTCAGGGGCGAGTTGAGGGAATGGCCGGAAGCGGCGACATGATCGTGTTCGAACCGTTCGCACATGGAGACAGGGAATCGACCGCCATCAGATCGCTTACCATTTATGAAAAGTCTCCAGAATCTTGCTACAGAAGAGAGCAAATTGTTGGGTCATGGGTATCGTGCGCCTTGAGTAAGCTCAAGATGCTTCGACATAAGCAGGTAGTGCATGATCGTGGTCATTGATCAAGTTGATGGTGATGACCGGGAGCAGAATTCAGGGGGACGGTGCGAATTCGATCCAAAAGGAAGCGTGGACGAGATCACATCGTACAAATTATCTCCTATCTTCGTAACCTAGTCATCACTCTCATCCGCCGCGTTCCTTATGCTTGTCTACTCGCAAGAGTCGCAACCGATTACCCCACTGTTGGCTACAGAACCCGCTGATCTCGCAATCGCTGCAGTTCTTGCTCGGCGACAAAACTTGAATGTCAACAAGTTGATATCTTCCCGGTTTCCTGTTGTTTCATGAAAATATCACAGAGAAGATTAAGTATTCGCAATAATTGCCGGGATGGTTAGTGATGGGCTTGGACTTCGGTCGTGGGCGACTCGTTCTGGTGCTTGAGCCGGTCGTCCCTAGACAGTCACAGAATCCAACGGCTCTCGCACGGCTCGCTCGCATTTTGCCGTTGGGGCAGCTCCTCAACCTCGGTTCCCCACTTATCAGGAAATTATCGGACGCCTTCTACTCTTCGTCTCTATTGCGATCACAAGTCATGACTTGGCTATGATCGAGATCGACTTTCTTCCATGCCGTCAACGCTAGTCTGGTCGTAGTCAAGATCCGGCAGGTGTCCAACCGGCTGTCCATCTTAATATACGCCATTCCCTGCCTTGTTCGTCCTGCTGGCTCTGCTCTTGGACTTGGAATTCTACGCGAGGACGGTGCAGTGGATATGGCTCGATTGCCCTGACCATGCCACATGGTAAGTGTGGTGGTACGTGAGCATGCTATATATCAACCGAAACGTGGTCTTTGCGAGAGGTTGTTCTGTTCCACGATCCACCTATTAACAAGTCGATCCTTCTACGCCTACTACAACTAAGTTTCGCTCGCTCTCAAAGTCCTACACATCCAAAGGATCATTCCAAAGCCCTGACAGACTCGCCCCTTCGCACTGAGCATGGACCAACTCCTTCAGATGACGACTTACACGGCTTCCGGCGGCATCGTCGGACAGTGGTTGCTCGGTTCGTTCTCCGTCACCTTCGTAATTCAATACACTGACAAGTACATGTAGGCATGAGCACACTGATCACCGTCATCCTGCTCTACTTGCTATCATACGTGCGAGCTGCCTCGCACAGCGCCACAGTCCGAATCTTCGGCTGGCTCCCCGGCGAGCTCATCGGTCAAGCCGGTATCGCCCTTGGCCTGTCATTCTTCGACTACCTCTACTTCATCTTCCGCGACATGCGCCTGCTCGACGGCCAGATCAACAACGCGCCTACCAGTGCTTCCATGGCGATGTACTACCTTGATGCGACGAACTGGCGGTTCACGGGCTCGGTCGTCACATGGCTCTGGAAGACGGCGTTTGCGGACTGTATCATGCTGCTTCGAGCTGTCAGGCTGTTCAGGAACAATGATCGGCTGGGAGGCTTGTATGGGTACTTCGGCGTGCTCGCCTTCCTTCTGATGCTGTATATGGGTACTATCGGTGCGTCTGAATATCAGCGAGGGTTGTCCGCATGCTGAATAGCCGTCAGCTGCCGGGATCGTGACCTGGGTCGGCCTGCTCCGACCAACAGCAGCAACATTTGACGACCTCCTCGAGCACAGCGCAACATTCTTCATGTCCATACACTGCGGATACAACGTCATCGTCACCTTGCTCATCTCCTTCGTCTACTGGCGAGCAATGAGCCACCAGTTCAAAATGGCCACCGTTGCCCAGATCGCGCTCAGGTCGTTCTCGGCGGGGAACATGCTGTATACGATTGTGATCACCGTCCTGGTGGTGCTGTATCAGAAACAGCTGTTGTTCGTCTACTTCTGGTATGATATTACCCAGCCGCTTATGGTATGTCTTACTTTTGAATGTTGCGTACCGAAGCTGATAGGTGCATACAGACAATGTCCTTCACCGTCCCTATGCTGTTAACCGCATTCGCCCGCATCCTACCGCTCGCAAGCACGATGAAGTCCACCAATGTGTGTCTTTCCCTCCTGCTCACTCATTCGATCTGATACTGAATGCAACAGATGAACGCCGCACGACCAACTCAAGGCGGGGTCTCCGTTGCCATGCGGCATACACCTGGACTGGACGGTAGCATGCTGACAGGCACCGACAGAACGGTAATAATGCAGATGAGTCCTTTGTCATCTAGCGAGCTGGAGGAGAAGTCGAGGATCCCGCAGTCGGAGGAGGACGTTTCCTCCGAACAATGGGCATAACCGCCCCGACACATGTACTTTCGAGGTGTGGCCCAGGCTGCGCGTGAGGTGAGGCGTGAGCGAGGCGGGGAGAAGGTGGAGGGCTTTAGTAAAATACGCATGGGTTCCCGAGCCACATTTTGCGCTTCTTGATCCTCATCTGATAATTATGCACTGTACTATGGGCTATCTAGTTTCGCGAATAAAATAAGTGCCTATAATCGTACCGACCAATGGTTGTCTGCAGGTCAAGCGCTGTCCACGCTGATTCCGCATGCATGAAGCAAGAAAGGACTTGGTCAAACACAGCACGAAGAGTCGGAACGGCTGCGAACAGCCTAGATCTTTCAGACTGAAAGGATTTGAGTGTGGAGTCCCATTATGGATAGCATGGTAGTTGGTTGGCGAAAGAGTATGCGCTCGCGAGCGGTATTCTCGCTCAAATGAGCGCATCATTCATGATGAGATCGGGTGTGTTGAGTATCCCCAAAAGATGTCCGGACCCAACTCTTTCTAGAGTCGTCTCAGATCCCGAAATTCTCGCAGCTAGAAAGGCGGCTGGTAACTTGTAGGCATTATTAGTAGTTCGAGATCGCGATCTCACGAAGGCAGAAACAAGACAGAAACGGCAGACGGCGGGCGATCCCTTTTTCGGCTTCTGACACGAACCAACAATGTCACTGCCACCCATCAGCTGAAAGGTCGCTCAGGGCACAAGAGGTTACGTCGCCCCTACTCCCGCTGCCACACCGGAAAACGCCGCATTTACGCCCCTCTCCGGCAGCTCCTATTTCGGCATATTAGACGCGCACTGCACCTTGACACCGACGCCCACCTGCCTAGCAGTTTGAGAGCGCTGTTGACGTGAAGAAAACAACCCCGGCAGCGACCATGACCTCCCACAAGCGCACGTGGGAGGAGAAATGGGCACACGACAGTGCGCTCCTCCCGTATCCTCGGGAGCCGAACGAGGAAATGCAAAAGCGGCTAGATGTATATATACGGAGGTGAGTGGTCTGTCTGTTTCTCCCCGTCAGGATGCTGATGTGTGGACAGGTTAGCCCAGGCGTCCTTGGCGAAGGACTACGACCCTGGCGTGCTCCAGGCAGACGCTATGATTGTCTAGTACGTCGCACTTTTGTTGAGTGGGGGCGAACGGGCTGACCTGGTCGTAGCTGGATCTCCTTGAAGTATCCCCTGCCCAAGGAGAAACGGGTCGCACTATGCAAGCTCTACTACGCACTGGCCGTGATGCCGGGCATGCCGTACCCAATCGTGTCGGTTTCGGTCGAGCGGTTGGGCCTCTTGTTAAGGTACGTCTACGAGAATCCTTGTATCCGTATATGGCGCTCACGATCTTCCAAGGTCTAAGGATGACATAACAATCGATGATATCCGCTTCCCTTGGCGGCCGATATACGACTACCTGAAGAAGAACACCTTCCTGAATCATCGACAGTTCGAGCTGAAGTACGTTACCCGAATATGGGTTCGAATTTTGTTCTGACCATATATAGCTCTTTGCCGCTCCAATTCGGAAACTTGGCCGAAACGTGCAAGCGCTTCTTCCATCCTATCGAAACCGACGAGATGCTGGACACCTTCATCCCTGGGATAATAGGGCCGCATCTTGATGTACGTTCTCGGCTTGCGGGCGCTTGCAAGGGCATATGCTGACATAAATGCAGACTATCCTGGAGGCACAATACTACATGAGCGCTTTCCTACCTCAAACACATCCCAGTTCCTGGCTGCCAATGATCTTCAAGCTCTGGGAAGCTTTCAATTCGAACGTCTGGGATGCACGAACTTTCCAGCTTCTTTCTCAACTCGCCGAACTGCATGTCGACCCAACCGTCAGCGATCCCAAGCGGATCCGCGAGATTCCGGACGATGCGAACGAAGATGGGAAGGAGCGGATTGTTTGGGAAAAGGAGCCGGTGCCGAAGGGGCCGTGGAGGGGCATATATAAGGATGTGGGGATCTTCGATGATGAGCAGTGGAATTTCATGATGATCAAGTGTCTTGCGACCATGAGTGCGTGTTTTTCGTCCCCTCCAATAGATCTTATATCGATCCTTTTCTTCCTTGTAGGCATTCCTCTGGCAGATACAGTCAGTCCATGCGAGTTTCGGGTAACAATCATTGTTCTGAGTGTGCATGCAGGGATCACTGGCAACTGGTACATCAACAGATGCGCAGGCAAGCTTTGAGATCGGCAGATTGCCGCCACCGGTCTGGGAGATCCGTGAGTAGACGTGTTGTCAGGCGGCCTGCTTGGCTAACGTTTGGAAGACTCGTTGGCTCGCATCATTGTCTACTCAATGGCTCGAGATGGCCCCGTTTCGGCCTCATCGGGTTTCTCAACTCCCCAAATCTCGACTCCAGGCCCAAGAACAAACGGCCTCCTACGTGACGTCTTCAAGCCCCAACAACCAGGCAAGCTCAAGACCTACCTAGCCGGATCCAAAGCACTCGACTCGTTCGCCCGCCTGATTATCTCGACCGAATCGTTCTTCCATCCCAGCAACTCCGGGTCCTGGACCGGCAACTTGTCGGCACTTGTGCGACACGTGGTGAACCAGTTCTCGAAGCGCTGGGCCGAAGAACAGGATCCGGACTGTAAGACTCCACCGCATAGACGCCTAACGGCCGATATGCGGAGGGAGCTGGTGGTGACTGTTAAGACTGTTGTGCTGTTGGCGATGTTCTCCAAGGACCCGACGATCTTTGATCATGTGATGAGCACGATCAAATGCGTCTGTGCGATGGGTTAGTTCTTCTGTCAGTAACGCGCGACTCGGTACTAATAGGTTGACAGAACCGGAGATCATGATCGAGCCTATTCTGGAGCGAGCCGGAGATGCACTGGAGACATTAACGGAGGTATGGATTCGTGCATCAGGATTTGGTGCGGTTACTGATCGGTGTCAGACGGATCGCACGACCGCTGTGATTAGTGCCTTGAGCGCCTGTGGTCCTGCGCTTGTGTCACGGACAATCTACCCTGCTGGTGCAAAGCACCTGCTCACCATTCTTGAGCTATGTGTGCCAGGAATCGATTTGGTAAGTCTCTCTGCGACCCTAGAGCAAGAACATTTCCTGATATGGCCCCACCTTTTCAGAACGATCCTACCAAAACTGTAAGGCTGGTCGCACTAGCGTTCCGCCTCGAAATCTTATATCTTTCTAGCAACTAACGACAAGCTTCTTGCTCGAAGTCTTACAGCACATCAAGATCGGCGATCTCACTGTTCCAGAAGTACCATTAGAGGACGAAGCGGACAATGCCATGAACGGAGATGCCCCAGCTGTGCGCTCTCCGACAGTGGGCAAAGTGTCGCTCGAAGCCATCGTAGACGGTGCAGATCCTCTATCACCAATTGTCGCGGTTGCCGATGAGGACGAGGAAGACAAGCTCCTAAGGGAATCCACGTCGCGCTTCTCGACATGGCTGTCAAGCTTCTTCGGTCGCGTATTCCTGATGATGGACAATCTTCCAGAAGATCCGGAAGGAGCATCAGAAGGCAAGTACAGCGTTGAACGCGTTCATGCTAGTGTTGACATATGCAGTAGATCCCTTGCTTGAGACGGTGTTCGCCGTCTGCAACCAGATTTGCACGCATCTTTCTGAACCATTGTTCGACTTCGTGCTGAATCTCGTCTTCGTACGTGCCATTCGAGTCCCATCGAAGGCGAACTAACGCATGGCGACAGGACTATGTGACGCAAAATGTGCGACCTAATGCAGCCGGGAGCATAAACAGCCTCATCGCTTGTGTCGCGAACGGCAATCCACCGAAGACGATGGCCCTTTTCATGCCCCATTGCGAGCGGGTGATCAGATCCGAGCTGGAGAATGGTGCCAGCTCTATACGATCAACCCAATGGGGCCAACAGCGAACCTCGGATGCTACATTCCACTGGAGTGAGTTCCGTTCATGCTGTATATGCCAGATCATATCTTGACCTTCGCTCAGATCTTGGCTTACTTCGTGGGCTTATGGATGGCAATGGTACAAGCGTGAGAGTGCTTCACTTCATACCCCGTTCCCTTCTTACCAGTCACCAGCTTCTGCCCTACAAGGATCAACTCATGTCGCTTCTGCGACTGTTACGTGACAAAGCGTACTCCAAGCACGGATACACTTGGACTGGAGAGCTTCTCTCCGACCTACTCCTCGCTTTGTCACACACCTACCCGCAAAACACCTGGTTTGTCAATCGTGACACGTGGGAGAGCAAGGGTATGATCGTCTGTCGCTCGTTGCCTACTCCTGCTGATATCGTGAAGACTTCAAACTGAACCACCACCGATACTGGGGAAAGAACTACGCGCCACAGGAAGTGGCGGTAGAGGTAAGGTGTTGCGGCTTTCTCCGTCCTTGGCGCTAACGCGGAACAGTGGCATGTACCCAATCAAGATGAGATCAACCTTTGCCTGCAAATCCTGCAAGAGTTAGTGGAACCAACCCTAGTCGCCCTCAAGAAACTCTTTGAAGAGGGTGTGTCAAAGGATGCAGTATGGCGGAACGACGTGTGTCGGTACGATCTTCCCTTTTCCAAGTTACAGGACGAGTCCTGATCCGTTTGCTAGATACTTGTGCTTCGTCAGAAATGGGTTCACTGGCATTCAAACCTTATGGAAGGAGCATGTCTCCATGGAAGAGATAATCGCTACCTCAATGCAAGGCGATGTCTTGTACGTTGCTATCCGATTGGGTCCACACCCAACCCGCTGATCTTGCTACAGAGACGAAATCCCAGAGTTCATTACGCACGGAAGCCCGATTGAATCTGGATTCCCTCTAACGGATACCGAAGATCCCAGATATCAGTTCATTGCCAGTTTGAAGGAAGATTTTGGAAAGTTCCTTCACCACGCTTCCTCCTCCCTAAAGGAACATGGCGACGAGAACGCGGTAGACCCTGTGCAGATGATTGTAAGAATTCAGTCACCCGAATAGAGATCGCTCTCATCGGCGTTCTCAGGTGGTTGCTATAGCAACGTATTTCCTTGAGTACGGGGAGGCAGCAGAGGACTACAAAACCGTGCAAGAGAAATACCTCAACGAGAAAAGGGTTCGTTTACTTTTGCTCTCAGAATGTTGCACGGTATTCCAACCTATTCACGCAGATTGCCCGCTTGATACCTGTACAGAAGCTGTGGCCGCGCATGGTTTGGGTGCGACGAGCGCGGCTGCTGCATGCAGGAAGATTGCGATGGAATAGCTTGGAGAGGCACCAAGGACAACTAGAATATGACCTTATCCAGGACATTCTGGATTGGTCGCTATGGTCTTTCCCATCCAGTACGTGATTTGTGTGAATTAGCAATCTGTGGCTGATAGTTTCAAACAGTCAGAGCGTATGCTGTTCGTCTAATACATGCTGACTTTGCCTTAACGTGGTTTGCAGCTCGGCGCAGACTACCTTGTCCATGATTTGTGTCAGCTTCGATGGTGTGCGCAATCGTTGCCTTCCGACGCTCTACAAGGCCCTGCAGCCTGGCGTTGATGTAGATAGGATGAAGGGTGCCCTATATACCTTGAACCTGCCGAACTTCGGTGAGTCGCTCTCGTAATCCGGCCGAGATTTACTCTGACTAGCATTTCAGCTCGCTACGCCTGTTCCGGTAAGTCGGTTGCTAATAATGACTCGTGCTGTATTTAAATATCGCCGTGCAGAGCCGCAAAAGACAGCAGAGTTGATTGAAGCCTTATTCGGTTGTCAGCATCAGGAAAAGGTAATTGTTTCTATGATGTCTTATAGCATACCCCTGACACTGAGTGCAGCCCTCCATCCAAAACTGCGTCGCAGCTGTTGCCGACAATGGTGAGCTATCATCGACCGATAAAAAAAACAATTCTGATCTCAGGTGTAGCCATAAATACTGTGACCGAACCGAACAACCTCATCTACCTTCTAGAGACACCTGGAATAGATCATGCGGCTGAAAATCTCCTTCAAGTGGTGACGCCTGAAGCCGATAATGATGCGTTGATCCGGAAGTGCTTAGACAACCGGATCCGACGGATGGAGAAGATTGAGAACTCCATAAAGGCCACTGTTTGTATTTCTGGCAAGCGCATTTCCTCCGCTCACGTTGCCTCAGGTCGAAGTTTTGTTGCGCATCGCGACGAGCCCAAGCACGCACTGGAAATACACGATCATGGCTATACGCTTTTTGCGTACGCTGACCAGGCGCGACGAGCCTGCAAATGCATTATGGACAGAATGGTTGTTCAAAGCAGTCGTAAATCCTAATCCTCGGGTTCGATACTACGCACAGAGGTGAACACCCGCGCCATGGTATAACCCAAAAAACTAACATGTGCGTGTAGATCCATCCAGAAAACCCTTCGCTTCAGTAAGTGCCGAAGTCGCTGCCGGTGTTGTTCCAAATTTTGACACACGAGCTCAGTCAAATTCCGGACCTTCTGTCGCACACCCTACGATCTCGTTATCAGCCGCAGTGCCAACCCATATAAGCGGATTGTGCACCCGAAGAAGACCAACGAGTACACTGCTGCGTACCTCGAACAATTCAAGGTCCCGATCAGGGAAGATGATGTATCTCATGTGTGCGTGACATTATACACCACGTTATGGCGAAAGTGTTGCTCATTCCCTGCGCAGAGAGCTGCAAGACAAGGTTTCGTCCGGCTGGGTAGCTTGGAAGAACGAGGATGTTCGCTACGTGCTTCCGCACCCAACTTCGCATATCTCAAATTGGGAAGCGGCGTCCAGACCTGCTGTAGCGGCGGTTGCCTCCGCAGTCTCCGATGAAGCCTTCTGGAGATCGTATGCTGCATATCTGAGTGAAGAGACCCAGTCAGAATCAACAAGTCCGGACGCCATCTTCTGTATCAAGTCCATCTGTAAGTATCCATTGTGGCTTTGGCACGTCCGTTCCCAGCCCTTATCAGTTTGTAGTCCAGCTATTAGGGGATGGACCGCTCGTAGCGCTGAGACCGCTTCTCGACGAACTTTTGCAAGCAGACGATATGAACAAGCAACGCGCTGCTGCTGAACTTCTGGCTGGCGTCGTCACAGGTGCGATATGACAGTAGCCAGTATATCTGTACCATTATTTACGATGAACAGGGAGCAAGCATTGGTCTCTTAGTAGCCAGAAGGCGCTGTGGAGCTGGCTCGAAGTACAACTGCCGATCACCTTCAAGTCAATCAAAACTGATACCTTAGGAATCTGGTGCTCGTTCATAACGGTACTTCCAGGGCTATCGTTTCCTTCTGAGGCTAATTTGCTTTGGCAGACTGTCGCTACGAACCGCGATCCGCGGCGTCTGCAGCCCCTCATCGATTACATCACTACCAACGGTCGGGAGGTTGATTTTAATAACCAATCATCCTTCGAGGGTATGTACTCAACTTGAAGCATACCTATGTGTCGGCTGACCGGCAATGCAGTCGTGAAGATGGAGAGCTTTGTCCGGGCCATCGACGCTGACCTAGGGTGGCGGTTTTCAGCCTGGGCTGGCGATTTCTTTGATCGGTACTGGGAGGAGGTGGGCAGTCAACACGAAGAGGTCCGCTTCACCAGGCGTCTCAGTATCTCAATGGCTGAAACTGGTTTCACAGGTACGAACGTACATAGCGGAAGCCTTCACACTCTATGTCAAGCTCAAGGTGAGTCCAACCTTCGAAGCCGGACGAGTTCTGACGGTAGTCACAGTGGCGACCACGGTTGTCGGCTCCAAGCGCAGAAGCCTTCGTTCGAGAATGCCGGGATGCCTCACCGCAACGGGACATAATGGGACTACAGAGTGCTTACAAAGTTCAAGACTTCCTGGACCTGATTGCAAAGCTGCCACAATGGCGTGAGGAACGACTCCAAGGCGCGATGGCGCCTTACTCTACGTACGATAAGTAGGTCAACTCTCCAATACATCTGTCGGCCGTCTGATGCTTGTTCGCCATCAGGGTTGCGGGAACTAGTACGTCTTGGTTTTCCCTTCACCGAACTCTACTGAGATCGCTTCAGTTGTGCGATTTATGTTCGGCATGCTGCATGACATAAACGCCGCCATGGCTTTCCAATACATCCTGCCGATGATGTATGCTGGGCCTTTTACCGCCCGTGTTGTTCTAACCAGTTTGTCCCAGACCCGAGTTGTTCCGTATGCTCATCATGGAGGACTCCGTCGACTTGGCCGCTCGGGGTAAGTACAAATTACAAGCGGACTTTCATGCCACATGCTGACATCGGATACAGCCGCCATGTTGCTAATTCGAATGAATGGAATCCCAATGCCAAAATCCACATTGTCTGCGGTGCTCGATAACCTCTTCGAGGTGATCCGTACCTCAACGGTAAGTATGTGGACGCTCCTGGTTTTGGATGTCTCCATAACTTTTCGCAGTCGTGGAAGATTCGGTTGTATGCTATTCCTGGCTTGCAAGTCCTTTACTTCCGGCAGTTGCCCTCTCTATCGGATGAAACTGTAGAGGACATTCTTGCAGTTCTCGAAGAGTCATTGATGGACGAGGTTGTGGAGGTAAGTAATGGATCCGTGTGCCAGGAGAAGTGCTTCTTATGGGCCGTGAACAGGTCCGGCAAGCGGCTTCGGAAACACTGTCTGGAATTCTGCGCTGTTCTTCACGGAGTAGTGTGATAGCATTTAAGGTTCGAACACTGCCTTGCAATCGGAATTCTTTTCTGATTTGGATTTTTAGGAGCGTTTCGTCAATCGAGCGGAAGCGACGCCAATCCCGCCACGCTCCAATCCTGGGTTCGCCGCTGCAGTTCGGACGGTACACTCTGCCATCCTCGGGATATCGGCGCTGCTCGGCGCATACCCATACACGGTACCGAGCTGGTGTCCCGAACTTATGGTCTTCTTAGAGAAACATGCTTATGATCCGATACCCATATCAACAACCGTCACTGAGACGGCGAGGACCTTCCGGAAGACGCACATTGATACCTGGCGTGAGGATAAGGACAAGTTCAATGAGGAGCAGCTATCCGCTTTGAGCACTCTGATTACCGGTTCCTCATACTGTGAGCACTTACGACCTACACGAGATTCTTGTGCTGATGAATGTCTAGATGCATAATCTTCTTTCCCACCCCGTACAAATCATCTCCCCTCAATGTTGATGCATGAGACTACCCTTCGCATATATATCAATCATACCGCTCCATAGTGCACGTTGCTCTTGCCTACTGTATTGCTAGCCTCCGATTAATTGCATGTCGGCTTGTCGTCTTCTTCGCTCCCTGGACAACTGATGGCTTGACATGAGAACAATTCAAGTAGTGGCTAGCATAGACACTGCATGTGCGCATAGCGAGAAACGTCCGTGCAAGCGGCTATCGTCTGACTTTGACATGGCAGTTAGGGTAACCACAACTACTAACTAAGCAAAGTACGACACCAGTGTTCTGCTTTATGGTGTCAAGAACTTTGTGCTGTCCCAGCGTTCCTCGCATTAAGACGCGTCTGCCTCCGTTCACGTGCCGTCATGACCAGACGCGACTGACATTGCGATATCAAAACGGAATACGACAATATCAACGAGCCGTGCACAACACCCTTGAACTAGCGAGCAAAATGTGTCACCCCTTCCGCAAGGTTGCCAGTCTCGCGAATGGGCAGTTACAGATCGGCGCCGCGACCGCTGAGTTAAGAGATCCACCCCTTACGCGACTTGAGCAAATTGCGTACATATACACAGAAACACGACATTCGTTCATGTGCCACCTTGACGTAGGGGATTTGCCACCCTCGACGGATGGGAGGATAGCTCGGAGCCGCGAGCGCAAGTCATTAGATCCATTCCCTTTTGCGCCTGAAACAGTCATTTTGACCATTTATTTGTAGGCCAGTACACCTCCGCGATATCCAAGTAATGGGATAACCCGCCTTTGTTAAAACACAGGTTGTAGCTTTCATTATGGCATCATATTATGTCTCATCGCCAATGTGAGACACGCTGTTTCGGTTTGTATATGGAAAGACAGTGGTTCTTCCTTGACCGCGGCGCTGGCATGCTATTCGAAACAATGTCTTTTTCGTAAACTCGCTCAGCTAACTGCGCATCTCCCCACGGCATCTCAAACTTGGCTATCGCATCCACCGCCGCCAATCTACGCGGGTGTCGCAGCATATATACTTGTGATAGCAAGAATAGGGGAACTATCGAAATACGCGCGAAAGAGAGCGCTGAACGGGCTGTTGACCTTGTTCGCACCGCATCTTTCCTTTCAAGGCATGCAACTTGCCTCCTATCCGGTCTAAGTTAGTCTATACTCCTCCAGCAGTGTGATTAGGTAGTGTCATCAACTAAATCATGTCATTCTACCCTAGTTGCCGAATGCGCTGATGCATTGCACTGCGCGGGACTTCCGAAAGAGACGCGTCCCTTATGCGTGCCATTTGTCCCTACCACACAACCTCAAGATACCATCGCACATTACGACGCATACACATTCATCTCTGATGCACTTTCTATCTTTCATGTCCTCATAATACCCAAGCTTGCAGCCCTAATATCCGACAGCAACGAATTGATCGACTCTCGTTACGTCTCTATCGCGTCACCATTGGATGTCGGTGATGTCTGTGTCCTCGATCTTGTCGACGTCGCCATCAGTATCCTCCCTGACCTTCGAACCGGATCTCTCGCCTTTGCAGCCCAAGCCCGCCGACTTGCTACCGATCCTTAACGACACCAGCCATATCTCATCATCTCAAAAGCGCACTCTCGTTGCGCATGCCCTTCAACATGCGGTCGTCTTTGCCGACCTGCCCCTATTGATCTTTCTACTCCACGACCCGAGCGCCAAACCACACGTCGACCTTTCAATAACAGATGACGATGGAAGAGGGATACTATCGATCGCAATAATGGGGTTTGGGACGGAGGACGCGGAACGAGAGATGGACAGGGAGGAATGCTGCCGACTGTTGCTGAGCGAATCGGCGGATCTCGTCTCCGGGGATCATGGTGCGTCCGTCATACCGTCATGTTTACGTCTTGATGCCGAGCTGATCCCTTGTTGTTCCAGCTGGTTGGACTCCAATGCACTATGCTGCCCTGATGGCGCCGCCGACGCTGATCACCTACATGCTGCAACACTGTACGGCAGCCGGTTTGCGAGCAGACGACCTCCTGAATGCTCGGACCAAGCGCAGCAGATTGACACCGCTGGACGTCATCTCGGCACATACCCCTATACCCAGTCGAGAAGGCATTGTGCTCATGCTGGAGGAAGCCATGGGTGTGGATGCAATGAAGGAGCGAATGAAGCGAGAGCAACGAGAGGCAGAAAGTCGCCGGCAAGCGGAGAAGAAGGTCTGGCTGGAGGAGAGGAGAAGGTGTCTGATGACATGGGGACTGGGTGGTTGGGGCGAGGACGATGAGGATGAGGATCCCTACTTGGACGATGATGCCGGAATGTGGAATTCGGACGAGGAAGAGGACGACGTCGCTTCACCTCCAGCTACTTGGGACAACATGCTGGCCTTCTCCTTGCCCTCGCTGCAGGGCTTCCTCATGCATGTGATCGACCACCAGCAACCGGTGCTGAATCCAATATCTCGAAGATCGCTTCCTGCTCATGCGCTGTGGTTATGCGGACGGTTCGCGATCGCACAAGCAGATGAGGATTGGTTCGACGAGGTTCTTCTCGGCGGCCTCAGCAGGATTGAGGATATCATATTGGTGCGCAGCCAAGTCATTCATCTCTGACTTCACTCACGTCGTTCAGAATACGAACGATGTGCCAATACTGTCTTTCTGGGCCTATAACGTCACGCTCCTCATGTACCTGCTGCGAACAGACAAGCTAATATCTAGCTGGGCGGAAGACTTCGAGCACGTCGGAGTTGCGCTAGAGCTGCTGGACTACATCTACAGTAAGTAGAGTCACTCAAGGTTGCGTGTTTGGTGCTAAAGTGAAATCCAGATGGCATTGTCCGGTCGGTCGAGCATAGGCTGGCACCTCTCATCGACGCGACGATGCTCGATTACACACCCCTCGGTCCTGACCAAGGCTTCGACCAACCTCAATTTGAAGGCGAATGGACGTTTCTCAAGGGTGTGAGGGATAGCCTCAGACTGAAGAAGCCTGGATCGGCAAACAGCTCACCAACCTCAAGACCAGTTGCGCCTTCCAGATCACCTGTTCCTCCTCCATTACCACCAAAAGACCCACCAATCCCTCCCTCCAAATCGCCATCGCTAACGGAACTCGCTGCGCAAGCTGGTGGCAACCTGTCTCGAGCAAGCGCTGAGCCGAAGGTATTCGCAGAGTTGCGCAAAGCCGTCTCACGACCACAAAGTCCTCCCGCTGGTCAGCCAGTGTCATCCAAGGACGAACCACTAGGCGACTCCCCCAAGACACTCACTGAACTGCTGTCTTCTCTCCTGCTCGTTCTGCGACTTTACGGTCTCAACCCAGCCTACATAATCCAGATCTTCTCGCAGATTTTCGTCTGGCTCCATGCTGACATGTTCAACAAGGTCATCTCGCGAAGCAAGTATCTCTGCCGGAGCCGAGCTATGCAGATCCGGATGAACATCGGTACTCTGGAAGATTGGACAGGAAGGGAAGGACTCCCGCGAAGCGTAGTCTCAAAGCACTTCGAGCCGCTCAACCAGCTACTACAATGGCTTCAATGCTGCAGCCAAATCGACCAGTTCTCAGATTTGATCGCCACTGTCCAGACATTGCGGAGGATCAACCCTCTCCAGATGCGCAAGGCAGTCCGGGACTACCGATATGAAGTTGGGGAGAGTCGGATGAATGAGGAATGTACCCAGTATCTACAACAACTGCAGAGAGATTGGGAACGTAGGCGACTGCGGATGGGCGTGGAGAACATGCGGAAGGAGATGGAGGCGCGAGAGCGCGAACGGTCCGAAATCAGCAGCGATACAGGTTCCATCCTGCCTGTTGGTCACCATGGCGAAAACGGGAATGGCCGTCCTGTTCTCAGTGACGAGGAAGCGGAGCTGCTGCGCGCACAGGCTGCCATCGATAGTCTCTTCGATGGGGAAACGACTATGGCAGACTGGGTTCCACCAGAAGTGCCGATGGCCGTGGGCGAGCTGCAGAATGCCACCTACATCCTGCATGTGTTCTGGCCTACCGATGTTCGGCATCTAGTAGCCGAGCCGTCCGACGCGTGGATGGCCAACTTCCCCACCGCATCAGCAAGCTCGACTCACCTGACCGTTCCCGGGAAACGGCCTACAAGCGTAGCAAGCATGGCAAGTATCGTCTCCACGCGCTCCTCCAGGCAGATGGACTGGAAGCGGCGCTCTGATCGTGCACTGCGTGATACATGGCCTCTTTTGCCACAATGGATCGACGCCCTTTCTCCAGGCGTATTCTGGGAAGACTACAGGGGGAACAAGTATGTGAAGGCTGCCGCCTTGGATAGCGAGGAGGAAGACGAACAACGGGAGGTGGAGCAGGTGGAGTTTGACTTGCTGAGGGAGAGGGAGAACACGTTAGCGGATCTGCATAAGGGGCTGAAGTTGCATGGTCTCGGACTGCAAGGTCTGGATGGGATGGATGAGGGAGAGGAAGACGACGCGGAGAAGGTGCCCGGCCTACAACCACCAGGGAAGACTCGCTCAAGCGGAGAGTCATCGCTTCTTACCCCTCAACCTTCGGAATCTGCCCCTGCGCCGGCCGTCGAGGTAGCCCAGGCTGATGGCGACGACAATGCTGCTTTCCACACTCCACCTGCATCTCCATTGCCCTCCGATCCCCCATCAGACGGCGAGCGCGTCGATCTCCTACGCAGGACGAGCAGCGTACATAGTAAAGTCACCGTACGCCGGAAACTGAGGCGGAAGAGGCGGGATGGGAGTGATATTACCCTGAAGCCTGAAGTCCGGCAGAGTAGTGTTGGTGTAGAGGCGTGATCTCTCAAGCTGCTTACCTCTCTCTGGCGTTTCTTTTGCACTATATCGAACTAAAGGACTTTGGTTTTGTCACTGTTCATATACTACTTGCATCTGGTACATCGCTGTAATACCCACTCACTATATTGGTCAAACAGCATCATACATCTGATCCGGAGGAGAAGAAAGCAGCGAGTCAAAGCAGGAAGTGAATGGTATACATTGCAAGACACACAATAAGCCCATTACAAGGCAGTATATACATTACTAGACGAAGTCCAACGGCCGTCTGTCACATCTAGTCATCGTCCCGACAAGCTCGCACCACTCCATGCACTCTTAGATCGCCCAGCTCACGCACACTCATCTCGCCCCAAACGCCTAGGCAGCTGGCCAAAGCAAATTCAACACCCACAACCCCACCAGTATTAACCCGAGTCGTATTCGCACATCTTCTTTCCACCCCCTCCCCACCGGTCTGAGGAACTCCAGCATCTTGCTGGTGCCAGGCGAAGCGTGCGAATGAGGATGCGGGTGTGGCGGTTCGTCCGACAGCTCTTTCCCTTCCACACTCGTGAGGGGTACGCTTTCCGGTTGTGGCGGTTGTGCTGCTGGCGGAGCGGCTGAAGTTCCAGCACCAGCTCGCTGAGTAGGCAGCACGGGCTTCTTCTCCCCTCCGCATATCCATCCCGTCAACGCCCCCGTCGCCCCCGCTACCCTCCAAGACACCCAAACGAAAACCATGGTCGAAATAACCAAATTCAATGCCCGCCAATGCGTCCTCGGCAGAACCATCAAAATCCCCTTCGTGTCCCCCGCGAGCCAAATATGATACTGCAATATAAACGTCTCTAGCGAGATCCGGCCGATGAACGTAAAGAGGCGGCTGGAGGCGGAGCGCAGGATCGGGGTCGAGTTCCGTAGGACGATAAAGCCGGCTATGGGGAGGAAGGAGACGAACGGGTGGTAGGCGTTGTACACGAACTTGGACTCGCGGGTGAGTTCGAACCAGAAGAACCATCCGAGCGCCACTGCGGAAAGTCCGATAGCAAGACGTTTGAGCAGCGGCCAGCGCGGGTGGTCGGCAAGTCGGTGTTGGTTGAATTTTAGCACTGCGAGCGCTGTGAACGCGCCGATCCAGACGATCCAGAGGTCGAGCGAGACGCGGAATGTCCATTCGCGTGCGTTCCAGGGCAGGCGGAATAGGTGCTGGAGGACTGAGAAGATCGCTGCGTTTACGGAGGGCTGGTAGGTGGCCGCTGCTACTAGACCGGCGGACGCTAGCATCTTGGGGATGAGGAACAGCAGCCGGTCGTTGTACTTCGCTCCTGCTAGCATCGTAAAGTAGATGATCAAGAACCAGAAGGAGACGAGCGGCGCAAAGTAGTAGAACAGGTAGTCCGTATCCATCGTGTATGCCAGCACGATCGTGAGCAGATTGAGCCGGACAAGGACCTGCGCGATGCGGGAAAAGGAGAAATCGGCTTTGCGGTAGTAGAAGGTGAAGTGGCCGTAGCCGGTCATGAATAGGTAGGCGGCGACGAGCACGCGGACGGGGTTGTAGATGCCGGAGATCTTGGAGCCGCCGTAGTAGTGATACACCAAAATCACGACTATATGCGCGCATATATGTCAGCAATCTGCACTCACGGGTGCGTGTATGCGCGGGAAGGGACATACTCTGCATCCATCCTTTCCACTCATCCGTCTGGTCGCGGTTCAAGAACCCCAGATCTTTCTCAGCGCGCTGCATGCTCGCGAGCCCCAGGACGAGAAAGAGGACGAGCAAGCCGCCGAACTGGACAGCGTCGAATTGCTTTTGTTCTTTGTCCCAGAGTGGTGTCCGGTCCGCAAGGAAAGCGAGGAGGATCGAGAGGCCGAAGATGGCGAGTTGTTGCTGCGTTTCGGCGGAGGAGGGGAAGAGGGATTGTAATATTGGGCGGTTTTCTGTCACTCGGGATCAGCCACGAGCCACTACAAGCAATAGAGGTGGACGGAGAACGCACCCTGCTTTGATACCCACAACTTAGCCAGCAGCCCCCAGCAAGCAATACACACTATCACCAGCCCCTGCACGACCCCCGGCCAAGGGTACGGCCTACAACACGTCCTATCCCACGGGAACTTCTGCGGCAACAACCGGTTACACTTATGATTCAGCAATACCTGAATCTGAGTCGCCATAATCTGGGGCGAGAAATGCAGCCCATCCTCCGTCTGGCTGGGGTCGAGCATCCCGTTAAACACACTCGGGACGAGGACCTCGCCAGGCGAGTGATCATGATCCCCATGTTCGGCGCTCTTGGCAGCTGCATAAGGCCGGGAAGACCACGTCCAGCTTCCTGGCGCGCTGACGCGGTGCAGGAGGTCGGAGTTCATCGCTTGTACGTCGGAGGGGTGGATCGTCCGTTGGCGCTCGGGGTTGAGCTTGGAGTGGACGGGCTCTTCAACGGGGAGGAAGACGATCTCGTCTGCTATTGCTTGCCCACCCTTCTCTGCCCTGGCAGAACCGGCAGAGAGGAGCGAGAACGTCGAGTCGATCGTGCGTTCCCAGGCTGGTAGGCCCCCTGAGGTCGGGTTGCGGAGGTACCACAGCCCGCTCCCCAGCACGATCAGCGCCGGCGGCTGTCCTCTTGACGGAACTGAAAGGGCTTCCCGCGTCTTCGTACTGTTCAAATACGGGTCCCAGACAAACTCGACGCTCAGACTATGCGTCCCCGACACGAGCGAGAAATCCGTATGTTTCCCACCGTCGTTCGGGTGCGTGGAGGGGAGGGCGGGATCGGCCAAGTGCGCAAAGGTGAAGAAGAGCTGGCGGACGGTGCTGTCGCCTAGGAAGAGGACGCGTCGGTTTTTGAGGCAGGGGGAGACGGTTTTGGAGGTGTAGGTGTTGAGCATGCAGCCTGTACGCGCATATATGTCAGTGCACATGTTCGCTCTTTTGGCTGTGGGATGGGGGGCGCACCTTCGGGTTGCCAGTTCTTGAATGCCCCGTCGAGCCATCTCCCCTGTGTGACGAGCTTATGACAATGATTCCTATCGCCCCAATCTACACGTTCACCCAAATCAGCTCATCTCTTCCTCGCCCTACGCAGGCGGGGGACATACCAATGAGCAGTAACCTCAATCCGCCCGTAAGGACCGTGACGGCCAGCGTAAGTGCAGCCACATATTGCAGCCATTGGTTTGAAGGTGCGGGCTTCTTCCCCGCTGGGGGCATTTTGGGCACTGCAGCAGCAGAGGAGGAGGCGGGAAGAAGGCGCGTTTGCTAGAGGGTGAACGCGTAGATGGCGAGCTGCGAGCTGCGAGCTGCGTCGGGAGAGCGAGAGGGGAAGGACGAGGAATGTACGTGTCCGACTACCGTAATGTCGGGTTGTCGGCAGAACGCGTCTCTCCAGTTCTTCAAGAATAGAACGGATAGTCAAAGGTGGCTAACAGTCCATAGCCCTATATCACCCTCTCACCCTCAGCCCTTCAATCAATCACGCCTCCCGATCGGGTTGACAAGGTTTTGGCCCGCAGGACATTCCGGGTCCAACAGTGGCGGGTCAGACGCGTGAAAGCCACCACCGTTGGGTCGGTCGGAGATGATCGTACTCCGGTGGGAAGCGAGACTCGCAGATTATGATGTTGACAGTGGGGGCGTCATCATTACGACATTGATTGGTCGATGGTTAAATAGTACGAGGAGGTTATGATTTTGATCGTGACTATACGACCGGCTTGTCTTGTCTTTACGTCCACTATCGCGACCTCCCTGTAGAAGAGATTGAGCAAGATGTCAAACCAGGAAGTCCAGGTATCGCAGCTCAGCGCCGACACTCTCGCGCAATCCACCCCAACACCGCAAGACGCCAAAGGCGTCCAATCCACACTGTACGTCCTCCTCCTCTCCTCATCCGTTTTTTTCTCTGTCAACTCCCGCAGATCGACTCTCTACCCCAACACGTCCATCACCTCCAGCGCTTCCTTCTCCCCCCAAGCCCTGACCCTTCACCCGCCCTCCTCTCCTCCCCCTCCAGGTGCAGCCAAAATACTGCAATCCCTCGTAACCGCATGCCAGAAAGTAGCGACCTCTGTCCAGCTTGGTTCCCTGCTCGCGGGAGGAGGGAGCGAGAGTGACGAATTCTCTGATGTTGGTGTTTGGTTGGGTGATCTAGGTGATGTTACGGGGGCTGCGGGGGTGGGGAAGGAAGTGGTCAAGCGTCTCGGGTTGGACGCATGGAAGATCGCTACCGTAAGCCCCTTTCTCCCTTCCTTCTCTCCACCCCATCACCGGCAGAAAGAGCGCTCCTCCTGATCTCTGTGCATAGGTGAAGCCCCGAGACGCCGAGCTCCCCGTACCCTGGGAACGTGTCCCCGCTTCGACCTCAAAGCCCCTGCTCGAGCTTCTCATGGCATTGGAAGAACCGGTCATGTTCTCACTCGAACTCCCTCCGGGTGCGCAGGGAGGGAGTGGGGGCACGCCGGTGTTTATGGTTGGGAAGGTTGAGGGCGGGTGGGGAGGTCTGGTAGGGGTTGGGGTTTGGTCCTAGAGCGCTCTTTATGTGATCGGCCAGTCAGGTGGCCTAGTGAAAAAGTGTAGATGGTGCACAGATGGGCAGGGCGCAGAGGAAAAGAAAGACAGAGGTGTGAACGTACATGATTATCTGCTGTAATAGTACAAAATGCAACGTCTTCAACCCCCGCGCAGACCGGCCGTCGTCCTAGCCCAATTCATGCACATACATGTGCACCTCACTGCTTCTTCCCCCCTATCCCCTCATCCGCCGGCGGCTCCTCATACCCCTCCACCCCCTCTCCCCTCCCCTCCCTCTCCAGCTCCTCCCTCGTCCTCCACACCCCCTTCGCAGAATGCATAACCTCCCACAGCTGTCCGACCTGCTCATCACTCATCTTCTCCAACATCGTCCTGTCCAGCCCTCTCCCCCTCACTTCCCCCCCGCCGTCAGGCGAGAGCTGATGCGTGAGCGTGAGGAGGTAAGAGTGCCATTGGGATAGGAAACCCATTATGTGTACTGGGTTTTGGGAGGTCTGGTGACGGCGGAACTCGGAGCGGATGTAGCTGTCGCCGAGGGAACGCATTTCGGGTGGGAGGCGGCGGTGGATTCGGAGGAGGGAGCGGTAGAGCCTGCCAGGCCGGCGCGGGTCGCTGCTTTAGCTAGAGAGCAAGGTAGGAGAGATGGAGAGGGACGCACGGGATGGGAGGCAACAGTGCGGTGGCGGCATGCCGGGGATCGAGCGGTTGGCGGGAGATGGACTCTGCCAGACGAACGAGGGTTGGACGCATCGTCAACTTTGTTCTATCTCACCAAAGATACTGCACAATAAGGTCGAAGCGGGGGAAGAGAGGATGTAGGATGAGGACCAAGAGCAAGGAGCAGCGTGAGGCGAAGTGAATGTAAGTAAGCGATCAACCAGGTAGAGCAGGAGAAACGTAGAACCCTGACTAACGAGCTTCTGAAAACCGCTTCAACCTCCCACCGAGTCGTGGGTGAGGTCAAAGAGTTCTCCCTGAGATCATCAGGGGATTCATGCTTTTTGCCGAGTTTGGAAGATCTGGCGCTCATTCTTGTTGGACTCTGCTTGGCTTCCTGCTTATCCGTTCTGGGAGGAGATCGGGATGCAGAAAGCTGGAGAAGGAAGCTCTTCCCCTTCTATGGTTGTCTCTGCAGTGGAGCAACGGTGGCATCAAGGCAACCACAGGCTGCATATAGCCGCAAAGATGTGACTGCGACCCAAACGCCCGTTGCCACAAAACGCAACTAGCGGTTCGATGAGCAGTAAACCACATCAATTGCCATAAGGATACAAACGGTCAGACGCAGAGCGGAACGGGAAACGTAAAGGGGTGCGATGGTGCTATGCGATACAGAGAGCCTTGTGAAGGTTGTCATCTTCAGTTCGGGTTGCTTGCTTTTTCATTTCAGACGGCGGAGAGTCCGTGGTGAGTCGGGTGATAGGGGCGGGGAGAGAAGCTGCATATAGATGCCTGGTGAGCTGGGCAGAAGTGTCGGAGGAGCGATGCTAGACTCACCTTCTCTCCTTCTGCACCCATGCGTTTCCGACAGAGATGGTGCGACTAGCCTACTTACTCCTTCCATCCCTATGCCTATGCCCGTGCCTCTCCCCTCTCTCCTTTCCATCCCTGCTCCCACCCCCGCCAAGCTCCGCACTCCTCCTTCTCTCCTCCTTCGCCCGCCTCTCCTCCTCCTTCGCCTCCAGATACTTGCCCATCATATACCTCACCAACTCCCTCGAATACCTTCTCAGCGCTTCTCTCTCACCTTCATCACCCTCGTCATCTTGCCCATCCTCTACCGGACGAGTGTGATTAGCGGGCTGTTGGTGGTCGGGAGGGAGCTCGGCTTGTTCGGCGTAAGGGGAGGGAGAAGCGTATTTCCCATCCACCGGGGGTGAGTGAGAGGACGTTGAGGGGTGACGAGTGCCGTTGGGCTGTTGCTGGGTTAAGGGGTGGTTTGGGGAGTCTCCCGAGGTGCGGGTGGACGAGTGGGAGGACATCACATAAGCCACACTTGTTGTTTGGAGAGCGTCGATCGGGTTGTCTTTCGATGCAGAAGTCGATGCGTGGTGATTGCGAGCGAAACTGGAGTGAAAGAGACGGCGAGTCCAGTGAAAGCGTGCTGAGAAAGTGACGATGCTGAGCAGCTGTGCAGCGAGCGACGAGTAGCTGGATAGCGTCAAGGTCGAAGTTCGGCGTAGGTTCAAGCAACGTCGTCCAGCGGTCGTGGCCGTATTGAACCCCTCTGTCGTGCTGTGCGTATGAGTGAGTGGGTGGCAAAGCGCCTCCCTCGCACCCCGCTCCAACTAACTCCGACCCTTCACACAGGGGACAGGCGCAGAACGAAAGGAAGAGTCTCGCCTCCGCCCCGGTTGAGTGCGCTCCTCCGATCCGCTCAGTCCGCAGGCGGGGAGGGAGTACGATGATGGGCTGCCCCCACAGGGGGGCCTGGATGCTCGCAGGAGGGGCCAAGCAGGGAGCCGGCCTGGGGGTCGTGTGCGTCACTAGTGGCATCATCCCGATTGCATCGTCATCCACAGTTGCGGGCGGTCCCTATTATGATGATGACATACTCCTGCCTTCGCTCCTTCTTCCCGACCATTTGCGGGCCTGCGGCTGCCGTTGGCTGATGAGGGCGATTAGGTCATAAGCTTACGCGCTGTTTCGCCCCAGAAAGTTCAAGGGATCTGGGCGTGGGAGGAAGCGGAGGAGGCGGTACGCTGACGTTTCTGATAATGAATACGAGGTTCATTCCAAGTTAATTCCTCGAATAGTAGTCCATTGTATCCCTCCACAATTTTTTCAGTCGTTTTTCTCACGCTCATAAAACCAGCTTCTACTCACCTTCCTTATTCCCCCTTGTTGCTTTTCCCAGTAGCCCGCACTATCAGATCTCCGCATGTTTGTCCACTGCCTTGCGCCCAGCATCATCGCAGCCAACGCCAGGAACAGCCGATTCTGTGGAGCCTCGGCGGTGACGTCAACCCTTAACCAGCATGGGCCGCCGCCGCGGAGGCATTTGGGCCAGCCCTTGGTCAACTTCTTCCACCCAAGGTGCATTGATTTGGTCATGTGTCAGGGAAAGGGCAATCCTGCTGTTATTGCCCGCTTAGCTCAGTGGTAGAGCGCTTGTCTTGTACCGCATAATAACAAGAGGTCGGTTGTTCAATCCAGCCAGTGGGCAAAACGTCTTTTATGGTTGCGTGTTCCTTTCCCTTTTGCCTTGGCATTTCTACCCCCAACCATTGTGGAACTAGCTCGTAGACTCTTCAGGTTGGTAAGAAGAGGTGGTTTAGTTGATAATACTTTGTTATGTCGGTCTGCAAGAGAACCTGGTCTTGACGTTGAAAAGCCCCAGTTGAGGAAGTTCGAAGCGGAATTTGTTTCCACCCACAGCCACCCACTGAAAAGTGCGGGTCTTCGAGGGACGACCGCAGAAAAACCATGGTACGCAACTTCCTCTCTTCCCATTCTTTACCTCATTGACGTTCACATCGTCCTCTGTGAGAAGGTCACCAACAATGGGAAGATAAGCATACCCGTACAGGAATGGAACAGGCGGTTGCAGCAGGTTAGGGTCAACAAACAGTGCGTATCTCGCTATCTTGTCATTTACCTCTTCCTTCCTTCCGCATCGTTTCGCTTGATGAAATCTGTTGCATGTGGGAATCTCTCCTAAACACATTGCGGAGAACCAAATACATTGCCATCTGACCGCTCTTCCCCTTCCTCTACCCCCACCCGCCTCTGGATGATCTCAGACTGACCTGGTGCTCTAGTGACCTAAACCAGCTGGTGATGGACTACCTCGTCATAGAGGGGTACAAAGAAGCAGCCGAGAACTTCTCCCGTGAATCTGGGCTCCAGCCTCCGGTGGAACTAGCAACGATCGAGGAGCGTACGCTGATCCGGAACGCGATCTGTCGGGGCGATATTGACGAGGCGATCAACCGGACGAACGAGCTCAACCCGGAGGTACGCGCCCCTTCCTTCGTTCCGTTGGACCTCGCCGCCGTTTGTGTTATGCACGGCGGCACGCGCGGGGACAAAGGATTAAACATTTCATGCACCACGCAGAGGCCCGTTGGGGCGCTGCTGATACTCTTTTACACCAAACTTCAGTCTTCAATATGATCTTCTCACCCCCCTCTCCCTATGCGTCGAGACCCGCATACTACCACCCTTATCCAAGGTCCTCGAGTCAAACCCGCACCTCTTTTTCCACCTCCAGCAACAACGCCTTATCGAGTATATCCGCGCTGGCGACATCGAAGGCGCCATCACGTTCGCCCAGACCCACTTAGCCCCGCGAGGGACCGAGAACCCCGAGTTCCTGCGCGAGTTAGAGCGGACGATGACCCTCCTCGCATTTGACAACCCGCCCGAGGACATTGCACCGCTGCTCGGGATGGGCCAGAGACAGAAGACGGCTAATGAGCTGAACGCTGCTATTCTCGCTTCCCAGAACCAGGGCAAGGAGGCGAAGCTCGCGGGGCTGATGAGGATGCTTACGTGGGGGGAGTCGATGTTGGATGAGAGGTGCGAGTATCCGCATGTGGACCTGACGACTGGGTTGCTTGGGAATGAGGTGACTGTGAACGAGGATGGGTCGGAGATCGATGAGTGATGCGCTTGTGCGGAGCGGTGTTGTATGATTAATCACAGTGATGTACTCTACTGTATACAGATATCCGTCGTCTAGATGAGGTGTGATACATTAGATGAACGAAATCAACAGGATATCCAGTGAAGTGGGTATATGCGCCCAAACCGTGCGCAAGTCGGCTCTATTTGCTTGTCTATACGCGCATATAGTCAGCTGTATTCTTCTAGAGGAGCAGTATATGCACGTACCTTCTCCGCTCCAACCAACCGCAAGATGTGCTCAAACACGAAGAACGCACTCGCATTAACCGGAAAAGCCCTCAGCACAACCGGCCAGAACCCTCTATAAAAATTCCACACGCCTCCCTCCGCATATATCCTCCTCGCCATCTCAACCGGGCTACTCGAGTACCTCGGCTTAACAAGATCGTCCGCCAGGATCCGGTTCTTGATGTTATCAAAGGGGATCGCGATTGCCCAGTAGGAGAAACTGCCCAGTCCGCCTGAGAGGAAGGAAGAGGTGCCTTCGGAGAGGTTGAGTTTCCGGAATGCGCGGAGGAGGACTTCGTAGCTGCAGAACATGGCCGCGAAGCAGGAGCGGAAGAGGAGCATGGAGGTGAAGCCGCGGTAGAGACCTAGCGGTCCTTGGGCGGCGAAGATTTGCTGTGTCCCACGTCAGAACAGATTGCCCCGGGAGGGAGGGGAGAGGAGGGAAGGGGAGAGAGGGGGGACGCACCCGCACGCAGTCGATAGAGCCTTTGTACTGCCAGTCCTTCGGGTCGCGTGTCAGCTGGAGCTGAAGCTTGACCTTGAGCGTATCGACCGGCATGGCGATGATACAACTTGTCCAGCCCGCCCAGAGACCCGCGAGGGCATGCCCTGAAAGGGTGAGCCGTGTTTCGCCAGTTGGGGAGTTGGGGAGAGGCTCCGTCCAGCCATGCTTTATCAGGAAGAGGCGGTAGTTGTGCAGTGATCCGATGAGGAGGGAGTCGATGAATGCCCATCCCACCGCTGGAGGTGTTGCGCCTTTATACAACGCCAACGGGCCCTGCACGTTACAACATCAGCTGCAAGCTCTCTAAGCATAGGCTGGATGTACGTACCTCATTCCGGACCGTCTTGAGAAAACAGTCCCACGGCCCCTTGTACAGCCCAGGAGGCGCGCACTGCAGCCGGGTCTTGACAGTATCGAACCCATGTCCAACGGCGACCTTTGTCACCCCGCTCCCCACCCCAGCCAACGCACCCGCGAACGAGAGAGAAGAGGACTTGACCTCCGTCTTAGGCGGGTCGGGCACCGGAGGGTCCTCAGCACTCATCCTTCCCTGATGTAGTCCGAACGAAACAGAGAGTTGGAGGGGAGGAGAGGAGCCAGAGTGGGGGTTTGTATGGGGGAAGAAAGAGGTTTCGATGGATGAGTTCGGTGTCGTACGCGGCCGTCGATGAGTCGATGAGCGGATGCGTTGGGTGAATCGGAGACGGCGATCTTCCCACCAAATTCGATCGATCAGTTACTTACAACACATCGGGGAATGTTATCAGGGTCCTATGACTATCCCTATGACATCTTGAACTTGACCAATCACCACTGCCAGTGTCTTGTCATAATACCCAGAAAAGTCGACCATGGTTGTGCGTTATAGCGCCTTATTATGAAGCTGGAGATAAGTTGCTGACTACCTCCAAAGCGCCTTCAACTATCCATCAAGGCGGATCTTGAGAATGTCACGGACCTCGTACCGTCTGAAGCTGAAGGGCCGTTTGAATACCATTTCCAGGTGAGCTGAACGCGATGCCGATAAAAAAGATATCATCTGATATTGTGGCAGGTGAAATGCAGCAGCTGTAATGAAGTACATCCTAATTTCGTGACCGTGAACATGCATGTACGTCCCCCTCCCCTCCTACCCCACATGCCGGTTCTGACGGGCGACCCCAGGAAGAACACGACCTCTCCGGCTCCCGCGGCAGTGCCCACTTCGTCTGGTCCTGCAAGTTCTGCAAACGCGAGTCCTCCGCCAAATTCGACCCCGGCGCAAAACCCCGCCCATACACAGCGGACGACTCGGGCCAGTTCGCCCCGCTCATCGCGCTCGATTGTCGTGGGCTCGAGTTTGTCGGGTTCAGCCCGCAGGGGAGCTGGGAATGTAAGGGCACTGAGAGCGGGACGAAGTTTGGAGAGATCGAGCTGGGCGAAGGGGAGTGGACGGACTACGATGAGAAGGTGCGCCCTATTACCTCTCGATCGGTAACACCGGGAACAATAGCCTGACATGATGGGGTAGGCAAAGCAGTCGGTCAGCATTATGGAATTCGAGAGCAAGTGGGCGAGGGCGCAATGATCCTGCTAACTGTGGTGATCCGCTATCGCGGATCGGATCTCCAGGAACGGGAGGCACTCCGCGCGGACAAGCGGACAACAGAAGCAATGTAACACCAGTCATTCCTGCATCTTCGGACTGCGCACCCACGCCTCCCAGGGCGGCGGATATCGTTCCGCCGAGGCGATCGTTCCGCGAAGTAAGCCGCGGCCCAGAATCGCAGAATCGCAGAAATCGCCTGCATCGTGCTGGCAGCTTCTGCCCCAAGCATCGCCGCTTCGCGCTCCGCAACCGTCGCTTCTCTTCCCCACTTCTCGCCGAAGTTACTCCCGCAGGCACACTTCGTTCCACTTCCCGTTCGACCACGATCGTGTTTTCCAAAACCGACGCCGAAAGAAGTTTTCTGTCCTCGAGGCTCATGGCCGCCGCCGTCGTTGCCAGTGGGAATGAGGCCCCGCCCGTTTATCTGTTCAAGATCCTTTCCCTCGACGATTTCCCAGACCGCGTCGTTCCCTCCTCTGCTGCTGCGCTGAAGGATAGCCCGACGCTGCCAACGACGGCGCTCGATAAATCAGAGGGATTCATTCATATGTCTCGCGCGAGGCAGCTCGCCCTCCCCCTCTCGCGCTTCTTTTCCGATGTGGAGGAGATCGTGCTCCTCAGAGTGGTGTGGGAGGAAGTGAAGGACGACGTGAGGTGGGACAGGATCTCGAGTGGCGATGAGTATCCGCATTTGCTTAGGGAGTTGAGGGGAGAGGATTGTGATGAGGTGAAGGTTGTCAAGAGGGAGGGGAGGACGTGGGAGGAGACCATCGCGGCGGAGAAGGAGTGGGTATTGAGCTAGGGCAGTGCGGTGAGGGGATGGAGCCCAGCGATTGCATGGCCGATAGTCATGTCTGCCAAGCGTGGTCCTTGTGTTCTTGATAGGCTGTGAACAACAAAGATGTGTCGGGGTAGCAGGAGATGGCATAGTGAGCATGAATTTGGGCGTATGTGCATACAGTGTGTACCGTTGAAAAGTCTAGGGTATAAGCAATAAAGTGAAGGTCGGTCATAAAGCCGCCCGTTATGCAAACATAGTGGCATGTAGCCAAAGATAATCAGGGGACGGCCCCAATAAAGTGTAAGTTGCAGATTGAGATACTGTCTCGTGTCGACTTCCATATCAGGTTCTACTGATAAGAGGCGAAGTCTCCGACATAAGCGCTGTTGAGCCGTGTTAGCCGGGGCGAAAGAAATGGCACTTAAACGTCCTCACGTTGCGCCTGACGTAATGTCCTGCGTTGCACGATAGATGCCGAACTTGACACTGCCCATCCATGTCAGGATACACTCGGTCTAGGCTCACTGTGTGCTCACTATGTGCCAGAGCCCATATAACCCGTGGCCACGTAATGGACGAGCGTGGTCGATCCGTCTTTGACTTCATAGTCGATCATCCCGTCTTGACCACTCCTCAACGTCATCTGGTGATGCGTCACTCGCCCTTCGTAGTTGCCTAATGGAACAGTGGGACCGCAAGGGTTGCAGTTCCTGGCATTGTCGTCGATCCGAACGGTGCCTTGTCTGGAATTGTATGTTAGCGTCGGCTATATGAGGCACATGCATACTCACTGTGCATCTAGTGTTACAATTGGGCCGCCGTCCGCCGTGGAGAAGACTTGCATTAGGTGAAAGAAATGAGAGGTCGAAGTGGTTCCAGGGGCGAGGTAATGTTTCCACATATAGGTATGAGTTGAACCGTCGGCCTGAGCGGGGAAGTGCAGCTCGTCGCGCTGCCTGTTGCTCCAGCTGCCGGGTTCCAGATTAGCATTAGGGTCGGAGGATAGTGTCATGCCGAAACAGTCGCCGATGCCGGGGTTGTTGGAGCAGCCGTGGGTGAGCGTACCGCTTGCTTGCCATACCATGCCTTCTATCCGACCCATCTGGTAGCTTGATCCATCGTTGAGAGTCATCGTTGACGGTGCGGCGCGTGAAGCAGCCATCATGGAGAGGAGAACAAAAGACGAACAGGTGAACGAAAACATGACGAACGAAGACGAAGATGATTAGGGCGAGTGTACTGTAGTGTTTGAGTGCTGGTTGATACTTCGATTGACGGCGAGCATCGACCCCATTATATACCTCCAATGCCAGGTAGGGGATATCCAGCGATGCACATCCAGCTAATGCTGGTTCGGGCAGCTGCCTTGCCCGCGCCTCGGGATATGGGTCGGAAGAGGCTGCAGGGGATTGGATGAGCCGCGACGACCACGGAAAGCTGCTCCCGGCACGGGCTCGGCAGACAGAGCAGGCAGGGCCTAAGAAGGACGATGACGAGTGCGGGGACGCGGCAGCCAGCATGAATCCAAGCGGGCAGGAAGGAAGACGGCCATGTGCATCCGCAGTCAGGGGCGCATAGCAACAAGAAGACCTGGAGGAAGTTACTGCATCTTCAGGGCAGTTCGAGTAGGCGACATCTCCGGCGATGCGAGATCGTGCTCCATTGCGGAAGCGTCGTATCCGGACCAGGGCCACAGCTGCCTAGATTCAGAGCATTGCTTGCAGATGTTCCGCAGCAGGGAACCGCTCTGCCTCGCCTTCTTCAGAGACTCGTAGCCCAGCCACCTATGATACCCTTGAAGAGCATTGATGAACCGGAGAGTGTCGTACTTCAACTATAGGTCTGCATATACGTGCGTCGGATATCGTGACAAGACCTCAATCGGAAGGCTAGATGCGAGCGCCGCCGGTTTGACAGTTGTCCGCCCAAGACAATGGTACCATCCGTCCAAACGAGCAGTTTACGACCAGCCGAGACACAAACAAGGAATATCCGAGTCGCGTTTCCAATATTCCCATCAATGTGTCTCCACTGGATAGTCAAGAGTGAATATAGGCTAGACAGAGCGATTCGGAGCAACTTTCCATCGAAGAAACGTCAGTCAAGTATTGCGTCCGACATACAATAGACAATGTTGGTGATGGTAACGGTGATGGTGATGGTGATGGTGATGGGAATGTGGAGACGCCCCTTTTTCTTTCCGGCAGATACGAGACACGGGCGTAATTGGCTGTGATTGACCCGCTTCCGAGCCCCATAAATGAGTTGCCCACAATCTTGATCGGACGGCCGTGACCCAAATGTCAATCGAAAATCACGTAAGAAGCCCCTCAGATTTCCCCGCTGCATCAATGGCGCAGCGATTGACAAGGGACGGGTACGTAAGGAGCAAGACATCGGTCCCCTTGCGACTACGGTCGACATTGAAATTCTATTCAGCATAGTGTGTTGTGGAGACAAGATTCGCAGTGCGTAGGTATACGTAGACAGGGGACAAAGTTGAAATACATCAGGGGTTTGGAAGAGTGTGTTGGAACCATGAAGAAATTGGCCATGAGCACGAATGGACGAAACCGAATGAACATGCATCATTACCTCGTGTACGCGCCTGCTCCTAGCCTCCCTGACCACACGCTCCGTTTCTCCCACAACCATGGTATCAGACCCTCCTATACTCCGGGGTTGAGCCAGCCAGCATACAGCACAATCGCCTGTTCCCACGTCTGACCCGGTCTCCTCGTCAGAAGAACGTGGCTGTCGCACTCGTCACCGCGCAGGTCGCGGCACAGATGTGGATGGAAGTCCCCATCGGGAGTCCGGTCCCATCGCGTGTTGTCCTGCACAGAATACATGGTGACTCGAACGACGATGACTTGCAGCGCATCCGCATGCCACTGATTCAGCGGTATGAGGATTTGGCGCGACCTCCATAGGTGGATGAAGCCTTCATCTCGGTCGGGGTCGGTTCGGGGTATAATGGGAGGATAGGGGTTCGAGGGCAGGTTCATTGCCGGGAGGACACGATACAGCCAACGCGGCTTTCGCTCGCCGAGAAAGAGGTATGGGTCGGACATCTTGGCCGTACTAAGACCTTGCAGTTGGCTTGGGGCTTGAGGACGCTGAGGTTGGCGAGTGGGCCAGCTGGGCTGCTCGGCACTGTTAGCTCGGGCTTATCACTATAATGCAGCCTGTTCTTGCCGCCGGTAAGTCGACATCACACGCTGCATCCCTGCACAGGATATCTATGTGCAATGTTACTCCCGCTAATCCCCGTCGAGCTGCCCAAATGACCCATGATGACCACTGGCCCCCCCCTTGCTTTCCCGGTTCGGCCGTAACGCCGTAGAAACGGGGTGCTCAAGTTGGCCAGATGGACTTTCCCTCCATCCACCTTTGCTCTAGTGTCCAATGCTCTCCCTCGCTACTGCGGAGCCCTCACCGCACCCTCTGAAAGAATGGTGATTGACTAAGATTCTTCCGATTCCTGATACATGCTATATGCGGATGACCCGGGTTCCCCGTCCCTTGGCTGTCAGTGGTACCCTTTCACCTGGGATGCACCGTTATTCGAGCCAACCTTCGGAGGCCGACGCCTCCAGCGCGGCCTCCCATCCCGAGCCTGAAGAACCGCTGTCTTCATGTGAGGAGCGCCGCAATGTCTTCCAGCTTGCAACGTCATTTGCCGTGAGGTCCCGATACAAATGAGGGAAAACTTCTCCGCTCTTGATGGTCTCCCTAATATGAGGCCACCGCCGCTTTATGAGCGCGATTATTCTTAGGACGTACCAACAGAAGTCTTACCATTTGATGTCCGGCTTTACGATGGAGTAGTCGATCTTCAGAAGCGATACTTCCTCGGCGTCGGCGAAAAACCGCGACAGGGCACGGTGCAACTGAGAATGCACGGAGAGATGGATGAACCCGTCGTTTCGATCAAGCTCGGACAGTGGGAACACGTCAGGCAGCGGCGTGGACGGCGCCGTTGGAAGAATCTTGTAGATGTACGATGGTGCGGGAGTCGGCTCGGACATGGCGGTTGCAGAAGTCGGCGGTCGCAGGAGTACGCGTCTCAAGATCTGTCAAGGCCCGTTGGTGAAGATACGTTTTGGCATGAGCTGGCCACGGCCCCTGTACAAAGACACCTCTCTTCTGGCCGCCATATTCTCTAATTTGCTCTGACCCTTCGCGGTTTTCAGAGCCAGGCACGGGTCCTCGCTGGTCCACGGAGACCCGAAAAGGAAATCGGTCAAACTACGCGCAAATGTCACACGTAAACAGAAAGACAGCGCGCCTAGGGGTTGCAGGTGAAATGGCGTCATTACTAGCGTAGTCAAGTGAGGAAGCA
Source organism: Dacryopinax spathularia (assembly GCA_037974965.1). NCBI lineage: Eukaryota > Fungi > Basidiomycota > Dacrymycetes > Dacrymycetales > Dacrymycetaceae > Dacryopinax > Dacryopinax spathularia. The sequence continues at coordinate 2,658,177 of JBBPFI010000001.1, forward strand.
GAATACATGTGCATGCGTGAGAGGTGATCATGTAGGAAACGTGCAAGTGTCGGATGTACGGTGCGGGTTTACATACAATGTTGCGTTGCGATGGGATGATTTATGCGAGCCGGTGGCTTCGGGCGTGCTGGAAAAGGCATATGCTGGTCCTGCGGAGCCGGCGAAGGTGCCGGGTCATGCCGGGTATCGGTGTACTCATTAAGGATGTAGGGTCGGCAACTGACGCTCCAGAAGCCTCAGAAGCGAGCCTTCGTCGTAATGCCTTCTTGGCCTCTGTGCTGCAATGTGGAGGGGGCAACACCGAATGAATGGTCAAGCTCGATGCCCTGCGAGTCATAGACAAGATTGGTCAACAACAGATAGGACAGCCTCGGATCAAATGAGAGGGCCCACCATTTCTCCGGCTGCTATCAATCGGATCATGGACCAGTGGTGAATAGCATGCAATGCGGCGAACCACAGCTAATGCGGAGAAATGTCAGAAAATCCCCATGCCCGGAGAAAGCAGGCGAATAAATACGCACTTCACGTCCTACAGTGGTCTGCATCACCTGCCTGAACGGTGTCACGGCCTCTAGCGTGATAGGCTCTTCCAATATGCCTTGCCCCTTTCCCTGCAACTCCCGCAGCTGCTTGATAGTTCCTTCCAGCGTACTTGCCGCAACCGCCCGCGATGTCTCCATCGGTACATTTCGAGATCTTATATCATAGTTGAGTTCGTACGGCTTCGGTCGCGATAGGCACTACATTCTGCATGAGCGGTCATTCTACACGAATGGCGCAAGCTTGGCGCACCGCAAGTAATAGATCGAAGTAATCCCGCGCATGTCGCAGATGCTTTCCTATCGTGGAGCCTGGTAGCATCTTGCTGCTAAACACCATTTGCTCGTCCTCCGTGAGCACGTTGTTCACCAGATCGACTCCTTGTTGCAATACTGCAATCGAGACGAAAACGATCTGGTCCAACGGCGTATCTTGCCCAAGGGCGACATCTTCTTGTGTTTGTGAAGACATGTGTGGTGGACAGCTGCTTGACATGAAAGCGAGAGATGCTCTTTTATGCAATAAGTGTGCAAGTTCTCCAGGCGATAACCTGCAGGTCTCCGTTAGGCGATAGAAGGCCCGATTTGGACAAATTGCCTCCGCTCATCATCAGCTCGGAGTCCTCGGTCGAAGCGTGCGGTTGAACGAGCCCTGCTCATTGTCAAGCCCTTCAATCGAAGCGAACTGTCGACGAGTTTACCTAGACGACATTTCTTTTAGGTATCTCTTGTTCTTCGACGTATACTTCCTCGCCGACTTGAACCGACTGAGAGAATCGTCACCTCGCCGCCCATCACCGATCCAAAGTGCCGGAGCGATATCTCCGACTGTTGACCTGCCAGTGCAGTCAGGCTCTCGGCCGAGATTGGTTGAACTTGCCTGGTCTACCTTTGCTTGCTTCGCGAATAAAACGCTTTCTCATTCTGACGATCAACCAATGCGTGACGAATCTGTTCTGCACGGTCTTCTACCACGCCTCAACCAGCATCTGACGGCGGTTCCAAGTCCCGCGTCTCATGTCGCATATATCCCGCCCGTCTGAATGCTTCCATCACCCGCGCGCTCGGACATTGGGGCATGGTCCCCGACGCATGCTGCGACGTTTTGTTCTTCTAACGGCACATGCTCATGACTACCGTCGCTAAAGGCAAGCGATTCCGCCCTATTTATACTGGCCTTCTACATGGGGAGTTTCGATCCGATCACAAGGATTGCCACATAGCCTTCGTCAGCTGGTCAGATGCAGATGCGACGTTCCACATCGACCTGGGTAGCTTCTCTTGCATAGAGCGGCTTCACCTTGCTCATATAATGGACGCAGTGGGATCGCAAAGGCCACAGTTAGCTCCCTCATCTACAACTAAACCATGCTACACGCTTTCCGGGCAACATCCTTGCTGCTCGCGCTTCTGGCCGCCGGAAGTCCAGCATCCGCAGTTACCGTTCTCGGTGATGGCACCTCCTACCAAATGGGCAAAGTAGAAGGAATGACCTGGCAAGCGTCTGGCGTCCTCACACAAGGCTGCACGAGCAGTGTATCGAAGATCAAGGACTGCTATCAGCTGACCCTGTCCTCGGACCCGAACGCGAACTTGGATCCTGGCAATTGGTCGCCCCGGCAGCAGAACGAGCTGCATTTTCCTCCCCAAGCTGATGGGTCGACCTGGAACTACGAATGGAAGCACTACCTGGCTCCCGGGACGGGGTCGACCACGCACTTCTTCCATCTGATGCAAGTGTTCTCGACCGTGGATGACGGGCCGCTCGTCACGCTCGACCCTATGTAAGACTTCTCTCAAGTTCCCGCGAGCCGCTCTGGTGCTGAAGAAGGTTACCACAGCTCTGGTGCCGTTCGAATTACGGATTACGAAAGAGGCTGCAACCCGTGTGGACCGACGTATAGTCCTCTCAGCAGCTGGGAAGGCCGGACGACACTGCACAAGATGACGATTACGAGCGGGTCGAACGGGTCTCTGAAGTACGTTGTGACGGATGCGTCGACCGGGGCTGCACTTATAAGCTATTCCGTCTCCGGCTACATGGGAGGACAAACTTAGTATGTTTCAGCCAGCTGCACAGTCGAATGCGAGCGCTGACTACTTCCTCCTAGCATCAAGTTTGGAACATATCGAGCTACTCAAGATATAACCACGGGCGTGACGTGAGCACCCATCCGTTGCTTGTAGCCCAGTCCTTGCTGATACATGCCACAACAGCGCCTACGTCGGCGACTTCTCGTCTTCAGAGCAGTAGTGTGTCGCCAGAACTCCTGCACCATTGTGACTGTGCCGGGAGACGAAGGTATTAATGAAGTATTGTTCAACAGCACGAATTGCCTTTGTATCCGGCGAGCGCGTCACATGGACGGTTGCTGAGGTGCTGAGCAAAGAGTCGGAAGGCACCCGGCTCGGCGGAAGAAATAAGGTTCAATGGGCAAGATATCGCCAGCGTGAGAATAATTGTCCGCTTGGCCTAATAATCCGCTCAAAAGGTGTTGTTCGTACTTCTACAACATACCACAAAAACATGAGCAGACAGCCCCAGTTGAGTGTGAGAGTGCGTAAACTCTTCAAAGCTCTTATGCGAAAGAGCGAAAACAGCAGTGAATATTGGAAAGTTAGCTTCGGCCGGAGATCATGAAGCGACCGTCTAGTGGCTATGCAAGGGGTTCGGAATGTCACAGAAGTAACCCGTTTTTCTCCTCGTCCTCCTCCGCTTTAGAAGCTTACGCTGTGGCGCCAATATTGCACTCAACCGAGCCTCTCATGTCGCCGCCACACATATTTTGTACCAACCTTCTTGCATGGTTTTGCGGCAATATGTCTCAGAGGCTCGATTACCGCCCTACTGAGTTCTAGAAAGGAGACTCCCATGGGCAAACATACCGACAGTCGCCACAGCACGCGTCCCCTGCCTAGCCTTTGCTCGTGCTTGATTGTTGGGCCTGGCACGCGTTCTGGCCAGGAACCCAATTCCCTTTCCCCGACTTGTTGGAATGCTGCTGTATGGCCCAGTCGTCTGGACTGCCAGGTTCGCTTGGCTACTTCCCCCTATAGACGATTGGCGATGACTGGAACGTCGCCCTTCTTCCCTATTAGGGGAAAATGGAAGCATTGGAATGTTCAATCTGTTCGAGCTCCTTGGGCAGTCCTCCGCGAATTCACGCGTACGCGCCTGTCCTGTAGGCTTCAACCGCGTCCCCCGTCTTACAGCAGCAGGCTTTTTGCTTGCCCCTCTCTTATACCAGCTAGCCTCGTTCCAATCGGCGACTGAGCGACCTTCGTGCCTGGTTGGTGTGGCCCCTTCCCAACCATTCACACCACTCTTCCCAACCGCAAGCGTGCGCCGGCCCCCGACCGCTTCACTCCTTCAGCGGACAGCTAGGGAAGCTGCACTACTTTGGCACGACAAGACTGGCCGAGCAAGAGTAACCCAAGATGGATATGCAAACGATTATCACGGCCCTGGAGGACGTCCAGATCAGCCGGTATCTGTCGTTGGCTAGCTATGTCGCTCTGATCTACGACTTCAGTGTGTCTGGTCTCATCGTACCGCGTAACCTAGCTGATGGGTTGAACAGTCTTGACGCTGCCGACTGAGATCGCCCTCATCTGGAATGGTCGGTGGTCGATAGTGAAGATCCTTTTCTTCATCATTCGGTACACGTGAGTCGTACTGAGACCCGTCCATGACATCTGCTGACTTCTTGCGACCCAGTGTACCTATAGTAATAACGTGAGTTACTATTGGCATATGCTCTAAGAACGCATGCTGATGTCGCAACAGAGCCAACCTGGTCCAGTTAACGGGCTATTCCAACTTCGTCTCCGGACCTCTCTCAACTGCATTGTAAGCAACACCCAGGCGCCTTCTAAACTGATACTGATTGTTCATCCAGCTGTCAACGCGTCATCCTTGTTCTCATCTACTGGCAGCTCATCGCCATCGCCATGGTGGACGTGATCGTCTCCCTCCGGATCCATGCGATCTGGCAGCGGCGAAAGGACGTGTTCACTATCCTCGCCTCGCTCTGGTTCATCACCTATGCCAGTACGCTCGCCGTGACGATCTTTATCACCAAGACTGCCTTCAGTACGTACTCGCCTTTCATCAGCCTCTGGCGGCCGCTGACAGCATGTGGCAGATACGATCGAGTATATCCCGCAGATCAACCTGTGCGGTGCAGTCCCACCTCGTTATCTCTGGACAGTCTGGCTGCCGGGTGTGGTGTTCGAAGCGGCTGTGTGTATCCTCACTGCCATCCGGACGTACCAGCATTGGAGATATGATGGACTTCCCTTGGGAGACGCGCTTGCTCAGGATGGCTTGATCTACTTCATGTTCGGCTTTGCGACACGGCTGTTTGATTTGCTGATCTGGGGTGGTGTGCATACTGCTGTACGTCTTTCCTTCGCAAGGAAGCCGTATTCCATCTGACATCGGCTTGTAGACATACTGGGCACTCCTGGGCGAACAATTCTCCTTCGCGCTCACCGGCATCGTCTGCTCTCGCCTGCTACTCAACCTCCGCGGTGTCCAAACCGACAAAGAATGGTCCGAAGCGACCGAGGTCCTTTCCCAAGTCTCATCCCGGCACGGATCTGCATCGCAGGACGAAAAGGCGCCCACGACGCTCTGGGTGGCCGATACGGGCGGGCAGAGTTTCCTTGAGCAGATATATGCTAAGGTGTACAATGATAACCTTAGGCCGACATTCGCGTATATGGACGAGTACGAGGTGCGGCCGTGATCTACAGAGCATAGGAGAAGGCACAACGAAGGTTTCAGAGCTGAAGGATCCATATGGGGGACACTGCATATACGCAGAACCCACTTGTATCAATAGGAAGGGACAGATATATGTGCAATAGTTAATGCCACATTGTTGTTGATATGGATGAGAACGTCTGGTGGAAGATCATCGAGTGCAGTGCTCCACCTGGGTTATCAAGGGTTCTGCGGATACGGTGCTGGATTTGTAGCCGTATCCGGCGACCATGGGAGAAGACACAGGATGGACGTAAAATTACCGAATATAATATGTCGGTTTCTTGTTGCAGTAAGACTGGTATGCAGTGAGGCACCATTGTTACAAATCTTTGGTTGAGAGTAGTTGCGGTAGGGGCAATGAGGAAGACGACTTCCATTGGAGGCTGAGATTGGTTACGGGAGGGAACGGATTGGACCGTGGTTCGAGGCTGCCGTCTCTCGGCGACGCGGAAAGGGTGGCGTCCACTGTTACTGAGCGGTGTATTGAGGCAAACAGACCGGGAGCAATCCCCGTCCGCCCGTCGACCTTCCTCCTTCCGTCACCGCCTGCCCTCAACTGCCTCATCCGTCCATTCATCCTCCCTCATCGTCGTCGTCGTCGTCGTCGTTCGCCCGAGGTCGGTATATGCGACTACGGCAACAACGCACCTTATAGACATCCTTCTCGCCCTCACCGCTCTGCTCTGCTAACCCTCCCTTGAAAACCCCGACGATGTCCGTCCCTCTTCTCCGCCCATCCTTGCGCGCCATTCCGCGGGCATCGATCGCCCGCCCCGCCGTTGCGGCACGCCGTTATGCGTCCACAACGCCCATACCCGTATCAAACATCGAGGCGCAATGGAAGAGCATGACCCCGGAGGAGCAAAATGAGGTGCACAAGGCGCTCGAGCAGCTGCAGAAAAAGGACTGGAGGCAGCTCAGCCTGGACGAGAAGAAGGCTGGTGAGCGCTTTCTGCTGGTCGTGTTTTGCACCTTTCACTGACCGGGTTGGTCTCGCAACATAGCGTACTACGTCGCTTTCGGTCCCCACGGACCCCGTACTCCAATCGTCCCTCCCGGCAGCGGTGTCAAGGTCTTCTTCGGTGTTGTCGGCTGCGTTGGCGTCGCTGGCCTCGTCTACGCCACCGTCCGCTCCATGGGTGCGTCCATTCCCACTCTTGTTCTCGTCAAACTGTGGCTCATATATGCGCATAATAGCTCCTCCTCCCCCCAGAACTATGACTCGCGAGTGGCAGGAAGCCACGAACGAACAGCAGCGCCGCGACAAGGTCAACCCCTTCACTGGTGCGTGCTTATCGCTGCCTCGCCTCGCCCTCCACCTTCCACGTCGTACTGATTATACTTGCAGGTGTCGCTTCGGAAGGCTACAAGGGCAAAGGCAACATTCAGTAAACGACTCCTCTGTACCTACAGTTCGAAACTGGATCAGCGGCAACCCGCCGGTCCCGTATATATTAGCATCTTGTCTGCCAAAAGACGAACTGCAAAATCAAATTCCTTTCCTTCCGTCGGACAATACGTTCCAGTTGACTACTCAGGTGCTGTGCGCGCAGCATACTATCCACAAACGGTTCCTGGACGAGCACGTATAATGATATCTCTAATCCGTGGGGATATGTCTATGAGTCCGTAAGTGTCTAGTCCTAGATCGGCTCTATCAGAAAAGTTCCAGGAAACGCTTCCTCCGCGTATCCTGCCGCAAGTTTGCCTCCTCGCCAATCATCCTTCCATCCCTATCCCCTCTAACAACCTTCAAGAACACGCTCTCGAGCCCAAGCCGCTCGACGGTGTACTCTAGTCCTTCGGAGTCCGTTCCGTCTCGTGCTTCTACCTCTGCAAGACGCTCGAACAGGTCTGCAAGCGTTCGATCTTCTAGTGCTATCTCAAACCGGGTTGAGACGTCTTCCGCTTGCTTCGCATCAGGGAACGCGGCGGCGATCAATTCCCTTGCTCGGGCCTGTTGCTCAGCCGTTCGTGCGGATAGGTGAACTTCGTAGACTGCGTATCGGGCACATAGCTCGGGCACGGTACCAATCGCTGTTGAACTGTCAGATAAAGGCTCTTTTACAGGGGAAGAGGGCGTACCAAGCATTTTGGAAGCTATGATGCCGACCCTGTTAGCAAGCGCGGACGCTTCCTCCATTGAATCTAAAGAGGTCATGAGTACGCGAATAGATTTGTCTAGGCCTATGACCTACGGGTAGTTAAAACAACAGCTTTGCCAGCCGTAGCTCGGCGGAGCGTATGCCACATTTGCCGCTTGGTTGCAGCGTCGACACCGGCACTCCACTCATCGATGAGCACCACCTTCGGGTTACCGATCAAGGAGATCGCGAGAGAGAGCTTTCTCTGCCATGTCGTTAGATCAGCTCGTCAAGCCCGAGCGCATATACCGATCTCATACCTGGTTACCACCGGACAGCTTGGCTGCCAAGCGATGTTCATAGGCGCGTAGATGCGCTCCATCCAGGATAGCTTCCACATTCGCCTTCAATACGGCACCCTTCAAGCCCCTGAAGCGGCCGTACACCATCAAGTGCTGACGAACGGTGAGGTCGTCAATGGCGTTGAACTGCGGGCAGACACCGAGCGATACGCGGGCGTAGTTGCGTTGGCTAATGATAGAGTGGTCGCTTATGAAGACGTCGCCTCTGTCAGGTCGGATGCTGCCGCGCTGTTGCCCATAGTCAACCAAAGTTACAGGAACGTTTTGGGAAACACGTACAATCATGTTGAAGGTAGTCGTCTTCCCTGCGCCATTAGGTCCCAACAATGCCATCCGCTCTGCATTGACTCCAAAGCTTACATCATCCACGGCAGGAATTGTCATAGACGGGAAATGCTTGGAGATGTTGATCACTCGGAGAGCATCATGCGAATCGCGAACCCTCTTGGCTTCATTCAGGACGTCAGGTCCTACTTCCCTCTCGGGCGGCGTCACGGCTCCGAAGCGGATTCTGCGCCTGAGAAGACCGAGCAACTTTGGTGCTGTGAAGAACCCAGAGTCGACGCTGACGAGCAGACCAAAGCAGACCAGGCTGTAAAGGATGAGATAGACGATCGGGCCTCCGTACTTCAAGATGTCGCCGGGACCTGTGGTCGTTTCACCGCCTGTGCCGGTGCAAAGAAGGTTGAACAGGTTGATCGAGACGAAGGCTGCCCGGACAACGCTAACCACTGGTGAAAGTAGAGCCATTGTGAAGTCTGTGGTATGTCGTTAAGAACTAAGGCCTTTCCGGAGAAGACTGGTCATCAGTACTTACGAACAGTGGTCAGCGTCTGGCTATTGTTGGCACTCAGTTGGAATGTTAATGTGAGCAAATATGCAGCCGTATATAGCTAGCACAATAGCTCAGCTGAATGATTCTAAACGACTGGATAGGACGCACGAGGAAGATCACAACTTGATATCCAGCGACCAAAGCGAAGGCAGCCAAGCCCGACGTGACTGCGATTATTGGGTCAGCACATTGCATGGACTTTGAGCAGCCACATGCACCCACTGAATAATGTAACACAGAATGAGAAGAGGGCCGAAGATATGCCGTAGAGCGTAAGCACGACCCACTAAGAACAGTCTTTGAGCACGCATGCTGTGGCGGGCAAGGAATAGTACGTACAAGGACTCCAGTGCTATAGAATTGGGACCTTTGCGCACCGAATGCGAATACCAAGCTGATGACGCTGGTAATGATGAGGATGGAGGGCATTTCGAACAGAAGATGGCCAACTGAGAGCTGAATGTCAGACTACTGAAGCCAGGGAAAGAGGTGCTACACGTACGCCATAACCCTAGAGGAGTAAGCCCGTTCGAATATCCCATTGCTTGTACAGAGGTGCGGCGTTCTCGAGCAGTGTACAGGGTATAGAATGCAGGGAATACTCCCTGCACGTCGGTCAGCAGAGAAGTCCTCAGTCTACTTGGGAGGGCGTACCATTGCCAGGCCAAAGAAAGCTACCCATTTCACACCGTCACCCTACGAAAGTCAGACAATGGCGTGGTTGTACGCGGTAGACGTACCGTCCCGGAAAATGCTGGAGAAGAACGGAGTCAGCTAAATAGCATGATGATGCAGCTATTACTTACAGGTCCGTGGAAGAGATTGGAAGTTGACATAGAGCTGAGGCCCCAGGCCGAAACCTCGCCCTGACGTGTTGAGTGCTTGATTGTAATAGATGTTTGTGACGAGATTTAAAAGAGAGAGTCCACTATCGCTCAGGGGATCTGCCTCCCAAGCGATGACGGTCTGTCCGGATCCTTCAGCGAAGGAGACCCCACCGACAGAGAGATTGGTTTGGTGAGCAATGATATCTTTAAAGAAAGTGGTATTATCGGCCGACGCGTTGAATTTCAGAGGTACTCCCAAGGAGGATATAGCCGTGGGAGGCGAAATGATCGGTGGTGTTGCTCCAGGCTGATATGTGAGATACGAGTAAGGAAGGAATAGCTCAGTGAAATAGACACTGTCGAATTGTCGCTCGCAGGTTTGTGTCCGGTCCTTCATGAAGAATAGTGGTATCAGCGCTCCACAGCAAGCGATCGCAATCATAATAACGTGACCCAGCCAGCCATGTTGAAGTACCAATAGGCGCTTCCGGAAAATGATCCAAGCTTGGGTCAAGAATGATATCGGTTTGGATTCGCTCAATGCAATAGGGGTCGATTCCAGTTCGGGCGATATGGTCTCGTCTGTGGGAGTCGAGGGCACAACTGACTTCTCTTCGGTCTCGGCAGCGCCCAGGCCATGGCCCTCTTGCAGCATAAGTGATAGGAAGACATCCTCCAGTGATGACGCGTGAACATCATAGCGGGTGATCCCGAGTTCTGTCTTGCGATTTTCGATGACGCGAAGTGCCCGAGCGACATCGCTAGGCTCCTTGCTGTTCAGCCGGATGACGTGACCTTCGGAGGTGAGAGTCATGTGACAGCCAGGTACAATCGCCTTCAAGTCCGTCATGAGAGAGTGCAAGTCCCATCTTTGTCCCAGTTTCTCGTCCTCTGCTTGGCTCGCACGGTGAAGATTAACGATATAGCCTTCGCCAAGCGTCGATTTTAGTTTGACCGGAGAGCCGCTCGCCAACAGCTTTCCGGGCGCTGCAAGGATCGTAATCTCATCGCCGATGAGGTCGGCCTCATCCAAGAACTTATTGTAGCCATTAGAGTAAGATCAGGCTGACGATTCGGAACACCCACATGGGTCGTGTAGATGATTGTCCTCTCGGACTTGACGGCATTCAAAGCGCGCCATATAGCTCGACGAGCTAGGGGATCAACTCCAGATGTTGCTTCATCTACCAGGATAACTGCAGGACGTCAGTCAGAGAAGGCGGTTTGATAACTTTGCTCACGTTCAGACTGCCCGACAAGACCGATAGCCAACTGAAGTTTCCTCTTCTGACCGCCACTAAGGGTAGCAGCTCTGGCCTTAACCTTAGTGCCCACATCACAGTCGTTCAGCAGCTGGACGAGATCCTCATCGGCTCCCTTTCCAACAGGCCGCTTGATGTCACGCCACAGTTTGAGATGTTGGAGACAGGTCAGTTCATCCCAAAGAACGTTCTTTTGCGGCACTATACCGAGTGTGCCTGGAGCAGGATATGGCTGGCCACCGAAAGAGACAATCCCGCGAGTTGCTGAGTTCAAACCGGCAAGGATTTCCAGGGTGGTTGACCTAGAGTAATGGGTAAGATGTGCAATTCAGGACGGAGTTGACGAAGTCACTTACTTTCCTGAACCATTGCTTCCCAACAAGCAATGTATGCCATATCTCGGAATCGTGAGCGAAAGATCCCCGATAGCGACAACGCCTTTCTTGCCTCGTCCAAACTTCTTGTGCAAATTCTCGATCCTGACAGCGACTTCCGAATGTCCGACGGCGGCAGCCTCCATATCACGCTTCTGCTGACGAGAGACCCTGGTGCGGCGAGCACCGTACAGCCAATGTTCCAAAAGCAGGGCCATCACGGGCCAAAGGAAGGTGTTTAAGATGGCCACACCGATAACAGCGATGATCAGAATGGGAGAGTTGGGGTCGATGGTGTCGCTTGGTGAGGTCTTCAGAGCATCCGTGTGGATCTTCGCCATTTCGTACAGCGAAATTCCGCGGATAGCATAGATGTAGAAGGCCGAAGGGAAGAAGAGCTCGAAGATGCAGGCGCCGACTGTGGCGAAGCGGATAACATGTGCGATAATCGCGAATATTAGGGCGAAGAAAGTCGCTGCAATAGCCGCCAACTGAGGCGATGCAGCGAATGGCATGCCGACAAACATGGACCAACTGGTCACTTGCACTCTATAAATAGCGTCAGCACGATACTGCTATCCAAGAAAGGTGCAGCCGCACCCCATGAGAATGTGTACGCCAATGACGAGCCCGAGGTTTGTATTCGTGAACACCCGCTTCTGCCAGATAATGCCCATAGCGATCCACGCCGGAAGGTATAGCATAGACATGCTGAAGTGCCAAGAAAGAATACGAGCAGAGCGCATGCATCCCATTGCCTGCAAGTGGGGTGTCAAGCGAGCATTTTGTTCGGCCATCATCGATCCCGCTGTCTGGGGACCATGTCATTGCCCATTAGAAACGAAACGGAACGAGCGCCATACCTGATATACAACGCCAAGGAAGGCAACGAAGAAAGCAAGATCGATCAGAGCATATACGCCGTCGACGAACGCTGAACGCAAACGGATATGAGAAGACAGATTTCGCCAGAGGAAAAATCCTCACCTATCCTGGTGTCTTCCGCTTGTTGCTCGTTCGTTTCACCAGTGAAAGGCCATTCAAGTGGCAAAGGCGGCGTGACACCAGTGACCATCTCAATGACAGTCTAGAAAGTCCCTATCAGCAAGACTGCCATATTTCTGGGCGCATATACGAACCGAGTCGATAGCCCACTGTAAAGGTAAGAAACGAAGCTCATAGTCGCTGTTATGATTCCAGACATCAACATTGATAAGACCAGAGTCGCCTCGCAGGGTGTAATTCAGCTTGACGCTGCCATCCGGAGACGGAACCGACACAAAGACAATGCCGGCGAAGCAGGTTGACCGCAAGTTGAAGTTCTCCGGACAATAGTACGGTATTGAGTCAGACGTTGGTAATTGGACAACCTGAGACTTCTGGTATGGCGAGAAGCTCTGCGTTACAGATTGCATGATCTGCGCAGGTGTGTATAGCTGATTTGATACATTGGTTGTTGCATCCACCCATACGAGACTTCCGGTTGTAAAACTATCGGTGAGATTCTGTATTGGGGCAGGAGTACCTTGACCAAGCTATGTTTCAGATGATCTTTTCAGTTCTCCGCTCCCTTCGGAGATACAAGCAGTTACATACGTTGTTTTGGTGACCGAGTAGGAGCTGGGCGACACCAAGAAACGCAGCATATGCGATAGGCAGAATGAACGCCCGGACCAAGTTCAAGATAGGATGCTGCCAGAGAATGATGTAGTTCTTCCATGTGAGCGCCCAGAACTGCCTCCAGAACAAGCGAAATCCGGACATGCCGTCCAGTCCAGCGGTGCTAGTCGCACCGAGCAAAAGCACCAGGCCTAGAGCAAGAAATGCGGAGAGAGCAAGTGAGCCAAAGTAACGAAAGGAGAGAGCACAGGAACTAAATAGGCTGTTCAAGAAGGGCTACAGCAGACCACCGCAGCCATGGCGTGTCGCCGAGGACAAAGATGTGAGGGAAGGGAGAGCATAAGCGCACACGGCTATCACGGCACCACCAACCCGGGAACGTGCCTGTGATCGGCAGTGGCTGTCCACGAAATCGGGAGATCTCCGCTGCGGAGCGTCGTACGTTCTTGTCCTTCTCCACCAATCACTCGCAGGTCATCAATGCCCTCACCACACAGCCTTGTTATCCAGTTCCCCATCGGTATAAGGACGTTTGAATGGAAGAGCGAGGAGTTGTTACTCCATTTCACCGGGAATGTATGAAGGCTGCGCAAGTCGGGATCGTCATGCATGGGAACAGTACATAGAGTTCTCGCAAGCTGAGATCTTGCTTGTATGAGCCTACTTTGCACGACTACAGGGTGCAGCACCAGAGCACCTACCTGCGCCGCACACCTAGAATGGCGGTTCTGTGCGAATATTTTAGATGCATATGCTGCCGCTAAAATGTCAATGATGGTTTTGGATGACTTCCACCAACGCTTTCTCAGACTTTAAGGCGCTGTCCACTTCTGTCAATCCAAGCGGGTCGTACGGTCCAATGAAACTACAAAATGCATTGTATTAGAGATGTACTAACTATGACCTCGTCCCCGGACTGCAGTAACAAAACTTCGGAAAAGCGCGACCAATGCAGAACGCAAGGGCCGGGTCCGGCCCTACTCGCGTCATCGGCGCCTAGCTCTGCCTCGTCACAGCTAGAGTGACAACAGCTACCAACGCAAAGGAATGCCACGAAAGAACCTGCCGACTGTACCTCCAAACCGAGAACAGCTAGAAGCCTTCATCGCTCGTCAGCGAGAGCTCCTGAAGGCCGAGCGTGACGCCGATGTCGAGCGGTCATCCCTGCTGTTCTCGAAGTGTCCGCACAAGCTGCTCGAACAAAGAGGGCTGGCACTAGGCGGGCTGAGCGTAGCAGGCGTTCGGCTGGGCCTGGGAGGCAGAAGGTACGCCGCCCGTTGATAAGATAGTCAAGGCGCTGACTCCGTGCATTGCGTAGTCTGGTTGAGCTCGAGCGACCCACTGCGCATCATTCATCGCCGGTCTTCCCTCCGCATACATTCAGGTATGTTCTAGGTTATGCACATCCGCAAATCAGTGCGGCTGACTTGGCATCAGGCCCGGTGACCTCGCTCGGATAGAACAATATGTCGCCTCATCCGCAAGTCGGAAGCCAGCGAAAGGCGGGAAAAAGAGCGGCGCAGGAGAGGGAGGGGAGGGAGCCAAGGCGGTACAAGGCGTCGTCTACGATGTGTCCGATACGAAGATCGTTATTGCTGTGGACGGCGAGAAAGGACCTCAGGATGGAGAGGACCTTGATCTGCCAGATTCATGTCGACTGTACGTAACGACCCCGACGAAGCCGAGCCCAGCTGATATTCTTACAGGCTGAAATTGGCAAACACGGTGACATATGACCGGTACGTAACGTCAATCCTGGGTGTATGCGTTATCTTATCGGCTACCAGAATGGACAAAGCGATCGATGTCCTCGAACGCCTTGTCATACCGAAAGATGCGTCGTCCTCGCCAGCCGTTCCACGGTTAGTGGAGATCCTTCTCGGTCTCTATCCACCATCACCAGCCGTGCCCGTGTCGGATCTTCAGTTCCTCGACCCATCCTTGAACGCAAGCCAGCAGAAAGCTGTGAGAGCAGCCTTGGAAGCTCCGGAGATCTCCTTGATCCACGGTCCTCCCGGAGTGAGCCCATATCTTACCGTTGCGGTTCAGCGTATATCTGACGTGGATGGCTCAGTAGACGGGCAAGACGCACACACTTGTGGAAATCATTCGTCAGCTAATCGCACAAGAGAAGAAGGTGCTTGTATGCGGTGCCAGCAATCTGGCTGTCGGTGAGTGGTACTGATGCCGTGTCCGAGGACTCGAACTGATTGGATGATAGACAACCTGCTCGAACGGCTACTGCCCCATGGCATACCCGTCACGAGACTCGGCCATCCCGCTCGCGTTCTTCAGAATCTCCAATCATCAACGCTGGACGCCCAAACAGCGGCTTCAGACGAATCGCAGCTTGCAAAGGACGTCAAGGCAGACATCGAGAGTACGATGACCGCCCTCGCCGGAAAAGGAAAAGCTAGGATCCGCGGAGCTGACAGGAAGAAGATGTGGAACGAGGTCAAAGAGCTGAGGAAGGAGTATCGGAAGAGAGAAGCAGGCGCCGTCAAGGCTGTCGTGGGCCGGGCGAAGGTCGTCCTGAGCACCTGCCACGGAGCCGGCAGTCGACAGCTCTTTAACTCAGATTTTGACGTCGTTGTTATCGATGAGGTAAGATATTGCGGATTGGCTACCAGTGAACTCGTTTGCTGAGGAAAAGGATAGGCCACTCAAGCTCTCGAGGCAGTTTGCTGGATCCCGATCCTAAAGGCGAAGAAGCTTATTCTTGCTGGAGATCCTCTGCAGCTACCGCCAACCGTTCTCTCCCTCGATTCAAAAGGCAAAACGAAGAACCCTTCTGCCAACGGGAAACACAAGAAGGAAACACCGGACAAAGTGGAGCCAGTTCCACCGTTGGAAGAGGTAGAGTTGCCAGAATCGGAGGATGAAGAACTGAGCGACGTTAGTGAAGATGAAACCCAGGTCGTCAAGGCGAACAAGGACGAACAACCTCCGTCTACAAGCGATGGCAAAACGCAAGCTTCCCCTAAGCGAATTTGCAGACTGCGTGCTCCGCACTCGTTGGAAGTGACGTTGTTTGATCGAGTAGAGCGCATGTTTCCTCGCGTGAAGAAGATGCTCACTGTTCAGTACCGGTATGTTCGCTCCTTGTCGTGAGCTGGAAGAGTCTCACCCATCTGTTTTAGCATGCACGACACCATTTGTCAATTCCCGTCCACAACCTTATATCGATCCAAGCTGAAATCTCACGAGTCTGTGGCGACTCACCTATTGCAGGACCTGCCGAATGTTTCGAAGGACGTGGAATTATCCGACGTCGTGACTGTTCCTGTCGTTTTCTTCGATACAGCAGGATGCGAGTACTTCGAGCGAACAGAAGCAGACGAGCTGGGAGGCGGATCGGACGAAGGCAGCAAGTCGAACGAAAACGAAGCGGCTGTGGCACAGCGATGGGTAAGAAAGCTGGCCGAGGCCGGCGTGGCTCCGGCACAGATAGCAGTCATCACGCCGTATGACATTTTGTGCTGCTTGATGATCATCAGAAGAACTGACCCTCTTTCCCAAGATATCAATCCCAAGTCACCTATTTGACATCACTCCTACGGGCCGATATGCCGGAACTCGAGATTGGAACCGTGGACGGCATGCAAGGTCGCGAAAAGGAAGCGGTGGTGCTCAGCCTGGTTCGCAGCAATGATAAGCGAGAAGTGGGGTTCTTGAAGGAGAAGCGCCGGCTGAATGTTGCGATGACACGGCCTCGGCGGCACTTGTGCGTTGTTGGCGATTCTGAGACGGTCTCTCAGGGAGGACCATACTTGAAGAGCTGGATGCAGTGGTTGGAACAGAATGCGGACGTACGCTACGCTGGATTGGATGAACCGTAACGTAGAAGTCGCGTATTCGACCCTCGATGTAGTTGTTGTAATAACCAGGCCTCCATGAGACAGAATGCATGCGGTCGCAAAGTGTCGGATTGCCGCTGTGTTGTGATGTCAAAGGATAGCAAGCAGCTTGTCGTGCCTGCCTGCAGAACAGTCTAGACAATTGATGCATGCCTCCGGTCTGTCGGGAGACCACCTGACCCATTGTAGACACGTTCGTACGGTAAAGATCCGGAAGGACCGACGACGAGCGTCACATCGGGAGAACCTCCCGCATCGCAGGTAGATCATCCATTTGGGATCAGACCAAAACCACTCTTCGTCATTATCATCAGCCAATCAAGTAGATTCGATGGCACAAGGATGTATCGCTTGCCAAATTTCGAACAATCGCATATAGAGAGTGGATTGTCCGAACTCAAGGCGCGACGTCCATCTGCCAGCCATCCATCTGTTCCCAATAAAGGAACAGGCGAGAGACAGGATCTGAGTGACGGAAATATGCTCCTCACCGTCGTCGTCGAGCTGGCGATTGATAAAGACGGCTCGCCCAACCAAGTCTTGGTGTTTGTGCTGGAACGACGGAGGCGAAATTTTGGGCATCGGCGCGGTGATATCGGACCCTGGGAGGTCTCTGACGTTTTGTATGGACATTCTCGGCTCGAGTCAGTCCATAATAGCAGCAACGATGGAATAGAACCGGGTACATAATATTTACGCCTACTCTTCCCCTTATCCTACAGCTCTCTTTAATATCCTGGGCCTGTCCTCTCCTACAAGTCAACGGTCAGCATGGATGACAAGGCGATGCACATAGGCTGGAAGGAGGAGCAGATCGAGGAGGTCCGGAGAAAAGGCTTCCTCCATCGGCTCTTCCTCCACGGTATCGAAACCCGAGGTGCGTGTCCTCCACTTTGACGGTGGGAACGTCGTCTGAAGGCACCTTGCAGGCACGCTACCGGTAGCGCTCGAAGACCGGACAGACCCACAGTTCAGCAAGACGTTCTTCATCTGGTTGTCGGCGAACAGCAACATCCTGTCTTTCTCGGCGGGCACTCTTGGGCCCCTGTTCTACGGCCTTGGCCTGCGAGACTCATGTCTTGTCATCCTGTTCTTCAATCTACTGTGTGTGGCGATCCCGTCGTACCTGTGAGCACATATCAGCCGGTGCATGACAGTAAACTGAGAGGAACCAAGGGCGACCTTCGGTCCAAAGACTGGCATGCGACAGATGGTGCACGCTAGGTACACCTTCGGGTGAGCACACAGCACCCTACTCAACTTATGCAAGTCCTAACAGTCTGATACAGCTACTGGCCGATCGCTATCCCATGCATCCTCAGTCTGGCGTCCATGATGGGCTTCAACATCCTGAGCGCCATTCTCGGCGGACAGGCATTAGCAAGCGTATCGAACGGCAATGTGAGCTGGACAGTGGGGATAGTCATCATCTCGGTGCTCACGCTTGCGGTACGCCCATCTTTGTCCTTTCCACCACCGCCTGCTGATGGTCCTTATAGCTATCGTTCTGCGGGTACAAAGTACTGCACTACTACGAACGCTTCGCATGGTTCCCAGTCTGGATCGTCTATCTCGTCGTTATCGGTGTTGGAGCGAAATCGATCTCCTCGGCACCACCACCTGAACCGGCTACGGCTGGTGGCGTCCTCACGTTCGGAGCGACGATCGCTGGATTTGTGATCACGTTCTGCTCGATGATGTCGGACTATACTGCCTATATGCGGCCTGAGGTCTCGCGGTGGAAGGTGTTCTGGTACACCTACTTCGGGCTGTTGATACCCATCGTATGTCGTTGTGGCCTGATCATATGGACCTCACATCTGACTCCTGATCTAGGTCATCATCCAGATCCTTGGAGCGGCCTTCGCCATCGGGATGAACACCAACCCAGACTGGGCTGACGCATACAACGAGAACAGCGTGGGAGGCTTGCTCGAAGCTGTCCTCCGACCAGCCGGTAACTTCGGAAAGTTCCTCACGGTCTTGCTCGCGCTATCAGTGACAGCCAACACATCGCCGACGATCTACTCTTTCTGCCTAATCTTTCAGGTGTTCATCCCACCTGCAGCATTCGTACCTCGCTATGTATTCTCCATTCTGGGATTCGCGATGTAAGTGCCGCCTTGATCGATTGATGAACTAGACGCTGATCTCGTTCATCAGCATGCTACCACTAGCGATCGTCGGCGCCCACTCATTCTACGAAACGCTCTCAAACTTCCTCGGCCTAATCGGCTACTGGGCAGCCGCGTTCTGCTCCGCAATCATGACAGAACACATCGTCTTCCGCCGGAACGATTTTGCAAACTACGACGTAACCGCCTGGAACTCTCCCGGCCGCTTGCCAAGCGGTATCCCCGCGATTGCTGCGGGGATCCTGAGCTTTGGGCTCGTAATTCCGAGCATGAACGAAGTCTGGTTTATTGGGCCAATTGCGCTCGCTATACCGGGGTATGGCGATATTGGGTTTGAGGTCGCGTTCGTTGTTACGCTGCTGCTGTACGTGCCGTTCCGTTGGTTGGAGATTCGGTGGCGTGGCCACTTATAGCGAGAGCGAGTGGGAGAAGATGATCTGAGAGGTATCTATCATTTATGTAACGTGTAACTTGCATTTGCATCAGGGAAATAGATGGCTGACACATGGGTAAGAATACCAAACGCGACAACTCATCTAGTACATTGTCGGCTCGGACTGCGTTCTAATTCAGAAGAAGGTCGAGCGAGCTCAGTCCCGAAAGTTATCAGATGAGGACGCGGGGAACTGCTCGCACTCTCCTGAAATCAGGGTAGCAAGGTCAATCCACAGCCAAAAGATCGCAGAATCAGTCTTTTTGAGCGTACCAGATCACCGCGCCTCATAGAGCGGACAAGTCTTACGACAGCTATCGTTGTCTAATCAAGAAAACGTAATTGGATGGCGACCAATTTGATGTGGCTCCTCCAGTAAAATCGCCGCATTCATCAGCGGAGTCCGTGGCAGAGGCGGCGAGAAGCGCGTCAGTTACGCGCGTTGCGCGGGTCGCGTTCCTCGTTGCCGTGGACACGCTTCCCGTCGTCCCGCGTGTATGCACCTCAACGCCCACAGATTTGACTTGATAGTCGTCACAACGAGCGCCTGTATTCAACCGCTGGATACCGATGACGCCCAGTAACGACCACCCTGTCGACGAGTGGTGGTCCTATATCAGCGGGTAGCCTGCTTAAGCTTGTACGATGGTTTGCTGTCCCCTTTCCCACCTCCCACCTCGTCCCACTTCCCCCTTCCACCGACTTTGAGAGCTGGCCTCTCCACCTCTCCTTTCATCTGATTGTGCACTATCTCTCTCTTTTTGACTATAAGGAAAAATCACGGGAAGGATGTCCAAGGAACCTGAGGGTTTTCAGGGCTGGGTCAAGCGGGAATTCTTGGTCCCCAGGCGCGCTATATTCAACTTCCTGTGGTACGGCACCCAACTTTTCCTTTTCGCCTATGGGTGGTGGTCTCAGGTACGCTCGATAATCTTATCGTTAATCGCAAGCACCCTAACTCGAGCATAGGAAACGAATGTGCGACTGGCTGCCCTGAATGGTCTCAAGTGGTCTGTATGGACGTCCCGAGGTGCCGGCCTGGTGCTGGCTCTGGATGGATTCATGATCCTCGTTCCTAGTGCGCCTTCAAGTATCGTTAGCCACTCCCGATCTGACCTGTCTACAGTGTTACGCAACATCATCAAGCTTGTCCGACCCAGGCTCTCCTGGCTCTTCCCCGCAGATGAGAACATCTGGTTCCACCGCCAAGTCGCCTATTCCATGGCATTCTGGGCAATGGTGCACACCACCGCGCACTACGTGAACTTCATCAACGTCGAGCGTACCCAAGTCCGACAGGAAGCCGCATGGCAGATCCACTACACCCAACCAGGCGGTATCACCGGCCACGTCATGCTCCTCATAATGGTCCTCATGTACACCACCGCGCACCACAAGATCCGAACCCAGTGCTTCGAGGCGTTCTGGTACACCCACCATCTGGCGTTCTTCTTCATGATCGGCCTGTACACGCATGCGACGGGATGCTTCGTACGGGATAGCGTCAACCCGGACTATACGAACTACTTCCCCTTCTACAGTACGGACCATTGCCTTGGGTACGAGAGCTGGAGGTTCACCATCTGGCCCGGTATCCTGTACTTCGGCGAGCGGATGTACCGCGAGTTCCGAGCTCGTCGTGCCACTCAGCTGGACAAGGTCCTCGTCCATCCGTCTGGGGCGATGGAACTGCGCATCATCAAGAAGTCCTTCAAGTACACTGCTGGTCAATGGCTGTTCATCCAGATCCCCGAAGTGTCCAAGTTCCAATGGCATCCTTTCACCATCACCTCCGCGCCCGAGGATCCGTACGTCTCCATCCACATCCGTCAAGTCGGCGACTGGACCCATGCACTCGGTGAACGACTCGGTGCCGGCCCGAACGTCGTCGCTCAAATGACCAAGGCCGCACAAAAGGCGAGCGAGAAGGACGAGAAGAGCATGATGGAGCTCGGCATGCCCACGCGTGGTGACTTTGTCGAGATCGACGAAAGCATGAACAATCGCGGGCTGCCCGTAGTCCGGATCGACGGTCCGTTCGGTGCACCAGCAGAAGACGTCTTCGAGTCCGAAGTCGCTGTACTCGTCGGTGCCGGTATTGGAGTCACACCGTTCGCGAGCATCCTCAAGCATATCTGGTACCGGCAGCGGCGTGGTAACCTCGGTGCGCTCCGTCGGGTGGAGTTCATCTGGGTCTGCAGGGACGCATCGATCTTCGGCTGGTTCCAGAGCCTTTTGCAGGAGATCGAAGCTGCCCAAACCGACCCCAATTTTCTCCGGATCAACATCTACATAACTCAGAAGGTGTCGGAGGATACGCTCTACAATATTGCCGTGAACGATGCCGGCTCTGCGTATGATCCGCTTACTCTGTTGAGGAGTCGCACTATGTTTGGGAGGCCGGATTGGCAGTCGGTATATAGCCGGCTTAGGATGGCTATCGAGGGTAGTCAGTACCTGCCTGGAAGGGAATCGACGCTCAAGACCCGCGTTGGCACGTATTACTGTGGTGTAAGTAGCGTCCATCACGGTCCATTGTTCTCTTGCTCATTACTTGCAGCCGAATCCCTTGGCTAAGACTCTCAGAGAGGCTGCGTTGTCGCAGAACTCGCCGTCGATTCGGTTCACTTTCGCTAAGGAGCACTTCTAGAAGGGGGCGGTTTGGGTATGGGGGAGCGTTGATTGTCATCCTGACGAGCGTGTAATGTAGCAGTGGGCTGGAGCCCTTGCTTCCTGCAGTCCAAAATTGAGTTGTGGTTGCGGCCGGTTCGGTGTCCTCCTGTGCACTTGGATGTAGACATTTGGAAGGAACGGATCCATGGTACAGCTGTCAAAAACGTGATGGCATACTAATTGATCATAACCTAACTATCGCAGCGCGATTAAGTCATTTCCTAATCGGGCAAGGGGTAGTTATATAACAGAAGACCGTCAAACGGGACAAATAAGCGCGGTTACTTGGTGCGAGAGCCGGATGCATGCTCGTCATGCCACTTCTTGAAGAAGCAGCTCTTTCCTCGGAGGTTGCTGGGTAGGCATCAGACTGTCATTCTTCGGGCAGTGACCAGCCCAGGTACTCACAAAGGACACAACATGCCAGAAGGACAAGCGTGTCCTGTTGTCCGTCAGCACGAGCGCAAGTGTCGGACATTGTTCTTACCAAGAATGCAAGTTTCCTGCGTGTAAGGACACATGTCTTGCAGCCACAGCTCACAAGTGATCTTCTTGGCTAGCTTTGTCAGCTCCGCCATCGCATTCTTCGAAAGATCTAACATCGTTAGCTAAGAAGCGATAAGACAAGGCGACGGTGTTGCATACCATAATCGTGTCCATACCAGCAATCATCTCTGTTGCATTCACCGCGTAGATACTGCGAGAAACAAGGTCGGGTCTTGAGGTCTTTGATTGTCTGAAGTGGGAGATGAAGTCAATACGCCTTCTTCATGTGAAGATTCGCCTTACAGTGATCTGAGCTTTCTTGATAGTCTTGCCGGTCACCATCTGCCAGTCTGTCTTATCACCAGAACTGCCGGGACTTTGCGCGGCCGCCGAGAAAGAGAGTGGCTTGGAAGATTTGGTGGGGCTGACAGGCGAGTTGCTCCTCGGCGAAGCCTTCGATTCTCCCAGCCGTTGAGTCATGAACAGTCCCGGTATCTCGTACATAGAGTCACCAAACTCCTTCAGTTCGTAGGCGACATTCTCGTAACCTAACGAATGCGCAGGTGCTCAGCACCGTAGTTGGTTGAAAATGAGTAACGTACCCTTCAAGAGTTGAACCCGATCCATCTTCCCGTCGGTACGCAATGATCTCAGCATGGTGCTGTAGCCATTGTCGTGGGAAGCGCCGAGCACAACTAATTTGCATTCGTGCAATCCCAAGTAGAAGGAAACAGCATCTGCGGCAAGATGTTAGTCCAGCCGAGTGGCCTCGAAGAGGCAGCTTCTGAGCGTACCACGAATCTTGGCGTCGGCAGCTTCTTTGCCGTAACCAACATCAATGACAGCTGTGGATGTGTGCGCTGCCTGAAAGCTTTTCACTATGTAACGTGCTTAGTATCGTAACATCGGCTACTTCGGGACGACCGCACACTGGCGAGCTGGTCAGACGTATCCTCATGGTTCCACGAGGTGATACGTACAAAGGCATCGAACTCATCCGGGGCGACAATTTTGTCCTGAAAACAACATTCACATTAGTCTGGCTACCTTTCGGCAAGTGACCTCGTACCTCGAGCAGAGCCCTGCTCAGACCAAGCTTGTTCATATATATAAATGTGCGAACATGAGATGTCGCGACGGAAACGTGTTCTTTGAGCCCTTGATAAAAAGCCAACGCTGCTTCTTTGCCTAATATGGAATGTAAGACACAAACGGCATCATGTCAATAACTGACCTACCTCCTTCAGCACCATTCTGCAAATGATGAGTATCGAACTGGATTGGTCGTGTCAGATCCCTCTACTGCGCACAAGCATGTTCAATTTGGTGCTTACAATCAAGCCGTCGCCGTCGATCAGAACCACGGAGAAGCTTGCTTCTGATTGGATTTCAGGATGGTATTGTAGCAGAAAGGACAAAACGTACCTGGAGAACTGGACACAGTCGGTGAACTCGACAACGACTCGTTTTCCTTCTTCAACCTCGTAATTTCTTCCACCAGTCGAGCGCGTTCTTGCTCGATCAAACTCTTATCGCGAGCCAAAGTCGCATTCGCGGCGTCGAGCAACTTCGTTTTCTGTTTCTCGTCAGCCAATGTGATGATTGTATGGTAGATAGCCTCTTACAGTCATAGCAACTTCTTGCCACAGCGAGCGCACGTCGCACTCATCCTTCAATTTCTTTTCCAGTTCAAATCTGCTAGACGCTTCGAGCGCCAGTTTCGTGAACAGAGTTTTGAACGTCTTTTCGGCATCTGCATAGCTGTTTTCCCAGCTCGAGTCCATATCGACTTGAGTACCCATAGCTGAGTAGACGGAGGTTCAGAGAGGAGGATAAGGCGCAGTGTCGCTCGGTCTGGTGCTGGTACTTGAAGGTCGCAGATAGAAGAACAAGAGTCGCAGTGTGATACGAGGAAAGACAATAAGACCAGGCCAGATTAGGCGCCTCACAAGGGCAGTCCAAATCAGGTGTCTTCCGACTGCCAGAACTGGCTTCAGTAATGATAGGACGGCCCGCGGTCAGAACGTGATCGTCTATCATTCGCGACTTCCCCACAGTTTCGGCCTGATTTGCCGGGAATGTTTGTCTTCTTTTGTCCTGAATTTACCGGCATGGGGGTATTGGCCGTGGGCGGATATCAGGTCGGGATTGGGGCAAACCCGAATTGTGGGCTCAGACTTGTTCCGCATGGTCGCAACGAGGTTGAAGGACACGCGAGTCCCGCGCCTGGTTATTGTCAATCTTACGTAAGAGCAAGAGAGGAACAGTCACCTCGTTCAAGTTACGTATGAAGCCTGATTGTGTGTGGGTCCAGATAGCCAGTCGTTTATACGAGTCCTATAATAACAACATCTTGCTGGTGCGAGGACCGACGTTGTTTCTGGGTGTCCTGGGGCACTGTAGCTGGCAGAAAAGCTAGGAAACCCTGCAGCCGAAACCAGAGAAAAGTCAATTGACAAAGTGGACTTTGTCAGGACTCTGACGCCGAGAAACTCATGCGGCTATTCGCTATGGCGAACAATGGGATATCGGACGTGGTGGTCATGCCGAGTCCCACTAGTAAGCCCATTCAAGTGATCTCGGCGCGTCTAGGACGCGACCGTGACTGAGACATGATCATTCCTCCGCACCATCAACCACTGCCAGGTCCATGCCTCCTCCACCAACATCCCGCATCCTTCTAGAAGTTTGCGTAGACTCGCTCGAATCAGCTATTATGTGCGCCAACATCCCTACCGTGCCATGCTAGAGCATGCTGAAGGGTCGAAAGCGCCGCAGAGAATGGGGCAGACCGGCTTGAGTTGTGCGGCAATCTTCCCGTTGGAGGGGGTACGACGCCCAGCTTGGGGTTAGTGCGGTTGATCTTCGCGCATACGAGACTTCCAGTTATGGTACGCATCTATCTACCTCCACGACCTCCTTGAAGTCGTGGTGAACTGATAGATGCTGGACAGGTGCTCGTCCGCTGCCGGACGGGAGACTTCAGCTACTCCCCGTTCGAACTCGCGGTCATGGTGGCCGACATCGAGAGCATCGCTGAACTCGCCCAGAAGCACGCAGGGCGGGAGATAGGGGTGGTCATAGGGGCGCTGAAGCCGGACGGGGATATAGATGAGGATGCGATGGGGATGTGAGTCGCGCCCGACTATGGATGCTTGTGTCGAGATTGAGTGTTTGGGATAGGCTGCTGCAAGCAGCCGGGAATATGCCGGTTACCTTCCACCGAGCGTTTGACATGGTCAAAGATCCTCATCAAGGCAAGTATTCTCTTCTGTACCAGTCGACTATCCTACTAAGCTAACCCGGTGTACCTATTAGCGCTCGACACTCTATCCCGCCTAGGCCACATCAAGCGAATCCTCACCAGGTGCGTCCCAGTCCGACTAACAACGACTTTACGGGAAGCTAAATTCAGCTCAGTGGGCAAGAGCCAAAATGCCTCGACGGCATAACCAACATACTACAGCTTGCCTCCTCCCCCCACCTCGGGCAGCTCAGCCTCATGCCCGGCTCCGGTATTAACTCCTCCAACGTCACCGAGCTACTCGAGGCCCTGCTCGCTCGCGGTCCAGAAGGGTGGCATGGAGAACTGCATCTTTCTGCCGGGGCGTGGAGGGTCGTCAATGAGGGCGCCTTCAGGAGAGACGGGATGGGCTTTGGCCTGGGTTGTACTGTGCCGCCTGGTGAGGAGAATAAGGCTGAGAGGGAAAAGAGGGAGTGGGGCGTGTTTGGTGTGCAGCCCGATGAGTTGACGAAGGTTAGGAAACTGGTGGATGAGTATGTCGCGCGTATGTGACAGGGGTGGCTGCAAAGGTAGATCTTCGCGTATATCCTAGTATGTATTGAATACAGTTACCATTAGAGATACTTCCCTTCTATCGAATGCTATGGGATCGCTTTTAGTGACGTCTCGCGTCTATCTCAGATCCTGAATCCCCGACCGCTGGACGCTCCATCCTTCAGGCTCTTCTCTCATAACCACTCTTCAGCCTCTACCAAGGAAACGGCTTCCCCCTCTTCTTAGCCAACAACCACATCGCAACAACCAACAGCCCCGCCCCAGCAAGCAACGTCACCTGGACACAAACACCCCCATCAGCACCCCCCCTCCCCAAGAGAACAAACATAAAGACGTACAGCAGCAAACACCTCAGCCTTCCACCACGCATAGACCGGCCCGCTACCGATAAGCGCGCCGTCTATTGGCGTCCCTACTAATGCGGCTAGGCCGACGCAGAAGAGGCCGAGGCCCATGCGCATGCCCATTTCCCAGTAGTGGTCTGAGAGGAGGGCCCAGAGGGGTGCTAGGAGGCTGACGACTGCAAGGAGTGGTCAGTACACGATCATCCATGATTAGGTGTAGAGGGACGTACAGCCGCCGGAGAAGAATCCATAGCTCCAGAACAGGTGTCAGAATGAGTAGTAACGGAACGAGAGAGCAGAGCGCGTACACAAGTGAGAAGATAATAACCCCCGCGGCAGTCTTGATCCCAAACATCGCGAACACGATTGCGCCCGTAACGAACACAGTGAAGATCATGATCGGCAACACGCCGAATCGGTCAGCGATGAGGTTCGGGATGGTTCGTCCGAAGATGGAGGCGGCGTTAAGGATCGTGAGCTGCGAAACACATAAGAAAAGGTGTATAATTGAGAGGGGATGGTCTGTACTGTGTAGAATGAGAGCTCTTCGGATATGCCTTGGGTTTGTGTGAAGAGCTGGAGGAAGAAGACTACCAGCACGTCAGTACGGTTCTCAGATCCAGGCCTGGCTGAACTGACAGACGAAGACTACATGCGCATCGTCAGCAACAACCCAGACACTCATAATAAAAAAAGGACTAACACAGCCCCAATGCCCCCACAGCCAACCCGCAAATAGCTACCACATACGGCGGATCCCTCAGCAGTACAAACACGCTCGGCGTCGGCGGCTTCGTATGCTGCGGCGGGTAATTCGGCCTCATCAGCAAGTTCCCCATCACACAACATCCCAGAACGAAGAACCCGGCGGCTCGGACCCCCCATACGTAGCCGGTGTTGTTGAAGACGTTGTTTATTAGGACTGTATGCGCTGCGTTTCAGTGGATTTGGGAGGGGAGAAAATGGGAGGGGGACGCACTGGGGAAGACCACACCGCCGGTTGAGGAGCCGGTCACTGCTATGCCCATTGCCATGGCGCGGCGTTTTTGGAAGTGATGCCCGATCACGGCCATAGATGGGAGGAATACGAGTCCCATGGCGATCCCTTGACCTATAGCTTGACTAAGGAAGACCTGTGCGAGACCATCAATACTGTGACCCGCGGTAGACCACGCGCATACATACCTGCCAATATGCGTCCTGCTGCACCTGCGCCTGTGCAAACAGCGTCCCGACATACAGCACACTCCCCACGACCAACAAATGCCGGAAATACCCATGATCAAACAGCGGGCCAGTAATGATGCCCATCGCGAAGAGGAAATACGTTTGCAGCGAGCCGATCCACGCTATTGACGAGGAAGAATAGGAAGGAAGGAGGCTCTCGATATAGTACCTATAGATATGTCCATTAGCCCCTTCAAGCGGGAAGAGAGAGGCGCATATACGTACGTCTGGTACACCCCATACGCGTTGACATAGCTGCATATATGCGCTCAGCTCCCCGACTCGATTGAAGAGGAGATGAGGGCCCACCCAAAGCAGATAGCAGAAATGAACCATGACCCAGCAACGGTCATCCAGGCCCTCCAGCCTCCATCCGGTATAACGTGTACCGGCGCTGCAGCTTGCGACGGGCCGTTCTCCAGCGCCTCCTCCTTCTTCGATAACTCGCCAGATGCCGACGGGCCAGGGACGTCGACCACTGTGCTTGCGTGACGCGTCTGAAGTTACTCCGGCCGGGGCAGCGGCGGCGGCGACGTCTGCGTTGCTTTGCGACATAACAGAAAGAGACGGGAAGGGTTAAGCGGAGACTGCAGAGTAGTAGAGGATAAGATAGACAGAGCCCTCAAGTCGCCTCAGGCTGGTCTGAAATGTATGCTTTCATAAGGGTGTGGCCTAATCAGAGGATGAGTCGCCTAGACCAGCCGGACGCCGCTCCGAGAGACGCATTGCATAAGCGGTACAGAACGTTCTGACGCTCGGACCAGATAGACCGGAGCGGCCGCACGATGCTTCGTCTCATCATCGTACAGGCACAGCAGAATATCAGACACAGACAGGTTTTTTTCCGGATGCGTCTCGCGGCATGATATGGCGTGAGTGCAGCGAGGAGCGGCGCGTGCAGGTCCGCCCTTCCACAGGAAGGCCCACGACATTCGGCGATAAATTCCTCCTACAACGGGCGATAGGGTTGTCATCTTATGTCCGGGGCCGCCGGAAGTGGTTGTTCTTGCTCGCTTTGGTTGCAGAGCTTCTGAGACTGGTTATGACACCTAGATTCTTGACTTTGGCGATCGCGGTGCAGAATGAAGCAACTTCGTTCATAGATCGGTAGACGATGGAGACAAACTTCAAGGTCTGGGAACGATCGTCGCATAGGGACTTGCCGATGTCGGCATGCGGTTGATCGGCGCGGATGGTCTTCTGACGGCTCTATGGCTCGCTTCACACGATCTTGCCTATGACATGCAGCAAAGGTACTCCCAGTAGAATGACTCAAACCATCTCTTACGCTACAGTCTGACTAACAAGTCAAGCGGGCTTGGATAGGGAACTTAGCCGTTCCGTTGATGTAAAGAGCGCCCCATCCGTCAATATCATCTCTCCAGCTTCTCCACATCCACCCGATATTGTTCGGCTTGAAGTAGTCTTCACAGTGATAGTCCAGCAAGTTCCAGTACGCAGCCTCGGAGGGGACGTTGGCTTGGACATTCGTGCTGTTGGACGGCCAGGTATTCTCGTTGCTCGGCCACCCCGTCTGGACAGTGTTCAGCAGAAGCCAGGAGCATGACTTCAGGAGGACATACCTGAGTGACGAGAATTGGGCGACCTTCCGCAAGCGTGTCGAAGTAAGAAATCACGTCCATGAAATTTGACCATGTTACCTGATCTCCACCCCACACTGAGTTGTTGTTGTAATAGACAAGGTTGTTGATCATGAAGAAATCCACCGCATTCTCGACAGATGTGATATTGCCAGCGTACATCCAGCCAATGTCCATATCGGAGATCGAGACTGGGATATCCAGTCCGGCAGCCTGGAAGGATGCCTTCATGCCCAGGATGTAGGACGCCAACGCCTCCGGTGATCCGGCGTCATCGTCATACAGAGGCTATCGATCGGATGAGGTTTATTTCCAGGCTCGGTCGAAGCTACTACGTACTTCATCTCCCAACGCCACAGCCAGCACGGGGTCAGGATTGCGAATAACGGCCTGCGATCGCATGAGTTGGATAGCGTGAAGTCATATGAAGCCCTCACCTCCGTGAGCGCATATATGCGAGGAACGCTCTTGATAGCAAACGTATCCACAGGTGTATAGTTTTGTCCCGCATAATGAATCGGCAGTGTCCAAACAAGAGGAATGATGTTAATGCCTGCCAAGCCTGCCGCTTGGATGATCGCTTGATGACGCGATGAGTTCATTTCCGCGTCTTAGCTGAAGCGAACGTACTGTCATAGTAGGTCGGGTCGGCCCCCAGATCGCAGTACTCAAAGGTAATGACATTCCGCGCTCCGAGATACTTCATGCGCGTGAAATCGCCCACCATCTGTGGCAGATCGGGACAAGACTTGCACGCAGTCAGATCATACGCTCCTCACAACAGGAAAAGAGCAACACACCTGTGTATCATACACGAAACCTTCCCACGCATACATACTCTGGATCTTCTGCAGCCTCGTCATGTTGCTGGCGTAGCTTCTCTCCAGTATGGGTCCGGCGGGACGACCATAACTAGGATGAGAGTAGATGGCCGTGACCTGGCCCAGGAGGGGCGCAAGCAACCAGAGGAAAATGCCTAGCAGGTACATGTTGGTGGACTAAGATGGCTGCCTGATGTCGAGAGGCAGGCCAGGGCCACGATTAAGTAGACAGCGGCACTGCTTGAGTATTGGTAGAAGGTCCAACCGGCGCATCCGACTAGGAGGACCGATTGATACGGTCCCTCCCTAATCCAGACAACCGGCAGACGAGGTCGACTTCTCCATCATGTGTCGCTATGCGCTTCGCTTGCATCCCGCTTTGCCGGTCAAGCTAGAGGATGTAAGGCAAGATAAGGGGGGCGTCTGATCACGGCTGGTGCCGACGGATTTGGCGTCTTTCCGTCCAAATCTGGATTGTCGCAAGCACTGCCGTCAGAAGATGTGAGGTGATCGCAGGTGATCAACCGTCTCGCACGAGAGAGAACTCGCGAAGCAACGCAGCGTGAGCTTCAACAGGGAACATAAGGTATCGAGAGCCAGCATAGGAGTGTTGGACAGAGTGTGGACGCGACGCGTTCTGACCGAGTCGCGTTCCGGAAGACGCGCCCCCTGGTGCATCACGCGGCAGCACCCCTCCGAAGACACAGCATACCTGCCAGCGCTCTCTCTTCTTACATTCCATCTTTCCGAACATCGGCCTCGACTTTGTCCATAAGACCCCATTGTCCAATTATTATTCAATGTAATCGTAAGACATGGTGGTACAATCAGACGTTAGACCCATCGCTTTCCTCGCTTCTTTGCTAGTAGAACAGCACCAAGGAACCCAAATGCACAGCCCGCCAGCATAACCACCTAATACCATTAAGTCAGCAGGCGTCACCTGATTGTTGAGTTTTTCGGAATCTCACCGCACTGAATACAATCGCTTTCCACCATACGTAATCGGGACCGTTGCCGACTAACGCGCCATCTATGGGCGTACCGACCAATGCTGCGAATCCTACCAGTGCAAATGCAAATCCCATACGTGCCCCCATCTCCGATGGATGATCGGCCATCGCGGCGAACATCGGGCCGAGGAGGCTGATGTCTGCGCTCTCATAAGCACATCTGGCAGGGTCGGTTGTGATGATGACATACAAGCGCCAGAGAAGAAGCCATACAGCAGGCAGAATATGACCACCGCTGGTATACTGTGGAGGCCGAACATAGCAAAGACAATCGCGCCGGCGATAATTGACGTCGGAAGAAACACGGGAAATATGCCGATTTTGTCGGCAACCAGATTGGGAAGCGTTCTGCACCACTATGAGCCCGGCATTCATTTCGGGAGACGGGAAGCGTACCGTCCGACAACAGATGCACCATTGATGAAGGAGATCTATAATACAATCAGAAGAAGGGTTTGGCGACCGAGTATATCATACCGTGTAGAATGAGAATGTCTCGTTTAGACCTCGAGTTATGCTGAAGAGTTGGATGTAGAAGACTAGATATCATCAGCATTAATTCCCTGCGATCATTGCAAATGGCACCCACAGACGAAGACTGTAAGGGGATCAGTAACATTTACGAGGGTGAGTATGAGCCACGCACATTGTCCAAGCGAGATGAAGAATGTACATGCGATACAGATGACGTACGGCCAGTCTCTGAGGAGCTTGAGCGGGCTCGGCGCCGCGGCGCTCTTGTGATGAGGCACATAGCGAGGTCTCATCAGAATGTTCGCGATGATTGTAGCTCCGAGGATGAAGAAGCCGCAGGCTCGGACAGCCCATTGATAGCCGTTATTGACGATGAGATTGTTAATCATGACTAGGACGACATTCAGATGGAGATCTTCGAGCGATAGTCGACGTACTTGGAAAGACTATCCCCCCGGTGGAGGACCCAGAGACGGCTAAACCCATCGCGAACGCTCTTCGCCGTCGAAAATGATGAGACATGACGGCTACAGAGGGCAAGTAGATGATTCCTTGCGCGAGCCCTTGTCCGAGCCCTTGGCTGAGAAAGACCTGGATGGAGTTCAGCAGTATCAAAGGAGTATGGTCTTGGTGGGCTGACCTGATAGTATGCATCTTGCTTTGCTTGCGCTTGCGCGAAGACGCATCCCACGTAGAGAACGCTTCCTCCGACCATCAGATGACGAAAGTAGCCCCGATCGAACAGAGGACCAGTGATGATGCCGACAGCAAATAGCAAATAGGCTTGAAGCGAGCCAATCCAAGAAATTGCGCTCGGCGAGTAAGAGGGCAGCAGAGTTTGTACATAGTACGATTGATAGACCCCATAGGCGTTCACATAGCCATAGCAGATCGCGGATATGAACCAAGCGCCAACAATTGTTAGCCAAGCTTGTAGACCACCATCAGGAACGTGAGTATGTGGATGCGGTTCAGAGGCGGGTTTGCCGGCTTCAGCATCTCCTTCTTTAGTCCCAGAATTTGGTGCGTTGCCCGCCGGTGCATCGTTCTCCGCTTTGGTTTCGTCCTCATTTTGCTCGAAGGGAATGGCCTCAGCGATGACTGCCTCAGACATAACGCATCCAAGCAGATCGGCAAAGAACAACGCAGCAGCGTAACATCGGGCAGCATGGGAATATTTTGCGGTGAACTATGCCCGCTAAGTAGATGGAGGATGCCACAGTTGGAGGGACGCGTGATGACGCGAAACGGTTACTCCGGCCGGAAATGCTGACCAAAACTTGTTGCGTCATCAGCTCTCGGCTTCTGTTTTGGCTTCTTCGGCACCACACCCTGACCAAAGCGATCATCGGTTTCATTGATGATGTCTTAGACCTTTGACATACGACCAACAAGTGCGCTCTTAGCAACCCAACCTCGCATATAGCGGCCATTTCTCAGTTCCATTGGTGTACAGTGCACCCCATCCCTCAATCGCATCATCCCAATTCCTCCACATCCACCCGACGTTCGAAGGCTTAAAATAGTCTTCGCAGTGACTGTCGAGGAGCTTCCAATACGCCTCCTCAGATGCCACCGTTGCGATGACATCGGGGCTGTTCGGAGCAAAGGTGGTCGTATCGCTCGGCCATCCGGTCTATTGATGAGCTAGAAACGAGAGATACCTGCTATTTCCGAGAGAGCTCACCTGTGTTACCAAAAGCGGCCGACCATTTGCCAAAGAAGCGAAGTAGTCCATACTGCTCAAGAAGCTCCCCCAGCTATTGGCATCTCCTCCCCATACCGCATTCCCGTCGAAATACGGGAAATTGTTGATCATGAAGAAGTCGACCGCATTCTGGACTGACGTGATGTTGCCGGAGATCTGCCATCCATATGCCATATCCGAGATCGAGACCGGGATGTCTAGACCTGCTTCCTTGAACGATGCCTTCATCTGGACGATGTATGCTGCCAGCGCATCCGCCGAACCTGCATCGTTATCGTATAGGGGCTGGCAAACTTTTGAGATGGAATACTTTCGCCTAAGATGTGGTCATACCTCATCTCCAAGAGCGACAGCGAGCACTGGCCCGGGATTTCTGATAACGGCCTAGAGCTCCATAAGCAAGACAGATTTGAGTGACACAGTAGCGCACCTCTGTGACAGCGTAGATTCGTGGCACGCTCTTGATGGCAAACGTATCGTTGGCCGTGTAGTTCTGTCCAATGGGATGAATCGGTAATGTCCAGACAAGAGGGATGATGTTGATGCCCGTCAATCCCGCAGCGGTGATAATGGCTGCTCCCAATCAGTCAACCGCTCTCTGTTCAATGGTACGGAGCTCACTATCGTAGTAGTTCGGATCCGCTCCAGTTCCACAGTAGTCGAAGGTAATGACATTTCGAGCTCCCATAAGCCTCATCCGCGTGAAGTCCTCGACGAGCTTGACCAGGTCTTGGCAAGCTTCGATGTCGTACACGAAGCCCTCCCAGGCGTACATGCTCTTGATCTTGTCCAACCGAGATGGAAAGATGCTGTCAACTGCGGAGACAGCATCATCTGTCGTTACGCTGGCTTCCCGGTCGGATATGACAGGAGTTGCAGCAACGAACATGCAGCCCACTGCAAAACTAAGCAAGGTCGAGAACAGCATCTTTGCAGCACAATTGCGCACAGCGGTCAAGCGGCTCGACCCATTTTATATCGAGGTCCAGTCCGCATGTTTGGAGGCTTGAAATGTATACGGGGTGAAAGCAAAGCAAGAGAAGCGCCATGAAGAAGGTTGAGAACATCGTGTCGTCCACGCGCTCCAGAACTCGTGACAGACAGCAAGCATGCTTGACCACCGCTATATCGGTCCGCATGCCCGCAACCAGCGGCTCCGGCGCTGGTTACAGCACATTTCGATGCGGTAGACAGCAAACAGGGGTGGGTAGACGTTGATATAGCTCTTGTCTTGTTAAATGTCTTCCGCACAGCTTCGAAGATGGTGGATTGATAAAGAGCGGAATTGAAGAATGCAGCAAAGGGGGCAACTAGAGTCGACCGTCAACTCCAGCAAGAAGGTCCATCCGGTATCGTTCAGGCCAAGTTGATAACTAACGAGCTCGTCTGAAGATGCTCTATAGAGTGCGGGTCTCAGCAACAATATCTCTTCCCTCCCCAAGAAGATCACTGGCAGGAAAGATCTACACGAGTCCGGCATCTCGGCTCCCGGAGGCCGAACCCTTCCTCAATCACGAACCCTACAAACCCTGACAGCGCTCTTTGCTTTTGACGACGAACGTACGGTGGGTGTGAGCTGCCAGGTCTGATTTGTTTCCGACCTAGTGCAGTTGCGGGGTCCATGCAGGTGAGGTAAGGCGCGCAAGGGTCCTCCCCTCGCTCAATGGGCTGCTCTGGCATCCGTGTCCGCGTCAAGCAGTCTAAGTATATGGAGGACCCTACTCTGTACTTAAGGGGTGTTCCTCAGTTGCTAGGCCAGCAGACAGTGACTAAGGGTCTGACATTAAGCACTTAAAAAGACAATAACCGCTCAATAATAGTTAAAACTTAAAAGGGTAATCCCCCTAAAATGTGCCTTGCTTTTTTCTCTATTCCCCATTGTCTGCATGGAGTAAATTCCTCCGGTGCCCTTTTTCAGAGCCATTATTCCCCAAATGCCCTCTCGGGCGCTATTTCCCCAAATGCCCTCTTCTGGACCAATCAGGGTGCAGCACACCCCTTAACAGGTAATATGTTCTTTTTAGTAAACACATAAGACTTGTGGATACCATTCAAGCGGTCTCAAAAGCCAATATTTTGGGCATAAGGCCCCATGTATAGCGAAACATAATTCCCAGTGTCTGTTACTATTTTCACTCTCTCGTAACATCTAAATACCAAGTGGAAAGGATAGAGGGATAAAACCAACAGGGGGCACATGACCAGCTTATCGCCCAATAAGTGCATCTCTTTTGCTATTACTGTGGGGTGTTTAGGCAGAGCAAATATCTTATTTAGCGCACAAGTGGGGTTTTTATGTCTGAATTTGGGCTTTGGGGTCTTACTTAGTACTAACTTGTTTGAATATGACGGGTTAACTGGCGGCGTGGCTTTTGATTGGCTGTGGAGTGGGCATTTTGGGAAATAGCGCCCAAGAGGGCATTTGGGGAAGAGTGCCTCCGAAAAGAGGGCACTGGAGGAAATTACTCGTCTGCGTGGTTACAACCAGAAAAGCAGTCAACTAAATTTTAATTAACTTAGTTAAGTAAAAACTAACCGCAGGGCAAAGAAGGGTAAAACTCTGAATAAGGGCTAGCAGCCTAGCACTTCCCCAAGCGGCTCGACGCGGGCAGACAGCCCATTAGCCCACCTCAATTCTAGTTCGTGAGCGAGTTCGTGGCAGGATGCCATGTGGAACAGGGTTCTGTTTTGACGTGACCACATGCTCCATCTCCTGATCGTGTCACGAACTGCCCACAAACCACGAACGTATTCCTCCGTCGTTTTTGCAGTTCGTGAGCTGCGGACCTTGAACCTTCATCTCGGCATCTCCGGCAAATCTAGTCGTCTTCATGTGCTGCACGACCCTGAGTCTGCTCATGATCATGATCATACCCATGCCTCGCATTCAGCAGAAGAGATCTCCGCTCTTCCACCTAGGTCTGACGATGCTCAGTTCTGCTGTATCGGTTGATGAGGACGTTGCTGCTCTTCTGACCTTGCACCTGGCCCGGAAGCACGAGAAGAGAGGACGGTCAGACAAGTGGGGTCCACGGGGGCCATATGACCGACCAAAGTCGGAAGAGTTCATTGATCTGGTCATGGAGCAGTACGCAGAGAGAGAGTTCAAGTCATGGTTCCGGTGCGCTAGACTGCGCTCATCCCTATATCAATGATCATGACCATGAACCAGGATGGACCGGCGATCCTTTGAGCATGTTCTTGATCTCATCCGAGCAGATCCAGTCTTCATCTCAACCGGGCGACGTCCTCAAAGACCTGTGAAGTATCAGCTGGCGACCTTCCTGATCCGGATGGGTGACCTCACAGGGGTGCAGACGGCAAACGTGGCCGGGATTGCAGAGGGCACCTTCTACCTCTACCAATCACGGGTCCTGAAGGCGCTCCGCCGCCGTCGAGATCAGCATCTCTCTGTTCCAGGTCTCTTACGAAAGGAGTTGATCAAATCCGTCATGGAAGAGGCGGGGTTCCCTGGTTGTATTGGTCTAATGGACTGTACGCTCATGCGGCTCAAGAACAAGCCACGAGAGAACTGGGCCGCGTTCTGGTGCTATAAGAAATGTTATGCGGTATCATCTATGACCTGCCCTATGTGAACAGCCCTGATCGTACCTCAGATCGCTGTCCAGGCCACTGTGGATCACCGGAGCATCTTCACATCATACTCACATGGATGGCCAGGATCAGTCCAAGACAGTGCCATTTGGACGGAGTCAGAGATCTGGAAGAAGCGTGAACAATATTTTGCGGACGATGAGTACTTTCTGGTCGATAAAGGTCTCCTCATGTTCATGATCATGAACCATGCTCATGATCACACAGGCTACCCGCTCACAAGATACACGATCCGTCCCTTTGCTGACTATGACCTCACCAACAATCCGGAGATGGCAGATGCACGCCGCTCCTGGAATGTCAAGCTATCATCCATGCGGATCAAAG
The DNA here is from genome assembly GCA_037974965.1 of Dacryopinax spathularia. Classification (NCBI taxonomy): domain Eukaryota; kingdom Fungi; phylum Basidiomycota; class Dacrymycetes; order Dacrymycetales; family Dacrymycetaceae; genus Dacryopinax; species Dacryopinax spathularia. The sequence goes on from JBBPFI010000001.1 coordinate 2,695,367, forward strand.
TCGAACATGCCTTTGGCCTGCTCAAGGGCCGCTTCCCAGCCTGTCGCTTCCTGCCAGGCCGTGATCTCCAGGTCCTTTACAAGCTGGTTGAAGCAATCCTGATCCTGCATAACATCCTTATCGAGCGCAAGGATGATCCAGAGACGATTGAGGGCTATAATGGAGCGGAGGATGAGGAGGTCTGGCTGGCCTTGCAGGCCCGTCGACGAGCTGTGCGAGAGGATGCTCATGCTCGTGTACATGCTCATGATCATGCAGAGCGGTTGGACGGACCTGCTTTGTATCAGGCTGGGGTGGCTCGACGGAAACGTCTATTTGATCTAGCATATGCGGTAGACGATATCATGTGATCTAGTAGCCAAGCATATCCTGCGCTAATTTTTCCTCGAGCCGATCAGCAAGCTCCTGCAGCTTTGCGTTTGGGGATTCACGCCATTTAGCGACCTTGTCCCACTGTGAGTTAACAAAGTTGATCCGCTCCCTCTCTGCCCGTTCCTTCATCTGCGCTTGTTCCAGCTCCCATCGTCGCTGCTCACGTTCCTCTCGGGCTGCTTCCAAACGATTCTGGTCTGCCCGATGCTGGCGGAGGTCATTGAGCGTCTGTCGGATCAATTCTCCCTCATCATCGCTTGAGCTGCCCCGTTTTCTCTTCCGGTCCTTCACCACCGGGAGATCATCATCGGAAATTGGTCGCTCAGAATCAAAGTCACGATGCCGGATGATCTCTTCATTGCTGTGAGCGCTGGAAGTGTGTCAGGAGCTCTGGTCATGATCATGATCATGATCATGAGACGTACACCCGATCTATCATCTCATACAGCTCTGACGCTCTGAAGGTCTCCAAGACTGCCTCAGAGAAGACGGGGTGACGGTCTTTCTTTGCCTGACGCTTCTGATCCTTCGGCTTTGCTAAACTGAAGTGAGCCACGGGTCCCATCTTCACGAATGAGTGCAGCAGACCATCGGCATTCTCGATCACATCTATATCCGCAAGATCCAGTACCGGTCTTCCGGTGTCAGCAAGGTCCTGATCTCCATCCCCTCCTCCCGTATGCTCCTCTCGACGGCGACAAGCTTTGTACATGCTGTAATGACGCTCCCAGAGCCCCTTGATCTGAGCAACGGATTTCCGGCCTTTGAAGACGTTGTTGGAGAGCTAGAACCTGTCAACCCGGCCCGCTCCATGCTCATGATCATGATCATGGACACGTACATGAACATAGTATTTCAACTGATCCGTCCGCCAAGTGCTGAACCGCTTCTCATCTGTGAAGTATGCGACCACAGCAGATTTGTCCGCCTCAGTCCAGACCTCCCGCTTCTGTGACCGGATCTGCGCATCATGGTCCTTGACCTCCTTAGTCTCCTCGTCAGACAGACCCATATCACGACGATTTCCTTGGCCAGACTTGCTCCCTCGACCACGTTTAGCTCTCTTGCTCGGCTTGCTCTCGACCGGTAAGATCTCGGGTGCCGGACTTGGGCTCCAGGAGCTGGGAGACCATGGGGAATGCGGACGAAGCTGTGAGCTGATCACAGGAGCTGGCACATAGGAAGCTGGCAAGGTCGGAGCTGGGCTATCAGGTACAGCAAGAGGATCACCAGGGGGCGACCAGGTCTGCCAATCTGGCGCGTTCATCCTTGACCGAGTGTGAAGAGAGCGCGATGCGACGTGTCATGACCCTATCCAAATGCTGCCGTCTCGGATCCGGAAACAGTCCCATGAACTGTAGCGGATGAACTGGGCATGAACTGCTCCTGTCGTTCATGATCATGATCATGCTGTCATCCTTTCTGGTCCGCTAGGGTATTGGCTCCGACGAACGATCTGGCGCGAACTAGAATTGAGGTGGGCTATTGAGCGAGGGGAGGACCCTTGCGCGCCTTACCTCACCTGCATGGACCCCGCGACTGCACTAGGTCGGAAACAAATCAGACCTGGCAGCTCACACCCACCGTACGAACGTGCTTCTTCGAAGAACTACTCTGCTGATGTTAGTCCTTGCTGATTGGAGAAGCTGCTATTGTGCCCTGTCTTATCTAAATGTGGGAATATCGTAGCCTGGAGGCGCTCCTCCGCAACGATGTGTGCCTGAAACCACGGGTATGGCATAAATATGCAGCTCGGGTGGGTCCAGCGCGGCGGTCCGACAGGATTGAACCGGAAACTTCCCGGCTTGGCCATCATCATGGTCTTCCTGTCGACCTCTGTCTTTCTGATCGCTGCCATAGTCAGCAATGCTCAAACGGCGAACCTATTCCCTGCTGCCTCTGTCGTCGGCTTCTCTGGTCCAACTCCGACTGGTGTCGAACCTGAGGTGGTGGCTACCGCTCCGGCAGCTCCTCTACAGTCGGCGTACTACCCGTTGATCCATCCTGCCTCGCCGATCGGCGGCAATGCCTCGTTCGACTCATCCAAATACTGGGGCGGCCTGGCACCGGCAATCTCCAACTCGCCGGACACCTTCGCTGCCTACCTGGCCAACTCGTCTGCCCTCATTCCGCCCAAATGTGAGCTGCTGGAGGCCCATATGCTGCATCGGCACGGAGCGCGGTACCCTTCGTCGAGCGAGACTGTCGCCTCTTTCGCAATCAAGATCGCCAATGCCACTGGCAAGTTCAACGCTACGGGCGACCTGGCGTTCCTCCCAGGGTGGAAGTACGGTCTCGGTGCGGAGATCCTCACTCCTTTCGGTCGCGAACAGCTGTTCGATCTCGGTGTTTCTTGGCGTGTCAAGTATGGTCATCTGCTCGACCGCATGCCACAGGGTACCCTGCCAGTCTTCAGGACAACGAGTCAAGATAGGATGGCCAAGTCCGCATTGAACTTCGCGGCCGGATTCTTTGGGATCCCGTATGAGGACCAGTATCATCAAGAGATTATCATCGAGGGTGCGCCTGCTGGGGTAGCGGGGAACAACACACTTTCGCCGTCTGTACGTGAATATCCGGTCCTCCTAGTCTCACTCCAGCACAAGCTGACAAACCATCTAGTCATGTAAGAACCTTATTCTCGGCTATTCGGGCTCTGCCGCCCCAATCGCAAAATGGCAGTCTATCTACCTAGCGAACGCGACAGCTCGGCTGAACGCTCAAGTCCACGGGCTGAATTTCACAGCCGCCGACGTCGGGAACATGCAAAGTCTGTGTGCATACGAGACGGTCGCACTGGGATACTCGGAGTTCTGCAAGCTCTTCACAGTGGAGGAATGGGAGGGGTTCGAGTATGCATCTGGTACGTTTCGTGCCTCCCTCAATTTTGTCCTGACCTTGCCCGGCCGGTTCTGATCTCTGTACCTTGGCTGATGTTTACGCTTAGACCTTACATACTGGTACGGCTTCGCCTTTGGCGCGCCGGCAGGTGCCGCCATGGGTATCGGCTGGGTACAAGAGCTGGTCGCTCGACTTACCCATACGCCCCTAAACATCTGGAATAGTTCTACCAACTCGACGCTCGACGACAACCCCACGACTTTCCCTGTAAATCAGAGTCTGTATGTGGATGCGACGCATGACTCCTTCGTCGACTCAGGTAAGCTCCCACTCCACCTAAAAGACAAGGATGGTAGATGCTGACAATGGGTCGCATATAGTGCTCGTAGCGATGAACTTCACCAACCTTGCCCAGTCCGGCCCTCTTCCAGTAGACCACATCCCAGCAGGCAAGCGTTCCTTCGTTGCATCCCAAACTACCCCGTTCGCGACCGCCCTCGTAGCCCAAGTCGTCAACTGCACCGACTCCGGCACGTCCAAGGAATACATCCGCTGGCTGCTGAACGACGCTTCCCTCCCACTCGACCAGCTCCCCGGGTGCGGGTCCGATCCGTATGGCCGATGTGGGCTCGACACATTCGTGCAAGCGATGAAGAAACGGATTGAGGAGGTCGATTATGCTTATGACTGTTTTGCGAACCTGACGATCCCGGATGTTGTGGCTGCGGGCATAACGGATGGGAGACCGCCGAATGCTCCGAAGAGCTAAGCTGAGAGTTGGTCATATGAGGCCCAGGCCCGGGCCGGGGAGGCGGGGCGTGCTGTTCTGCACTGGTAGCTCCGCGACGGCGTAAGAATAGATCAATGCTAGTCTGACCGTGTTCGCCCTGCTCAGATCGTCTTCCCAGATAAGCGCCCAACCTTTTCCTTACATAATAGAAAGGTGTCATGACGTGTCCGCTGCTCAAACCGGTTGTCCTATACGCCAAACTGCGCCAGCCAGCAATAGATTGCCAGCAACCAAGGCCGTACTCGGCGCCTCTTGCTTGCACGGACCATTTCCAGCTTTGCAGAAGAACCAAGGCGTAGAAGCAGCACGCTCTAGAGTACATACATGGTCGTTATTCTTCCACGTCATTTTGCAGAACCGCGGTGGTACAGAACAGAAAAGGCACGTCAAACCCAAAGTCCAGGAACCGCCGGCTCACAATCAGTCCCATCTGAGCAGATTCAAATCACAGTATCGACCGATAAGGCCTTGCAGCACAAACACGACACGACAGCGAGCAAAGAAGCACTCTACGCGATGGACGCGAGCGCCCTACGTCAAGACGTTCTTCCAAGCGAGGCCAAGCGAGCCACAGCCGATGCTTCTATGCACCGCGCTGACATTTTTTACTTCCTGTCGTGCTGGTGTATTGATGCCAGGTTTGGTCAAAGACCCTTGAGAAGAGGGTTGAAACACTGCTTTACTGAAGGTCATCAGATCGTGACCACGATTTCAAGGACGTCCGAAGGGTAGATCGGAGCTGAACACGATGGCGATTGATCATCGCCATCGTTCGTCCGCCAAAGGAGGCTCCGTCTCTCGCGGACGAACAGTCCGGGACAGTGCGTCGAAAGCCTGCAAGTCTCGCTAGCGTATGGCGGCATGTCCGGAATTGATGAACCTGATGTAGGCCGCGGGAGGTTCGGATGGACAGCATGACGACCCGCATCAGACGCCCTCCAAGTGAAAATTTTATGCATACTCTTGATGGAAGCATCAGACTTCATCAGGACTCGTCTCACGCATCATATCATTCCTGTCCTGAAAAGAGTAAATGTTTTGAGGTGATCATCAGAATGCATGCTAGCTTACGACAAACAACGGTGATCGGTCCGCTCGTACGCATATCCAGACTAGACCGTCCAGCGGACGATACCGCCGGCAAGCTCCCCGAGAGAAAGACGCTACGCCCCAGTCGGAACTCGGACGAAACACAACAATGACCGATCGAACAGACGACTCGTCATCCCCATAACCATGCTGCCAATGATATCGGGAACTCCGATCCACGGGAGATCGGCCCGGTCCGTCTTTGTTCGCCGTGAGTCTGAGATGAAGGTTGCTGCATCGTAATCAGTATCCGGCGCAACCGGCGCACTGAGCGGGTTTTAGGTGTTGTTAAAGCCGATATAATGGGGTTTGTGCGCCGACTCCGTGGGACGGAGAGGGAGCGGTTACGTTCGGTATGACAGCTGTGCGAGCAGGTCCGAGGGGGATTGATGAGCAAGTTGAAGAGGCGGCGACTAGGTGAGCTAACCGTTCGCTGTGGCGAGCCTTTGACGACCGCTAGAGAGGGGAGAGAACGGGGAGGGAGGGCCGAAAGGTGTTGTTCTGCCGCCTTTGGCTGTGGGTGCTGAAGGGTGGATGTGGTATGTTGTTGGCCATTTATAGGCGTGGGATGGGGATGATGAACGAAAGGGGGGAACCGGCGAGGCTAGGCCGACGGTTTGGTGCTTGGACAGGATAATGAGTTTACGTATTTGGGAGTTGTCCTACATGCAACAGTCCGAGTATGACAACGGCCAGGCCTACCGAGCAACGTCTTGAACGGACAGAAGAATAATGAGTATAATAGCACGCGTCTCGGATTTGTACTCTCTGATGAAGAAGTTGCGGGAGCGTTGCGCAGAGGCCGGGATTGTGACTTCCCATAACGCGGGGTGCGGGTGATTTGCCGTAGGCTCTCCTGTGTTGTTGTCATACACCCGTTGGGTTGGCCTTCGGACCGACGGGCGCGGCGCAGCTGTTGCGTAGGCAGGTAAGTACGCAGAGAGCGAGTCAGTCCTACTCGGGTTGGATAATGAGTCAATTGACGCCCGGGAAGAGGAGATCAGGTCAGATTCCCAAGTGAGGGAGTGCCAAGAATAGCCCGTCTCGGTCTGAGAGACGTACGGTCCGAGAACGAGAGACCGGCTCGTCCGGTGTCTGCTATCCTCCGGACGTGGACGTGTATGCGCTCAGCTGCTGGAGTGTTTGAGGGACCGGAGGATGTGCGCGCCGACGGGGATGGGGATGGGGATGGGATGTGGTTTCGGGTTTCCAATATGTGCATGCGTGCATCCATGCACGCGCGCCGCGGTTTTGATTGATTTGACAATGCGTGCATTGGGCCGTGATGGCCCGATGGATGTTAGGGATGAAAAGATGCCAGGCAGGCCGGGAATAGGGCTGGGCAGACCGCCGCGGGCGCGGTGAGGACGGACTGCGAGTTGGGATTGGTTCTTCTGGTCGTTGGCATGAGATTAGAAGGAAGAAAGTGCTTGTGAGGTGCTGCTGCTGGATTGGTTTGACCTGGTAGCATTTGCCTTGCTCCCGCGCAGTTCGGTCGCATCCGTCCGTAGTCCTCGCTGAATTGGACTGGCGATTGTCATCATCTTACCAAACCACCCCTCTCACCACTTTAACCAACCGTACCAAACTATTCCCGCCGCAGAGGAACTCAGGGTATTTCTCCTCCTATTTTCATCCCCTCCTGAGTGGGAGAGTCACCCCTAGTTACTACTGCTACTATTTGCAGAGTAGTAGGAGAGACGCGGGTGAAACAGCCCACCAGTGAAGTGTCCAGCGAGGAAGTGGACGGAGCCAGAGAAGGACACACCGCTCCCCCTAGCGTCAACCGTCGTCTCCCTCAGCCTTCCCCTCACGCCTCGCCTCATTCAACGACTCGGCGAGGAGCGGTTGCTATCGCTGCTCGCCTCGCTCACCGACGTTCATCCGCGCCGGGCTCGTCGTCGTCGTCGTCTAGCCTTGTGCGGGCGCCGTCATCACTCATCTCTCCATTGATCCTTTCTCATCGACTCGTGGTTGTGGCCCTCGTTGTCATCGTCCTCGTCGTCTATTATCCCACCGCACGAACCACATCGAACATTTCGCCTACGCTTACCGCGCTCGACACCTGCCTATCATCATAACGCCTCGCATCCACGCTTGCCCCTCGGGCTGAGGACACCAACGCCAGGATGTATCCTACCTTCGGGCGGCAGGGCAAGCTCATCCCCTTCAACCCCGACCTCGACGACTCACCAAACGACACCGACCCGTCCTCTTCCTCCTCCTCGTCCAATCTTGGCGCCTCTCACGGCAACACTAGCGCCAATGCCAACAACGCCACTTCCCCCTCATCTTCCTCGCAACAGCAACGGAATGCGCCGGTTAAGATCACGAAGGAGTATGCGAAGATGCGGCAGATCCAGAGGACGATCGATAAGAAACGGAGGGACAAGTTGGAGAAGCTCTCTCCCTCGTCCTCATCGACGTCTTTCTCTGCCGCATCACCAGGTGGCAGCTCAAGCAGACGAGTAGGGATAGGAGTCATGGGTCCTCCGAGCCCATCATCCACCCCTCCGTCTTCGGCCGCACTATCATACGGCAGCACACCCACTCCAACCGCTTCGACGTCCGCTACTACCCATCCAAGTTCAGCCTCAGGCAGCGGGGGAAAGGTCCACACACCACCAACGCCAAGCCCCATCACCCCAGGGGCATACCACTACCCGCCAGAAATTGACAGCGCGCGCCTCTCCCCCTCAGCAGCAACGGCAGACCGAGAAGACCCCTTTCATCAGATCGTCTCCCTCACCTCCACCGCCAGCCCGAACCCGAACACCCGCTATGCGCAACAACACACGCACACCTACTCGCCCTACACGCACTCGCATTCCCGCTCTGGCTCGTCGGCGAGTGTGGTCGAGCATTCACCTGTTAACTCTGCGACCACGCAGAGTGCGGCTGGGAGCGCACCGGCTAGTGCGTATTTGCCGTACGAGGTGCCGACGAATACTGTTATGCTGGCTATTACGCTCGATGGGGACGATTATAGGCAGGTGGACGTGACGGGTGTTAATGGGAGCCAGAGGATCCGTGAAAGGATTCTCAGTTCGGTGCGTCCCTCTCTTTCTTCATATCCACAAATGCGCAGCATATACTAACCCGTTTTACGCATATAGCTGGGTTATCCACCAGAATATCACCGTGATTTCTCCCTCTACAAAACCGAGTTCGGCACCACCCCTGAAGGAGCAAAGGAGCACCCACCAGTATCGGACGACTGGCTCCTCCTACAAGTACACGGTGCAGCAAGCAACAACAAGACCCAGCTGAAATACTACGTCGAGCATAATCCAGGCGCACCACCTCTTCCTCCCCCTTCCTTGCCTGTATCTGGACATGCAAGACCTGCACCCGCACCTATCCAGCCGTCCCAGCAGAGCCCGGCGCACTTGACGACCAATAGTCCGGAACAGCTCATGAGCCCTTCTTCCCCTCTACCGCCAAACGGCTACCACCCCCATTCTCATCCGCACGCACACTCTCAACCGCATCTTGGCACACGACAAAGTCCAACCCACACCGCTCCTCCTCCCTTACCTCCCAACCCGTACCACTCCCATCCGCACCCGCACGTGCAAGTGCAGCACGCGAACACCTACCCGGCGCCTGCACCTCCGCCCACTGGAAGTTCGGGGTATTATGTCTCTCCGCCGCCTTACGAAGCAGCAGCAGCAGCGGGCAGAGGGCCGCACTCATTCGGTCCACCAGTAGGAGTAGACGAGAAACGCGCCCCCACGCCTGGTCCAGCATCAGCTCTCTCCATGGGCGCCGGTCCAGCACAAGGATCAACAAGCCGACCTCTCCCACGCGAGCAGCCCAGGCCACCTCCACCCCCTCCTCCAGTGTCGCAAATGCAGTACCACACCTACGCCGCTGTCTCCAGTCCTGCACCTCCCTCCTCAGCAGCAGCACACGGCCGAACAAGCAGCGCGGAGAACCACACTCCTCCTCCCGGCCCAGGGCAGCAGACACCGACCCCGACACCCACGCCGCGCCGACAGCCACCGGTGCCCAGCTCCGCTCCTCCAAACCTGGGGATATACGATGACATATACGCTGCTCCTTCCCCCTCACCCTCATCAACCAATACAGCACCCACACCTGCTTCCTCTGCTCCTCCGCCTCCGCAGCACCAGCATCAGCATCAGCACCCACACGCAGGGGAGACATACTCCAACTCAGCTGTCAATGCTGGAATACCGTTCTTGACCCGCCTCCCGCCTCCAATACCGCAGAAAACGGAGAGGAGGAAAGTGAGTGTTGATGCGCGTAACGGCACAGGGGGGATATTCGGTCCAGGACTGAGCGCAGCAGCAGCGGGGCTTGTACAGGCTGGAGCGGTGGCCGGGGCTGTGGGAGCTGTAGCTGCTGGTGGTGCTGGGACTGGGACTTCTGGGATTGGTGCTGGCGGTGGTGCTGGTGGGGAGGGGACGACGGGATGGGGGACGGGGGAGGAGGATGTGGAGGTTTTGGAGAGGGGGAGGATGGAGCGGGAGAGGGAGGATCGGGAGCGGGAAAGAGAGCGGGAAAGAGAGAGAGAGAGAGAACGGGAGAGGGAAAGAGACAGAGACAGAGAGCGGGACAGAGAGAGGGATAGGGAAGAGAATGAGAGGCAGAGACAGGGGATGTACGGTGCTCAGCGGATCGACAGTGTGTCTTCTTCTCCCCGAAATGTCACTGTTGAGGACGACTGACCTCGTTTGTTTCTAGCTTCTACTCGTTTCTTGCCTCCCACTGTTGCCCCTCGCCTCGCTTCTTCGCCTACCGGGCCTGGTGGCTCTTTCTCCCGTACACTGAGCCACTCCAAGTCCACCACCCACCTCCGATCAGGTACCTCCAATGCCTCGCTCTTGCCTATCGGACCTTCGCCCAGTCCTAGCAGTGTACGTACCCAAGCTACCGGTCCTGGAAGCAGGTTCGGCGCTGCCAGCCCTGCGCCTGGCTCTGCCTACCCGAGCAGGAACGCCACCCCTAGTCGACCTGGTGCGCCGGCCGCCCCCTCTCTCAATACCCGGCGCCATCCCTCCGTTACGGCCTACACTGCTCAGCCCTACGCGCCGTCGCCAATCTCGCCCGAGCGTTCCACCCTGCGGAGGAACCTCATCCCGACCCCGTCTTCTGCTGCTCCTTCTACTACTTCGGAATCCTCTACCCCAACGTCGGCAAATACGAACATCAGCGACCACAGCCTTACCCCCACTAGCTCGGTCCCCACCCCCCCTTCCTCGTTGCGCAACCGCCCGCCAAGGCCGTTCCACGAACTCCAAACGCCAAGTGACACGACAAATTACAGCAGTACGCTCCTGCGCCATCCGCACGTCCGTGGTGGGAGGAGTATCCCGCGCAGTCCCTTCCCGCACACGAGACGCGATTCGGACTTGCATGGTGGTTCCGGCAAAGACACGGACGATAGTGGCAGTCCCACCTCTCCGAGTCAGGGAAGTTCTCAGACTGGGCCGGCAACGCCGAGCGAGGACCAGACGGCCATTGCGAGTGGCACGGACGAGGAGAGTGGAACTGAGCGACCTGGAGTGCCCCGTGGTGTACGTACGAAACGGCCTGTGCCGAGGGCGCCGCCGCTGCCCAGCACGTCGGGACAGCATGAGGAGATTACCTGGTCCCGATTGTGGGATAACGACAGGCAAAGTGGTCCCTCCTCGTCTGCCTCAACTTCCCGACCGGAACAGCAAGTGGAAGACGACGCATCCAGCACACTCATCCCACCTTCGAGACTCGCTCCCGCTCAGCCGCAGCCGACTACTCTTGTTGCGCGCTCTCACCCCTCGTCGCCTGCCTCTACACCACAGATCCAGCTCAGCGAGCCACCGACCTCACCGCACGGTATCCCGACTGTCGACCTTGCATTGGTGAACGACGACGGGTACGACGACGACGACGGTACGCTATGGATCACCCCTCCGCAGCATCATCTTCCTCCCAGCACACCCTCGCGCAGGCCGATGGTCCCGCCCATTCAAACAGATCAGATCAACGGCCGCCCGAATGGTCAACTCGCGTCCTCTCGCGGTGCTTCGCCGCTCAACAGCGCTGGGCAGCCATCGAGCGACAAAGGGTATGGAGACTGGGAACTCCGACCACAGCCTGAGGACGTGTATGATAACCTTGACCAGTTCTTCCCTGGGCATGATCTGGACAAGCCCGTACTCGAGAGTGCTTCTGCGGGTGGCAAGTCTCCAGTGGACGAGATTGAGCCGCTTGGACAGGCACCGGCGGCTGGTGCGCACCTTAACAAAGATCGGTTCAAGCACAAGAAGTCCATTCGCTACGTTGCCAATGTTGCTCGTAAGCAGTTGCACGGTGAAGCCGGCGAGGACCAGAAGACGATCATGAAGCGCAAGCGGACGACCAAGCTGTGGAACAGCAAAGTCGAGGAAGTTGCGCCTGGTCAGGCTCTGCCCACTCCATCCGAGCCCGAGTCGCCCGCGGGGACAAGTCAACGCCCAACCGTTCGGTATACGAAGGGTCAGCTGATTGGGAAGGGCACGTATGGCCGTGTCTACATGGGCATGAACCTTGCTACTGGTGAGATGCTTGCGATCAAGCAGGTCGAGCTGCCCAAGACGCTCTCGGATCGGGCGGATAATAAGCAGCAGGCGGTGGTGGATGCGATCAAGTCGGAGAGTAACACTCTCAAGGACCTGGATCATCCGAATATCGTGACGTACCTCGGGTGTGAGGAGACCGAGGACTATTTCAACATGTAAGCTGCTTTGTCCTATGACGAGGTGCAAATATGCTAATACTTTTGTAGTTTCCTGGAATACGTGCCTGGAGGCAGCGTCGGCCATACTCTACGCCGATACGGCCGGTTCAGGGAGGACGTGATTAAGAACATCACCACGCAGATCTTGGACGGTCTTGCCTACCTGCACGCAATGGGCATCACCCACCGCGACCTGAAAGCGGACAACATCCTAATCGACCACGAAGGGAACTGCAAGATCTCGGACTTCGGCACGTCGAAGCGCGCCGAAGACGCCTATGCCGACCAAGCTGGCGCTACCCTCCTGACCGGCTCCATTCCCTGGATGGCACCCGAAATGTTCGGCGGCGCGCGAAACGGCTACGGCGCGAAAGTGGACATCTGGTCGCTCGGCTGTGTCTTCCTCGAGATGTGGGCTGGCGAGCGGCCGTGGAGCAACGACGAGCTCATGCAGGTCATGTACAAGGTCATGACGAACAAGCAGGCGCCGCCTGTGCCCGAGGGCGTACACCTGCCTCCAGAGGCAGAACAGTTCCGCTTGAAATGTTGTGCGATCAACCCGGAAGACAGACCGACCGCTGCGCAGCTGAGGCAGGAACCGTACCTCGTCTTGCCGAAGGACTGGAAGTTCCCGACGCCATTCTCGACCATTTCTGCTGTTGCTGCTCAGTAGCGTCAACCTTCGCCTTCAGCCTTTATCGTCAAAGAAGGGCAAAGCCTGGCAACAAAATTCTCTCACATCAACCCAAAACGCAAACAGTTTACGCACCCTAACGGACTCTCACGCTACCCTATCCTACCATACACAATACCCCTCCAACCCCGGTCTCATACCATCCAACCAACGAACCATCAAACCACGTTGACCTTACTCCCCACAAACCACCTTTTTCTCCCACTCCGTGCGCTCATGATAGTAGCTATAATGTCTCCTCCTCTTGCCTCAATTCCTTTTCTTTTAGTGTCTTGCATCGTTTGTGATTGCTAGCGAGCTAGGTGTTCTTGCATATGGATGAATGACTGCACCAAGTATCCGACCTCTGATCAGCTTGAGAGGAGGCCGATCTTATCGGGACGAACAAGGGAAGACTGCCAAGCTCAAACGCGCGCTCAACGCGGCGAACGCCCAAATTCTGCGCTTCTGCCGCCCGAACACCGAACAGCAACATGCCGCCTGCCGGCAGATCGGCATTAAGTAGCACTGCACATGCGATTATGTATGCATCAGAAGCGTGCAGATCCCTTTCTTTCATACAAATCCATACAAATCCCTCGCATACCATTCAATACCAATCCAAAAGTCAATCAACGCGAGTCCCCTAAAAAAAGGCACCGCGCGGGTTTTTCAGGGTGCAAGTGATAGTGATATGATGAGCGGCGAGGGTTCTTCAGGCTGCGAGCGATGTGGCGCACGTACGTCACTCCGCGTCTTCTCGCATCGGCAGGGGACCGGCGGTGGGTAGGGCGTATGCGAGACACACCGCAAGCCGGCAGATCTGCTCTACAGTATGTTTTCGTCAGGAGGGAGATGGCGCCCCGCCCCGATCTTTTGCATCTTACACTTGCAATTGGTTTCCTGCGTCGCTGCGCGCCGCTTTCGCTCGCTTTCGCTCGCTCCTTTTTGTGGATTTGGAAGTCCGGTCTTGCGCCCCGGCGGTGCCGGTTGCCGAGCTACTCGATTAGGGGATCTTAGGGGACAAACCGCTGCGGGCAAGAAGAAGAAGATAGAAGAAGAAGAAGAAGAAGAAGGGTCGGCTCGGCACCACTAACCTGGTGGGTGCCGAAAGAGTGGATTCGCCGCAGCGCCGGTTTATCACCGCTCACCCACGCACACCTCCCCGACCGACATCCCGATAAACACCCCTAAAAACCCGCTCAGAACGCTTGTAGATTGGTCGCACGTCCCGGATCTGGCGACGCACACGACCCCGACCAGCGGACGGCCGCTCGGCACCTGTCGCACGCCAGTCCAATCCCCCTTTGTTGTAGGGCGTTATTGCTTGTTGGAGTAATAATAGAAGAGAAGGCAGAGACCGGCAGATCGGAGGGCGGAGTGAGGAGGTCGTGTACGAATGAAGAAGAAGTTCATCGGCTCATCATCACATCAACACTCGTCCATTCCATCACCCATCACCCATCACCGCATCGGCATCAGCATCAATATCACCACTAGAAGCTTCGAATTCGTTTAGCTGTGCGACTGAGGCCGTCTATCTCCCCTCTGACTTGGTGCGGACTTTAGACCGTTCCCTTTGTTTTATCGCCCTGACTGAGGACAAGCACAGCATATATCCCTCTCTGTCTTCCTCTCGTACCCCCACATCCACGAACCCGACTGCCGACTGCATATCTTATCGCCTTGCCCTGTGTTTGAGGAGACCACCAACAGCGCATGTGGAAACACCCCGCAGGGACGTACGACCTCGCCCACCGGGAGCGATGGGAGCGCTCGCGCGCCTCTCCGCCCGTGCTCTCCCACCTTCCTGCGTTGGGGTTACTGAGCCCAACGGGGAGTCTGAGTCCCAATAGTCCTGGCGCTGGTAGCCCGCTAGGCGGAGCAGCGGGGAACGGGAGGAGCTCGCCTGAGGGTGCTGCTGGGGGAGGGGGAGGGGCGGGGAAGGAGAGAGTACATAATGTAAAGAAGGAGCTGAAGCTGGATGCTAATGAGAGGTGGAACGAGGCGCTGAAACATATGCGGGAGGAGGTGCGTCCTTCTTCACCTTCCGATGTCCGAAGTCCGGTGCTGATAGGTTTTCTGGGTGCGATGTAGGCAGGGTACAACGACGCCGTGGAAGGGAAGAACGACGTCCGCTCGCGCTGGGCACGCGCGACGCTGTATGCGCATCATCTGGCCGAGACTACCGGTCCGGCACCAGGAGGGTTCGACAGCGATTCCGACAGCGAGGACGACAGTGGCGGGAGCGGCGGGAGTGGAGAGGGCGAGAGTGACGAGATGGAAGAGCACGCACTGGCAAAACATCTCGAGGAACAGCATTACCTCGAGATGATCGATCCTAAGCATCGGTCTGTCCCCTTCTCTCTCTCTCCCCTTCGGGAGGGCTAGACGTTTCAGGCCAGGCTAACCTCCTTTTCTGCGTGATTGCACAGGTATGGCAGTAACCTGAAGTACTACCATAGACGATGGATCGAGAGTGATACAGAGGACAACTTCTTCAAGTGGCTCGACCGCGGCGACGGGAAATACCTCTCCCTGCCCGAATGCCCTCGCCAACACCTAGAGAGCGCGACCGTGCGCTACCTCACCCCAGAGCAGAGGTTTCACTACCTGGTCGAGATTGACCCACAGGGGAAACTGAGATGGGCACATAATCATGAGCTGGTCGATACGACTCCGGGGAAATGGGAGGATACGGGCGAGGGGAGGGGGGTGGAGCCTACTGCCGCTGCGGGGGACAGTGACCCGAATTCTCCGCCCGCCGAGGGAAGTGGAGCAGAGAGCGAGCCTGCCTCTTCTTCCCCTCCCACGCCCTTATCCGAGCAAGACGACCCGTCCCCCAACAACACCACAACCGCAAACGGGAATGGGAACGGCAACGGTCCAAACAGCGGCAAAGGTGTCGACCAACACAACTTCCGCCAATCCCTGACCGAACACCTCCTGCGCAAAACCCTCGCGCGCAAGCTCAAGCGGCGCAAGCGCGAGACGTGGATCTACGTCGCCAGCGCATCTTATGACCTCTATGTGGGCATAAAGAGCTCGGGCAGCTTCCAGCATTCGAGTTTCTTGCAAGGGGGGGTTATTGCCAGTGCGGGGACGCTCACGGTGAGGGAGGGCGTTATTCAAAGTATGAGCCCGTTGAGTGGACATTATCGGACTTCTATTGAGGTGCGTCTTGCTTTATTCCTCCCTTTCCCTTTCCCTTTCCCTTCTTGCGCCCATGCCTTCCCTTCCACGCCCCATCCTGTTTCCTGCTATTATGGCCCAGTATGGGATATTGTACCTGACCCACACTGCGTGCAGCACTTCAAATCCTTCGTCACTGTCCTCGAACGGCGAGGTGCCGACCTCTCAAAAGTCAGCGTATCGAAATCAGTCGCCCAACTCTGGGGCTCTCAGAAAGCGACAAAACTCAAACACATCCGTTCCTCGCTCGCCCATATCCCTCGCGCCGGTATACGCAGCCTACAAAGCGCAATGCAGATGACGCCTATCCACCCGCCCTCGGGAGGAGGAGGGGGAGTGGGGCAAGGAGAGGAATATGACGAGGAGAGGATGGCGAGAAGGAGGGAAGCGCTGTATGGGAGGCCGCCGAGCGATAAGGCCAAAAGGAGTCTGGAGAGCGTGGTCGAGATGCCGGAGCAGGAGGAGGAGCTGGACGAGGGGGAGGGCGGGGGGTGGGGGAGCGACGTTTCGGCGAGGTCGTGGCGCTCAGGGAGGTCTTGGAGATCCGGGAAGAGCTGGTGAACCATCTTCTCCGCTTTGCTCCTCTTCCCTGCCCCTGCTCCAGTCGGTTGTGTCCTTGCCTTCGCGATTCGGTTCGGTTTGGTTCGGCGGATGTTGTGATCGTGCATTGATTTTACCCCATGCTTGGAGACCATGGTTGTTACCCCTGCATTTTGCATATGATGTCTATACCTGTGTTGTATTTGTAGCCTTAGCACGCATATACCTATAATAAGCATGACTCTATCGCCCGACCTCCGCAATTGTTGTGCACAGTCTAGTACGCACGGGCAACGTTGGAACCTGCTGCTACGGGTATTCGAACCCAGCTGATTGACGACGGATATCGACCAGCTGCATAAGACATACTTAACCTCTTGTCACGGCGGAGACTTGCGGTTGTCATGATATCACCGTGGGAACTTCGGCCAAAAGGGGGCAGAAGAGACCATGCATGCGTGAGCTGACGGAGATGCCGTCATCGACGGAGCCCCTAAAACTCAACGATTGCGTCCTGTCCTCGGACGGCCTTTTGTCTCGCGCCGTATCACCGATGAACTTCTTGGTGTTACTTCGTGTGACTGGTATGCTCGAGCTCGCTGCCTGATCGATCTGAACAAGCTCTGAAGCTTTACCATAAGCTCAACAGAAGCCAGCGCGATTCCGTGCAACTCCTCGGTCCTCTGTTTCTGAGTCTCTCGCTGGCAAAATCGGTGTTTATCGTGCCTTTCTTCTGGAACAGGCGCTCCCGCACGCGCCACGCGCCCAAATCTCGCCTCAAAACGCATTGGGAAATGTTGGTCGCGTTCTGCTGTGCCAAAGTACCGCTGTTGGCACGACACAACGATGGAGCGGGGACGTCGGAGGCTGCGAGATCCACCCTTCCACCTTGCACATGCCTAACACTGCTTGCGGCTCTCGCCTCACGAAGCCATCACTCATCTCACCGCACCGCGCGTAAACGAACAATTCCCCTGATTTGGGCAACGACCCTATAAATATATGATGCCAGCCCAGCCTTCATAGAACATCCTCGGACGTCTGGCCTGGCGCCGCCTCTCTCTCTCTCTCTGTGCTTAACGTGACCCTTCAGTTGCTGGCTTTCCTTCCCTGCTCTACTCCCAACGTCCGCCATGTCGCGACAAGACGCCGCTGAGCTCGCCGTCATGGGGTCTTCAGAGTCGAGCACGGCACTCGACGTGCCTCGTAAGGCCAATTCCAGCGAGCTCTCGAATAAGGACGAAGTTCTGGAGGCCGCACCGCCGCCGGCGCCAGCGCCAGCGTATGTTGTCCAGGACGGCGGCTGGGCCGGCTGGATGACTGTGCTTGGTTCGTGGTTCGTCTCGGCCGTATGCTTCGGGTGGGCTCGTCTCTTTCAACCTTGACATGTCGAGCTGAAAATGTGTCGTCAGCTATGTCAACGCATTCGGCGTATATGAAACGTAGATATATGCGTCCCTTCATAATCTGCTCACCTTGTTAATCCACACATAGGTATTATATCGAACGACTCCTCCCCTCCTACTCCTCTTCGTCAATAGCATGGATCGGCTCGTTCCAAGCATGGGCCCTCTTCGCAATGGGCATGGTCACCGGCCCACTGTTCGATCTGGGCTATTTCCGGCATATGATGATCTTCGGTACTGTCCTGTACGTCGGGACCTTGTTTGCCCAAGCGCAGGTACAGCAAGACGCCTATTGGCAGGTATGCATACAAGAGGTCACCACGATATCGGCACCGACTGACGGGCTTGATTAGGTCTTCCTTAGTCAAGGGATTGGACAGGGAATCGCTATGGGCACCCTCTTCCTCCCGTCCATGGCCGTCATCGGCCATCATTTCCAGAAGAAGCGTGCCATGGCCATGGGGATAGCAGTAACAGGCTCCTCAACCGGAGGGCTCATCTTCCCCAGTACGTCCCACTCCACCCCATCTTCACCCCCAATTTGGCTACATGGAGCGCATATACGCAGTCCTGATCAACAACGTCTTCAACAACAACGGATACGTATGGGGCGTCCGAGCGGCTGGGTTCTACATCCTCGGATGCTGCGTCATTGGCAATCTGTTGATGAGGCCGAAGTATCCGCCAAGGCATACCAAGCCGCCTATGCCGAGTATCTTGAAGCTGCTGCAGGACCCGCCGTATATCGTTGCTATCTGCGGGCTGTGTCTGGGAGCGCTGGGAGTGTGTACGTACTACATCTTATATGCGGCGATCTTGCTGCTGACCAGTTGACGATAGTCTACGTTTGTCCGTATAGCCAGTTCTGCGGCCTAAATCAGGGATTGACCAGAGCGCAGTCTTCTTCCTCCAGCTTTACACGCAAATGCAAGGCATCTCAACAGAGCTCTCCTTCTACACGGTATTTCCCTCCACTTCCACACTTAAACCTGGGTCTGACAGCCGTCACCTGTTGTAGCTCACAATCCTGAACGGCGCCTCCATCTTTGGACGTACGATCCCGAACCTTATTGCTGATCGGGTGGGCGTGTTGCCGATCATGGTCGTTACGGTGTTCATTACGGGCGCCATTGTGTTCGCTATGTTTGGAGTGCATAGTGTTGCAGGTGTGGTCATTTTCGCCCTGGTGTATGTCCTCTCCGTCTCCCCGCGACAGCTCGTTATACTGACGCTTGGCTCGGAAGTTACGGCTTCTTCTCCGGCGGATGTGAGCCTTCATTCCACCACCGAGTTTACAATGCATGCTGAGCTTCTCTCTTTTCTGTAGTCATCAGCCTCCTTGCGCCCCTTTGGGCCGTCCTCTCAGACAACTACCGAGAAATGGGCATCCGCATGGGTCTAGGCCTCTTCATAGTAGGCATAGCAGCCCTAGTAGGAACCCCAATCGACGGCGCACTGATCGGGAATGCGCCGAACTATACGTGGTGGAAGGCGCAGGTTTTCTCTGGCGTACGTTGTCTCTTTCTTTCTATTTTGTTGGAACGGGCTCGTTGACCGGGGTTGCGGGTGTAGGTCGTGCTGCTTGTGGGGTCGGGGTTCTTGCTCACCGCTATGTACCTCTTGGCCAAGAAGCGGGGGAAGCCTTTCCCTTGGTAGGTAGTGGCCGCAACCAAAAGACCAGACACTGCATCGAGTGGGGATTGGAGGGATGACACAGGACAAGGGAAAAGAAGACGAGATTAAATGGGGAGATTCGATATGAAGATTCACCGCAGGAGGATTCGCCGGACAGTAGTTCGCATCTCACGATTGTATTTATGTATCACGACTAGCAAGCATTTTCTCCTTTGTGTTTGGTCTGTGATCGGGTTTGCGCAGATAATTGCGTTCCATGCAGACAGTTGCGGCTAAAGCCGACAGCCCGCGGAGTTAGGCGCCGACCCTTGTCACCTTCAAGGTGCGCCTGCAATTCAGCGTCGTCTGCTGCCCCGCATTACACCTCTTTTACGTGTTTGGCACACCACAACGACAGCCACCACATAATCCTCTCTGGCGACGATGAACACCCTCCGGACCGCTCAGCGCTTGCGCCTCGTCGTGCGAATTCATTGCAAATTCCGAGTACGAACACAATCCTTCGCAACGCACCGCGATGCCTACCCAACCACATCTCCTCCTCCACCGACCGCTCAGCCCTCCTTGCTCTCCCAACTCCCACCAAGGTCAGAGACGAACAACGTTGGTCCCTTCGCGCTCCAACTGGACAGAAGCCCCGCCAGCTCAGAGGAGACAAAACCTTGGTCACAACTGAGCGCTGCTCAGAAAGGTACGTCTACCCACTCGCCAGCGCCTTGTGCACGAGGTTGACATGGGGTATAGTGAAGCGAACAACGGCACGGACGACAAATTTCGGAGTGATTCTTGCTGGTGCCGGGCTGAGCGCCGTTATAATCTATGCGCTCGCGACGGAGCTCTTTGCTCCAAATTCGCCAACAGTGCTATACGGCGAGATCTGCGAGAAGCTCAAGGCGTCTCCACTCGTACGCCTTCTCCTTTCCCGCCAGACCCAGACCAGGATTGTTTGCTGATACGAAGGGATAGATAACGTCCCAACTCCATCCACCTCTCATATTCCACAACAACCCCCCTTCCTCCCACGTCCCGCGGCATAGGGGCCGTCAAGTGCCTGCGCAGCTCGTAGTCGACTCGGCGGGTCGAGAACACCTTATATTCCGGTTCTGGGTCGAAGGCAAGGGTTCTCGTCCGTCCTCCTCCTCGCGCGCCTCAGCCCCGCCAGACGACCCCGAAGAGCCCTACTTCGATAAGATTGTCAAGCATGCCCGTACGCTGGGGGACAAAGCGGTCGACCAAGGGAGACGAGCGTTCGCATTTTTAGTTGGAGAGCCTTTGCCTGCCAAACCGACGACGCCCAAGACTGTTCAGACGCCTGTGGAGCCGGTGAAGGAGGAGAAGAAGAAGAGTGGAGGGTGGGGGATTGCGGGGATGTTTAGTGGGATTAGGGGGAGCTTGGGTGGGAAGAAGAAGGAGGCTGAGTTGCAGGAATTGGATTATGAGGGGGAGGTGCATGTGGATATGGTTAAGGTGAGTCCTGCCCATCCGGTCCTCTTCAGAGCCAGAGCTAAGCACAAAGCAGGACGAGCGTGGAAACTTCGTGTACAAGCACCTGTTCGTTGATATCCCCAGTACGTATATGCTACCCTATGCTAGCAACGTCATGGCTGAGATGACCCCCAGGCACGCGCTCAGCAAGAGCGAGGCGGATATACATCGAAGGAGCTCCGCGCGATCGGCAAGAACACATTATCTGGCAATAAACGTAAACGTAAACGTAACA
Source organism: Dacryopinax spathularia (assembly GCA_037974965.1). Lineage (NCBI taxonomy): Eukaryota > Fungi > Basidiomycota > Dacrymycetes > Dacrymycetales > Dacrymycetaceae > Dacryopinax > Dacryopinax spathularia. Next base: position 2,716,349 of record JBBPFI010000001.1, read on the forward strand.
TCTATGATCTCGGCTTGGCTTGTACTGGTACTACGATTGTGTATCTCGCAACTCAGTCATCAAATGCAAGTGAGTTCTGCACGAACCTTGTCTCCCCTCTCTGTGCCAGTGAGGGGTCAGACCCAGCGTTTCTGCCTCTTCTGCTGCAAGAGATAGCGAGTGAGTGTCATCAACGAGGCGCCGATGAACAGCGAGATCTGTGCCCGATTCGGATCAGGTGGTATTTTCGTCGCTGGCGGGAAAGTGCTTACTCCGCTGAAGATGATCGCTTTCCACCAGGTGTACACAGGGCCGGGACCGATGAGAGCGCCGTTTATTGGGTTACCTGTCAGGCCGGCGATGCCCATCACGCAGAAAGCCATTCCCATCCGGATCCTACGCCTGTCAGCCAAAGCCTCTCCGCCATGGAAGAGTACGCGCGACCTACCCAACTTCGGCCATACTATCAGCCATGACAGCCAACATCGGCGCGAACAAGCTGAACACTATCCCCCTCATCAGCTCGTGCACAATCCTTACAGCAAGGAGACACGCACCAGCCCCGGAGAAGACGCCGTACAGAACACAGAAGGCGATCAAGCTCCCCTGGTCCTTCACCCCAAAGAGGGCGAAGATCAGTGCGGCACTAATGAACTGACTCGGGATCTGGCAGGTTATAGGTCCGAAGCGGTCTGCGAAGATGTTCGGGGTTATCCTGCCATTGGAGGTCAGTGGCATTGGGGGGAGGCGGAGGCGGGGACGGAGGAAAGGGATGGAAGGTGGGGACAAACCGGCCGATTATAGACGCGCCGTTTGTTATTGCGATCTAGTGCAGGTGAGTGCTGTTGGCATTTCATGATGGGTGGATGGAGCTTACGGTGTAGAAGGCGATTGTCTGGCTCAAGCCGTGCGAGGTTGCGTAAATCTGCAAATAGAAGACTGAGTAGGATCAGTGTGCGCTTCATATGGCTTCAAGGCCTGCAGCTGACATGGGAAGACTGTAGTACTGCATCAGCGTCCTTCCTTCGCAAGCGTGGAAGACGATGTACAAAGCCCCCAACCGCTGAACAAAGCCGAAACCATACTGATCACATACACCCGATCACTCAGCAGCTTCAAGATACTCGGCTTCGCGATCGTTTTGTGCGCAGGGTTGTAGTTTGGATGCAGGAGAATGTTCGCGAGGACGAGCATGCCGAGCAAGAAGAACCCTGCGGCTCGGACGCCCCATCGGAAACCGTTCGTTTGGAAGACGTTGTTCAGGAGGATTGGGAAGAGCAAGCCTCTGCAGTGGTGTGAGCCCAATTACCTTCACGATCTACACGTAACTTACCCGACTGCAGAACCTGTGAATACGACTCCAATTGCGAGTGCTCGCTTCTTAGCGAAGTGATGCGAGATCACCGCGACTGAGGGCAGGTATAGGAGGCCCATTGCTAGCCCTTGACCGAGGCCTTGCGAGAGGAAGAACTGCCACAAGAAGTCAGCTGTCTGCAGGTGAACGGCGCTGCTCTTGCTCACTTGGTAATACTGCCCCGGCTGCGCCGCGCTCAAGGCAAAACAACAACCAACATGCAACACACTCCCAGCCAGCATAGTCTGCCGGAAATAATGCGCATCAAACAGCCTCCCGCCCGGAATGCCGACCGCGAAGATCAAGAGGATCTGCATTCCGCCAATCCAAGCGATGTCGGAAGCGGAGTAGTCCGAAAGGAGGTCTTCGACGTAGAGAGCTTGGAAGACGCCGAAGCTTGCCATGTACCTGACTCTCTGTCAGTATCAGTCTCAATCATGATGTGCGCTTGGGCTTACCCAAAGGTAGCAATCATGATGAACCATGACCCCAATACTATGGTATAGAACATCGTTAGGCTGGTGGTCGTTCATGGGGGTCACGTGACCGACATACCTGTAGACCAAGCCTTCCAACCGCCATCTGGAATAACATGCGCGGGTTGAACTGCTCCATTGTCCATGCCGGACGGACTAGGGGCTTGTGTGACACCCTTCTCAATATCCTCCCCCTCGGCATTAACAAGCGTGTCCGGTCTAGACGGGTTCAACGTCTCCGCCTGGTTAACGACCTCCGTGCTTGGTTTCTCGACTTGCGACATATTCACACAGAACAAAAAGCCTACTGAGCGGTCAAAAAGAGGGGGGAATCGTACGCTCCTCCCAGCGGGTCCTCCATCCCCGTCCATACTTTATTGCAACTTCAAACCCCATGTTGGGGTTTCGCGCCATCAAGAACGCGTCTTAGCCTTAGTCAGCCTTCCGTGGGTTGTTTGGAGCTGAGTAAGCCGACGTGCGGCTTTCTTCTGCCATACGTCCCGCAGGTCTCTTCCCGGATTTTCAGGCTCGGGCTGGTAGTAGCCGGTAGGGCTGGAGGGAAGGCCGCTCGATGGGCGGACGGAAGGCATGGAAGCTTGTTGTGAGAAGCCGGTTGTGGTGTCCGGTTGGTGTGTTTAGATGATCTGGATGAGGCACGTGACCTACTCCTGCGACTTGCTATCCCTGTATTCCGCACACTCTCCGGTGTCTCACACAAATCTCGCTGCATTCAGCATACCAGCACTCAAAGACAACAGATCATCAAACACATCTATCACAATAACCTCGTTGCGTAAGACATTCACTCATGAGAAGTACATTAAGATCATCTCGAAACCAAGTTGAAATAGGCATATGTTACACTCGTCGGGCTCGCTCATCATCGTCGGTACTCTCTACACCTTTACACCTCTGCACCTCTACACCTCTACACCCAGACCTTCTGCCTCTTTTGTTGGAGGAGGTAACGCAGAGGGATCATTAGCGACGCTCCTGTCATTAGGATGATCTGCGAGCCCGTCAGAATATGCCTCAAAAGCAGGAGTAGCGAGTGGCAAAGAGGAGAGAGGAGGGAGCAGGGGGGGGAAGAGGAGCTTACGCCATTAAAGACAATAGCCTTCCACCAAGCGAACTCAATAGGCCCATTCCCGATCAACGCCCCCGTCATCGGGTTCCCAATAAGGCCCGCAATACCCAGTACGATCGACGCGAATCCCAGTCGGATCCTGTCCCCACGGCCAGTATGCGTCAGCGTCCTTTCAGACTGGAGCAGGGAGGAGCGTACCCGACTTCGGCCATACTGCTCGCCATTGTTGCGAGCATAGGGGCGAATAGGCTGTACACTACATACACGCAGGTCAGGTCCGCAGCTCAGGGAAGAAATGAGAGGTGGGGAGGGCGGGGAGGGAAGGGACGTACCTGCTCCGGAAGCGACCCCATACAGCACCGAGAATGCGATTATGCTCCCCTGACTTGCGATGCCGAACAGGGCGAAGATGAGGATGACGCAGATGAATTGGCTGGGTATTTGGCACGTTACGGGTCCCCAGCGGTCGGCTAGGTAGTTGGGGGCCACTCTGTTTCATACGGATCAGGGGGAGGATGTTAGACGATGTGGGAGGTAGGGGAGCGTACCGGCCGAGGATGGAGGCGGCGTTGAGGATTGCGCCCTGATGATAAGGTCAGTGGCTGGCTTGGGACGGGAGAAGCGGAGAGGGGACGTACGGTGTAGAATGCCAGGCTTTGGTCCATCCCGTGTGCGACGGCGAACAGCTGAAGGAATGCATCTACCCTCCATGATCAATACGATATACACACCTTCAACCCACGTCTACTAACTGGGGAAGACTACCCAACATAGTCAGCAGTATTCAAGAGCAAGCGGTGGAGAGACGCACAAAGCCCAATATTCGTAAAGAACGCCGCTGCCAACCCCACAAGATACACCTTCTCGCTCAGCAGGCCCACGATCGTGACCTTTGGCATCTCCTGATGCTCCGGGTTGAAATTGGGGTGCATGAGCAGGTTGGCGGGGATGAGCAGGCCGAGCAGGAAGAAGCCGCAGATCCGGACGCCCCAGACGTATCCTTGGGAGACGAGGACGTTGGTCAGGAGGACGGGGATGACGATCGCTCTGTGTTCGGGTGGGGATGGTTAGTTGATGGGAGAGGAGGGGAAGGAGGAGGCGGACCCGATTGACGAGCCGGTCAGGACGATGCCCATCATTAGGGCGCGCTTTTTTTCGAAGTAGTGGGAGACGATGGCGAGCGAGGGGAGGTACATCATCCCCATTGCCAGTCCTTGACCCAATCCCTGCGCAAGGAAGAACTACAAATACCCCCATCAGCTCACACATTCCCGGAGGCTAGAGTGTAGATACGGACCTGGTAGTACTTCCCCGGCTCGCAAGCACTCAACGCGAACGTGCACCCCACATGCACAACACTCGCTACGGCCATCGGGATCCTAAAATGCTGCGCGTCGAACACCTTGCCAGCGACGACGCCAACGCCGAACATGAGAAAGATCTGGACACCGCCGATCCAGCCGATGTCGGATGTGGAGTAGTTTGTGAGGAGGCCTTCGACGTAGAGGGTTTCGAAGATGCCGAAGCTGGACATGTACCTGCGCGCGAGGGGGACGGATGTTAGGGGGATGGAGTGCGTGGGGTGCGCATATACGTACCCGAAGGTTGCGACCATGGGGTGCGCATATACGTACCCGAAGGTTGCGACCATGGTTAGCCATGCTCCGGCAACTGGAGCGCACAGTGAGATCTTAGCGTGCAGTTGAGAGTGTAGACAGGGACGCACCAGTCGACCATGCCTTCCAGCCGCCCTCCGGGATAACGTGCTCCGACTTTGCCGGCCCATACGATCCTTCTCTCGGGGAAGAAGGCTCTCTTGTCGAGCCCTTCTCGATGTCCTCCCCCGCTCCCACCAGAGTGTCAGTCCGCGAGAGGACAGCTCCGTCCAGTGCAGCAGCGGTTGGCGTTTGAGCGTCGGCCATGGCGAGGTACGGAGTTCAGAGTGAACGCTGAGATAGAAGGCTATCGAGGGTACGATATGAATCACTCGAGCCCTCTTTCCTTCCCCGTCCCGCAGGGTATATGTAGCCTTCCGACCCCGGGCGCACATGCTTCCCGGTTGGATGGGCCATTACAGCCCGAGCGGGCGATGGGTCCATCACCATCACTCTCCCTCTCCCCAGAATCGTCCATCAGAGACTCGACGTGGTACCGATTGGCGCCGTTGCACGATCCTCATCCACATTCAATCGGCTTCCATAGGAATATCCGAGTTGATGCGGGTGTTTGCTGATCGGTAGGAGCGTCAGCGTGCCGAGCTGACGGAATGGGAAAGCTGAGCAGAAGGGGGAACGAGCTAGCGCTCGACTTCTACGTCAGCCGCAGGTCGTGAGAAACACAGCTGAGCGCGGCGGGATTTACCTCAAATATGTCCATAACAGTCCGACAATAGTTTGCAGAATTGCGCAGAATATGGACAAGTAGCCCAGATTAGGCACCGGCGACCTGGTGCCTGCTTCTGGGGAGCGAACTGCTCCTTCTCCGGCTTCGCTATCCCAACCTCACGGAGCGCAGAGGATCGGCGGCGGAGCGTCGTTGACCGTACACGGCGTACAGTACGCGAGCGATGCGCCGGTGCACGCTCGTTGATGCACCAGGCACCGCCCCCTCGGGCTCATTCCAGCCTGTTCGCTCCATATCATCTTCTTTCGGCCAGTCATCCTCCACTCCATCGTGAGTGACATCTCCTGCCATCCCCGGACCGCTGACCATTGCTTGTCACACGCACGCACGCCACAAGCTAGAAGAGCTAGCGCCCAAGGTGCCTGATCCAGCGTATCGCGCTCCTACGTCCGTTGCCACAGATCCAAAAGGCACGCGGTCCAGGTACTGATGGGCGAGCGAGATATCACGTCGGAAGACGGAGGATGAGCGTGCGCTAAACTTGGGCGCCAACTTGCCCAGATAGGAAATCATGGATCCAGGATTTAGGGCCGTATCACGCGCGCGCGCAAAATGATCGCGCTTATTCGTGGACAGCCACAGTGAGCCGTCGTGGTCTTGGCCTTCTGAACTTGAAGTTTGGACTTCGTTCCTGCGGTGATGGGCGGGAGGTGCGATCCGTCTGCGGTCGGTCACGCCAGGAAGTCGTGGAGCAACAGAGTTGCAAAGTGACTTGACTTGACTGTTCTATAACCATTCCATTACGACGGCGATTCATCCTCGAGTAGGCCTGTGAGTTCATCCTCCTTCACGCGTTGCGCCGCTGCCACGCTCCAATGGGCGCGTATCGAAAGAGTCAATCTGTACCTGGAAGCCCTTCTTAATCTTGTCTGGCTTCGAATGCCCCTGATCGGAAGTGTCGTACGCTCAGTGAACATTGCAATTGGCTTATACAGGGCTCGGCAAATTCTCGTCTGTAGGGATGAAGAAGAGCATGCATCGCAAATAGGTGTCGTCTGAGGAGGCCAGCTGTTCGACTCTCTTCGCATCTATATCACCCTGACGTACATAACGCCTGCCGAGCCGGATCGTCCCCGAAGGGCCTGTGGGCTTGCGGCCCCGCAAACGGACTTGATGCGCTCATGCCGCCGCGAAAGAGACATTTTAAGACATGACAATCCAAGAGTCAAGACATAGCCCGTTCCTGGTACCTTAAGTGCTTGCGAGTACTAGTCACGCCTGCCCGAAGCGTCTTGCGCTCTCTATGACGTTGGAAGGATCTCACCTCTGGTGTGGAAGGCGACCACGGTCCACGGTCCACGATGCCTGGGCAGGGGTGGGAGAACACACTCCTGCTGAGTTTGTTCACTGGTACGCAAGCGAGGCCTTATTTTCTCCCTTCGCTCTCTTACCGTTTACGTGGTAAGACGACTCTGTCGGCCAGCCTAGCTGCAGCACTTAGACTTAGTCTCGCTCAGCCGTACTCCAGTGAGCGTGGTACATATGCTCCAAATAGGACTGTTTCCCCGGCCTGACGAAAGCCCCTCGCACTACAGTAGGCTGACTGTACTTATGGCGTTTGTGAGCCTGTGGCCTCCGAGCAAAGTTCCTGAGAGCTTCCCAGTGGGCGTTAGGGTCACAGCTTGCCAGTTACAGATGAGGACAAAAATAGCCTGACGGGACTAGGTCCGACTGTTTTCCGTGGGATATATCGCTTCATATTCGTATGTCATAGATCTAACATGATACATCTATCCAACATGCGTCCCAGTATCAGGACGAATGAGATTGTAAGGTCGGTCGGGTCGAGCACCGCCAGAGAGAAAGTGGCAAGTCGAATATCGGAATCTCCTTCATACCCAACGCTTTCCCTTCTTGATCTGCAACAAATATCGTAAAGGGATCATCAAGCTCGCTCCAATACCGAGCACAACCTATAGCCACACTTCAGTCTCCTCAACAATGCTATAAAGGGACAGACGAACCCCATTGAAGACAATCGCCTTCCACCACGTCAAGTGCGGCGCGTTGCCGATCAACGCCCCACTGATGGGGTTGCCGATGAGCCCCGCGATACCGAGTACGATAGAAGCCACTCCCAAGCGAACGCTGCTCAGTGGTTAGCCTACCCCTTAAAGCCGGAGCGGAAGAGGGGGCTTACCCAACTTCGGCCATACTGTGCGCCATTACTGCAAGCATTGGAGCGAACAGGCTGTACACTATCCCGAGCCGAGCATTAGCACGCTGAAGTGTCGAAGACTGAAGTGAAAAAGGCCGAGGACTCACCGGCTCCCGAGGCGATTCCATACAGTATTGAGAAGGCGACGACTCCGCCCGTGTTCTTGAGGCCGAAGAAGGCGAAGATGAGGACCACGCAGATGAACTGGCTAGGGACTTGACATGTTACGGGTCCGTAGCGGTCTGCGAGGTAGTTTGGCGCCAGTCTGAGGAAGGGGTTAGTCGGTCGCAGACTTTTTTCGGTGGAATTGTCGGTGCTCACCTGCCGAGAATGCCGGCCGCGTTCATTACTGCGCCCTGTTATTCGGCGACGACTCAGTACTATGATTTCTGGGTATAAGGTGAGCGTACCATGTAGAAAGCGAGGTTCTGGCTGACTCCGGCCTCCGTTTCCGCCCATAATTGAAGGAACGAACCTGCGAAAGCGGCTCAATTTACCGTGATGAACCGTCTGCTGAAGAACGTACTTGGAAAGACTGACTCAAATCAGCACAACCTCGAGAAAATGGCACGCTAAGCACTTACAAAGTCCCAGGTTGGTGAAGAACGCCGCGATCAAGCCGACGATGTACACCCGCTCGGTGAACAGTTGGAGTACCGACACTTTCTCCATTGTCTTGTGTACCGGGTTGAAGTTCGGGAACATGAGCAGATTCGCGGGAATCAGCAGTGCAAGAAGGAAGAATCCGCAGGCTCGGATGGCCCAGACGTAACCGCTGGTTTGGAGGACGTTATTCAGCAGGATGGGGATGACAATGGACCTGGTACAAGGTGAGTTGGCTGCATCCCCAGGATAGGTCGGACTTACCCAATTGAGGATCCCGTTAAAACAATTCCCATTGCCAATGCCCGTCTCTCGGAGAAGTAGTGCGACGTAATCGCCAAAGCCGGAAGGTACATCATGCCCATCGCCAACCCTTGGCCAAGTCCTTGAGCGAGGAAGAACTAGGTGAGTCATCAGCTTCTCTTTGCTTGCCGTTGCTCCACGGTTAAACGAGCTGACCTGGTAATATTGCCCAGGTTGACATGCGCTCAACGCAAAAGTGCACCCGACGTGCACGATGCTCGCAAGGAGCATCGGTATGCGGAAATGTTGTGCATCGAATACCTTCCCGGCGATTCCGCCAATGCCGAAAAGCAGGAATATTTGGACGCCGCCGATCCAGCCAATATCGGATGTTGAGTAGTTGGTCAAGAGCGCTTCAACATAAAGCGTTTCGAAGATACCAAAGCTTGACATATACCTGAAACCGACGATTCATGAGGAACGAGTCGAAGTCAACGGATTGCAACTTTACCCGAAGGTTGTGACCATAACCAACCATGCTCCCGCGACTGGAGAAACGATCAACGCGCCCTGTCGGCAAGATTCGACTTGCATGCATACCTGTTGACCATGCTTTCCAGCCTCCTTCAGGTATAGTATGTTCATGCAGTTTGGTCACGCTGCTATCGCTCTCTGCTTGATAGGTCGTTTGGGACGGTGCGCCTTTCTCGACGTCCTCGGCACTCGTGCCAACCGGCGTGCTTATCTGAGACACAGTCGGTTCCTCCACTGCCTGCCGACTTGGATCTGTCGACATCTTCGAGATCCAGGACGTCGAGGACGTTAGATGGAGAGTACACTCCGCAAACCACGCCGGCGATATGCACTAGTCCCCCAGCCGCGGACCATTTCGTCACCGCCTTGTCTTTAGTGTACTTTTCGGCTCCCACGCGCAGGGCCCGTGCTTCTTTTTAGGAAGCAACATCCCCGTCGGCGATAAAACCTCCGAGCTTGTCGGTCCCGGCCAACTCCAACAGCAACGAATTGACTTGGTATCAGACCACCGCAGAAAAGCTTAATAAGCTCGTTCATGGGATCGGCTTTGCCAAATGCAGTTCATGCCGACAGGCGGATGTTATGGAGTGAGGAAACTCGGAGTGATCGTGGAATGCACCGGCCAAGATGCGGCGACCCGCTTACGTACCTGATCCCTTCCGCCGATAACGGGCCTAAGCGGTGAATGAATGGGCCGCGAGCTTCCTGGTCGAGGCTCGATCAATAAAGTATTTGGTACTGTACCAGAGGCCGACACATCAAGCTTGCATCATAACACACTTGAACATTACATCGCCCACGTCAGACCATGCATGAGCACTCGAGGCTCTTCAAGCCAAAATAACGGCTATGAATCAGCGGGATGAAAATCTCCATCATCGACTATCCTTCCGCTCCTTATTCGTACAATGCAACAATGAACCCAGCTCATTGGAAGTGCACAATCGTCTTCTTCCACCTCGTTTCCATCCTGTTGTACAAGCATTTCCGATTCTTGCACGTCCGCCGTGTCCTTCGGTTCTTTCACGAGCCATTATGACGACAGGCTGTCCAACAGCGGCGGAATGAACCGCAATCGATGTGTTTCCCGATACCCCGGAGCAGGAACCGGCAGAGCTTGCAGCAGGAGTCCTTCCCGCCGTTAGTCGTCCTCCTGCTCGTCGCCGCGAGTCGCACGACCACCTCCCTCCCAGCCCCGATCCTGTCCATACCCCGAGACGTACTGCCTGACCAGTTCGTCCAATCGTTCGGGTGACGCCGCATACTCGCGTTCCCGAATCGACATAGCATACGTAGCTATGACGCCCTGCGTCAGCACGTTTCCACGAACAAGGCGCAAGCGAGCGAGCCAGGGAGACACGCATATAGCTCACCATCCTCGATCTTTCGGAGGGACATTGTCGTTGTCTTCTGCTTTTGGTCCATGCCTTTTACTTGGGTAGCGAAAGGCTCGAAGACTGGTAGCAGAATGCGTCAACGCGCCCGTTTGCTCGGAGAATGAGCGTAGAACATACTGACACGACAATCGCGCACGAAGTCACAGACTTCGCGGGCTCTTGCTCGTCCACCACGAGTTGCGATTGCGGAAATAGCGTATCTCATGAGCTCGCCTGTGAGATCGGAGATACCTAGAAGGTAGTCGGCGTAGGGTAATGGAAAGAACTGTCGAGCGTTAGATCGGGCGAGCAACCAGTAGGATACGCTTACCGGTTTTCCGGATTCATCCGACAGGTAGTCTTGCATCGCCCGGTAGGTCAGGAGCGTATTGTGCTCCATATAGTAAGCGAAGCCGTAGGCTTCTATGAACTCTTGCGTTCCAGGGGAACTACGAACTAAGTCAACTTCACAAAGCGACCAGGTTTCCCTCAGACTCACATGGAGCGATGGTACCTCCAAAAGTTATTTCCCTCTAAAGGCTCGCTCATGCTCCGAAACAAGTCCTTGATCGGCTGCATCTGCTCATATGCTTTCTTAGCTGCTTCCTGCCCAGCTTCTCTTTCGGTCCCCGGTTTGATCGACGGGTCCGTCATGAGCCGGTGAAGGAGGAAGATGCATTTCTTTGATAAGCTGGTTATGTCCCGCGAGATCTTGGTGAGTGCTTCTCGGCGGTCGTACTAGTGAGTCATGAAAGGATCGTAATAGCACAGCCAGAACAAGATCGTACAAACTGGTCCAGCTCTTCCCTGTAGACGTTGAAAGCGGTCATTATGGCATCCTTAGTCGAGCTTCCCGGCATAGCCTGTACAGCAACTGCCATTTTGCCCAATAAGACCAGATGCGGAGTGGTAACAGCAGAAGAGGAGATCAGTGTCAGCCAATGAGAGCCCGCGTCGGGCAGAAGCGCCCACCTTTCGGCCTCAGAAGCGCGCATCGCCGTCATAGGCCGTTTGCTTCCGGTCAACCAACTCAGCCTTCTTGCCGCCACCAGAGAACAACGTGCACGCCTCAAGTCTGTCGTGCGACTACCTTTCTGCTGTTTTGTCCACGTCCATCAACACCTTGTACTGGTACGCGCCCATCTTGTCTTGTTGTCACATCGTTGGGCTGACGGTGACAATGGCAGACAAGATGGTACACTACTCGAGGACCCACTCGGTCTCTTGGGCTTTGCTGAAGGAGCTGTTCTGCTATGAATCGTTCTACACTCTGTCATGGGGAGCTCTGTTCGGGATGGGTAAGCCTTTCAGCTCTAGCCTCTTGTGGCGGCTGACTGGTTTACTAGCATTATGGGTAACGTTGATCGGTAACTCCTTAGCGGTCAAAGCCGTCGGTGCGTTTGCTGTTCTGTTTCCCTCCTTACAGGGGCTGAATGGGGTCGTCCTTAGCCCGAGAACCATACCGACGACTCACTGCGAGCTGGTTCCCCGTCTACTTCGGTATAACCAGCGCCCTCGGCGGCTTGCTGTTCGGCATCTACGCGTACACGCATCCCGACACGCTCCCGAACATGTTCACCAAGCCTCTCACACCCGACGCATTGCAAGGCTGGGTACTAGCCCTCCTGACGGGGATGAGCTTGACGCAGTTCTTCTATATCGAGCCGAAGACCGTGGAGGTTATGTTCAAACGGGCGGCGAAGGAACGGGCAGAGGGGAAGGCCTTCAGTGATCCTACCGTAAGTGCTTCAGTCAGCAGCGAATGGTACTCGGTATTCACATATCGTTCTAGGCATCCGATGAGCTGCAGGCTCTCTCGGAGGAGTTCTTCAAGCTGCACACCTACAGCATGGCCTTAAATGCTGCATCGATCGTACGTGTCTGAACTGCCTCATTGAACGAGAGTCTGACCTAGTGGCTTGATTCAGGTTGCCCTGCTCTTCCATGGGCTGTGGATCGGCACTTTCGGTGCATCAGGTTACTGAGGACCGTGTATATAGGGAGTTTTAGTGGTTGAGGATCTAATAGCATTGTTGTTCGAACAAAGGGATGGTACTTGTTCGGCGGTGCCGTCCTCCTTTCACTGAGGACCCTGGTCACGGCATGAATGCCCTATCTGGATAATTACCCCGGCTCCGACCATGGCCACCTCCACCTCTGCACCCTCCCGACATCGGGCGACCTTGCACCTGGACCTCCCGGTCATCGTTGCGATTGCGCACCCTGGCGACTGAGACCGGCATTTGCCACGGCTCGTTTGAGAGGCGAATTGTCCAATTAGGATAAGGTTTCTCCGCCTCGGAGAGCCGAGCGGGAAAAACGATCAGACGCGCCGAAGAGGTGCTATTGTAGTATCCATGTGTATAGCTGGCCGTCGCATCACAAACTGGGCGCGAAAGCGAGTTTGGTAGACAGGATGTGCGTTTGAAAGGGAAATGGGAAATGGCATTGAGCGCGAGCGAGACGCGGGACGGCACCGCGTCATGTCGGTGCGAACGAAATCACCATGCGACTCGACTCCACCGCCGGCCAGGGGCACACAGAGCGCAAAAAGTAGCCTGGCACAGCGAAATCTCATTTGCCCTATTGCCCTACCTCGCTTCTCTTTCTACCTCTCCCGTTACTACTCCTCAACACCACTCAGTCTCCATTTCTATACCCTCCTTTCTTCCCTCCACACTCTCCACACTCTCATTGTAGCCTCCTCCTCTTCGTCGGTAGAATGCTTCGCGGGCTTGGCAAGCTCAGGTACAGTTCGCTCCTTGTGCCCGTCTTGGCATCGACAGCTCAAACACCCAAAAATCAGGCACTCGCCTGCAAGGCGTCTGGCACGATGCGTGTCCATGGAAAGTGCGACATCGGCAACGAAACACCTTGTCCCGATCCAGACACATCTCAGGGGTGAAGCCCTACTCAACAATCCACGCCTGAACAAGGTCTGTGGCGACGTCTTTGCACGCCGTGTCGAAGATCGTGCTGACCGTAGTGCAACAGGGCGCCGCGTTCACTCGGGAGGAGCGTGCGATCTTCGGTCTCGAAGGTTTCCTCCCTTACGACGTCCACACGATCGAGCAGCAGGCCAGCTCGCTTTTCCCGACCGGGCTCGTTCCCCCTCGCGCTTACTCGCAGGCCAACAGGTCCAGCGAGTCCTCTCGCAGATTGACAAGCAGAACACGCCTCTGCTCAAACATGCCTTCCTCGCCTCCCTACGAGACCAGAACCAGGTGCGAGACCGCTTTTCGAGCTGGGCTATATGCTAACTGCTGGCACAGGTCCTATTCTACCGCGTTATGCAGGATCACCTGAAGGACTTCCTGGGCATCCTGTATACACCCACTGCTGGAGAGGCAATTCAGATGTACTCGCGTCTGTTCCGTCGTGCTGCTGGCTGCTTCATCGTGTGTCTGCTATAACCTTTCACTCTACGCTGGTCTAATTGTCCAATCAGAGCTTCCCAAATGCGGATGGAATGCGTGCCCAGCTAGAAGCACATGTCGAGGCTCTGGACAACAAGCCAGATGTCAACGATGCTGCGCCAGGACCCATTGATCTGGTCGTTGTGACCGACTCAGAGTCCATTCTGGGGATTGGTGATCAAGGTGTCGGAGGGATAACGTGCGTCCAACAATACAAGTGCATATATACGTGTCTAACCCTCCAGATCAGTATCTCGACCAGTAAGGCCGCACTGTACACTCTCGGTGCTGGCTTCAACCCAAATCGGTACGCTACGCTGCCTAACTAGTATAAGCACTGAGACTAACGAAGCACAGTCTGCTTCCCGTCGTGCTCGATGTCGGCACAGATCGCTACGAGTGCGCATACATTATGCACCATATATGCGCATATATCCTGACCAACCCACAGGCTTTTCTCCGACCCTCTGTATATGGGATGGAAGCACACACGTGTCAGGGGTGAACCCTACAACCGCTTTGTGGATAAGTTCATCAAGCACTGCGCTGAGCTTTTCCCTGGTGCCTTGATCCATTTCGAGGAGTGAGTCTGGCCGGCCTTTCGTTTGATCATTTCCTGATAAGTACCGGTAGCTTCGGCCCGAACAACGCATATCGTCTTCTGAACAAGTATAGCAAGAAGGTTCCATGCTTCAATGACGATATCCAAGGTATGTCCTGCCTTGAGCATGATTGCATACCGCTGCTCACCCTGGATCAGGAACCGGCGCGGTCGCACTTGCTGCCCTCATCTCCGCTGGTATGATCACCAAGACGAAGCTCTCCGAGCAGAGGATTGTGCTCTACGGTGCCGGCAGTGCCGGCATGGGTATCGTCAACCAGATCCGGGACGGCATGGTGCTGCTGGACGGCGTCTCCAGGGAGCAAGCCAACCGCCAGTTCTGGTGCGTTGACCGGAATGGTCTTCTGCTGGAGTCGATGGGCTCCAGCCTTCGTCCTGGTCAGCTCGAATATGCCCGCCCAGACCACGAGGTGTATGACTGGCCGCACGAGATCGAGGAACAAGAAGCTCTCCGCCTGATTGACGTCATTCGCGCTGTGAAGCCCACCGTTCTTATTGGTACTTCGACCCATGCACGTGGATTCACTGAGCAGGTCGTCCGTGAGATGGCGAAGTATGTCGATAGGCCCATCATCTTCCCCCTAAGCAACCCTACGAGCTTGTGCGAGCTTGATCCACGTAAGCTCACCGTCCGACGTCGTTAGTGTGGGTCTCTGATCGTTCGTACAGAGGACGGTATGCAGTGGACCGACTACCGCGCGCTCATGGCGACCGGCTCTCCTTTCCCGCCTGTGCCCATGCCCGATGGTCGCATGATGAAGACTGCTGAGGCAAACAACGCTCTTTGCTTCCCCGCGCTCGGTCTTGGCACCGTCATCTCTCGCTCGCCTACCATGTCACCGGGAATGATCATGGCCGGCGTGCACGCTCTTGCCGAGCTATCGCCGGTGCGGAACGACCCAGAAGGCGGTGGATCCCTCCTGCCCGATCTTGCGGATGTCCGCACTGTCTCCGTCAAGGTCGCTGCAGCTGTGTTGAGGAAGGCCATCGAGGAGGGCAACGCCCGCAAGGAGTTCGACTTCCAGAGCGACGCGGACGTAGAGGAATACATCAAAAAGCGCATGTGGGACCCAGTCTACAGGCCTCTGGAGCCCGCCGAGTCCGATGAAGAGCGCAGGACCGCCTGGTAGACAGTACATCCATCCATCCAGTCCGATCGCATGCGCATCGCCGCTCTTGTTACAGGCGATCTTTCTTGAAAACTTTCTCTCTTTTAGTTCCTTTCTCTGGCGGCGAGAGTTGGCAGGACATATACTGTATTTGTGTACACAAGAACGTCATTCTTTTTTTAATCGCTGTTCTGCCAGTTGAATACAATTCTTGTGCTTCTCTTGCTGACATCTCCGCGAACTGTGCTGGCTCCGCTGACTCATGTCTTGTCAGATTAAAAGACACCTTGATGGAGTATTGTGTTCTCGTTTTGCGAGATGGGCAGCCGACCAGACGGTTCTGGTCTGTTAGAGGTCGGATTAAAGAGTCCAAGAAAGCTTGGATACAGGGTCGATAGACTCTTGGGTTGAACAGTAGACAAAGGAAGATTGCGCTTTTGATAACCAAACGATCCAGGCACCAAGACGGTAGCCATTGATTGGATAATGCGAATCCTTCCTACAAATCCGTTCTGGAAGTGCTCGACCGGTAGGAGGTCCATCGCTCTCATGATCAGAATTTACTCCGCGGGACCATGATTTTCTTACAAAGTGCACTCACATGTTGACTCATCAATGCTGACCTGTCCAGGGGCACCATTGATGATCATTGATGAGCGCGCACCATGGTGCTAAGCGCCGATGGTGCAGGGGTCAGCGGCGTCGGCATGCCCGATGCTCCCGATGCGGTAGGCTACCAACCGCGCGGTCGGCGTTCCTACCACATCTTCGCGTAGGAAATGATGGCAAAGCCTTCCGAGCGCCTATGCACTGTGCGTTCTGCACGACAAGAGACGAGTCAGACCGCCGTGGATCAAGTCGGCGCCTGTTGCCGCACAAGATTTCGGACGTTATCATCGCAGCAGGCAGCTTGACCTACACAAGCGGACAAAATCCTTCACAGCTGGCTTGTCACTTCCATTCTTGTACTTTAAAAAGGCTGCGGGGTGCTCGTCTTTCATCGACGATTGAATACTTCCAAAATACGACGCCCGCGAGATGGCCGAAGAAGCTGCAGCAGAAGTCATTCCAATTGAAGCCCGAGAGGACCTGGAGGCTTCAACAATCGTCACTCCCGCAAATGGTGAGACCGAACCATCAGGAGAGAAAGGCGAGGCAGGGCGTACACCAGTAGTGCACGTTATTCCGGACGGGGGCTGGGAGGCATGGGCAACAGGTGCGCAATGATCTTCTCACGTATTCCGAACCGCACGAGCTGACCAGTATATCGGTTCAGTTGCAGGCAGCTGGTTCGTCAGCATCTGCACCTTCGGGTACATCAACGCGTACGGCGTGTATCAAGCCTACTACATCCAAGAACTCCTGCCGTCCTATTCGCCAAGCGCAATATCCTGGATCGGATCACTCCAGACATGTCTCCTGTTTCTATGCGGGCTCTATTCTGGCCGAATGTTCGATTTGGGCTATTTTAGGCATATGATGATCATTGGGAGCGTTCTGACGGTGGGGTGCATCTTTGCACTGAGCGCAGTGCAGGTGGACGGGTATTATCAGGTTCGTCAGCAAAGCGGCTCTCATCGTATTGCTAGCTGACAGGATGGGGCAGGTCTTCCTTGCACAGGCTGTGGGGCAAGGACTGGGTCTGGGAACTATGTACCTCCCATCGCTAGCAGTGCTTGGGCAGCATTTTCAAAAGCGGAGAAGTACAGCAATGGGTATCTCTGTCTCCGGATCGTCTCTAGGGTAAGTGTGTGCTGCCGCTTCCATCATTGCCTAATAGCTAACGAGAAACACAGAGGCATCGTCTTCCCAAGTAAGCTGCTCCCATGCAACCTGCTCGGTCCCGCCTGATCATGCCACAGTCCTCCTCAACAATGTCTTCCAAGAACGCGGCTTCAAGTGGGGCGTCCGCGCAATCGGGTTCTTCATGCTCGGCGCTCTCCTCCTAGCAAACATCCTCATGCGACCGCGTTATCATCCGCATATGAGGGCGATGAAGCAGCCGAATCCGCTAAAGCTGCTGAAGGACGTTTCGTATGTTGTGGGGATTGCGGGGGCTTGGATTATCGGGTTGGGGCTCTGTGAGTCCCTTCGTTCTTCTCGCGAGTAGAAGCAGTGCTCACGTGCGATTAGACTTTGTCTGTGAGTAACAAATCAAGCAGGTTGTATTTACCGAACACTCATGGGCGTCCAGTTTTCTATATCCAACTTTATGCAGAAACGGTCGGCATTTCCGGAACAATCGCCTTCTATACAGTTCGTACCCGTTTGTTCTTTCCGGGTACCTCCTGACTCTGTCATAGCTAGCGATGATCAACGGCGCTTCCATCTTCGGAAGGTCTGTTCTCCTCCGTCCAGTCACTCAACCATAGACTGAAGCCTAGATGCCAGAACACTGCCTAACCTGATCGCCGACAAGCTCGGACCCATTACCGTTCTTATACCTGCGTCTACCGTAGCGGGTGGGTTGGTCTTCGCCATTCTTGGGATCCAGAATGTCGCTGGATTGGTCGTGATTTGCATCCTGTACGTGCCCTACGTTCGATCCTCCTGTTGCCTTTGCTAACCCCTTTGTACTGTAGATATGGCTTCTTCTCCGGCGCTTGTAAGTTCTCTCGACTCGAGTGTAGGGAAAGTACTAAATCTGGGCACAGACGTATCCCTCCTCGGGCCAATGTTCGCCTCCATGTCAGACCACGTCTCTGAGATCGGGCACGTTCTACTTCTCCTTGGCCTCAGCTCTGTTCGCTGAAAAGACACATCAACAGACTGCGCATGGGCCTAGCTTTCGCGTTCCTAGGCTTCTCAGCCCTCATCGGTACACCGATAGACGGCGATCTGCTAGGTAATGGGGACGCGCAGAGTTATGCATGGTGGAAGGCTGTTTTGTTCAGCGGCGTAAGTGACGGGTTTCTTGTTGTTTGAGCAACATAGGCTGATGTGGGGTGTTGGGACAGATTACGATGCTCGCTGGCTGTGCTACGCTCTGTGTTTCCTGGCTCTTACTGAGGAAGAAGAAAGGAAAGCGGTGGGTGTAACCCTATACTACCCCTCTTGAGGAAAGCAGGAGGGGGCATACTGCTCGATCAATTCGAACGAGAGCCTGTATTTCGATCTCCCAAGCCTCTTCCGCTCGCGATGGAGATTAATAAGCAAGAACCTCAAAATAGACCAGCATAATGTATTCGTATCATACACAACGCCTAATATCAATCAGACCCCCCATCCGCTAATTTTCACAGCTCTCGCCAGCAACATACAATAATCCAACACACTTGTCAACATACATAGTTACAAGCGCAATCTATTTCCAACCCCCCCTCCGTAATTCTAATCATTCGATCCCCGCCCATGCCAAGCCCACGGAAACCGGACCTTACGCAAGAACGGGCTATAAATATCTCTTGGCGTGATAAGCTGCCGGGGGCAGTTCGGTTACCGGAGGTCTGGACTGCGGTACAGGAGGCTATTTATGGGCCGGAAGCGGATTTTGGGCTAGGCGTTTTGGGTGAGGGGGGAGTAAAAATAGATGGAGAGCGGGTGGTCTCTCTCTCGCTTGAGCGGTTCTCGCTCGGCACAAGTAGCAGTCTGGTCATGTTACGGTTTGTTGGAGTTTTCGTTGCTGTTTAATTGCGATGCTAGTAGTCCGGTCTTCTTACAGTACACAGCACACCCACCTCTTCGATACGATCGAGGCAGCAGGGGTCAAGACACTTGGAAACCAGCTCAGGGTCTGCATCATCCAGAACAAGAATGGCACCATCCCAAGAATAGCCCAACACTCCCTCCTAGTATGCACCGTGCTCTCGCTCTGCAACTTGTGAGCATGCACGAAGAAAGGGCTGGCAAGGGCGGCATGAACAACCAGCACGGCCGGCCAGCATGGACGGATAATACGCCGGACGACTTGGGTTGTTCCGAGGGCTTGGCACCCCCGAACCAGCGACCAAACCCTGCCAAGTCTCGTGCAGAAGGTTGTAGTGTAAGCGGTGTTTACGAGGTTTCGGAGAGGACCTCCTGAAGTACTGTATGCCACGTATTGGTATTCTTTTTGGGGAGGGGCTAATAATACCGCTCGTATTGATGGACATGTTGGAGGGCGGCGGGCGTTGGAGGGTTTGGGGATGAGGTATGCCGAGAGTGCCAAGACTTGCTGTGGCGGAGTGTTGAGGTAATTGATGTTTGCGCTGGTATTGGGCGCTTTGGGCGTACCCATGCCCGTGTAGATGGAGCTGCGTATTGCGCTTTTGCAATATCCTTCGAGCTCAGCAGCAGACTATGATAAGGACGACCTAGAAGGCAGCGCCCTCCCTCAGTCCGGATCGAAATCCCCCCTCTTCCTCCTCCCTCCTCTCTCCCGCCTGTCTCTCCCACGCGGCATTCAATTCCCGAGAAAATAACCGAACGCCGGGCTTGGCATCCAAATCCCCCGCCACGTCTCACCCATTACCAATAATATCTCTCTCCTTGCAGCCAGCGCCTGCCTGCTCACACAGATAGAGGCAGTCCGATTCGCACCGCACGACCGAGCTATTTCTGTACTCTTGGCGAGGAGCGGGACGGGCCAAATTTACCGTTAGTTACGCAATCCGAAGTCGCAGGCGAGGCGAGATGATGCGACGTGTGCTCGTGCTGTGCCTTATTTTAGCAACGCCCAGCTCAGCTCAGCTCATCCGGTCGAAGGGGTGAAGGGAAGGGAAATGATTCAATCGATTGGTTTTGTCCGTCGGGGAGAGGCGCGGAGGCTGATGCGGCTTTGACGCAGCCAAGAGAACTTGGAGCGCGTTTGGGCTTGGCTGGTTTCTGAGCTCCGCTCCTCATTCTCTTTCCCCACTGCTGGACTGGCAATTATACTGTCTGGCGTCTGGGAGGGAAAGCAGCGGACTGTCGACCAGAATAGACCAAGGGGTTTCTATTCTTGACCCCCTGATCATTATCAGTCAATGGAGAAAGACAGGGCAATTCCGCTCTGGCTAAAATAAGCCCACGCCAAGGGGCAAGCCAAGCCCTCCACGTGAAACCGATTGACTGAATAGGGCCCAACGGTGATGCCAAGCCTTCTTTTATTTTTGGCCAAGAGCGCGCACACACCCAGGTTTGGGCTTGGCTTGGCTCAGTCGTACGTGCCATCGTTACAGAACGCCGCTGAGTGCGCAATGAGGTACGCTTCCGATGCCAAGAACTTGCAAGCAGGGGGAGGGCGATAAAGGCCCGAAGGGGGGTGATGCGCTGCATTACACCTCGCTTTTCCCCCGCTTCGATTGCTGGTCGTCCCCCCTCTTGTCGCCGTTCTCCTCCTCCTCCTGACGTTCAGCGATGGCAACTGCCACAGCGACGACAACCACAACCGCTCCTCCCCTCATACACCACCCTCGCCCACACGCACCTCACCACCGACCAGCACCACAACGATGTCCCACCTGCCCACCGGAACCAACCTCGCTAGACTGGGCAGTCCAAGTCCTCTCCCAGCCAACACCACCCACAGTCCGGGAGATCCTAACTGCCTACACCAAGAACGGGCGCGAAGACCGCGAGCTGCTGCTGAGCTTGCTGGCTGCGAAGGCGGCGGAGGATAACGTGCGTTCCCTTCCTTCGTTTTCTGGCTGTATGCACCGTGTGCTTATCAGATGTGGTGTGTTGTAGAGGATCGCGAACCAGACGGCGCTGCATAGGTCGTTGTTGCATCTGCAATACGACCTCCCCCTCTCCCCACCTCCAGAACCCGATTCCCTTCCCTCACACGCTGGACCGTCCTACCTCTCGCATCCTTCTCACCCGTCGCACTCCTCTCACCCGGGTTACGCTTACGGAGCGCAAGAGACGTACAAGTCCTCTTACCCCTCCGATAGGCCGTACGGACAAGTAGGACCGCAAGGGCAGGATCAGACCTACCCCTCCCCGACGACCAGCTCACCACCAGGAATGGGCAGCCGTTCACCTCCTTCTTCCTCTTCCCACGCCCTGGGAAAGAGGGGCCGCTCCCCTGGTCCTGCATCCTACTCCTATGCAAGAGAAAAAGAACCCGAAAGACGCCGTTCTCCACCATCGCGCTCCAGCCCTATGTCACTCCGCGGCATCCTCCAGCCTCAGCCAGTGCAAGACGAACCCGACCGAGCAGCCAAACGCTCTCGCCTCGATGAGGACCAACCACATGCCACCGCCGAGTACTCGAGAGGAAGGGACGAGGAGCGGACGGGGCAAGTGAGCTATGCGAGGGAGAGTAATGTGAGGGTTAGTCCGGGGCATAGGGTGAGCCATGAGCGGACTAGGAGTCGGGATGGGGAGTAGTGCGGTCCGGGCAGTTTGACTTGTTGCTTGTTGCTTGTTTCTGTGCGCGGTGGTGGGGGTGATTGTGACCATGCTCGGGTTTGTGCTTGGGCTCCGGGAGGGTGTTGAGAAACTGCCAGCGGGGCTGAGCTGCGAGCTGCGAACTGTTGAGGAGACGGACGAACATTGATGATGTGATGGCTTTGTGGGTTTGAAAATTACATGATTGTACTAGTGAATCGGGCAAATTGAACTGTTGTTGTTCTAGCGTAATTCCATACTTCGCCGATCCGGCAGTTACTCCGGGAAGCGATATGAAACTCTGGGCGAGTCAAACCGTTGCCAGTGGTTCGTAGTGTACTCTTGCAAGAGGTAGCAAAATATATGCGTTTTACTCCCCGCCGACCGGCTTCCCTTGGTTTGACTAGGTCCACGCACCGAAGGTGTATCGCAAGACTCCTCACAATCCCGGCCCACCTGACCTGTCTTCCCTAAACCCTCGTTGTGGCCGACGAGCAGGAGGACTTCGCGCAGTCCGGAATCCTACTCTAACTAGGTGCATAGCAGCTTCTTGCCATGTCATAACAAGCGTACAATAGACCGATACGGGACGGCTTCTTCTACAGCTAGTCCCCAAGGGCTAACCACTTAGCGACGAAGGAGCTCCTGTAGGCGTCATCCGGGATTCAGCGAGCCAGCTTTTTGGGTCCTGAAGGGTTGAAATTGGAGGTCAGGTTCTGGCTTCCTGCTGCCCTGCTCTTTGCTCTGCTGAGTCTGCTGATGAAACGGCCGCCCATCACCACCAGCACGGGAGAAGGGAACAGTAGAGAGCACTCCGAGGAACGGACGGTCTGCTAGGTGGCTGCAGCTGTTTGATCGATCAGTGAGGGGCCTGATGCTGGTCAAGTTCAACCAGCTTGGGAAGCACTGGGCTCACCGCTCACGCACGATGATTGAACTGGCTCTCTGTGGCGCTCAGGCTGGTCAACGATGTGGACGCCGTTCCTAGCTACAGCCGCTCTTCAGATACGGCTATACCCCTCGGGGGCGAGAAGAGGCGGAAGAACGAGATCGATTCTCCGGAAATGTAATGAATTAATTTCATCCACAGCTCCGCTCCGGAGGAGCTTATCGTTTGGAATCGGCGGCGATTCCCACCCGAGAGATAAATCTAATCTTCGCGGTTCATTCATATTTTCATAACGAGAACGTCTAGAACGGAGACTGGAAGTGCAAAACTGTCCCTAAGAAGAGACCGAGTGTCGGGTGAGGGAGTAGTTTTATTACAAAAGTAGGCAGTCCCCGGCACTGTTATCAGGTCTCGGCACCTATGCGTCTCCTATCTCGGCACCCTCAGGCCTGCCGCGCACAGTATTTGTGGGGAAAGACCCCAGCAGTTAAGGGTGGAAAGGTGGTCAGGATCGTTATCAGCCGACTTTCGGCCACTCGCGATTTCTGGCCGTTCTTGAAAAATGGGCGCCTAAGCTGGCGCTCAACAGGTGGGGATGCGTGCGAGGCGAAGGAATGGGAGAACAAGTGAGAGGAGGACGGGGGTCTGGGGTCCAGGGATTTGGACGGGACTGCGTATCTGCCCGCAGGGGTTCTTCTGTTTGGCGATGGATTGTGGTTGTCCTATGGACCAGTCAAAACGCTTTATTATAGAACTTTCTGTTGGGAGTTCCTCATCATAGGATGTGCTGTTAGCGCAGCGATCCTGTAGGAGGAGGTGGACAATATTCCATGATGGCCACATGACAAACCAGGCCCGAACTCCCGAACAACCCCCCTCCAGACCCGTTCCCAACCCTGGCTCTCAGGCTCTCGCCACTCCCCAATCCGCGTCTTCTGCTGCGCTGCCAAAGTGGAGAAGCGCGGTACAAAATTAGCACATTGCCTTCCCCCCAAAAGGGCGCATGACGCCCGCGAGTCCGTTCAGGGTGGCCGTGCCGAGCTCGGCATGCGGGTCGGCCGATTTGGTCGATTGGGCGAATGGGAGGGTTTCTGGGTGGGCCAACCTCCCTCCCTTCCCCTGCACGCAATTGACGGAGGGGTCGGCGCCGCACATGGCGAGAGGGGATAGCATATATCAACCTCGTCCTTCTGTTCCTTCATCGCTTTCTGCCCGCTGCGCATCACCGCTGCTCACCGTCGACCACTGCGCACGGTGCTGAGCTGAGCTGAGCGAGAACGACAGCGAGCTGTCCGCCGTCGTTGGCCCTCCACCACACGCTCCTTATAACGCCCTCCTCGCTCTTGCTCGCTGTAGCACATCACCGCGCTTGCCAGTGCACGCGCATACAGCAACACAGATACCTAGCACAGGATGGCCAGCGCTCTCGACGAAAAGTCTCCCATGGACGTCGCGCCCCCTCCCATTCTCGCAGCCCAGCGCTCCTCGGGAGAAGTCGGGGAGGGGAACACCTCACTCCGCGTGATCAGTACGGGCGAGACGGACACGGCGGAGAAAAGCGAGCTCTCCTCGAACGAGAAGACGCCTGCTGTGCTCGAGAAGGGAGATGGACCCGGAGCGGCAGTGGCGGATGGAGCGATCGCCAGACGGGTAGGGGGGAATATTCGGGAGAAGGATCTGGAGGAGATTATCATTAATTCTAAATGGAGACGACGATGGTGCGTCCCCCCTTCTTCCTACTCCTGGCTTCTGCTGGGCTGCTGGACTGCGGGGTATGGTATGGTCTGACATGATGGGAACAGGTGGCAAGTCTGGATGCCCCGCAACCCCCCTCCTCCCCCTCCCGCCTCTCTACAGGACGCGACGATCATCCCCCTCGCCACGGCCAACTTCCTCTCCGTCCTGACCTACGCCTGGATCTCACCGCTCATGACCCTGGGCTATCAGCGGCCATTGCAGGCTACAGACTTATGGGCAATGGACGATTCGCGCAAGTCCGAGCTTTTGAGCACGAAGCTTACTGCTGCTTGGGAGCGCAGGGTGAGGGAGGCGGAGGAATGGAATGCTCGCATAGACTCTGGCCAACTCAAACCCTCTACAATCCGTAAACTCCAGGCCCGCCTCCTCAGGTGGAGGAGCGAAGACCCGCACACGGGCAAAAAAGTGCCCAGCCTCGCCTGGGCGCTCAACGACGTGTTCGGGATCGGTTTCTGGGCTGGAGGGCTGTTCAAGGTCATTGGCGACACTGCCCAGCTCATGGCTCCCCTCCTGAGCAAAAGCATCGTCCGCATGGTCGAAGGCAGCAACCCGAGCGTGGGGCGCGGAGTGCCCATGGCGATCGGCCTCTTTCTCCTCACCGTAATGGCCAGTATCTTCCAACATCAGTTCTTCTTCCGCTCGATGCACACCGGGGTGATGGCCCGCGCCGGGCTAACGACAGCGCTGTACAAACGCTCCCTCGCGCTCTCGCCGAAGAGTAGGACGATCTACCCGAATGGCAAACTGGTCAATTTCCTCAGCACGGATATCTCCCGCATCGACTACTGCGCGCAGTGGTTCCATGCGGGCTGGACCGCGCCGATCCAAGTGTCGATATGTCTTATTATCCTCTGTGTTCAGCTGGGCCCGTCGGCGTTGGCGGGGTTCGCGATATTCATCCTCCTCATGCCTGTGCAAGAGCGGGCGATGTCCTACCAGCTCGGCGTGCGGCGCAAGTCCATGATCTGGGTAGACAAGCGCGCCAAGCTGCTGCAAGAGCTCCTAGGAGGGATGCGAGTCATCAAAGTCTTCTGCTATGAACTGCCCTTCCTCGAGCGTATCACGGCCATCCGGCACGAAGAGCTCAAGGGAGTATGGAAGATCAGCATCATCCGCGCCGCCAACCAAGCGCTCGCATTCTCCGTCCCCGTCCTCGCCGCCGTCCTAGCCTTTGTCACCTACTCCCTCACAGGCCACCCCCTAGACCCAGCAATAATATTCACATGCATGTCCCTCTTCCAGCTCCTCCGCCAGCCTCTGATGTTCCTCCCCCGTGCTCTGTCGGCTATAACGGACGCTAGTAATGCGTTGGAGAGGTTGAGGGGGGTGTTCATGGCTGAGACTATGGAGGGTGCGTTGACGGTGGATGGGGACTGTAAGTGGGCAGTGAGCGTGGATCATGCGGAGTTTAGGTGGGAGACGGTGATGGCGGGTGAGAAACAGGAAGAAGGGAAGGGGGGGAAGAAGGGGAAGAAGGCGCGCGCGGCCGCTGCTGCCGAGAAGGAGAAGGAGGCAAGGGAGAAAGAAGCTGGCAATGGGAATGGGACTGAGAAGGAGAGACCGCCGGACGAACCCTTCGTTCTGAGGGACATCAACATGCATATCCCGCGCGGCCAGCTAGTCGCCATCGTCGGCCCTGTCGGATCCGGCAAGTCCAGTCTCCTCCAAGGTCTCCTAGGCGAAATGCGGCGCACCAAGGGAACTGTCACGTTCGGCGGCGCGGTGGGCTACTGCGCCCAAACCGCTTGGATCCAGAATGCCACTCTTAGAGAAAACGTCCTTTTCGGCCAGCCCTGGGACGAAGAACGATACTGGCGCGCGATCCACGATGCGAGCCTGCTTGCCGATCTCGAGCAGCTGCCGGACGGGGACTTGACGGAGATAGGCGAGAAGGGGATCAACCTCTCCGGCGGGCAGAAACAGAGGGTCAATATCGCCCGAGCATTGTACTACGATGCGGACATTGTCGCGCTTGATGATCCGCTCTCGGCTGTGGATGCCCATGTGGGGAGAGCGCTGTTTGCGAATGCGATCCAGGGGGCGCTGAAGGCGAGGGGGAAGACGGTCATCCTCGTTACCCACGCTTTGCATTTCCTCCCGCAGGTGGACTATATCTACACGTTCCAGGATGGCGTCATTGCCGAGCACGGAACGTACGACCAGCTCGTCGCTTCGAACGGTACTTTCTCCCGCTTGGCCAAGCAGTTCGCCGGTGAGGCAGAAGAGCAGCGCCGCCGTGAAGAGGAAGAAGAGGAGCGTGAAGCCGAAGAGGGTACTTCTGCCGAAATGAAACGCGAAGTCACGACCGAAGCCGTCAAGGAGAAGATGGACAAGATCGCTTTTGGCAAAGCGGCTGGTACGGGCAAGCTGGAAGGCCGACTGATCCAAGCTGAAAAGCGCAAGACCGGGTCTGTCGGCAAACAGGTGTACGGCACGTACCTCAAAGCGGGCGGAGGGTGGGTCAATTCCCTCATGGTCCTCTTCCTCGGGAGCGCGATGCAAGCCTGCTCGGTCATGGCGACTTACTGGCTTGTCTGGTGGCAAGAGGATCAGTTCAAGAAGTCCAACGGGTTCTACATGGGCCTTTATGCCACACTGGGTGTCTCACAGGCCCTGCTCACGCTCGCGATGGGCGCGGGGATGACGTTGCTTTCGTATCTCGCGTCGGTGAGGTTGCATAAGGAGGCAGTGCATAAGGTGTTCCATGCGCCTATGGCGTTCTTCGATACCACCCCGCTTGGTCGGATCCTCGGCGTGCTGGGGAAGGATATCGATACAATCGACAACCTTCTCACCGGTGAGCCCGCTTATACGTATAGAAGAGCTGGAGCTGAATTTTGGCAGAATCGCTTCGAATGTTCGCTATGACGATGTCTAACGTCCTGGGCACGATCATCATCGTCACGGTCGTCACGCACTATTTCATCGTCGCGGTCGTCGTAATCCTCTTCGGCTACTTCTACTATTTCTCGTACTATACCACCTCATCCCGTGAGCTCAAGCGATTGGGTAAGTCCACCGTCCTAGACTCCTTGACGTCGCGTGATACTAAGTTGCACCCGCAGACGCTAGCCTCCGTTCTCTGCTCTACGCCCACTTTGCCGAAAGTCTCAGCGGACTGGTCACCATCCGTGCATACCAAGAGACGCCCAAGTTCCTGCGCGATAACGAGTACTACACCGACCTGGAGAACCGCGCCTTGCTGCCGACAGTGGTGAACCAGCGCTGGCTCGCTATTCGGCTCGATTTCCTAGGCGCACTCATGATCCTCGCTGTGGGGCTGATGGCGGTCGTGCAAGTGAACGGCATCTCGCCTGCTCAGGCTGGTCTTGTTTTGTCTTGTAAGCTCTAACGATCTCTCCAACGAGTGAGAGGAGGCATGGCTGACGCGGTTGGCAGATATGACCTCCCTCACCCAAGCATTCAGCATGATGACCCGCCAATCCGCCGAAGTAGAAAACAACATGAACGCCGTCGAGCGCGTAGTGCACTACACCGCAGACGGGTATATCGCGCAGGAGAAGGCGTACCATATACCGGAGAAGACGCCGCCTAAGGACTGGCCTCAGGCGGGGGCGGTCAAGATGGAGGGTGTGAGGCTGAGGTACCGGCCGGGGCTGGATGAGGTGCTTAAGGGCGTGGATTGGAGCGTGAGGGCGGGGGAGAAAGTCGGCGTTGTTGGACGGTGAGCGAAAACAGTAACCCCGAGATGAGCCATAGGCTGATTATTTGGACAGGACTGGCGCGGGCAAATCATCGCTGCTTATCGCCCTCTTCCGACTTGTAGAGCTTTCAGGAGGGAAGATTACCATCGACGGCCTCGACATTGCGGATATGGGTCTGCAAGACGTCCGATCCCGGCTGTCCATCATTCCCCAAGACCCACTTCTCTTCTCCGGCACGATCCGCAGCAACCTCGACCCCTTTGGGCTCTACGACGACGCCCGTCTCTGGGACGCTCTCCGCCGGTCCTACCTCGTCGAAAGTCCCGCTTTGCCGGTCTCGTCCGCTTCGTCCATAACCGCCGCGTCGATGCACGAACCCGCGCAGCACGAGGACACGACCACGCTGCTCGAGTCGAGCAAAACAGACGACGCGCTCGAAGCGGCGGCCGCCGCCCGTTCGCGCATCCACCTCGAAACGGTCATCGACGCCGAAGGCTCCAACCTCAGCGTCGGAGAACGTTCGCTCGTCTCCCTCGCTCGCGCCCTCGTACGCGACGCCAAGATAATCGTGTTGGACGAAGCGACCGCCTCTGTCGACCTCGAAACGGACGAGAAGATCCAAAAAGTGATCCGGGAAGACTTCAAGGACCGGACGCTGATCACCATTGCCCATCGACTACGGACGATCTTGTCGTACGACACGATCCTGGTGATGGATAATGGGAGGGTGGCGGAACATGATACGCCGCTGAATCTGTTCTTGAGAGAAGGAGGGATCTTTAGGGGCATGTGTGAGAGGAGTAATATTACTCGGGAGGAGATTGAGCGGGCTAGGGAGGCTTGATCTTGTCGTTCTCTGTTCGTGGGAAGGTTGGAGGTGGATCTAGACGCGGTTGGATTCGGGAAATAGATTGTTGTATTTATAACTAGTCATGGGTTCAATAGAGTTTTGTGCATTTTCATGGCCTGCCTGGAGCGAGGCACGTTCTTGTTCAAGGACGGCACGGGCCGCTTGATCTCTTTGCTCTCCTTCCCGCTCCGCTATATAACGAGTAGGGAACGACCAATGCTGATCTGGATATGGTGAGTGTAAATAAGATAATGATGTCATGCTCGTGGTTAGGTTAATAGTACAATGCGCAGCACATAAAACCTCAACGTCAACATCAAACAGTCGTGTGCTCGAAGAGGAATGGGACGGTATACAGTACACTCTAGTCTAGGTATCGCACCTGCTCTTCTCTCCCTTCTCCCTTCTCCCTTCTGGCTTCTCCTTTCTCTCGTGGCTGCAGTCCAACCTCAACCACCCACCCAAACGTGTACCCCACAGCTGCTCCCAGTAGCAACACAGCACAGATCCAGGATGGAAGGACGTTGACGGAGGGCGAATGAGGGCGGAATCAGGAATCAGGAGGCAGGAGGCAGGAGGCAGGAGGGCAGGTCAGTAGATCCCGGTCTTCCAGCTCCCAGCAAACTTATGTTCCACCATCGCCTGCTCATGCGCTATGCTCTTAGCGTTGAACATCCCCGTCCCGGGTGCGAAGCCTGCACACACGCACGCAATCGTATCAGCACATCTCCACAAGTCATGGGATTCGCCCGGCAAAGGAGGAAGGAGGAAGGGGTAGAAACGATGCCGAGGGAGAAGGAGAAGGATAAGGAGAGAGATTAAGCGGATGGAAATGGGGGGATGCGTGCACGGACCTGTTACGGGGAGGACAGTGACGTCCCCTACTCTAAGCGGCCTCTCCAACCCCCTCAAAAGCGGCCACGAAAAGCTCGGCTCGCATCCCCTCCCCCCTCCTCCTACTCCTCCTCCTCCTCCTCCTAGTCCGCCAAACCACCCTCCCCCTCCTCCTCCCCCAGCCTTCCCAGCGCACTCAGCAGGCAAAGTGATGCGTGTTAAGTAGGACAAGACCGCATCGGTCCACACCCCCGGCCCAGTCCACTCCATAACGCTCATCGGGCCCCCCATCTCCTCCCTCGCGTCTTTCACTTCCCACCCCCTGCCATGCGCGCCCGGTTTCCCTTCTGGGTGGCTGGCGTTCTGTAGTACGACCCAGGAAGCCGCGAATGCCGTTGCTGCGTGTATGCGCCTGAGGGCGTCGAGTGCGATTGGATGGTAAGGAGGGAGGACGAGTGTCCACTGGACTATTTGAAGAGGGCGGGGCCACCAGGCGTGCCAGTCCGCTCTTGTCCCTACGTCAGCCTCGATGCCCACTATCACTCCCCTCGGCGGATCATCACGCGCGACCTCTTGGTCTTCCTGTTCCCAAGCGCGCTGGACCGCTTCCTCTGCTTGGGGGGAGCTGTCGATTGTCCAGACTTCTGCGCCTCGGCCCCAGCGCGAGATGGGCTTGAGACAGATCGTGTCTGTGTCGCTGTACACGCCCCCCTCGAGCAAAAGGACCAGATAGCGGAGCATGTCGCTCCTCAACACTCCTCTCGGCAAAGTATGCCACACCCAGGCGAGCTCGCTTTCCCACGCTTCTCCCAAGTAAGAGCGGACAAAGGAGTCGGCTGAGGAGTCGGAGAGGAACGTCCGGTTCCAGCCGGAGGACTCGGGGTTCGTTTCCCACCATGTGCGGGTCGTGTCGAGCGGAGCAGAGTCTTGCGAGCGGTGGGTTTGCCAGATCTTTTTGGGTATTGGCGGGGGGAGGTCGGTCGCTGAGGGCTGGGAGGAAAGGGCAGCGAGGAGCGGGGAGTGGAGCGAGGAGGGGAAGGCTTGGAGGATGAAGGATGTTAGGTCGGAGGTGTAGGATGTCGGGGTTAGGAGATGGAAGGAGGAGTCGGCTTCTTCCCCCAACGAGGTGAGGGGCGGGTCAGGGGGAGCGAGTTCGGAGGACTCGATAGGTCTGGGGATAGGCATGTCCGCTAGGGGCACCGCTCCTCCTCCTCCTCCGCTGCTGCTGCTCCCTGCGTCGGTGAGCGGCTGCGACAGCGGAGCTGGTGCGGAAGGGAGTGGAACGAGTAAAGAGCGTATAGACGGTCTTAATAACAGATACACCCCCACCCCGAGCAGGCAGAGAAGCTGGAGAGCCCTCCAACGTCGTTTTGACGCCATCTTCTTGCCCGCAAAGGGCAGTGAGAGCGAGAGAGGGGAGGAGGTTGTGGATGATGATGATGATGATGATGAGGTTGACGGGCGGGGGAGGTGGTTGGGGAGCGCCATCCTCCCTCTTTCTTCTCTGCGTCTTCCGAGCGGCCTTTGAGTTTTGGGGGGAATTGATCTTCCTCGTTGGTCGATCAGGGCGGGATGGGCGCAGTTCGGTGATTGGAGCGGATATGGCCACTACACTGCCCAAAGCAGACTACACCAGCCAGCCAGCCAGCCAGCCGTTCGCAGCAAGAGTACTTACCAGCACACTGGCTCCCTCAAGACAGCAAGATGAAGAAGGAAGGAGAGTCGGTGAGAGAGTCGTGATCGTGAGAGGAAGTGAGGATGGGACGACGAACGTGGTCCAGACCGGCCAGAAGGTGATAGGTGATGGCATCGACTGCGGATTCTATTTTGGGCTCACTCACAGAGACATCAGGGTTCAGGCGCATATACGCGGACCTGGACGGGAGGGTTTTGGTGGGGGATATTGAGGGCTTGGCAGGCTCCACCGATCGTCCACCGACATGGATATCATCCATCCCTTCGATCATCCATCATCGCGTCTATCTCATCGCCGTCTGAAACCGCTCTCCCCTCCCATTCTGCGTGTCCATCTCTCATCACTCATCACCAAGCGGTGGAACGGACATACACTTCACCCGATCTATTCCTGTCCACTGTCACAGCGTTAACGGATGGATGACGTACCCGCCTCTCCAGACCCTTACAGCACCGTTTTACGCGCCTTACAGCACACACCTCTGCATTCGACATTCTGCACCGTGGACTGCAGAGCACGGCACTTCACGGGTAGAGGGGAGGGGTAACATACCCCATAAGCTCGCCTTATCCCAGCTCATGTCTCGGCTCCCTTCTCACCTCATCTCCGTGATAGAGAACCCATCGCCCGATCTCCGATCCCGAATGAATTGCGCACAGCCACGGAGCCTCACAACCTTTCTGCCATACAATAGTACTGCTGCGATGGATGGGTCAGGTCGCAAAGCCACGGGCAAGGCACGTCCAACGCGCTGGGTAGAGCCTATCAGCTCTTTGTTCGTATGTACGTTCATGACACCTTTCCTTCCTTTGAGGGCGTGCTGTCCGTAGAGAGGGGATGGGATGTACCCCTTCGGATGGGATGGGCTTGGATGGGCTTGGATGGGCTTGGATGGGCTTGGATGGGATTGAATGAGAAGGGTGGGAACGGTGGGGGATCACGAACCAGGCCGAGCTTCGATCGGTGTTGGCTCGTGTGGCGGTCTCCCGGTACCGGTCTCGCGGTCTCCCGCCCTGAACCATTCCCCCGGTGGTGTACACTCTGGCTGTCAGTCTGCCCGTCTGCCTACGACCCTCCGGGGGCAGTTATGGTCGTGGGATGTTGGGTTTCGGGCCGAAGTTGGCCGGCGCTAGGTGAGTTGTTGGGTATTTCGCCTGGATGCTGTGATCCTCCGTGAGTTGTCCATGATCTACAGTTTGCACACCTCCCACCTCCCACCTCCCATCTCACGCCTCTCAACCCCAAATTCACTGCATGCCTGCCTCTGAGGCTGAATAAGCACTGCGCGCCCGTCTGTTGACCTCTACCTCCCCTGTCCTACGATCTCAGCCTTCCACCCCCGGTGGCCGTTGAACGGGTCATACGACCAGTCCCAGTCCCAGTCCCACCTCTGGATGTTGCATTGATGCTTGAGGCGTTTTGCTCATTGTTGCGGTCTCGGATGCAGGATAGAGGATGCATATGTCCCACCTAGACAACTTACGCGGCCTGAAGGCCTCCACAGATACAGCGCATCCCCTGATTCTACTCTCTATCCAACCTTTGGAACCTCGTACTCGCTTGCCAATCCTCCACCAGCAGCTGAAGTACCCCAGACAGGGGAGGGCATCAGTGTTGAAGTGCGGACATGACATTGCCTCGTTATCAGTTGTTCCTCTTGCATGGATTTTATGCGCTTTGTTCCGACAACCAGCTGGGCTTGGCGCACTGGTGGGAAGGGCTCTGCGCCATGCCCGGTTGGTCGATCCGTAGCCCACTGTGCTTCAACGCCTCCAGAGCGAAACCACGATATGTTTAAACAATAGCTCATACCGCGCGCTAGATTGTTTCAAATAAGTAACAATATAATGAAGTCTAGAAATACAACATGTAGTTAACGAACAGCCCTTTTAGAACTTCTCTCCACGAGGTACGAAGCAAGACAGCGCTCTATACGGTGGCATGAGCAGCTACCACCCATTCACAGCTCCTCAACCTCGATCCGAAACCCGCATTCCTCGCACCTCTGCTCCCCCTCCACCACAGGCCCAAACACATGCTTATGCTCCTCGTCCTTCCTCTTCTGCCACACGTTCCCCCTCGTCCTCCTCCTAAGCTCCTTCAGCTTCTCCTCAAACTTCCGGCCCCGGTTCGCCTTCTTGATCCCTTCCCGTCGCTCCCATTCGGCGTCTAAGCCCTCCGGACCGCCCCATTTCGCCCAGGCGAACGCTTCGACTTGTTTCCGCAGGAAGAGCATCATGTTGTTGTAGGTCGCGCTGTGCGGGTTGGCCTTGAGGAGATGGGGCATGGCTTGTTCGTCCCGGAGCTCCGAGTCGGTCAATAGGTAGTCCTACCCACCATGTGTGTCAGCACCAGGTTTCTACTAACAGGAGGGAGGAGAGAGTACGCACGGCCTTGCACTCCGTCTTGGTGAGCAGCGAATACTGCTCGGGGTATTTGTCCTTACACTGTGCGCACACACGCACACCATAGACCTTGTTAAACTGATGGTCGATATCGATCGTCCCGCATTGCTCGCACCTCGGGTTCATCGACGGGTCGAGGTACACCGCTATAGCGCGCAAGTCAGCATGTGCCCATACCATATCCACCGCCCTGTCCCCTTCCCTGCTTCTCCAGTGCGTGCAAGCAGCACCCGCCGTCAAGAAGCGAGGAAGACGAGCCATAGGGGAAAGAAAGGAAAAGCAAGACGCACGAGGATCGAAATTCTGCTTCATCCGCTCCCGCTCCCTCTCCAGCTCCTTCCGCCTCAGCTCCTGCTGTCGTTCCGCCTCGCCCTTCTCGCCTTCCGTCAGGAACCCTCCTTTCGTATTGACCATCTTGGACAGATCGTACTCATAGTACGTGCCGAGCCACGAGTCCCTGGGAAGAGGTGCGTTCGGGTCGACTCGTTTTCCCGTGCCTGGGGCCTTGCTTGCACCTGCACCGTTTGAGCTTGTCGGGCCTGGGCGTGCACCTGCGCCTGGAGCAGAGGAGGATGAACCGGGCGGAGGCTGAAACCGAGCGGGGACGGTAGGCGACGTAGAGTCCCACGGCGTAACAGTCAACGGCCGTTTCTGGTTCCCATTAACGACATTACTAGGGCCAGCTTCAGCAATCCTCCTCTCCGTCTCTTTTAGCCTCGCTTTCGCTGTTCATACTGTCAGCACGGTCTGGCGGGAAAAAAGAGGAGGGAAAGAGGGTGTGAGGGATAGACGGACCTTTGAGCCGGTTTATCTCTACTTGCCGGACTTGCTCAGGCGTGAGGCCGACATTGCGCTCTGTTACGCCTGGTCGCGGAGGAGGGGTTACGGGCGCCGCTGGAGCGGTCTGTTGGGGTCGGGGTGGTGGTGTTGACGGCCGCGACATCGCGTTTGTGGGCACGGTGGGAGAAGGGGAGGGGAGGAGGGGAGGAGGGAAAGGTGGGGAGGTGGTCGTGCGAGGTGGAGAAGTGGGCGGGCGCTTACCGATTAGGGACCTGCCAGGTTAGATGACGATCGGCTGACTAAGCGATGACTCGCTACCTAAAGCAGCGCTGCTTCTGCTTCTCTGCAGTTAGTTGTGCATCGCGGCTAATGTTCCAAGTATACGCTGTGCGTCTGTAATGATAGACCGCGCGTGAAGCAGGTACAGGGCGGGCATTACTGTATTCGGTATCGGTCATGTCTTGAGAGGATATACAACAACCGCTTGCTATGTATCATCATGTGTCGAGGTCCCAGTACGAATCGGATCAGACGAAAGTGGGAACACATGCATGCGTGAACATCAGAAGCGTCAAGTCCTTGCAAAAAGGAAAAAAGAGAAACAGAATCCCACTTGGCCAGATACTTGACTCAAGCGCTCTCTCATCGCCTCCAACTCCTTGCATCTCACCTCTCTCGCTATGCTGGCTCGCGTCGATTCCCGTTCGCAGCGAGCAGCTCTCGCCCGTCTGGCAGGCCGACTCTCGTCCCCGCTTCGGGCACACGGGCGATCGGGCGCGGCTTCGAATACCCAGTCTTGACACGATTATTACTCGTGCTCTCCCTGTCCCATCCATCAGCCAGCGCCAACCAACAACCTTCTCCGCAGCGCACCAGCGACGAAGGGCAGGGGAGAGAGGGGAGGAAGGAGGAAGCAAGACTCACCGGATCTCAGCTACGAGATCTTCAACCTCGTACCACCCCAGCGCGCTGAACGCCAGTGCCCGCAGGCCTACCCAGGGGAGGAGGTCCGCTTTCCCCAGATAGGCGTGCGCGTGCAGGTGGTCTGGGATGGGCAAGTGGGGATCTCGCAGTGGGGGAGTGATGAATCCTATATGCACTTCCTGTGCCTGCGCCTGCGCCTGCGCTGGCGACGGGATAAATGCGGTCGGAGCAGGGGTAGGGGTAGGAGAGCGGAGCGGGGTCGGGGAGCTGAATGAGGCGGGAGACGCGGGAGCGGAGAGCGTGTGAGCTGGGCTTGGGGATATTAGGGCTTGGGATGCGGGCGGAGGATCGCAGTACGCTGCGAGGAGTGCGGGGCAGAGCGTCGCCAGTCTCTGGAGGAGCGGTATGTCCCCCGGCCCGAGCGAGTAAAGGGAAGGGATATGCGCGCTGTCAGCTCGTTAGCTCTCTTTTTCTACCTGGCAGGAGGGAGGGGGTTTGGCGACGTACTTGAAGACTACGACCAAGTGACCTCGGCTGCTCACGGGGTGTTTTCTCTCGATGTAGACCGTGAAGTCTTGGTCGCCGTAGATGACCTCTCCTCCGCTCGCTGTGAGGAATGGTCGTGCGGGTGTAGAAGGACCGGCGACTGGAGTGGTAGGGTGAGGCGAAAGCTGGGTAGGCGCCGGAGTGGATGAGGAGGTCGGTTGAAGCTGATGCTGATGCTGATGGGAGAGGGCGACGATGGTGCATAACGGACAGCCAAGCCGGGGAGCATAGGGGTTTGAACTCGAGCTAGACGAGGCTGAGGGAGGCGCCATCCGCCCGTCCTCAACCAACGACGACCAGAGCAGCAGAAAGCGAGTAGGGAGTGTACTTCACTACTGGCGACGGCGAGCAGCTCCAAAGGACGATCGACTGTTAACCGGAATGCGGGATGTGGTAGGCGGTAAAGCGGTAAGGCGGTAAACGGTGAGCGGAGCGCGTTCCCGCCCGTTTCCCCCAACCTCTTCCTCCTCCAGCCTACCCGGTGCCACACGCTCGGATTCGGCGGTTCTTCCCCACTTCGCGTTCGTGTTCGCGTCTTGGGTCGCGTCGATCGACGATCAGCGATCAGGACCGGGTATGGTCATCCCTCTGCCTTTTCATACCGCGAGGAGACGCGTGCAAAGACAGGTGAAGGCGAGACAAAGAGGCACGCGAGGGAACGCGAGAAGGTGGGTTCAGTTTATCTGTCTACCCAGCAGGAGAAAAGCGGAGGGAGGACCGTCCTGGCTTCTTTTTTAGCTCTTTGCTGAGGTGAGGCGCGTCATCTGCACGTTATGCGCGGGCTTGGCGCAGGATTTTGACTTGAGGGGTGTCTCGAGTTCGCTAGGGCATCTTCACGAGCAGGGCGGGGTGCCAAGAGTATTGTCCCTGATCGGACAGTTTCTGTCGATCGCCGTCACTCAGTTAGGTCTCTCATGCCTAGACAGTCTGGCGACCGACGAGCAGCCGCGATGAACTGGTTGGATTAACGAAGCGTGTATTACAGGCTCTCACAGCAGGTCTCGCAACATCACTCTCGCATTCGCTCGCTCACTGATCCCCATTAACCTGCGGAACCCTCTTCCTCGCCTCCCCACCTCCAAGCAACGCCGTCGTCTCATTCTCAGTCTCATCCTCCCTCTCCTCCACCTGCTCAGCAACCCGATACCTCCCGTCCAGATCCCCAATCGTCGAGTCCAGGCTCGCGGCAGTCCTGATGCCCGCCTCGATCCTGAGTACGGTCGTCTGGAACAGACCCATAGTGAGGCCGAAGGGCTTCCGGTTGGCGGGCTCGAACCCGTCGATGAGGCGTTCTTCGTATAGCCAGGCTTTTAGGGTGGGGATGTCGCCGCCCATTACGCGGATAAGGGTTGCGCAGCTGCCGTGCGGGTCAGTATATGCTATAACAAGCAGGAGGGCAGGAGGAGGAGAGAGGGAGCAAGGGGAGAAGGACGTACTTGGAGGAAGCGAACAGCTTGTGGAACGTGCTGAGCGTGAACTGGCCATTCCGTTTCCTGCTGTCCGCACGGCGTATCTCGCTATACCTCGCCAAATCGTCCACCGTGACCTTATCGCCCTTAACAATGTCAAAGAACCCATCGATCAAATCAGGGCACGGCTTGCTCTGATCCCCGTTCGGCGAGAGATACGTGTCGTGTCGGAAGAGAGAGGCGTCGTGTTCTATGCCGTTGTGCACGCTTATGTCCTCCAGGTTGAGCTTGCCCGTGTAGTAGGACCGGCCGAGCAGGCGGGCCATGTATAGCGGGACGTAGAAACAGAAGCTGGGGGAGAAGTTGTATGTTGTGCGGATGGCGCTGTTCAGCTGGGTGAAGGGGATGTTGCGTCCGTCGCGCGGGAGGATGCCTACCATGGCGGGTGTCAACATGTCTCGGAGAGGCAGCATATATGCGCCGAAAAACGCGCATATATGTTGAGTGGGAGGAGGACGCACCATGGTTCGCCATTGCGTTCAGTGCTGGGCAGGCACACCGGCTGTCCCCGTCCACAGGAGGGTGCCATTCCGGCCATTGGCCCCTATGCCCATGCTGACCAGGAGGGATGAGCGCCCCCTTCCGCGCAGACAGCCAGACGGTGTTGGCGACGATAAGCCCGTTGTCGAGGAGGAAGATGTACCCCACCGTGAGGGCATGGACGACAATGTCCGCTATACCGAGGGCGAGCCGCTTCAGGACGTTGTAGACGATGTTGACCATCCTTACTCGCTAGTCTGCGGTCGGGGCCGGTGAAAGGAAGTTGGAAGTTGGAAGTTGGAAGTTGGGAAGTTGGTGGTGGTACGAGACAGAGATACGCGGGCAGAGCGAATAAGGTATCTGGGACGCTAAATGCCTTTGACTCTTCTCCCCTTGCTCGGGGGTTGATAAACCAGCGGAGGCGAGGGAGAGGCAGGGCATTTCCTGCGGCGACCGGCGGAGAGAGAAGCCATCCTTTCGTTCACAGAACGCGCGCGCGGCACACAGCCTGAGAACCGATTCATCCATCGCGACCGGCCGGCCGGGAAGGAAAGGAAGGAGAGGATGACTTGAGACATATTATTGTAAGTACCTGTCCTAACTCGGGGACGGGGGAAAACCCTGTGCTCCAGTGATGGGCGATGATCCAATTTGCCATTATCGACGGGCACTGCACGTAATGAAAGCAAAAGCGCTGACGAGGATTGAGCAGCGTACCCCGGCCGACCGGTGAATGGGTCTACGCTAGCCTCCGCGTTCCATATGCCGATCGATAGCCTTGTTCGCCTGCGCAGGGTCAGGAATCCCCGCAGACCATAGCTGGCTTGACACGTCGAGCGTATTCGTCCAGCGAACCAGTACTGGGCCCCCGAAGAAGAAGGTTAGGGGACGCACGTGAATAAGAAGCCCGTAAGTATAGTAATCTGCCTATTGTTGTGGCTCCTTGCGACAGAATGGTAATAACGCGGAAGACGGTTGATTGTATGTATGTGGACGGGATGTCTCGGCCTATACATTCCAGTCTGCATTCAGGGATTCTAGCGCGCCAGCCTATTTTCGGTATAGGCCAGCCAAGACCGGCGAGCACCGCATTCCGTGACGGGCAGGGCAAGGGTCCGGCGGTGCCACGGCATGCCAGATTGAAGGGGATCGAACACAAACCCTCGTAAGGCACAAGTTGCCTAATCGAGCGCACAGAACCTGGCACAGGCTGCGTACATCGGCGGCCTATCACACTCGCTCGCTCGCTCTTGCTCGCATCTAGATCGGCTTCATGCTACCGCACCAGAAGCAGTACTCAGCACGAGCGGTTCCGCTAGGGGTTCAGCGATCTCCCGCCGATGCGGTGCGACACGGGTCATGGTCAACCACTCCTCCTCTAAAGTTCGGGGCATGACGCTCGCCGTCTCGGAGTTTGTCCAGTTCCTCTGTTCAACTCCCCGCCTGCGATCCCTCTTATAGGCCCGCGCCCGAATTGAGACCTGACGCGCCTTTGCCTTCTGTCCTCAACTCTACCCCCTCTGCTGTTGCTGCTGCTGCGGGTTGATTATCTTCACCTGACTGCATCTACCTGCGCCGACCTAGCATGGCAGCCATCATCAACGCGCTTACTCGCGCCTCCAACCTCGTCTCCGCCTCCCTCGCGCCTGTCGACACCGATGGCGGCTCCCTCGCCGCCCCGCCCGGACTGTTCGCCAAGACAGTCGGCGACGTCGAAGCGCTCATCAAGGCTGGCACGGCCATCGGGCCCGGGGACGTCCCAGCTATCCTGGACGCTATCAAGAACCTCAATGGTCGTGGTATCGACGACAGGCTGTTCTTGGTGCGTACGTAGTGCTGAGGCACGGGGAGAGCGCTAACTGTATGCGCGTTTTTAGCTGGAGAAAGTCTTGACGCTCATGGCGAGATTGCCTCCCGACAGCGAGCTGAACGAAAAGATTCAGGGCTTCTTCATCTCTGCGCGTGCGTCCCCCGTTCCCTCTGCTCTCTGTGGTGTCTGACGTAGATATATGCGCATATGTGCAGTCTATAAGGACCTCCCGCACCCGCCGTCCGCCTACCTCGCTCCTTTCCCCCAACTGCAACCCGATGACCATCCCAAGCGGGCCTACAACTACCGCAGCACCAACGGCGACCACTACAATCCCGCTTTCCCCCTCCTGGGCCGAGCGGGCATGCCATACTCGCGCACCGTCCCCTCCGCATCGATGGTGCCACCTTCCTCCCTACCCGACCCAGGGCTAGTGTTCGACCTGCTGCTCGCCCGCCCAGCGGGAAAGTTCACGCCCCATCCTGGTGGACTCAGCAGCCTCTTCTTTGGCATGGCGAACTTGGTTATTCACTCGATCTTCGATACCAACCGCCAGGATTGGAACGTCAATGATACTAGCAGCTATATTGATCTCAGCCCGCTCTATGGGAATGGGGTGAGCAAGATGAAGGCTCCGCCTGAGGCGCTTAGGCGGTTTGACGGGACGGGTCGGCTGCACGAGGACGTG
Organism: Dacryopinax spathularia; assembly: GCA_037974965.1. NCBI lineage: Eukaryota > Fungi > Basidiomycota > Dacrymycetes > Dacrymycetales > Dacrymycetaceae > Dacryopinax > Dacryopinax spathularia. The sequence goes on from JBBPFI010000001.1 coordinate 2,756,794, forward strand.
TTTGGCGATGCTAGGCTGCTGTTTATGCCTCCTACGACGGCTGTCTTGCTTGTCCTTCTGTGCCGCAACCATAACGTAAGCATACACCCACACTTCGGAAGAACAGAAGGTTGACCACTGTTTCAGTTCATCGCGGAGAAGATCTTGAGCATCAACGAGAATGGGACCTACCAGAACCCGCCTCCTTCTGACGATGCCGCTCGGAACGCGCAGGATGAGGAGATTTACCAACGCGCCCGGCTCGTCAACTGTGGTTTCTTCGCCAGGATTGTGCTCTACGACTATGTCGGAGGTATTCTTGGGTTGACACGCGACGGGAGCCCTTTCAGGTTAAACTTGGACATGGTGCGCCCGTTCAATGTAGATTGTTTGGCGGTCAACTGATTAGGACACAGCCTATCCGCGAGTCCGATCATTCCATAGCTCCTGTCGGTCAAGGCAACCAGATCTCAGCCGAATTCAACCTCCTCTACCGCTGGCATGCGTCCACCTCCGCTCCCGACGAGCAGTGGATCGACGGCGTCTTCAAGGACATCCTGAAGGGCAAGCCGTACAACGAAGTGACCGTCGAGGACTTTACGAAGGCCGCCGGTCAGTTCATGCGGCCGAACGACCCCGATCCTAAGAAATGGGAGTTCGGCGGCCTCAAGCGTGACCCTGTTACTTTGCGGTTCAACGATGCTCAGCTTGCTGGGATCCTCAAAGCTGCGACGGAGAATCCGGCACACGCATTTGGAGCGAGGCACACGCCGGAGGCTCTCCGTGTCGTTGAGATCATGACAATTCAGCAAGGTCGTCAATGGGGCGTCTGCACCCTTAACGAATTCAGGCAGTTCTTTGGCCTCAAGCGTATGTCAACATCTCTCCCTCTGGGGTTCTTTACTTACCCAAGTACGTAGCATACGCGAGCTTCAAGGAATGGAACCCGGACCCTGAGATCTATAATGCTGCTCAAGCGCTCTATGGCTCCATCGACAGGCTTGAGCTGCACGTAGGCATGCAGGCTGAAGAGACCAAGGGACCTATGCCTGGCGCTGGTCTTTGCCCTAGTGCGTATTCCTCTTCGTGACTAGAGCATCTTCCTGATCGGTCGAACAGGTTATACCATGTCCCGGGCTATCCTCGCTGATGCCGTTGTGCTTTGCCGGTCTGACCCTTACCTTTCTACCGAGTTTACCCGTACGTTAAGTTGCGTTTATGGGTGTGAACCGTTCTGACCCATGTTACAGCTTACAACTGCACTGCGTGGGGCTACCAAGACTGCCTCCTGAACCCCAACGACGGCTCGTACGGCGGCGCTCTAACCAAGCTGCTGCTCCGTAACCTTCCCGGCCAATATGACACCAGCCAAGCATATGTCCACTTCCCGTTCCTCGTCCCTGCCGACGTGCAAAAGGCCATGCAGAAGCGCCGCGATCCCAATCTGCACAAGTATGACTGGACGAAGCCTGTTGACCCTGTCTCCACTCCCACTGCTGGCCCGCTGATCACGCTCAGTGTCATTGCCATCGACAAGCAGGCCGAGCGTATCAACCGGATCGTGGGCAACTACAAGATCAACCGCGCCCTCGTTAACACCACTATGGCCGCTCACCTGTCGCAGCCCAAGGTCGAGGCTGCTTTCGCTGAGATCACCAAGGCGCTTATCACCTCCAAATCGGTGGTCCGGCCTGGCTTCAACTCCTATCAGGTGGACATCGTCCAGGCTGTTATCAACTTGGTGCCGATATACTTCGTTGCTAACCACTTGGTATGTGCTCGACAGCCTCGCCCTGGACTCGGCTGACATGCGTCTGCAGCTCGGCTTGCCCCTCAAGACTGAGGACAACCCCAATGGCGTCTACCGCCCAGAACAGCTGTACGAGATGTTTGGCAACGCTGGAAAGTACGTTGTTACAGCTTCATACTTCTGATTCACGTTAACGATCCGCATAGCTATGTTCTGTACGACCAGGATGCTCCGGATGAGTGGGTCATGCGCGAGAAGGCTACCGGCTGCGCGGACATTGTCAAGAGGGAGGTCAACGCCAACCTCGACAGGCTAGCCTATGGCATTGTACGTATTTGTTCCTTCTTTCAAGACCTATCTAATTGCTTGACAGTTCTCATTCACTGGCTTGGTGGATACCATCACAGACATTTTCTCGTCAAGGACGAACCACAGTGATGCGTTCCTCCACCAGCTGCTTGCTGCTGGTAAGAAGGAAGGCATGTCGATCCCCGATATTGCCGCTTCGCTGTTCGCCGTCGTTATTCCCTCTGTACCGCAGTACTCCGCCGTTGTGACCCAGATTGTCGACTTCTTCCTCAGCAAGGAGCAGTCGGACAAGAAGGTTGACCTTACGACTATGTCTGTAACCGGTCCCGGTTTCAACCCGCAGATCGCGGCGTATGCAAAGGATGCTATGCGTGAGTATATTCCCCTTTCTCCTTTCCGTGCAGTAGCTGAAAGCACTGTCTTAGAATCCATTCCCTCTTTGTCTCCTGCGGATGCTGGTGTCGTCAACCACAAAGCGACCGCTTCCAATCCGCTGACATCCCTGGACGGCTTGATGTCCGAGAAGATCTTCGACAAGACAGCACCGCTCGTGCTGAGCGCTATCTTCCGCCTGAAGAACGTTCGCAGAGCTCCTGGCCAATCAGGTATCCTGCCCCAGTTCAGCCAGCTGATCATGGGCCAGCCTCAGACGTTCTTCATTGACAACGCTAGCGGTCTTACTCCCTGGCCAACCAGGCTCATGATCCAGTATGACGCATAGATCCAATGGATCTCCTTTGCAACCCCCAAAACTAGTTCGGAACCGCAGATACTTCATTTGTACATTATTCCGATTTGCCTCTCCGTATGACACAGCGCGATTTAGACGGCAACGTTTCGGACCCTGCCATTGATGGAAAGTCACAGATTACATGGGACAACATTCCAACCGGAACCAACAGGGTGCCGAACAAGGGACAGACTTCTGGACTTCTTGCCTAAACTGCCGTCGGAACGGCCCAATCTCCGGAGCTAAGCATATGCACCTCGTTATTCACACTCGTTCGATTTTTCCCTGTTAGCGCCAGCAACGTTCACGAACTTGTGGCTCGCACAGATCGCCGGAGCCAGCATACCAACATCGGCCCGCCCCTTCTGCCACATTCTGCAACTTTACCCTTGCGGACGGGTGCGAATAACGCATAGCAATAACCAACCCATACACGGAGCAAGCCTAACCAAACATTCCCGCGATCTGCGCTCGCGTCCCCGAACAACGTACGGCTCCACACCAACAAACGTGCGAGCGATCGAGCGATCGGCCCACGAGAACATGTTCCCTCGTCGATTGGCATCCTGCGCCAGCTCAAGCCGCAACTCGCGAAGCCGCTCAACATGTCTCGGCGCACGCTTGTTCGGGACGTGGTTCATGGCTTCTGAGCTAGAAGACCCGCTGCTGCATCCTGCCGATCGGGAGATGAGACTTCCGTAAGAGCACTGTCGATTACGCGCACGGGAGGGAACGTGACAGTTGATGATGGTCTAGGTTGGTGGTGCCGCCGGTATGATCTTCTGAAGTGTACGCGGGGATGGGTACCCTTATTACGGTCACTGCTGTCCTTTGTGCCCCCTCAGCTACCCTCTGCCCTGTCGTTGTGCTCTTCAGAGCTCTCCTCAGGGCTGCTTTCTTGACGGGTCTCTGCTGCTTTACTGTCGACAATGGTCCTCCCTCCTTCAACTTCCTCCGGCTCAGACCTGGACGAGCACGGCGTCCCGAACTCTCCCAACCTGGGCGGGCGAAAGCTCGTACTATGCTTCGACGGCACAGGCGACCTATTCACCGACGCCAACACGAACGTCGTCAAGCTCGTCTCGTTTCTGAAGAAGAACGACTATAGGAACCAGATGGTGTATTATCAGGTCAGTCTGCACATTCCGAGGATGCGCGGAGGCAGCTGATGCGTGGGGTGGATGGGTAGACGGGAGTGGGGACGGCTGTCAAGCCGGGGTTGTTGCAGGTTATTAAGAAGGCTGCTGCTTATGGGATTGGCTGGTGAGTTCATCCATGACGAGCTGAAGAGGGAAGGCTGACATGAACCATGCAGGGATATCGAGTATCATGTATGCGTCCAAGTGCCGCTTGCAGTGGACTACCTGATCAAGGTTGACAGATCATGGGCGGCTACACATTCTTAATGCAAAACTGGGTCCCCGGCGACCGGATCTATCTCTTCGGTACCTCCTCTCCCGCTTCACCCGAATCCATCGAAACTAACACGCATATATCCAGGTTTCTCCCGAGGCGCCTACACAGCCCGAGCGCTCGCCGGCATGCTGCACAAAGTCGGTCTCCTCCCGAGAGGGAACGACGAGCAGGTTCCGTTTGCGTATGCTATGTATATGCGCACGGATAAGAAGGGGTGGCAGGAGAGTACGGCGTTTAAGGCTACGTTTTGCAATACGGTCTCGATCGACTTTGTTGGCGTTTGGTGAGTATCTTCCCTTCCCTGTGCGTGTGCTGGATGAAGCTAATGTTGTGGATACAGGGATACGGTCGAGTCTGTCGGGATGCTGAAGAACGTCAGCTTCCCATTCACGGCCTCGGGAAACCATATCCGTATCTTCCGGGTACGTCATCCTTCCCCGATCATCCTAAGCTCGAAGGCTGAACAGTCACGTAGCACGCCCTCTCCCTCGACGAACGCCGCGTCAAATTCAAAGCGAACCACTACCACGCGAGCCTGAACCTCATGCAGCTCTCCCGAGCAGAAGCGGAAGCGGACGAACAGGCCGGCCTAGCAGACACGGACGTCCAGGAGGTGTGGTTCGCTGGCGGACATGGGGAGATTGGAGGCGGGAACTTTGCGGATGATCAGCCGTATGATCCGGCGCGTATACCTCTGACTTGGATGCTTCGTGAGCTGGGTAGGGCGTCCTGTACTCTATGAAGTATAGAAAGTCGATCTGAGCCCTCTCAAGTCTTGACAGGCACCGACCTGGAATTCGACATGGACGCCCTCCGAAAAGCAGACATCGAACTCCCCGAGCCGCCCCGCAAGATGTCGAACGGCAAAGACGTCCCCGAAGAGCGTCCCATCCTGCCCGTGCACTACCTCCGCAACCTCGATAAACGATACGACGGCGACCTCAAAGCGAAGATCTCGGACCAGCTCACCGTCGCTCCGATGTGGTGGCTTCTAGAGATCTTGCCGTTTACGCACATCCACCATGGGCCGAATGGAGCGGTTGAGTATAGTTATCTGTAAGCTCACTCGTCTGCCTGTCCACCGGTTACCAACGCTTATGCTTTGTGTAGTCCGAACCTTGGGAAAGCACGCGGAGTTCCGCACCTGCCGCCTCAGGCGACGGTACATGTTTCGGTGAGAGAGAGGATGAAGCTTGAGGGCACGTATCACCCGAAAGCGAAGTGGCAAGGCGAGCCGAAATGGGTCGAGTAAAACCAACGATGTTCTTGGATAAAACGGGCATCTGCATCAATGCGATTCCAATCAACAATCTTCGGTTCGACCGGTCTTCCTGTATTCTGTACTTCGTAATATATGATGATTTTGCCACAAGATTAAGATTGAGCCGTTGTGTTTGATGATGAACAGCATGTTGTCCTTCACTGCCGAGCTGTGACCCGCTGAGCAATCTCTCTGCCCGCCTTGCGCCCGAATACTGCGCCTGCGGTCAACCTATGAAGATCTTTAATTCATTACACTTGCTCGATGGACGGAAAGCACTCACCCGCTACCACCAGGATAATTCTCGAAAAACAACCCCCCCACCATCTCTCCCGTACAGTACAACCCCTCCACCTTCGCCCCACTCTCATTAATGACCCCGGCACTCTCCGGATCGATCTTCAGCCCGCCAAAAGTGAACGTGATCCCACAAGAAACCTTCACAGCGACAAACGTCGGCCTATCTATCGTTTGCGCCCAGTTCGTCTTAGGCGGCTCTACTCCACCGGTCTCCGACTGGGTTGAAAGACCATCTTTGATAGCGGGGTTGAACTGAATGTGCTGGTTCTTCACGTTATTCCTGATCGCGGTATTGTACTCCTCGATAGTCCGCAAGAATGCCGCTCGGTCATGCAAGCCATCTTCGACAAGCTTGTCCGCCAGATCTTCGAGGGAGGAAGCACGGATCTTGCGCACCACGTCGTCGGCGTACTCCTCCTTCCGCAGTAGGGGGACGACCTTATCATCATATATCTGCCAAGCCACTCCTCCCGGTTGTTCAAGGATCTTCTTCCCAAACCGAGCATACGTGTAATTCCGCATATCTTCGCCTTCGTCCACAAACCGTTTCCCCTCAGCATTGACCATCACCCCGAGCGGATAACCGGATTTCGTGAATTGGTTCGAGAGCGCTTGGTCGCCCGTGTCCTTGGGAGCGTTAGCGTCCCAGCACGTGCTGTGGCACCCGGCCCAGTCGCCGTAGTGCGCTGCGTTGACTGCTGATGCGAGAGCGAAGCCGTCGCCTTGGTTGTACGGCGTACCACGGACGTGCGCTTCTGTCCATTGAGGGCCAAGGTACTTGGCTCGGAGTTGCGGGTTCGCCTCGAACCCTCCTGCAGCGAGGACTACGCCGCCCTTCGCGGGGATGGGGGTCTCTTGGCCATTTCTCTTGATGACCACACCCCTGACTGCGCCATCTTCGACGATTAGCCGTACGGCCGGACTGTCGAACCATACTTCGACGCCTTCTTCCTTCGCTTTCCGTCGATGATCTTCAATCAGGCCTTTTCCACCGTCTGCAGTGCTGAGATGCACGCCACCCCAAAATCGTTGTCTTCCATTGACCTCATACGCCTGCCGATGGAAAGAGAGCATAAACCGTACTCCGACGTACTTCTTCAGCCAGTCGATCGCCTCCCTTGAGTTGTCGACGAGCGTCTTGACCATAACCGGATCCGAAAGACCATGCCCCAGCCGCATAATATCGCCCGTGTAGTTCTCGGCAGTATAAGGATCCAAGTCGATCTTGTCCCTCAGAGCGTCCGGTACGTTGTTCACGATCGGGAGAAGGTCTTGCAGGCCACCATGGACGGTCCGCATTGCGCCGGCGGTGAAGTAGCCGTTCCCGCCTGCCCAGGCTTCGGGACATTTGTCGACGATGAGGACGCGAGTGCAGCCGTGTTCAATGGCAGAGTGCGCGGCGGAGAAGCCGGCGTTGCCGCTGCCTACGACGATGCAGTCGTAGATCAAGGTACGGGCAGGTTCAGTCATTGCGTCATGCGAAATAGCAAACCGGCTGTCTTCGCCCCAGGTGTCACAGCTTATAACCCGAAGATCGGCAGCAGTGACTGACTCGAGCCAGGCCTGCTCAGGTAGAGACACGTGATCAGTTTAGCAGCTTCGTCGTGATCCTTGAATCAGAAGGACAGGCAACGAAGGTGAGTCAAGCAAGACCTGAGGCGTGCGGTTGGTTGGCGCCTAGAGCCTCAGTCGGCCGATCAAGGTGCTCCCGGTGAATGGGGTTCGGCCCGAAGGACCCGACTAGATTTCATCGGATATCCGCTTTCCACAAGCCGCCCAGAGCTCTCAAGAATGCATTACTATGGGCTTTGTGTGCTGAAAGCTACCGGCTTATATACCAAAAAAAAAATCAGTGCGAGAATATTGTTGAGTGCCAAAGGAGTTCGGTGTTGATGAATAATCTTGCCCGATAGGGTTCGAGCCCGGCTCGGCGTAGAGTTCTTCCGTTCTCACCCCGCATTCCGCATTGGCTGAGAAGGCGATGCTTCTGTTGCACCGCGCTGCCACGAAGTTCAAAGCGAAACAAGCGCTCATGCAAAAGCGATGATCGAAAACGGCGACGACCCATTCTATACGACTCCTCGAAGGACAGCAGTGGCCGAATGGCCAGTCTGTCTGGGGCTGAAACGCGGTCAATCGATGGTTCACCTCCTGGAATCGTGTGCTGGTTGAACGAGATTCCGCATCGCCGCTTCACGCAGCCAAGTGGAAGAGACAACGATGCGTGCTCATCTGCTGCGACGCGGTCTCCTCGGCTGGGCGATGGCACCACCTGGGCAGCGTGGACCAGCCTGTGTGGTCTTCCTTAATATTCCTGGCTGGCTGGGTCAGTCAGACTCTTACCTCAAGATCTTCCCCAATCCAGCGAGTTCATTGCTATCTCCATGGCTACTAGTAGTACGGCCGCGACTTTACCCTTCAACTTGACGTTAGGAGAGGAGAGCGGGACATGGATGTGAGCATCTTTGCTATGTCGTTGATCAGATGTTCAGTACTGATTGCCTGTCTCAGGTACACCCCGCTACGAGATGGGAATGTCACCCAGGTAGCTAGATCGCGATCAGAAGTTGTTCGCAGCGCTCACGATCGATTGTTAGGGCTGGAACTCGTCATACACCGGAAGCACTGTCTGGTCGGGTGGAGCTGGGATCGGTCAACCGTTCAGGAGGACGCAGAGGGATGAGGCTGGACTTTGGTTGAACTTCGAAGGTATGCCTCCTTCCACCCTCTCCTCGTCTCCCACTGATAGGTGCCCTTAGGAACCGCCCTATATCTCTGCGTTAGCACCTTAAACGGCGCAGGATACAACTTCTCCGTCGATGGTCAAGCCTTCCACAAACTAGCGCCCGCGTCAGACCCAGCTTGCTCCGCATTCCTACACGATCCAAACCACGGCCCGCAAACGCTGCTCGTGGCCGACGGACTCCCGTACGGCACGCACACCGCGAAACTAAACGCAACCATTCCGAACTCCCAATCTCTATTTGAATTCTACGGCGGCGTTGTTAGTCTCGGCGCGAAGGCTCCCGCCGATGCATCCATCGCTTCTACCCCCGTGACGATCGACGATCGCGACTCCCGGTGGTCATACCAACCCAAAGACGCATGGTTCCAGGACGGCTCTCCTCAGAACGTGAATGGCACGCATACATACACGTGCGAGTACAGTCAGGACGCATCCGCTTCATTCACGTTCAATGGTGCGCCCTTCCCCACTTTTCAAAGTCCAGCACTGATCTGATCGGGACAGGCACCTCCGTCGTCCAAGTGATCGGCATCGAAGCGCAGAACACATTTGGCTATACGGTGCAGTTGACGAACCACAATACCGGCGCATACAACGCCTCGAACGACTGGTGGACCGAGGGACAGACGATGTACTTCGCCGACAACCTTGATCCGTCCAGCTCTTACACCATCACCATCTCAAACTTCAACCCTAATCAGCCGAATGTCCCTCCGGGGACACAGAGCTGTTTCAATCTCGATGCCCTTCTGCTGTACCAGCCCGTATCAGCGGCGTCGTGAGTCCGTATCTCATACTGATTGAGTGTCAATCTAAAACTAGAGTCCAGATCATCGTCCTCCACCTCCGTAAATCCTGCGTCGACAGGTGCAGCTACAAGCAGCGCGTCTTCAGCCGTTGGCGCCGATTCCCACAGCGGGAGCAGTAGCAGCTCAAGTAGCGGCTTGTCTGGCGGCGCGATTGCCGGCATTGTTCTTGGCGTGGCCGGGCTAGTGGCTATCATCGCTGCCCTGTTCCTGATTCTTTGGCATCGCCGGCAACAGGCACTGAGAAAGGGTATCCAAGGCGTTGACCTGAATGAGGCTGGGAGCGACTTCCATGCGCCGTCGATGCACGCAATAGGCGGGCTGGTACATCCTACTGGACCCGAGCCCACGCCTTATGTAATACCTCCTCCCGCTGCCCCAGAGCGTACTCAGTCAACGTCGACCTCCTCAAATGGACCGTATAGAAACGAGAAGAGCGCAAGACAATTGAGCCACGCTCCCTCTTCATCGGCGAGCTACCTCCTCCCACGGTCGCCAGGCCAGGCCAGCAGTTCCAATGGCGGCGCTTCATCGCCGACCGCTTCGACAACAAGACTGTCGACGGTAACTTCGGAGATGCTCCAGTCGGCTGCCACGGTCGATCTGGTTACGGCGCTCAATGCGAGGCTGCGGAGTGAGCAGCAGGCCGACATTGCTGAAGAGCCACCGATGTATGGTGAGCACGGACCATAGCGGAAATGTACTCCGGGCACCCAGGACTCAGTATTCACGGTCTATTATTATGCTTATGTATTGTATCTTGCTTTGATCATCTACATCAGTAGAAGTTGGCTTATCGCCGGGCATCTTCCCGTGCATCACTCCCTGAGACGGCGCGTCAACCTGACCGCGATGTCGCGCGACTTGAAACTGCATCCATTCCCGATCGGCGAAGTTCCAACTGCCTCGTTTTGTTCCAATCCGGATATGGCGTGCTGCGCGGTTTACAGTGCCCTTGAACTAGCGGTCAGACGATGTGGTTGCTAGGCAATTGTCGTGACAGATCATTGTCAGCCTGGAATGAGGCTGTCCGCTGATCCGTGTGCCGCGGTCCCGCCATGCTATGCGGAGGCGCGTCCCCATGGTTGATCCCTGTTCCTCCGCCTGGCGACCCTGCAGTTCCTCGAGCCCCTCCTTCTGGCCGACCACTGCAGAGGGAAGCGGTCGTATTTGGAAGCGGTGATGGGCCAAGCCCGATTCCTATTAATCAACCTATCAGCGACGATGTGTAGCGTCCTTCTCCGAACCGTGCATGGGGCAGGGCAAATCGGGCTGTGCCTCCCCTCGAGGTGACAGTCTGCTCCCCCTCTTGACCTGCTTGTCCGTCAATCACTCTGCGCTGGTTATCGCACCTTTGCTCGTTGCCATCATGTCCATCCAGCCCTACAACATCACGTTGGGCGAGGAAAGCCCAACTTTCCAGTAGGGCTATCCCACCTTACGAGCAAGCTTGATACTTACTTTTCTAGGTATACGCCTCTCCGAGATGGGCCGCTTACCATGGTGAGTAATCATCTCGATAGGCCGTGTCTCACAGCTGAACATACGGACAGGGTTGGAATTCTTCCTACAGCCAAACCTCCGTGTGGTGGCAAAATGAGGGCAGCATGGGCGTCGGTACCGCATTTCGGAGAACGGAACTTAACAATGCGGGTTTCTCGCTGGATTTCGAAGGCAAGTATGCTGTATCTTCCGCCTCTTGCTACGTCTCACTGTGGATCCAAGGAATCGCATTATACCTATGCCTCACTGCCAACAATCAAGCTGGATATATCGTGACTGTTGACGGAAATGCCGTGACAAAAACAGCTTCTTCCAGCGATTCTGCTTGTTCCTCCTTTCCGGGAGCGGAAATTTTAGCTGTAGCCGACGGACTTGACTACGGCAAGCACACGGCGACATTAAACGCTACCCTGACGGGGACTGGTCAAAGCCTCGACTTCTACGGGGGCGTCGTTACGCTGAGCGCTGGTCCGGCCGGGTGTGTCCTCATGTCGCTGTGCGAGGCTCGCTTGGACTGATTTGTGACCTGTTACTGTAGGACCAACGTATCAGGTCCGGTGTGGGTGGACGACCGCAGTACTCGGTGGGTGTATGAGCCCTGGCCGTGGGTGCAGGGCTCTGCCACAGGAGAGTACAACAACACGCATTCGTATGCCTGCAACTATTTTTCCGGGATTACCGCTACAATCACTTTCACTGGTTCGTCCTCCAGTCATCCCTACCCCAGCCGCTCTCTAATGCATGAACCAGGCTCTTCTATTGTGCAACTTATCGGATCACCTTCTTCGAATTCATACAGTTATACGGTCGAGTTGGACAACGTCGCGAGCTTCTACAACGCATCAAATTTCTGGTGGGCGGATAACCAGACATTGTTCTTTGCTGGAGGATTGGACCCGACACAGACACATACGCTGTCTCTTGTTGACTTTGATGCAAATCTGCCGCATGGACCGCCAGGCGTGAATACAAGCGGTCTATACTGCATCAACTTGGATGCTGTGGCCTTCGTCCAAGTGGCTATGCCTGGGAGGTAAAGTGTTTCGTTTTCAACCCTGCCTTGTTTATCTCACGCCATCTCAAGTTCTAACACGTCTGGAACGACAGCCGCATCAGGCGCTGGAGCGAGCCAGACGAGTGGGTCCGACACAAACGGAAATACATCTGCGGGCGGTGGCAGTCTCTCGGGCGGTGCCATAGCAGGCATCGTGATTGGTGTTGTGGCTGTCCTGGCACTGGCAGCGGTCATCTTCTTCCTTCTAAGAAGATTGAGGAGACGCGCACACATCCAAGAGACGGGCGGACATGCCGTCTTCAGCCAGTCCTTCCGCGGCATGACGCCACATCCACCGGAACCTACGCCGTTCATCTCGCCCATCCAACCAACCTCCGCCTTCACATCCACGGCGCCTGTTTCCACTCCGGGCGCTGCGACGGCATCCTCCGTACACCGGGATGGCAAAGGTACAAGGAGCAATACCGGGTTTTCAGGTGTGAGGCCCACCCAAGGCCCGACTTCAGAGGGAGGGACAACATCGAGCACGAACGACCCTAATATGGCACATGAGATCTTGCAGAATGCACCGACGGTCGACCTTGTGACAATCCTGAATCAGAGGCTGAGGCGGGAGCAAGCGGATAATGTGGAAGAGCCGCCGCAGTACGACTGAGCATACGCGATGGAGAAGTTCTTTTTGACGAGGTGGGCTTAACGCTTGGGATCTACCATCCTATGCTGCTGATATTCTCTCCTCGCTTCCCTTGAGTGTTGTAATGTATACTATTCCGAAAGAAGGAAGTGTCCGCATTGGCGGGTCATTGGGTCACCCTGTCATCACGTGCTTCAGACGCGTCGTCGACGATTGTGCTGTCCGCGCGGCGGATGATGAAACCTATACATGTCACTTGAGGATTCCCCTCGGACACTACTTCTTCCTGCTGAAGATCGGACATCACCGTTCCTGATGCAGAGCGTCAAACAGAAGTGCTTGCGACTATGAACACTGCAGGTTCTCAAGGACTGGGCCCGAGAGGCCCTACCGTCATCTATACCGAACAGAGGAGGGACGGCAGTCGGTTGTCGTCTTGTTCACCCTCTTCCACTGGAGAAGTCTGATGATTGTCTTGCGCTCATGTCCACCATACCGTACAACATTACTTTGGGCGAGGAAAGCCCTGTGTTCCAGTGAGGTCATCCTATATCGCCCTTGGTTCGAACTCACGTAGTCTGCAGGTACGCGCCCGTCCGAGATGGACCGGCAACTGAGGTTGGGCCAGACTTTCGAAGGCATAAGTCGAGTGGCTGAAGCTAGGACAGGGTTGGAATTCATCCTATAGTCAGAGTACCATTTGGTTTGGAAACGAAGGGACCACCGGTCTTGGAACGGCGTTTCGGAGAACTGAACTCAACAACGCGGGCTTTCTTCTTGACTTCCAAGGTGCGCAACTTCCCCCATAGTTCGTCCCTTGTCAGGGCTCATGTAGACCCCAGGAACGGCTCTTTACCTCTGTTTAAGCGTGAACAACGAGGCGGGATATACCGTAACCGTGGACGGTAACGTGGTGACGAGAACTGCTCCCGGCACTGATCCAGCATGTGCCCCCTTCTCCGGCGCGAGCATACTGGCCATCGCTGATGGCCTCGCCTACGACACTCATACTGCCATACTGAATGTCACGATTAGTGGGGATGGTCAGAGCCTTGATTTCTATGGCGGGATAGTGACACTCAGTGGTGGGCCGTTTGGGTGAGTGTGTTCTCGTCTGAGCTCTCCTGTGCCGGGCTCATCGAGACTCGCCAGAGCCGCCTTGTCCTCTCCACTATGGATAGACGATCGCAGCACCCAATGGGTGTATGCTCCAGGACCTTGGTGGGAGCAAGGCAATGCTCCAGGAGACTACAACGGTACTCATTCATATTCTTGCAACTACCAGCCTGGCTGGACGGCTTCTATCACATTCAGTGGTTTGTGCAAGAAATATGCCAGAGTTGACAAAATCTGAAACATGATCTTTCTCAGGCATTTCGGTCGTCCAACTTATTGGCGCGCCTTCGTCAAACACATTCAGCTATACCGTGCAGCTCAATACGCTGGAGAAGGTGTACGATGGGACGAACTTCTGGTGGGCTAAGCAACAGATCCTCTTCTTTGCGGGTGGTTTGGATCCCACTCAGAGTTATACGCTGGCCCTGACAGATTATGATGCCAACCTACCCAATGGACCTGCAGGGCCAAATGTTGGCAGATCCTGGTGCGTCAACCTTGACGTCGTCGTCCTACTTCCGGTGACCCTACCTTCCACGTAAGCGCCCACTTTCCGTACAGCCGCGTGCACGACATTGAACTGTAATATGTAGCTCCTCCATTGCTGCTAGCAGCTTTGCAGAGGCACCGGGACCAAGCGTCAGCAAGCCGAGCGTCAGGCAGTCGAGCAAACCCCAGTTAAACACAAGCAAGTCGACCGTAAGCAATTCAGCTGTGAGCCAGTCAAGTCTGGTTGCACCGACCGAGACTGTCGTGGCTAGCCCTGGCCTGTCTCCCGGGCCAACGATCGGCATTGTTATCGGCGCCGTAGCTTTTTCGGTTCTCGCAGTATTGTTGTTCTTAATGCTCAGGGTACGGCGGAAGAAACCCATTCGCATTCAAACGCGCTGTCGCACCACCTTTGGCCAAGTCTCCCTGGACCTGTCACCTACCTCGACAACGCGTATAACGTACATTCCACCCGTTCAACCAGCCTTTTCGGTGGTCTCCGATATACCTGCATCCACCGCTGGAATGGCTGCAGGCTCCCTCGATCGTGCGGAGGGAAGGTCCGCAGCTGCAAGAATAAACGGGTTCGAAGCTGCAAGATGCTCTGAAAGGCCACTGTCGGCGCGTGGCCTAGCATTGAGAACGAATGATACTACCGCGGCGCCAGACAGCCTGCAAACTGCACCCACCGTTGACCCGGTCGCCATATTGAATGACGGATTGAGACGAGAGCGAGTTGATAACGTAGAGGAACCACCAATGTACGCCGATGCATATCCTTGATGGGAGGATGACTACCGGTGAACAGGGATTTCGCATCCTCCGGTATGCAGAATTTTGCTTTCCACTTCAAGTCCGCTTTCCCCTTGTTTCGTTAAGATGGGTTTGTGAGAAATATGCATGGAATGCTGCCCACATTGGTTGGCGATCATGTGTGACAACTTGACAAGACGTATACATATCTGGCGGAAGTGACGATGCTGGCGAGACAGACGCGATTCCTGGACGTGAGGCGATCACGTGCCGAAAGTGGGTGTGGCGCTTAAATACAGATTGCCATCATCACCACAAACTGCTTCGCTGTCGAACCTTACCTCGTCAAGAAATTTGATTCATATCGGGCGAAATTTGCATGACAGACCTATGCCTCTCTATCAACATTGACAAGAACTGGCGCCGGTTCCCAATGGGCTCACGAACGGATTTGGAGCCATTAGTATGGATAATCCCTGTTGCAATCACTGCTTCGATGATCAACTCGTCACTCTTCTCCTCTCTTCTCCGCCTTCTCTCTAGAGCTTCT
Source organism: Dacryopinax spathularia (assembly GCA_037974965.1). NCBI lineage: Eukaryota > Fungi > Basidiomycota > Dacrymycetes > Dacrymycetales > Dacrymycetaceae > Dacryopinax > Dacryopinax spathularia. The sequence goes on from JBBPFI010000001.1 coordinate 2,772,151, forward strand.
ATGGCACCGCTCTCATCATTTCGGATTAGTATGGTCGACGGCGCATTGCGGATAGGCCTGAAGAGTTGTCGTACCTCGGACTGCTCAGAGGACGCAGACCACTCCCCCCCTCCCGCTCACTGCTCGACAGATGTATCCTCTCCTGACAGTTCTCATCGTCATAAAGACGGCTGTTGCTGACGTCCCCTGGTCGGCAACGCCGTTCAATCCTCTAGCCGTACCTCTGGCCGTGCGTTCCCCCTATCTGTCTTGCTGTAGGCCTTGTTTCAGGCAAGATACGAATTGAATTGACCGCTATCATATAGGGCTGGCAGGCGGAAATAACGGCGGCAAGCTCGCTGGTCAATGGCCTCAGTTCTGGAACGGAATGGTACGTCATGCTGCCAACCCGCCATCATCTGGCACTGACATGCTACTAGACTACTAGCTGGGGCGGTTACGTTCGCGTTGATAACAGCACGTTCGTGTACATGGGACAACCTGACTCAACGACTCCTCTGGCAAAACAAATCGAGTCTAACGTAGGTGCACTGCACTGCCTTGTCCAAGCAGTCTTCGTGACATAACCAAAACCAGTTTACAGCAACCCAAAGTAGCTTCAGGCAGACTGCGGGTGACGTGACGGTGACTGTGTCATTCTTATCTCCAATCGAACCAAACGACCTGCTTCGCCAATCTCTGCCCTTCTCATATATGTCTGTCTCCGTGGAGCCCAACGACGGCCTTAATCACTCGGTCCAAATTTACTCTGACATAACTGGGGAATGGATAACCGGCGATGCATCATGGGTCGCAAATTGGACGACCTACGTAGATGATGTTGTTACGCATCAGTTCCAGCTTCAAAATCCAGAGCCTTTCACTGAAATTAACGACCGCACGCAATATGGAGCCGCCTATTACTCCGTGGCAAGTCCTTCGCTTCGTCGAGGGCGACGGATACTAACAGCATTTACTAGGCGACGGGTGGGACCTATCAGACGGGAGCGTATTACGACGTGCGCGCGCAGTTCCGCAGCTATGGATTCCTAAACAACACTCAAGATACGAATTACCGCGCTGTGAACGATAGCTGGCCTATCTTTGCTCATGCTATCGACCTTGGTACAGTTTCTAGCCGGACGCAGCCCATCGTGTTTTCGGTTGGCCACGTCAGAGACCCACTAGTTCAATATATCCTTCCGAACGCAACCATTCAACAGCGGCGCTCTTACCTTTTCAGCGCATTCGACAACGTCCTCGACGCCGTAAGTTCCCTCGGCTTTCTTAATCCGCAGGTGGTGAGAGTTCTCCAGATTTCCTTTTTTCTCGGAGATTACTCCAATGCTCTTTCATCGGCGAACGCCTTCGATGCTCACGTTCAAAGCGATGCTAGCGCCATTTCGGACGATTACGCCTCCATTGTTGCCCTTTCTGCCCGCCAAGCTTTCGGAAGGATAGAGATCACCATTGGAAGCAGCTCAGAAGACATCCTTGTATTCCTGAAAGAAGGAAACGTCAACACCGTGGATGTGCTCTTCGCTGCCTACCCGATCTTCCTGTACACGAATCCGGCCCTGGCCGCATACTTGCTGGAACCGCTTCTCCAGTACCAAGCTTCTGGCCAATACCCAAGACCTTGGGCCGTCCATGACATGGGAACTCAGTATCCGAACGCCATGGGCCACAACGACGACAGTGGGACGTCAATGCCGGTGGAGGAGAGTGGCAACATGGTCATAATGACTGCAGCATATGTGAAATTCACGTGAGCGAGCACCGGAAGTCAAGCAACTCCGCAGTGTACTGAACTTGGGCAGGGGCAACACATCGCTCGCGTCCACCTATTACAGCTTGTTACAGCAGTGGACGTCCTATCTCATAACAAACTGTCTGACGCCGGCAATCCAGTCAGGATGATATTCAATGGTGCATTCAGTCGCTGATTCTCGGTACAGATATTCCACGGATGAGTTTGCTGGAATGTTGGCGAACCAGACAAATCTAGCCATAAAAGGAATCGTCGGTATCGCTGCTATGGCACAAATGGCGGCAGCGCTAGGGAAGACTGCGGATGCACAGAACTACTCCGTAAGTTGCCTTGTTTCAGCAGAGACAAGAGCTCATCGTATCCAAGTCTATAGCCCAGTCGTATGCGGCTCAGCTCCCCGGGCTGGCTACCTCCAAAGATGGAAGCCATCTCGTCCTGTCTTACGGGAATGACTCATCCTGGGGAATCACCTACAATCTCTATGCGGACAGATTGCTCGGAACTAACGTTTTCCCGGAGTCTCTCTATGAAATGCAAACAGCTTGGTACCCGATAGTGTCTCGTAAGCCCTAAGGCTCTCAACACCTCTGTGCTTGTGCTGATGGCGAGTTACAGAGAGCTATGGCGTGGTGAGTGGAATTCACCTACCGGCTTTTGTCAACCTCATAATCCCGTGGCAGCCTTTGGATACACGAAATTTGTACACCAAAACGGGTATGTTCGATCGCACCTCTTCCAGTTAGGAAGTCACTGAGCAGGGTGTATCGAGATTGGGAGATCATCATGTCAGCGGCTGTCACGTCGAACTCGACTCGCGATCTTTTCATCGACAGCGTCGCAGCTTTCCAGAAGGCGGGCTTGACCAATGAACCTTTTCCGGATGTGTACGACACAAACACGGGAAATGAAGACGTTATCCAGTTTCGTGGACGGTAAGGCTCTACCTAAGACTGACCGCGTACTTTGCTGATCACGGGTGAAGCCCCGTTGTTGGGGGTCATTTTGCACGTTTGGTCTTAAGCAGAAACGACCCCGTGCTTAACAGTACGGGCACGAGCGGCGGCCCTACCACCAACGCAACCATCGGCGGCACGCCAAACGGCGACCTTTCGAAAGGTGCAGTCGCCGGCATTGTGCTCGGCGCAGTATTCGTTGTTGGACTCCCCGTCCTCTTTGCTTGGCGGCGGAACTCTCGCTCTAGGGAGCTAAGGCGGCACCCGGAGAATACCGGTCAAGCCGTATTTAGGCAGGTCAACCCTGATAGTACGCGGCCCCCTCAGGAGCCCACGCCGTTCATTGCTCCTCATGCAGGAGCACCAGACAGAGTGGATCAGGGGAACGGTAAGGCTGAGAGAACGAACAGCAGTTCTTCAGGCATCCAACGGTCACCTGCAGAAAGAGCCCGAGAAGGAAGAGCACCAGGCCCTTCCGTCGATGACCCGGCCCTGGCACAACGGCTCCTGCACAATGCTGCAACGGTGGATCTGGTGACAATCCTGAATCATCGGCTGAGGAGAGAGCAGGCAGATAACGTCGAGGATCCCCCGGAGTACGCTTAGACGATACCGGTAAAGCTGTGTTGGCGAGCTGGTAGCGCCGTTCTGGAAAAACCTGTTCCTCTCTACAACGTAATACTCCTTTATTGTTCCCTTCCGGTAGCATGCCACCCTGATTATTGTCGCTCTCGGAGTGTTAGGTCGCCGATCGGACGCAATTCGTCGAGAGCTCCGCCCAATCGGCTGATCTGTAAGATATATACGCATTAATTTCTGAAGAGAACACAACAAATCTATCGAGCGAGCCCTAGCCCAAAGCCGGAACAAAAGGCTACAGCGAGCGGGCTAACACGCCAGCTAATAAGACAGCAGAAAAGAAGAAAGATGGAGGATTCTCAAGATTGAAGAAAGTGGGCATTCACGTGCCAGCACTTCGCCGTCCACGAAACACAGAGTGAAGAGGCGAGAATGAAACACAAGCGAGAGATGTAGCGGGTAGCCGATGCCAGAGGGAGGCACGTATCACGGCCCCCCTTTGCTCATCCACCACGCCAGTCTTGTCTAGCAGGCCAGAAGGAGAAGGCAAAATAGGAGGACAGAAGGGAAAGAAGTCAGAGGCGGCGGAAGAGCACGTATCACGGCTCCTCCCCTGCCGCAGAGAGGGGAATAAAATACGGACAAAGAGAGAGGTTCACGTAGCACGGATCCTCGTCCCCCACCCAAAGCAAGAGAAAAAGATAAAAGCAAGCTAGCGTCCGTCCGTCCGTTCCATTCCCGTATCCATTCCGCTCACGTTCCCTCGTTTGCCCTACTCTCTGGGAGGAAGGAGTAGGAGCGGGACCTCGGCGTTCGATTGACGTTGACGATGGAGACGAAGAGAGACGGCGCGCGCTTGCGAGAGGTGCCCCGGAGGGCGGCGCTGAGCTTTGCGCGCGAGCGCAGAGAGTATCGCTGTTTCGGACCATTAGTGACAATCCCGAAGGGTTGAGGAAGGGGAGCTCACCAAATAGCGAATTAGTTAATAGTCCATATCATATTCCGCACGAAGGAGATCACTTCGTGTCCTCCCATTTCACCCTCCCGGTCTCCCGATCCCTCTCGTCGCAGACACAGCCGCTCTTCATCCCCTTCACCCATCCACGTCCGCAGCCATCACACCAAACCTTCTCGCTCCCCCCCGCTCCCCCAGCACCAGCAGCAGCGGCCAACTCGCCGCTCCCGGCCCGCTCACCACTACCTCCTCGCTCGGAGATCGCCCCGCCTCGCTCACTTCCCCTCTCGCCCTTTTCGTGCACTGACCCGACGTGCCGCCCCAAGTCGTGTTTTCGAGAAAACCCGCGCCCGCAGCTCGCATAAGGACACTTGTACGGCTTCGGCCGCTGAGGGTCGTGTGTCGCTATATGCGTCTTGAGATTGTACGCCCTAGCAAACGCGCGCGGGCAATGCGGACACTGATGTTTCTTCTCGCCCGCATCGGGGCCTTCGCCCGTCATGCCGTTGTAGATGCTCCCCGTGCCGTTGGACATCACGCTCGCCGTGGAGAACCCGTTGACCAGGGAAGAGGGCGCGACGGAAGAGAGGTTCGTACCGCCGTATGCTGACCGCGGGGCGGAGAGGCCAAAATGACTCATATCAAGCTCCTCGGGGAGCGTGTTGATTGCGTAGGTTGGACTGCCCGGGTTCTGGAAGATGGAGGGTTGCTGCTGTTGAGCGGATTGTTGGCCGGCGTTGGACACGTAGGCGCTGGTCTCGGAGTAGACGGAATGCGTCTCGTCGTGTCCGCTGTAGACGGAGAACGTGGGCACCGCGCGGGGGAAATTGAACGCCGATCCAGTGGTATTAAAGTACGTTGATCCGTGCACCGAGCCTTGGTACGCTTGCGGTTGTTGCTGCAGGGGTTGGGAACCGAACAGCTGAGTAGAGAAGGGTACGGAGTTGGCAGACGCTTGGGAGAACCCGCCGAGGTCGAGTGAGTAGTGCGAGCCCGCGTGGGACGGGACGCCGATCGCGCCTTCGAGCTGCTGCCACGCGCTGGGAGCGACGTTAGTGGCCTCAGCAAGGATCTGCTCGATATCCTGCGCGAAGAAATCTGCTTCTGCCGCGCCTTGCGTTCCGCCGCTGTTCGTCGTAGTGAGACCGGGCGTGGTCTGGGAGAGGTCGTACCCGGTGGAGGAAGCGAACCCGCTCGAGTTGAGCGCGTCGAACGCTGCGTCCAGAGCGAGTGCGCTGCTCTGCGTCTCGCTGATCCCGCCTTGGCCTAGTCCTGTGCCCGTGCCCGTGCCGGTTGTACCACCGGTGCCAGCCGCACCAGGAGCAGAGAGTTGATCAGGCGAGTTAAGCGCAAGCGAAGCCCAGAACTCGTCGTCGGTCGTGAACGTCGAATAAGGGTTAGAGGAATACTGGCCCTGTGTGTATTGGGTCGTGCTCGCCGACCCCGACCCGGGCTGAGGTGACTCGGAGGAGGAGGATGCGTGGCCTGTGCTGCCGGGTGTGCCGGCTGCGGGAGGGGAGGGCGCTACGCCGTTGGCGGTTGGATGGGGGGCGGAGGGATGCATCTTTACGTGCTGTGCGAAGAGGGGCGGTATTTGTGTGTTTTTCTGACTCGGAGGGTCGGTGAGTCGCTGAGTAGGAGCGGGTGTGGATGAGTAGGACAGAAGCAAGTCCTGTTCTCTTGCGTGGGTCTCGTCCGTCTGTTGTTGGGAGAAGGGATGACGAGTCGTCGCGGCCGAAGCTGAAGTTTGGGGAACGTCTGATGGGCTGTATGACTGAGACCCACGTTGCTAGGTCTTGGTCTGGATTCGAAGGGTCGAAGGGTCGAAGTGCGAAGGGCGGGAATGAGTCACTACGGGATTCGATTGGTCGGGTTTACTGCGAGGACGTATACGTTCCTTGGAGGCGGGGGTACGACGTAGCGGTGTGACGTGGAAGGAGGACTGAACGGGAGGAGACCCGACAACGGAGGGAGATTGGGGTTATACGTTCCCCTTGTTCGTCGCAGGATGGAATGAGGGAATGTGCTTCTTCTCGCCGAGTCGCAACAACTCCGATACCGCGCAAAAGCTGCGCAACGCAGTCCTTCAGAAGCGCTCGCCGCCCAGGGAGGGTGATGATTGGCGAGACCGGAGGCAGGGTGAGGCGGGATTGGCTGGTTTTGCTGATGGGTGATGGAGTAGAGAAGTCCGATATGACCGGCTGTCTGATTGTCGAGGAGGGGGATGGTTTGGTAATGATGGAGGAGGTGTATGCTGACGAACCCGCCTTGGCTTGGCTGGTAACACGACCAGAAAGAAGGTGCGAAGACGCAAGCGGGTTGCTGTGCCCGCGTGCTCCCTTCCTCGTGAATGTCCTTGGCCCCGTCCGGCCGTGCGTGGATGGTGGATGATGTTGGTTACGCCGTTGAGTAGGAGGCGGGATGCCGCCGGCGTCGATGTCGCAGGGGTCCAACTTGAACCGTCCGCGCGGGAGTCGACAATGCACAGCCCCGCGCCGCAGTTTCCCGCAGCGCGCGGTCAAACCGATATCGGCCCTAGTCCGGGAATGCACGCTCGCGATCTTGACCAGGCGCTGTGGGATATGGGATATGGACGAGCGAAGATTGAAGGGGGGCGGTACTGGGGATGTTTGTGGGACATGGGATATCACCACTCGGGTTTATACGTCGACAATGATCGTACATTGTTAGTCCTAACGATCTTGACAATAATACACAGCCCCCAACCGCGCGAGTCATCCCTACAACGCCCAACATCCTAACACCGCATCCCACGGGCGTAGGGGACTACCGCGCCCTCCCGCCTAACAACTTCCCCGTCACCCACCCCAACGGCGTCACTACCTCGCCACCACTGCTGCCGGACCGACCCATCCCCATCCCGGACCCTCCGCCTAGTGCGAGAGGGTTCGCTGCTGCGAAAGATTGACGGCGGGCTTGGGCTGCTGCTTGGGCTGCCATATGAAACATGTCAGCGATGTCCGAGCAGGTGTTGTAAGACAGAACAAAAAGAAGAAGGAAGGTGGAATGGAAAGAGGGTAGAATGCGGTAAGACCGATGGTCCTGTTGACAGTATTGTCCGCGCCCAGTGAGTCACAGAAAACTGCGCCCGCGCAGCCCTGCACGTGCACCTCCAAAATTCGCGCAGTCCAGGACCATCATCATCATCCAAGCAAGGGAAAGCAAAGCAAAGCCTATCGGTCATCAATCATCGGTCCCAGTCAGAATCCAGCGAGAAGGTGGCTAAATCCCTCGTCCGAGGTAGGACCCTGAAAAGAAGCACCCAAAAACCACAGCACTGCTGCGCACGCGCCGCGCAGGCCCGCGGCGGCGAGGTCAGGACTACGCACGACGAGCTCGTCCCTCCTCCTACGCCCTTCAGTTTCAGCGGGCGGGCGCAGCATACACGTACGTATGTGTACCCTGAGAGTTGATGGGCGCTTATCTCCGTCCCCCTTTCCCCCTTCCCGGGCCCGATCCGACCCCGTCCCGGCCATGAAGGCTGCCCGGCAGGTGCGCAGTTGGCCGATGGGCTTGGCCGGGTTGGCAATTCAATGCCAATGCCAATGCCCCTCGTTCCCCTTCCCGCTCACATTCCAGCCCTCCACCGGTCGGAATGCAAGAAAGAGCGCACGAGGGTCGGGCTGCGCTGTTTTTCTTGCGCACGGGGCGGGGTGCGTCATCCCAGGCGGGGCTTTGCGTATGATTCCCGCGCGGTTGGGTGCTTAGAGGCGATTTCTTGAGTGGGCGAATCAGGTACCCGGAAGGCTAGTCAGAGAGCTTCTGTAGAGGGCTGATGATGTGAGGCGCTGCGCTTGGTGACGTCCTCGCGGCATTTTCTTGAAACTTGAGGGGGTTGATTGGCCCGTCCGTCAGGGCACGCACTGGCTTGGCGTGTCGTCCTCTGAGGAACGAGAGCGCAGAGAGCGCAGCCAGAAGAAGTAATCCAACTTTGTCGAATCAATTCCCTCTCCAGGAGGAAGACACGGAGGTACGGCTCGTCGTACGACATCTGACCGCCTCGTACTCGGACGTACGGAGCAGAGTCGTCAGAGCGCAGTTTTGTCGCAGTTTGTTGACGAGGCGCGAGAAGTTGGAGGTTGGGGTTCAGACCAAGACCGGGTTTGTCAGACCAAGAAAGGAGATCCAGACCAGATTATTGACTCGCCCGGACCAGAATGGGTCGACAGAAGTCGAACCTGGCCACAAGAGCAGACTTGTCCAGACCAGAGAGCAGACCAGGGACGATGAGCGGGGACTGCGCTGCGCAGGTTCGCAGCAGGTTTCATCGATGTTGAGGTCGTTTGTTGTTTCGTCCGTGTGGATAGTGTCCAGATGAAGAAAGATGTGGCAAGAAAGGAGGGAGGAAAGAGCGGAGGTAAGGAGTGGAAGAGGGCTCACCAGCTTCATGTATCGAGTCGACGTTCGTCTCTAGCACTACACCGCCCTGCACCACTTCGGAAAGTATGGCATGTACCTATTCCGTTGTAAGTATTCCCGTATCGCCTAGCGCACAGCATTCGGCCCGAGGGGACGACAGTTATAGAGCTCACCTCGTCAAAATGAAATACCAGATCAAGCTCGCATACATTCTCAAATGACCTGTCTAGTGCCTCGACAAACACCTACTCAGGCTTTAGCTTTCGCACACAGGTTGCGTGAGGTCATACGCGTACCTGGATAAGATCCAGTATCCCCAGCTCACTCTCCCCCTCATCCACCACAAATACGAAATACAGCGTTGCGTAATTCCGGTAAATCACGCGGTCCTGCTCCAGCCCGGGTCCACGGGGCACCATAGCCTGATCATACGCCGCCGACGTACCAGCAGCAGCAGCCTTGTCCAGCCCTCTGCTGCCTTTCCGTACTGGTACGGGGGCGCGGGGAACGTCAAGGAAGTTGCATAGCTGAGGAGCGCGTTGCGAAACCAGGGAGAAGATCGCTTTGGGGGAGATGTGCGCGCGCTGGGAGGGAGGGACGAAGTATCTGGTCAAGCGGGGAAGGCCGTTGTTGTTGACTGTTAGTCATATTAGCTAGCACTACGACGCAAAGAGGAACCGGACGTACATATGAGCACGGCGTGGATCATGTTGACATGCCCGCCTCGACCTCGTCGTCCTCGAGTGGTTGTTCGCCGTCAGATCCTATCGCCCAGAGGCCTACCCTGAGCGGAGGCATCCGAACATCTCTCGTCCCAGTCCGCACACACGCGTCGATCGCCTTGCCCTCTTCCAACTCGACGTCGTTCTCCCTCTTCTGTCCTGTCCCGACGAGCCAGTGCATAGAAGGCCGAAGTAGAGATGGATAGTACACCATCAACATCGTCAAGCAGTGCACCGGCGATCATCTCTACAACCTCGCAGTCCAGTCTGCAGTTATCGGTGTGCGTTCCTCCTCCACCCGAGACAGCATACACGAACGTAACAAGCTAACGATCCATTCTAGACACCCCCTGCCTCTCTTAAATATCTCAGAGCACTTCACGCGTACATGTCTACAGACTGAGTCCAGTTCTCCGCTTGGTACATCTCCCTTCAACCCCTCAATTTCGTGCCGCTCATGTGCGTGTTAGTGGTTGGCGCCTTGCTCGGCACTCAGAATGGACGAGATGTCGAGATCCTCAACTCGTTCGAGCTTGTCATTTCTGGCTCGGGGGAGTCGACGGAAGTCGATCATGCATTCATGACGACCCGGCGTGAACAATGTATGCGCATATATTTTGACTTATCACGAAGGTGTGACTCATTCGTGTATGCAGACAAGCAAGTGTTTCCCTCGCTCGACTTCCTGGGATGGTACACCGTCGCACCGCATCCCACAGCGACGCACATCGCGATCCATAATCAATTCGCCGCTTACAGCGAGTCGCCGCTCTTCCTCGTCCTTTCTCCTACAGCTATCACCGCGTCTAGCGAGGATATACCTCTGCATGCGTATGAGGCGGCGGTTGAGATCGTTGAGCGGAGGAGCAGGACTGTGCTGGTCGAGGTCGGTTGGAAGGTCGAGACAGGCGAGGCGGAGCGGATCAGTGTTGACTGGGTTGCTAGAGGAGGCGGAGAGGGCGGAGGGAGCTGTGAGTCACGCAGTTCTCCCTACCTGATAGCCCTTTTCTGACGACCCATAGTGGTTTCGCATCTCCAAACACAAAGGGCCGCAATCTCGATGCTACATGAGCGGGTGCTGCTTTTAGTTCGCTATCTGCAGGGCGTTCTCGCCGGGCAGACAAAGAAGGATTATGACGCTATTCGGGCGCTGTCGGCGCTTGTTGCGAGTCTGCCGGCCAGCGAGCATCTAGAGTTCAGGAAAGAGTTTGACACGGTCCGTTCGCTCATGTTCGCGATGTTCATAAAGTTAATATATCGCGTACAGGAATATGAGGATGTTCAGCTTACCGCCTACCTTGCGACCCTTACGAAGACTGCTAGTACGCTGAATGACGTGAGTCTCGTTTGTATCATTACCCCAACATTCCTAACACCTCCCCTAGCTTGTCGACAAGTTCCTGATCACCACGGCAAACGAGTCTTCCCGAGACGCGCGGTCGGGCCCTGGGGGTCCTGGTGGAGTACATGGTGGACCTCGTCCTCCGCGTGGCGGGGGTCGGGGCTTCCCTAGCGGCCTGAGTAGCATGGGCTCGTTCGGTGGTTACAACAGACCGGAGGATACGTGGCTTCGCCAGACGGCTCGGACCTACGATTGATGAGTGCTGTCGGAGGGTAGTCAGGTGCGCGTTTTCCGCCAATACTGCTCTTGAACCGCTAATTTACAACCAGACAGGGGATATTAGTTGTAGCATAGAGGTTATCACTGTGGCCTATTTCAGGCACCGTCGTCATGATGATCGCGTTCACTCGTCATTATCCCTCTCAAGAGTATCTCACGTGTCTCGCGCCCGTTCCGCTAAGTTCCCCCCAACATCGCCCAGCTGTCCACTCTCGGCCACCTCGTCGGCACACGCCGAAGATGCTCCAACATCTCTATGGAGCCGCACGCGCCTTTCAAGACGTCCGGGACCCGGAAACGGCTAGGGGACCGTCTGGGGCGCCCTGAACGGAACCAAACTCATGCGGCCGGGAACAAAGGAGTGAGCCGTTGTGGCGACGGGGAGTGGGACCCTTACAGCGCATGATGTCAGCGCGAGACTGGCGGGGCGTCATTACCCCTCGCCAGCGCCCTCTGCTGTGGTTGAACCTGCCAAAATGGGTAAGATGAAAGTGGGTCGTACTCACTTTGGCTTGAAGGCTTGGGGGCCGTCAAGAAGGTATATAAGAACCTGCGCCACGCCAGGAATTGTCCCCACTTGAACTGAGCGATCACCTTACGAACCGCCGCAAACAGACCAAAACTTGACGAAGAACCTCTACCTGCCTACTACTTTCTAATCCAACATGAACACCACAAATAACACCACTACTACCGGCGCTCCCCGTACTGGCGTCCTGGGCAAGATCAAGAACGCCCTCGACCCTAATGTGAACACCACTGCCGGCGCAACAACCGACGTGAACGGTGGCTACGGCAACACCGCTGGCGGTTACGGAACCGGCACGACGGGAACCACCACTGGAACGCACCACCATGCGGGCCGGGATGCTGCCCTCGCAGGAGGCGCAGTTGGCGTAGCTCAGCATGAGCGGAACGTCCACCCCGGCGGCGTGACCGCCGGCGGCGAGCAGCGGTACGAGAACACTGCCGCTGGTACCGGCCACGGGACCGGTCTTGGCGGCAAGATCAAGAACGCTCTTGACCCAAATGTCGACTCGAACGGCAACCCGAAGAACGGCTACGCCGCGGGGAACGGCAACGTAGGCTACGCTGTTGGCTCCGGCGCGGGTGCAGGCACAACGACCGGCACGCACCATCATCATGCTGGTCGCGATGCGGCCTTGGCTGGAGGTGCGGTCGGCGCGGCCGAACACCATCACAACCACCACAACGCCAACGCGACCGGTGGCGGCTACGGCACTGGCGCTGGCACGACCGGTGCAGGCTACGGCAACACCGCCGCTGGTGCCGGCACGGGCGTCGGCGCATCAACGGGAACTGCGAACGTCAACCCCTCCGGCGGGCACGCGAGCCTCACCCACGCCAAGGGCAAGATTGAGGAGGGTCTTGGAAACCTGACGGGCAACCCGAACCTGCAGCAGAAGGGCCTCGCTAGGCAGGAACAGGCAAACGCGGAGCGATACCAGACTGGCCAGCTGAGCGAGGCGCAGAGGCTGGAGCAAGCTGCCCAGGCTAAGAGGGGTAATGCGGTGCAGAGCGGGGCGCACCCTACTCATGGTGCCCTCGGAGGAGGCCTGTGAGTTGCCTGAGGAAGAGGACGGAGGATGGAAGAGGGAAATGTAGCAGTATGCAAGCAATGTAGTTATACACGCACTGTCTAATTAGCGAATGAAATGTAAGGCGCACAGGCGCACCACCTGCATATTCGTGTGACTGCCCGTGTCGATCTGCGCACTCTTGACATCTTGGGAGATAGCTTCAGCATCATTAAGCCTGGGTAACTTATCGTACATAATGGTATCGTCCAACGCCCCTCCTATCTATCCACATCCTTCTCCCCCTCTCCGCCTAACGTCTCGCCCTCCCCAGCAGCAGGCCTCAGCACCGGCGCCAAAAAGTACCACTCCACACCCTCATATATCCCATACGTCCATCTCCCCCCACAAACAAACGCATACCCCGCCAACCCCGCCAGTAACCCCATGGCAATCAACTTCTGCCAGCCGCTTCGAGCACGAGCGAACACCCGACCAGAGGAAGCGTGATCCAAAGCCACTAGGGCGGTGAGGACCGCTAGTGGGTCTCGCTCGATCGGCTGGATCGGTTGAGGGCCGCGGGCAAGAAGGGTACGGATCCAGGAGAGTGCGGTGGGCGCTGTGAGGGGTAGGAGCCAGAGGAGGACTAGGAGGAGATGGAGGGATTGGGAGAGGTGCGTTTTGAGTCGGGCTGTACGGGCTGCTAGGCCGTTGGTGGATGCGGAAGACGTGAGGTTTGAGGCGGGCGAGGGGAGTGAGAAAAGGGCAGCTCGAGTTCGGGCGGTCGTAAATAGCTGAAGCAGAAACGCGACGAGCAGCACGAACTGCGAGGGGACGAAGAATACAAGTAGCAGTGCAAGGCCAGCAAGAGGGATGTATTGCCTCAAAAGCGCTGTTCGGCTCCTCGGACTGCTGCCTGGAGAGGCGGTTGCCGCTGGGCTGGAAGACCTGGTCAGCCGTGACCGACATGTCCGATGTAGTACAGAGACGTGCCTGTTTCGTATCCGCAATAACCAGAGCACTCCCGCCAAGAGCCCAGCTAGCACCCAGAGCAGCACTAAGGATACACCAACCAACACGCACGCAACAGCCAACAACATCGGCGCCAACGCACTCACTACCCACATCCCCCCAGTGCCGATCAGGTACCCTTCCGGCAGGGGCATCAACGCCAGCCCCCACAGCCCGAATGCAAGCGGTAGGAACCAGCGTCTCAGGAAAGAGAGATATGCTTGGCATGGGGAAGGGAAAGGGAGGCCGGAGTCGTACGTCTGCAGCGCTAGGAGTGTGAGGAGGGCTGTGAGGCCGCTGGACCAGGCGGCTAGGAGGACTCTGTACCGGGGAAGGGCACGCGAGAGGGAGGCGCGGATGTCTAGTTTTAGGTGCAGGGAGGTGATTTGGCAAGTAGACGGAGAGGGGGAGGGGCCAGCGGCGTAGATGTCGAATGCAAGATGTTCGTCGTCCGCTGCTGCTGAACTGCCGGGTGCGCTTCGGTTGTCTTTTGGGGTTGAGGGGTGACGTGCAGGAAGAGGCAAAAACGGTCCCGAAGAATGACTGACGAACCAGCCCCATTCCTCTCCAGCAAACGGGTGGAAATTGCCTTCCCTTGGAGTGGAGATCATAGGCGGTACGAAACTGCAGTCTCCAGAGAAGGAGAGGGTAGCGCGGTACACGAGCAGAGCGTGGGTAGGGAGGTTTGGGAGCGAGAGGTGTGTGTGTAGCGTTGGCAGAGAGGACGCGGAGGGCGAGGGGAGGGGGATTTGGACGGGGCGGAAGAGGAGGCCTGCGGGATCGTTTGTACACTGCAATGCACTATTGGGAGAGACGGACGCACTGAGTAGCCCGACATTTGAGACCGCTTGTTCCCCCACTCCGCCGACTGCCACCCACCCCTCCTGTCCGCGATCCTGTGGCTCAAAGACTCTCAGCTCCTCCCCCCTTCCTAGCTCGAGCTCAAGGTACACGACTCCCTCTCCTTCCCTGACGCCCTCGGAAGGGCGTGGCCAAGGTTCGCCAGGTGGAGGGTGGGGGAGGATGGTCCTCCCCTTCACCGCGGCAGGAGAGCAGGGTGCGTCCTGGTCGGCGAAGGGGCAGGCGTAGGGCGTGACGGGCTGGGTAAGGGGAAACATGAGCGCCCATCTTGCCGCTCTTCCGCCTTCCTCCTCCGCTGAGGCTGGATAAGTTGACAGAGGGCGCAGCTCTTCCCTCGCCCTCTCTCTCTTCTCCTCCCCGTCTGCCACAGCTCCAGTCAGCATCCCAATGTCGACATTCCCCAACCCCAACCCACCGCCGTCATCACCCCCAAACAGCTCCTCCACCACCTTCCTCCTCCCCTCTACTCCTTCGCCCGCCCCGACTGCCTGAAGTTCGAGCCCGAGCCTCGCCACTCTCGACCGGAGCTGATCGCACCATACGACCTCTCTATGTCCCACTCCTGTCCAGAGGAGGGGGATTGCGGTCGTCCACCTCGTCAGTGCCACACCCTCAGCCCCGTGCCCTTCTTCCCTGTTTCCCGCTTGGTCTAGCTGGTGGGACGAGGACGAGGACGAGGACGAGGAAGGGGACGAAGAATCCAGAGATTCAGCAGCTGGAGAAGACCCAGAGGATGGTGCCGACGCGGGCCAAGCCCCACAGAGCTCAGCGGGGAACTCGGTGTCCTGCGTCCCTCCACATACCGTCAGCCAGAGCACTCCCTCCGGCACCGAGCTCGGCTCATAAGCCTTCTCCAGCGCCCTGGAAATAGGAAGAGGGGGGATCGCATGCGGCGTCGAGAGCGCTACTACCGTCCGGACTTCTCCAGAAGAGAGAAGAGGAAGTAGGAGACGCGCAACGAGCCCTCCCATAGAGTGCGCTATGATCAGCACATCCTCCGGCTGCTCCGAGTAAAGGGAGAGGATGTATCGCACAGCGTAAGCCGCATACTCCGCTTGAGCGAGAAGAGGCTCAGCGGAAAAAGCGGAGAGTTCTTCGTTCGTGTCCATAGTGAATATGTCGAGTGGTTTTGTGTGGGGTGGGAAGGCAGCGGAGCGGACGAAGGGAGAGGTGAAGAGTTGACGGGTTGAGCTGGAGGCGATGGAGCGGGCTTGCTTGAATGAGCCGGAGGAGCCGGGGAGGTATAGAGCGGGGCGGCCGGTGGGCTGCGGTGCAGGGTCAGTATTGTTTCAC
Organism: Dacryopinax spathularia; assembly: GCA_037974965.1. Lineage (NCBI taxonomy): Eukaryota > Fungi > Basidiomycota > Dacrymycetes > Dacrymycetales > Dacrymycetaceae > Dacryopinax > Dacryopinax spathularia. The sequence goes on from JBBPFI010000001.1 coordinate 2,787,814, forward strand.
GTTGAGTTGTAGGGTTGTAGGTGTAGGTAGTGGCACGTGGGAGATGGAGGGAAGAGAGGAGAAGTTGGACGTACATGTTCCGAGTCCCACCCCACCTCCCGGTACAACCACAACCTGTACCTCCCGCCCAAACTCCTCGGTACGCCAGGAACGGGAACGAGGTGGTACGAGGGCGACATCCAGGACATCCGACATCCTTGTGCTTTTGTCGAGAGCGGATATGGCGGGCGAAGGAGGGGGACGGTGAGCAGTAGAGTGGGGATGAGCAGGAGCACTAGGACAACGGGGAGGGGGAGGGTGGGGGGTCGCATCGAGCAGCAGATCGACGGAGAGTGCCGAGAATGGGGTGGACAGGGTGGGTAGGTAGGGACGGAGTTAAGATGAGGGAAGCGCGGAGATTGCCGACGCTGTTCAGTTGAGGAAGTGTGCTCGAAATAGATGGACAAGAAGCCAATTCAAGAACTGTATGCGGGTATACGCTTCACCCAGCCTCACGACCACCTCTCTTCTTGCATTCAGCCCATTCAACACACCCACTTCATCCCAATATCCAAAGAAAAATGGAATATATGCGTGAAAATTCGAGCTCCAACGGAGAAGCAGAGAGGAGAAGGAGGAAGGAAGGTGCAGTCGAGAACTGAACGAGCTGATGAGAAGCAGCAACCGCGGTTGATCCCTGAGATCGTCTCTCTCCGCCAACATACCGCGGCCCAAAGGAATCAATCGCGAAGCAGAGCGAAGCCAAAGGAAAAGCGCAGACCGATCATATCGATCACTCGCTGCACGTGCCCCTCTTCGGCCGGTCAGACGGCCATGCGGCACCCCACGCTAAACCACCAGGCTATCAGCGTCGTTTGGTCAAAGACCGCTGGCCTCTGTAGTTCTTTTTAGCTCTCCCCCCTAGCCCTGGTGGGTTATAGCCCCCTTCTTCTCTTCACGGCCAATATACCCTCTCCGCATCGCCCTATACACCGCTTGAGCTGTCAATAACCAAGACACACCACTCATCACAGCTGCAGCTCAAAGACACGGCCCGAGGTGGTTGAGGGGAGAGACGCGGATTGTGACCCTGACTGCCAAGCGGATATTACTCCGGTCGGCCATTCCCGATACACCTCACTCCCTCCGTCCTCGCTCGCACACCCTCACCTCGCCCGCACCACTCACCGGGCCTTCCTTCTTCCCCTGCTGCGTCCTTATCCTTTCTCACGACTTCCGACTTCCCGACATCGGCGTCCGACCGTCGGCCTCCGCGTGCTCTCGTCCAACCTGGTCGATCATCGATCAAAGAGGAGCGGAGTTACGTACCTCTCAGGCTGTCAACCCCTACCTCAAGTGACTTCGGCCGCCCGGGGGATGTGCAAGCTAGAAGGGAGGTTCGACCTATCATAGATGCCACACCCACAACCCCTGCAACAGCCCGAACCCTCCGGTTCCTATCAACGAAAACGGTTATCGACCTCATCAAGTAAGGCGTCTTCTTCCTCTCGTGCACGATATAGACGGGGAGAGGGGGAGAAGTGGGCTGATGTGGTCGATATGAGCGATGGTGATGGGATGGAGTGGAATACACCTGGTCCTCCACGCTTCAGGGGGATCAACATGTTTATCCACTCCAGCTCGAGCACGAAATGGTGGATGAGGCATCAAAAGCATCAACAGCACCAGGAGCATCGTCAGCATCAGCGCAAATATATGCACATATCTCGGCCTCCTCACCCACCCAAACTCTCCACGATCTCACCGATCACAACATTTTCTACCTCAGCTACGAGCCCACCTTCTCAGGCTGCTCGCTCAGCTCGCTCAGGACGCTCAAGATCTCCCGATGAACGACGATGTCAACGCCACACCACTACCCTCTCCCCTCTCCCCCTACTCGCCCTCCCCCTCCTTCTCCTTCCACCAGCCTTGGCATCTCCCACTCTCCCAAGAGCGATCTGTACGTCCCCCCCTCCCACTTTCCCAGGATAAGGTACTGACACCGCAATCAGCCGCCTCCAGCGCCGCCCAAATGTCCCCCACAAACCACATGCACATGACCGTAGTCCTCGCGATCTGCGTCCCCCTAGTCTGTCTCCTCTCGCTCTGGATCCTCATCTACTTCCTCCGTCGGCGCTGGCGCGCGCGACAAGCGCCGTCGAGGATGTTCTCCACTTCTGCCGACGCCCAAGCCTACGGAGCGGGACAGATGAACTCGATCTCGCATCGGTTGAGGGTGGACCATTATCTCCGCTTGAGGTGGCCGCAGAAGTTTTCTTGGAGTCGGCTGAGGGGGAGGAAAGATCTGGTGACGCCTTACCATTTACCTCCTGTCCGGGAAGAGCGGGAGATGGACAGAGACGGGGAGGAAGAAGGCAGTGGAAGTACAGGCGATTCAGAGGAACTCGAGTCCCGCGGCGGCACTCAAACCCTCTCGGCATCACAAACGCACTCCCAGTCCCAAACGACCCAATCCCAATCCCAATCCCACACGCGCTCGCGCACCCAAACCCGCTCTCAACCCCATACCGCCCACTCCCACTCTTTTCCCCCTCCGGCCGGCTCGACCTACTCCTCAAGCTACGTAACGACCTTCCTCTCCCCTTACCCCTCCTCTCCACCCGAACAAATCACGTTCGACCCTGCGCTCGCCTCCCGTCCACCGCAGCCCCCTCCGGTGCCATTACAGCAGCCGTTCCAACCGGGCATGGGCACGGGGGAGGAAAGCCCGAGTCAGCTCGTACCCGCTACCGTGGACCTGGAGAGGTACTCGCCCATCTTCGTCCAGCCCGGGTCGTTTGCTGCTCAGCAACGCGACAGAGAACGAGACCGCTTACGGGACAGGGAGCGGGACAAGGAAGGGCCGAAGAGGAAGCTGAGTGCTGCGAGCGGGTTGGCACGACTCGCTTCCCGCCTAAGCCGGGCTGGCAAGCGCACGAGTGAAGCTGATGGGGAGAACGAGAAAGGCAAAGGCCTCGGCCTAGGCAGGGGGAAGGGGAAGGGGAAGAAAGGAGGCCACATAACGCCGTACGAGCTCCCTCCGCTCGGAATCGGGCCCTCAAACGCCAACAACGGTGTGCGCGGCGGCGAAAGTGGCTCCCCAATTTTACCGAGTCCTGGTGCTGGGGCGTCATCGCACGAATCACCTTCTTCGCCTTACTATCCGGTTGACGCCAAGTCGCCCGTTTTGCTCGGAGCGAGCGGGAGGGAGAGGGAGGCGGTCGTGAGCAGGCATAACACTTACCCCGGCCCCGGCCCTATGGGTGTCCCAACCCCATCACTCCAAAAGCCCAGGCGAGCCAAGACGCTCGCGAAGGACTCTGAAGGCCGATACGGGCCCGCGTCCGGTATGGCCAACGATCATCCTATGCCGAAGGGGCTCGAGAACGGCTTCGGGAATGGATACGCTTATGCTTATCCGACCGCCGACGGAAATGCGGGAGTTGGAGCAGGAGCAGGAGCAGGAGCAGGAGGAGGGAAAGAGATGCGGTCGCCTGTCTCCGCGCCGGCTAGGACGAGCGGGGCGTTCATCCTTGGCGCTCCTCCCCCTGCCACGCCATCAGCAGCAGCTGCGCCTCTTTCCGGTGGAACTGGAGGGCCGAACTCGGCGTTCCACCGTTCTGGTCCGCATGACGAGCCTTCCCCTGCTTATGTCCCCTCCTCCGGAGGAGGAGGCTACAGCTCCAGGCCGAGGGACAGTAAACATGCTTCTGCCAGTGGGTGGCCCGTATTCCCCAATTCTGCCAGCTCGGGCTCCGCTGCAGGGGTCTTGGGAGGAGGAGGAGCGGGGTATGGAGAGGGTCCAAGTCCGATCTATTCGCCTTTGACCGGCAGTAGTGGGCATGCAGCCGGGGCCGGGTTTGCGGACAGCACAGGCAGCGGCGGGAGCGGGCGAGATCCTTCCAGCGCTCAGAGAGAAAGCGGGAGAGGAGGTGAAAAGAGACAGAGCTCCGCAGGAGCTTTCATCCTCGGTGGTTCTCCCGTCAATGGTACGGTCGGGAAAGCGCACTCCCCTGCCGATGCATTCGGCTCTTCGACCTCTACGCCCGCTGGGACGCTCCTGAGGACGGGATCGATCAACCTCCCCCAAAGCGCGGGCGGAACGCTCATACTCAATACGCTTCCTAAGCTCCCGCCTCCTGCTCTTGCGCCTCCCTCTTCGCAGCAGCACCAGCAGCAGCACCAGAATGGACCGACGATGGGACATAGCCAGCGACCGAGTTTGCCCAGACTCGATACTGGCCAGCCGTACTGCTCTCCCCCTCCCGCGGGTCCGCCTCAGCAGCAGCAACATACCACCCCTACGCCATATGCCGGGTACACGCCCTACTCGGGGTACACGACAGAAGACGTCAAGCATCCTCCTCCCTCAACAAGCGCCGACGTCGGCCCCAGTCGCCCCAGCAGGCGAAGTCGCACGCTAGACACCTCCGCCAATCCGGCGGAAAAGGGTTCACCAGCTGCCGGTGATGCGAACGTTGCTCCTGCTGGGGTTGGTGCTGGTGGGCAGGCAGTGGCGGGGAGTAGCAGCACTAGGAGACCGAGGGGGAGTAGGGCGAGGAGGACGAAAGGCGAGGAGAGCGCGCGTGAGAGGAGGGGGAGGCCGAAGACGCCTGAGCCTCCGCCGCCCTATGCGCCTGCGCCTGGTGGGACGTGAGCCGCCTGACTCTGTCTACCCTCCGCTGAGAGGAAAGCACTGGCATGGAATGGGAAGCGTTGGGGCGGGCATGTCGGGGGGAGAGCCATCCAAAATGCGCTGCGTTAGAGGCGCGATGTGAGATTCCTTTTTAGCATATGATTTCGCCGTTTTCCTTTTTTCTTTATTTGATAGGGTACATCTTGGGTTTTATAAGCAATGTGTACAAGTACTGCAATCGTTATGATTTTCTGACTCTCGTATTTGTAATGGGCTTGATGATCAGGAGGCGTGATTCCAGTCTCGTCTTCTTCCCAGCTGTCGTTAGCACGAGCAGGGCAACTGAAGAGGCACCCCACTGACTAGTTTCCCGTTCTTCTCGTGTCTCCCGAGGGACATGACAGCGCCGACACATGTGAGAATGGCATTCGTCATGAGGGCTCCAGAGATGAAGCCTTCTTATTGACTACAACACGTATCAAAGTAACGGGAAAACCCAAGCGTCGGCATAGACGGCTGAACCCGGCGAGACACAGAAGAACCTTCGGATGGATTTGTCACACAAGCTTGGCTCCTGGGATCATTCATACTTCGGCGGTTGCTCGTCATCGTCGGTATGGTGTGCCTTCAGTCTCCCGTTGAGCACCAACAGCAAATCCGAAGTTGGCGCATTGCAAAGGGCGTCCGGCGTGAGCTGTAGTTCATTCGGGTTCGCTCGTCTGGACATCCCATGGTCCTCTTCTGGCGTATGGTCGGGTATGAGCCGAGCACGCGGTACTGCTTCAGTATACCTTGCTCGTTTGGCTTCTCTGATCCCCAAGCGCCCTTCGGCGCCACCAGAGTTAAGCGCGTTGGAGGGGACTGTGGACGTTGGCAGCAAGTGTGCAAGATACGGCGTCGCCTCTGTTAGATCCGGAAGAGTACACGGAACGGGCCGCGTGTATGCGGCATGACCCCTGCTCGACCGAACGTATGCAAGTCTCTTCAATCGAAGGAGGAACAAGGCACATGCGAGGAGTGCTATGACGCTCGTAATACCAACCGAGATTCCCGCGATCGCGCCACCCGTCAGGCCTCCGGCGCTTGCGACGTTACTGCCAAGATCTGTTCCTGGCGACGGGTTGCTGGTAACTACCGGTGAGGTAATCGCTGTCGGGGAAGTACCGGATGATGCACTACGCAGGCGTAAGCAATGTATAGTTGGCTATTACAACGTACCGCCTAACTTGGAAGGCAAAGCCACCGGAACTAGAACGACGGCGTCCAGATTAAGGCAGAATAGTCCGCTCATATTGACACCAGGCGGGCCATTCGGAAAATTGTCGTCATAGTCGATCAGAGTTAAGGTATAAGTTTCAGTCGGATCCAGACCACCAGCCGAGAAGAGAATTTGACGATCTGCCCACCAGTAATTCGTGCCGTTGTATACCGTCTCGACGTCATTCAATCGAACTGTGTAGCTAAGGGTGTTCACGGTTACTGTGCCGAGTAATTGCACTATTGCCGACTCTGTCAATCGATAAGAACGTGTCCGCCTCTTGGGGTAAAACTCTTACCTTTGAACGTGATCGAAGCCGTGTAGTACGAGGCATAGGCGCAAGCAGACGAGCGGGTATTATTATACTCCCCTGCCGAACTTGCTGGCGCCCAGGAATAGGGTTCATACACCCACCGCGGACTACGGTCGTCAACCCAAACTGGAGCCGACATGATCGTACTACACGCCTTGATTAGGCTGCCCCACTTTAGGAATGAGCGGCAAACTCACCCCGGCGGTCCAGCACTCAGTGTCACCACTGCGCCATAAAACTCCACACTTTGTCCAGTGTAGTTGATCGTGGCATTGAATACCAGGGAGTGGGCCTTGTAGCTGAGTCCGTCGCCTATGAGAAGCACAGTAGCTCCGGGAAAAAGAGGAACAAGCGGGATTGCCGACAGCTCCGGTTCTCGTGACGCTATTACCGTCAATGCTGACAGTGTGACCAGCTTCGTTATTGGAGGTCAGACAAAGATACACAGCGGTTCCTCAAGTCTGTTTCAGCAAGATATGTAACAGGCAGAGAAACCACTAGGGACCTTGAAAGTCAAGAGAGAAGCCGGCCCCGTTCAGCTCGGTCCTGCGGAAGGGAACACCGATGCCCGTGTCTCCTTGGTTGTCAAACCACACGCTGCTCTGACTGTAAGACGAGTTCCAGCCCTGGTCGAGATTTCAGAGCAGAAAATGAAACCATAGCACGTCGTAATCACCTCGGTCGGGAGAGTATCTCGAGCAGGAGTGTACCTGGCGAAGATCAGTGTTGTGCTAAGTTCCCATTCCGAGAACACGAAGCCTTACTGAAACGTTGGGCTCTCCTCGCCCAAAGTTAGGTTGTAAGGTTGGATAGACATAGGAATAGAGGTCCAAAATGTTATAGTGTGCAAAGTAGAGCGCGTGTAGCAAGGGAGGACGAAGCACTGTTGCTACGCTCTGATGTACACATCGCCTGATCGCTTATGCGCTGTTCTTCGCGACCGGCACTGTCCATCATCGCTGTTACATCTTGCGAAGATTTCTTATATCTTTGAGTGGGACCAAACACGGCGGGGCGTCTCGATAATGGGTTTCGTGGTGTGGTCGTAGCAAATTGGCAGTGGGAAAGTCCAGTACTGGTGTGAGTCGCGTCGCGCATCCACGCGCTGTACGTGATCGATGTTCACATGCCTCAATCGCAACCACTACTACTACTAGTCATCTGCATTCATGCCACAATGGTACTTTACAATATGGATCAAAGCAAAAGCCATATACCACGATCTCGGATGGTTGCCAAGCCAATATACGATGCGCAGAGCATCCCATACGGGTGAAATTCCTCCCGTCAGCCTCGAACCCCGGTTCACGCATACTGTGGAGGATCCTCAATATTATCCGCCAGCTCTCGTCTCAGCCGCTGATTCAATACAGTTACGAGATCCACAGTCGGGGCATTGACCAAGATATTCTGCGCCAGCTGCGGGTCCTCGATGATAGGTGCTGCCGTTCTTCCAGCTGTCTGTGCAGCTGGTCGTTGAGAACCGAGCCAAGTGCTGTTGGTTCTAGCGCTCTTATCGTCCCTGTCGCCCACGCTGTCTACTGCTCTTGAGTACGGTGAGACCGGTACGCTGGACGTAAATGACGAAGTTGTCGGCAGCGTCGGTGTAAGGAACGGTGTCGGTTCAAGTGGATCGTGCCTCCGACCAGGATGAGGCCGTTCATATATGGCGTGACCCGTGGTCGCTTGGTTGCGAGGCGATTTCTTGAGTCTCCAAATCAGGTAGCACATGGTTGCCAAGACGAGTAGGAAGCCGACCGCGGCGCCAACCACGATGCCGGCGATCGCACCCTTTGATAGACCACTACCGGTGGCATCACTGGTAGCGCCACTGGTACTGCTGCTGCCAGGAAGAGTGTTGTTCTTGCTAAGCGCCAGATGCGCAAAGTGGCCACCAACAACGGCACTTCGTACAGGTTCAGCAGGAATGGACACATGCTTTGGAATAAGTGCTCACCGCGCACGGAACTGAATTGCGTCTTGATCTCCGTCGTTTGTGTCGTAGAGGTCCGGGAACGGTTCACTAGTCAAGCCGGCCTTCTGAAAAGCTGTAACGCTCTCTATGAAGAGGTCACGCGTCGCGTTAGAGTTGACGGCGGCCGACATGAAGATCGACCAATCTATAATCTATTTCAGCGTACTTCGACCCGAAGAGCAGAGAGCGTACATACCAGTTTTTGCGTAGACATGTCTGCTATCAAGAGGCTGAATGAGAATACATTAGACTGATTCGTGTGGCATGTAACGTCTCCTTACAAAACCGTACGTTTCTGGTATGGCCTGTCAGGACGTCCATCATGACAATGAGAAGCGCGCGGCTTACCATGTACATTCGGATACCAAGCAGTTTGCATGTCATAAATGGACTGCGGGAAAATGTTGGTTCCCAGCAGTTTATCGGCATAGAGATTGTAGGTGATGCCCCAAGAGGAGTCGTTACCATAAGACAGGTCCAAATGGGTGCCATCTTTCGAAGTAGCGAACGCCTGGAATTGGGACGCATATGACTGAGCAACAGACTGGAACGCTGTCAGCTTGCGTCTCTAAAGCAGGACGCATGCTTACGGAGTAATTCTGAGCGTCGCTGGTTTTTCCGAGTGCCGTCGCTATCTGTGCCATCGCAGCGATCCCAACGATGCCCTTGATAGCCAGGTTCGTCTGGTTAACCAAGGGTCCAGCAAAATTGTCCGTCGAGAGCCTGCACTATGTGTGAGCGACTTAGAGAACTCCTGAAGAATTGACTCACTGAGTGCCCGGTACGAGAGAGTTCGTAATAACGTAAGTCGTCCATTGCTGTAGAAGGTCATAATAGGAGGATGCGAGGGAGGTGTTGCCGCTGGTAAAGTTTAGTACGCTGCAGGCCTAAGCAATCGCGATTATCACGTACGAGGCTTTCGTATATGCAGCAGTCATAATGACCATGTTGCCGCTCTCCTCGACAGGCATGTAGATGTCAGTGCCGTCGTTATGGCCCGTTGCGTTCGGGTAATTCTGTCCCATGTCATGCACACTCCATTTGTTCGGATACTGACCAGAAGCTTGGTACTGGAGGAGCGGCTCCAGTAAATACCGCGCGATCTCAGGGTTGGTGTACAGGAAGATTGGGTAGGCAGGAAAGAGCACATCCACAGTGTTTACGTCGCTGCCCTCTTTCATGAACGCGAGCACGTCGTCGGCACTGCTTCCCATAGTCAACTCTACTCTTCCAAAGGCTTGACGGGCTGAAAGAGCGACAATGGCCGCATAATCTTCCGAAATAGCGGTGGCGTCGCTTTGAACTTGAGCATCAAAAGCGTTCGCTGCCGAAAGCGCGTTGGAATAATCGCCAAGGAAGAACGAGATCTGGACTATTTAAGCCAGTTTGTCGTGGAAGGCAAAGAAAAACTTACTGCATCAAGGACATTGTCATATTTGCTGAAAAAGTAGGACCGCCGGGGCTGTATGGCTCCATTTGCGACGATGTATTGGATCGCCGGGTCTCTGACATGCCCAACGGCGAAGACGATGGGCTCAGTTGCAGTGGAGACAACGCCGAGGTCGAAAGCGTGAGCCAAAACAGGCCAGTTGTCGCTGACCGCGCGCCAATTCGTATCTTGAGTATTCGTAAGGATGCTGTGGTTGACGAATTGTGCGCGAACGTCGAGCGATCCTCCAGTCTGATATGTTCCACCCTTCGTCTGGTGAAGCGGGTCAGCTTGAAGCCTTAGTTCGAAGCACAAGTACCCACCACGGCGAAATAGGCGGCTCCATACTGAGTGTGATCGTTGATTTCGCTGAAGAGCTCCGGTGTTTGAAGCTGGATCTGGTGTGTGATGATGTCGCCCGTGTTCGTCGACCAGTTCGCAACGAGCGAAAGGTTTCCAGTTACCCATTCTCCAGTTATGTCAGAGTATACTTGGACAGAGTGACTGCCACCGTCATTGGGCTCCACGGAGACAGTCATATACGAGAACGGCAAAGATTGGCGAAGCAGATCGTTTGGATCAATCGGGGATAGGAAGGAGACGGTGACGGTGACGGGACCCGCGGTTTGCCTGAAGGTACTTTGGGTGGATGTAAACTGAATTGGGGGTAAGCCATGGAGAGTCATACTACACGGTCGTACACTTACGTTCGACTCGATTTGGGTGGCTAGGGGGGTTCCACCTGGATCACCCAGAAACACATACGAGGTATTATCGACACGAATGTATCCAGCCCATCCAAGAATCTCGTGGCGCGTCAGTGCGGCAGATGATATGATGTCCCGAACGTCACGTACCATTCCAGTCCAGAATTGGGGCCATTGACCCGCGAGATTGCCGGCGCCATTCCCGCCTGCGAGCCCTATGAAGAAGAGTTGAGGTCCAGCTCGTAAACTGGCTGATACATACGCACAGCAAGACAGGTAAGGAGAGCGGACGGCGAGAGGTACAGAGGTAGGATTGAAGGGAGTTGCCGTCCAAGAGACGCCCGCGACAGCTGTTATGCAGAGCAGGGCTACCAGGCGCGAACGCATCTCCTGAGTTCACTGGTTGACAGTAAGGAGCTCGTTTGCGTGACCTGCGCGCCACAACTGATTCCTTTTCAACTCCTACTCAAGCGCTAAATATTGACCCCTACGAGGCATTGATGATGCGAAGCTGTGCTGACAGAAGCGGAAGGAAGAATGTAGACAAAACGGGAAACAAGCGAGACGTCCACGAAGTTGAATGTTGAGCTGTCGAAGATAGAGAGAGCCTGAGGGTCCAACATCCTGACCTTAGGACGGTATTTGTGATTATAAGATTGGATCGAGCGTGGATATCCAAGCTGACAGTTTGCATCGTCCAGTGGCATATTAACGAGCTGCATATTTCGACGCAATATCCCGATATGGTGAATGTTCGATGTGTTGAGCTCATCCCGTTCGAATCGGCCTCAAACAGACATCTTCTGCCGGCAGCTTTCGCACACGGAACCTAATCGAACTCGCCGAAGCGGCCGTCACACATGTGGAACAGAAGATTTCCTGATGAAGCGCTGTGGTTGAACAATGATGCAATATCATCAGCGCAGTCCACTATTAGGGATACTCAAAACACTGCTGGCGATCCGTAGCAACCCTCTTGTCGCACGATCTGCTTCATCTCCATCTCGATGTTCTCCGTGGGACAGCCTCTCACTCCAGGCACTCTCCTTCTAGAGAGTCAGGCGCAACATGGCGCCTCCTCACTGTACAGGAGATATCGTCCCCGACTACCGTGGCTGTTTTTTGTTCACGGGTTCCTGAACGATCTTTCCATGCAACGACTGTGCGCAATGCATGGTTTGCCGACCTCTGTCGGGTGCTAGGCAGAAAGGTGTCGCTCGGCAGGAGATTGCGGCCATGGGGCGACGATTGCTCGCCTTCTTTCAGGCGGAGAAGGGTTGTGCCGAGTGACTCTGGATGGTATTCTTCCAGTCGGTATCTGCACATTGTCATCGTAACCACGCCTGTACCCAGCCGTAGAGACCCGTCTTACGTTGGCTCTCCACTGGAATATGGCTGCAGGGTGGGTAGAACCTTTGCTCCGAACCGTCTGTCGCTCCCATCCAACAGACGATTCGACAGCGAAACCTTAAAGGCTGACTGTCACCGTTTGACTTGTCCTAAACACTTGATACGACAAATACTACACGCAAAAGTGCGAATCCCAACCTGCTCGTAATTGCCTCACTCCGATAGTCTCCACTATGACCTGTCTGCACACTTCTATTTTCATTGGATGCAGTGTACAGCAACAGTAGGAAAAAATCATAGCATCTGCAAAACGGTAGGAAAGGCTGAAGGATATGGATGCATACGCGCATGTGCCTTACTCTGTTGCAGAAGGATCATCCCGGCGAACTCCATCGTATCCTCAGCTGTACTCCGGAGGCTCTTCGATGTTATCCGCTTGCTCTTGCCTGAGTCGTTTATTCCGTATGGCCACCACCAAATCGACTATTGCGGCATTTTGCACCGTATCCCCTTCGACGCCAAGGGGACTCGTGCTTGACGTCAGATCCTCACGCACTCGGGGCCCCGGCGTGGTCGGCAGAGCGGAGAGCCTGCTATTGCTTCGCATACCCTTGCCATTGGCATGGCCGAAAGGAGAGGTGGGATGTCCAGCGATGGAAATACGGGCCTTGGGGGTGAAGGTCGAGGTTGGTTGGACGGGGGAGATATATGAATAGGGTTCGGGTGGAGGCGGTGAGGTGCCATGGAAAACGGCTTCGAAGATTGACTGGCCATTCATTGGTTGAAAGTAAGCACGCCACTCTATCCGTCTAAGCAGAAAGACGATCGTCACAACAATTGCCAAAACAGCAACACTACCGACGACGATGCCTGCAATCGCATCGGCAGATAGGCTGCCATTGCTGGAGGAAGGTTCGACAAGGGAGGCGGCATCGCTGGACTGGCTTGGTAAAATGACTGATGGAATTGCTGATGTCGAAGGTTCGACAAGGGAGGCGGCATCGCTGGACTGGCTTGGTAAAATGACTGATGGAATTGCTGATGCCGCGGTCTGTGTGGATCTCGAGCTTCGAGGAGAGTCAGATGTGCAAGGAAGTACTGGACGCAGATTTCGCACCTTTGAGGTAGAGGTGCGGTGGCGTTTACCAGGATTACAGCATCCAAATTGACGCAATACCGCCCGTTAATATTGAGGCCAGGCGGCCCATACGGCTGATTGGCATCGTAGTCGACAAGCGTCAGAGTATGCTCCTGACCTGGGTCTAGACCCCCAGCAAAGAATATGGTCAGGTTGGTAGCCCACCAAAAATCCGTCGAGTTGTAGACTGTTTCGACATTGTCGAGTTGAACGGTATAGCCGAACGTGTTGGGAGCAGATATGCCGATCAATTGGACAATTGAAGCGCCTATTCATGCGTTGAGTAGTTACCAGGAACGGAGTACGAGCCAGTGAAAGTGATAGAAGCCGTCTCCCTCGAGTAGTAGTCACAGGCCCACGAATGAGTGTTGTTGTAGGATTTCGCATCGGCACCCTCGTCCCACTCACCATCAAAAACCCACTTCCCACTGGCATCGTCCACCCATACTGGAGAGGCTACATTGGTCCTGAGGATTTCTCGGCTAAGTCGATGCCCCTACCGAGCTGGGACGCACGTACCCAGCTGGACCAGCGCTTAGGGTGACTACTGCTCCATAGAAGTCCAGGCTTTGATCAGTTCCCGTCATCACAGCGCTCAACGTTGCCGTGTGTTGACTGTAGCTGAGTCCGTCGGCGACGACTAAGATCTCGGCCTCAGGGAATGAGGAGCAAGCGGTATCGCTGGAAGAAGCCGTTTTCGTCACGGCGTTGCCGTCGACGGTGATGTTATATCCAGCTTGGTTGTTGGTGCTTAGACAAAGGTACAACGCCGTCCCTTGCCACCTCGAGCGTTAATCATAGTGAGAAAGGGCAAGGAAGGTACGCTTGCCTTCAAAGTCGAGCGAGAAACCTGCGCTGTCGAGCTCGGTTCTCCGGAACGGCGTGCCTACGCCGGCGTTCCCCTTATTCCCCCACCAGACAGAAGTTTGTGTGTAGGAGGAGTTCCAACCCTACTGATATGGTCAGAACTCAGGAATCGGGCAAGGCAAGCAGGCTTTCTCACCTCCCAGGTCGGCCCGTCTCGTACAGGCGTATATCTTATTACGTCAGTCTCTTAAACCAGCATGGAGTAAGACGTTCCTACTGAAAAGTTGGACTTTGTTCGCCCAGGGTGATGTTGTATGGCTGAATTGAGCCGCTCGCTATCGACATGATCGTAATAGGCAGAATGCAAGACTGACCAAGCGATACAGTAGCAGGGCGGAGCGCTGTTAATCTGCAGAACGGGCACAGGCCTCCGCCTCCTCCTGTAACACCGCTCTGCATACTAGTCACAGCGTCTATCAATAAGAAGTAACATCGTGGATAGCCGCAAATTTCAGAGTAGTGGGTGGTATCGCCACTTGCATCGGGTCCGAGAATCCGCTCTGAAGTGTGCGATCTCACTTTGATGGATCGCCGGTTGGTGATGTGCCACAGAGAAGGAGACCGTGTACCAATCCACCAGGGTTAAGGGCGCCAGGAAGATAGCGGACCGTCGCACGACGAGATACATTGTCCCTAGCCTCGCCCAGGAGGAACGCTGCCTGTCGTCCTCGTTACCCGCCAAATGATGAGACTAATTTGGGTATGTCGCTTGCGCGGAGTTGGAATCGTCGATGCGGACGATCAAATTTGCAGTGTGCGATGTCACCAGAGCAGTAAAGAACAATTCCAGTCAAGAACTGAAAAAGGACACGGTATCATTTATCGTCCTCTCGGGCGGTAGCCCCCGACACGCAGTTTGTCCCAGGTTTCTTTGTAATAAAAAACCCGGGCGGCAAAGACCAGGTTGTCGCCGTGTTTGAGCTGGAAGACAGGGAGGTGGTGGTTGTCAATAAAGAAGACGACGATCGATCGCCAGCGCGGAAACCGAGCACTGCCACTTACATTCGATTGTCGTTTGCTCACGTGACCATAACATCGCGCATGAAGCGCGCCTGTTCGGTTGTCGCCTTCAACATCCCTTTCCAATTTCTCCTTTTCCACTTCTCTCCATTAACAGCACATGAGAACTTGCCCATGTGCCCAGCGGTCGTGCTCGATTCCATGCTCGAACCCAGGTGCAGACGTCTATCACAGCGGAACGTCGGAGACTTTTCGGCGTTCTTCTATGGTCTGTATCTGGCGGGCCCGCTATCATCCTGCCTCTCCTCACTCTCCCAGTCGTGCTCCATTTCGCCGCCGCCGCCGCGCCATTATCAGCAACTGCATTGGCTATTGATGGGTGTGTGTGACCCAACGTCGCTTGCTGCAAATTTGTCCAGCGTAGGCGCCGATCCGCCGATCCGACTGGCCGCATTCGCTTCCACTGCTTGGGACCATAAGTCGGTTCCAGTCTCCTGTCATGTGTCCCGAATGGGGCTTTTCACAATACCATATGACTGGGTTCTACCCTTCATCTTCTCCCTGGACTTCGTTGTTGCATAGGACAAGCGGCAAGACACTGTTGGCTGCTGCGTTCGGCCTCGGCAGTTACAACAACCACCGTACGCTTCTCCCTCGGTTTGGAAGAAGCACGATTGATCAATTCGACACGCCATTAAACTTGCTGTGTCCAGGTGTACAGCGTGACTACAGCTCAAGCGAGGCACAGCTGGTCACAGCCGGGTTCCAAAGTCCGACAGCTGGCGCCTAATACCAAGGCAATCGAGCGTAAACCAAGCGCTGCAGCCGAACCACTACTTCGTTCCCTCCCAGATCAACCGTCGGATCGCTTGTCTTCCAACCGGCTGCGACGATTCCGGTTCTTCAAGCAAATAGCCAGCGTCAGCAAGAAGTCCTTCAACAACTCATACAGTGCACCGATGACGTCCGAAGAAACCCCGACAAACTGGGAACGTATCGCTAACACGTGGTAGGATACGATATCGTTCGCCTCTCCTCCGATTTTCGACCATGGCTCATAGTAACATTGTCCTTGTCACAGCCCGATACCATCAACAGCCGAGCGATGGTACCAGAATCATCTCGGTTGAAACCCGCGCGTCTTGCCGTGGCGATAATCCGGGCTTAGGGTAGAGCGACGATCTGCGGCGGAGTGCTGTACTAAGAGTCGGCTAGCTGCACCGTAACCAATAGTGGTCAGTACCGTACCGATCGCCTTCCCCATCTACCCTGACAGCTTTACGATCAGGGGGATTCGCTGCAGGGGAAATTCACCGCCCGCTCGCGCTCTCAGTGTTTCAATTCGATTTTCTCAAGTCCACTGCATCTGGGGTGGGACCAAAAAGGGAGGAGCCTTGTCATTTGCATGCGGATTGGAACTCTTGCAAGACGTGATCTTCGGAATCTCGCTCATTCTGGCGCCTATCATGGTTACGCTTGTCGTTTGCTTCGCCCTATCCCCGCCTTCTTCCTCTCGCTCCTCTTGTTGCATCAACTTCAAGTTGGCATCATCCTTGTCCCCAGTGCATTTTCAACCGTCTAAAGAGGATTCGAAGCTGTCCTGCTCAAAATACTACGACGCCCTTCTCCGCGAGCTGTCGAGATGTATCCGCCTCTAGTGACTCTATTCTTCGTCATTACGGTTGTCGTAAGTGTCTCGTGGACGGCCACTCCATTCAACCCTCTTTCTGTACCTCTGGCTGTCCGTTCTCCATACCTATCTTGCTGTAAGTCTCTCACCCTCAATCTGCCCTCCCTTCAGACTGACATTTCTGCCTCACAGGGTTGCCCGGCGGCAACAACGGAGGAAATCTCGCTGGTCAATGGGCGCAGCTCTGGACCGGAACGGTGAGACGCCCTGGAACTGTCTTTCATCAGGCTCTGACTGGCTGTTAGAATCTTAGCTGGGCCGGATACGTTCGGGTTGATAACGTTACTTACGTCTACATGGGTGCCCCCAGTGTTCCAAATCTCTCACCGCCTCTGGTAACGCAGAGGAACTTGATCGTAGGTGCATTCCCTGCAGAAAGTGGCAGGCTCGGTGACAAGACCGAATTCAGATCACAGCTACGCAGAGTACCTTCATTCAACAAGCGGGTCCTGTAAATCTAACAGTGTCCTTCCTATCTCCCATAGAGCCCAACGACCTAGTTCGCCAATCTCTGCCTTTCTCATATATGACCGTTTCAGCGACGTCAAACGATGGTGCCGGTCACGACGTCCAAATCTATTCTGACATAAGCGCTGAATGGGCGACCGGGAATGATTCGTATGTTGTCACCTGGACGACCAACACGGAAGGTATCATCACTGCCCACCAAATCCGTATTCGTTCTCAAGACCAAGAGTGGGCCATGGACACCGACGAACGAGCTCGATGGGGCGACGCGTTTTATGCCGTGGTGGGTCGATGATGGCTCAGAACAAGACTTGCACCAACTAACGCTTCGATAGGCGCAGGGTGGGACATATCAAAGTGGAGCCGATGTCGACGTTCGCACACAGTTCATTAATTACGGTGTCCTTACAAATGGCCAGGATACCAATTATCGGTCTGTCAGCGACAACTGGCCTGTATTTGGTCATGCTTTTGATTTCGGCGACGTGTCGAGCGCGACTCAGCCCATCGTTTTCGCGGTTGGTTATGTCACAAATCCCTGCCTTCAATACATTATCGCGAACGGAACCTGGCAGCAACGGCACTCGTACTTTTTTGGCACGTACGACAACGCTCTTGATGCTGTAGGTCCCACTGCCTTCCTCAACCATTCGGTGCTGAGTGCTCTCAGCTCTCATTTTTTCTATGGGATTATAACAAAGCACTTTCTTCAGCCAATGCTTTCGATATTCAAGTCCAAAGCGATGCCGCCGCCATTTCGCAGGATTATGCCTCTATCGTTGTGCTTTCTGCACGCCAAGCGTTCGGAACAACAGAGTTGACAATAGGAAGCAGTGCGGACGACGTTCTTATGTTCATGAAACAAAACGGTGCCAACACCGTGGATGTCCTGTTCTCTGCCTACCCGATTTTCCTATACAGCAACCCTGATCTGGCCGCTTATTTACTCGAACCTCTTCTTCTTTACCAAGCTTTCGGCCAGTACCCCAACGCCTGGGCAGTACATGACCTTGGGGACAAATGGCCCAGTGTCACTGGTCATAATGATGGCAAGGACGAGGCCATGCCTATCGAAGAGAGCGGGAACATGCTGATAATGACCGCCGCATATATAAAAGTCACGTGAGCGAAAATTACTCATTGTTGGCTGCATACTAAATCTGGGCAGGGCAACGCATCGTTCGCATCCCCCTATTACAGCTTGCTACAACAATGGACATCCTACTTGATAACAAACTGTCTTATACCGGGCAATCAGTGAGGGTATACTTAAGTGGCGGTTGCGGTCGCTGATGCGGAGGGCAGAGACTCAACGGACAACTTTGTTGGGACTGTGGCGAACCAAACGAATCTGGCAATCAAGGGGATTCTCGGTATCGGGGCCATGGCGCAAATTGCGACGGCGCTCTCAAAGACGGATGATGCGCAGAACTACTCGGTGCGCACGCTGGCCTAAGCAGAAACAGACACTCACGGTGTGTTAGTCTATTGCCCAGTCATATGCGGCCCTATTCCAGGTTCTCGCTACCTCCAAAGATGGAACACACCTTGTTCTCTCGTATGGAACGGACTCTTCCTGGGGACTCACCTACAACCTTTACGCCGACCGCTTGCTCGAAACCAATATTTTCCCGAAGTCCATATATGATATGCAAACAGCGTGGTATCCCAACGTCCATCGTAAGCATTCAGCTTTCCCTTATGTTAGAGATGTGCTGAGGAGCCATAACAGAGCCATACGGTGTTGTAAGAGAGCCTACCTCTCATGAGTGTCGCTCTAATCTATTCGCTATAGCCCCTGGACAACCGCAATTTCTCCTCCAAAACAGGTCTGTCCACCTTTATTTCAACCAGGAATCCGCTGAGCGGGTTCTATTGCAGAATGGGAAATCTTCATGTCGGCAGCTGTCACGTCGAACTCAACCCGTGACCTGTTCATTGAGAGTGTTGTAGCCTATCAGAAAGCGGGCCTCATTGGCGATGTCTTCCCAGATGTGTACGATACAAACACAGGCGGGGAAGACCCGAGTCAATTCCGTGCACGGTGAGCCTTTCTGCACGAGTGCCTGACCCCCCGCGATGATCATGAAAACAGCGCTACTGTAGGGGGTCATTTCGCACACCTGGTATTGGGAAGGAATAATACTGGCCTCAAAAGCACCGGTACAAGTGGCGGCAACGGCAATGGCACCAGCACCAACACGGCTAACACAAGCGGTAGCCCTGGTGGGCGCTTGTCTGTAGGAGCGCTGGCCGGCATCGTGGTCGGCGCTATCGCCGGATTTCTACTCGCCCTTCTACTCGCATGCTACCTAATCTGGCGATTAAGGAAAGCTAGGCGCAATCAGTCGGCAACCGCTCAAGCCATAGCTGTGCGGGCCAGACCCGAACTCTCACATCCTGCGTTGCAGCCAACGCCTTTCATGTCGCCAGTATTGCCGACCGTACCATTCGTGTCCAGTGCACCAGTTTCCCCGTATGCAATATCGGCAGGCAACCTGGAAGGCAGGAACGGGAAGAGCGCCAGAAGGACCACCAGTTCTTTCGGTATCCACCCAGCAGTTGTGGAGACGCATACACGAGGCGGTGCACTGGGATCGCCCACGGACGATCCGCAGCTGGCGCAACAGATCCTGGATAACGCCCCAACCGTGGATCTGGTGATTGTTCTGAATGACAGGCTGAGAAGAGAGCAAGCTGATAATCTTGAGGATCCACCGGAGTACGACTGAACATCATCAACTTATCAAGCTGGTGTCCGGAGCGGGGCACGGTGTTTCGAGTGGTTTCTGCAATTTCACGATAACTCGAAGTCTCGGCAACATAGGTAGTCTCATGATTTCTGTTGTACACCGTTATTCAGTCACAGAGCCCGTGTAAGCAGTTCTCGCTTCCGGACCAAGGGGGATCGACCATGTGTTGCGGGCTCGGGCGAGCTTTCTACACATCGCCTTTGATCGTCCCCACTCTATTCCATGCTGCTCGACCAGCCCTGCTGCAGGTCCGGGCTGGGCTGTGTCAACGATTACGTTGCGCTAACAAACCACTTGTATCAGCTCAGCCCTGTAACTAAAACATAAAATGTGGCATAAGGATGCTCGGCTCTTCTCCCCCATGTCTTCAGGTGTACTCCGGAGGATCCTCAACATTATCCCTTGCTCTCTTCTCAGCCTGTCATTCAGTATGGTCACCAAGTCAACCGTTGCCGCACTTTGCAACAGGTCGCCTTCCACCCTAGGAGGCGGATTCGTGGCTGATGTCGGCGGCTCATCCACTCGCGGGCCTGGCGTAGCAGGCGCAGCGAAGAACCCACTTTGGCTTCCGGCACTCTTGCTATATTCGAAGGGCGAGCCGGGTCCACCAGCAATAGAAACAGGGGCGTTGGAGGTGAATGCAGAGCTTGGTTGGACGGGAGAGATATAGGGTATGACCTCGGGTGAGGGCGGTGTTGTGCCGGTCAAAATATCGTCGAAGACTGCCGCCCCGCTAGTCGGTCGAAGATAAGCGCGTTTCTTCATCCGTCTCAGTAAGAAGACAATTGCAACAGCGATTGCCAAAGCAGCGACAATCCCAACGGTGATACCTGCGATGGCGCCCCCGGATAGGTGGCCATTACTGGACGAAACGTTGCCATTGATGTCGGCTCCGCTGGACTGGCTTGGCTGGCTCGACTGGCTCGACTGTCCTCCGATAATGAGCGATGTGACCGTCGTGGTCTGACTGGTACTGCTACTGGAAAAGGAATGAGCTCTGCGCTAACATCTGGAGAAACCCCGCACTTTTGAGCCGCCTTGGCTGGGACCAATACTAGGGCATCCAAATTGACGCATAGTTGGGTCGGGTCCAGGCCTGGCACTCCATTCGGCATGTTCGCGTCCCAATCCAGGAATGTCAATGTATGCGTCTGGGTCGGATCGAGCCCGCCGGCAAAGAATAGCGTCTGTTGAGTAGACCACCAGTAGTTTGTCGCGTTGTACACCGTCGCTACTTTATCCAGCTCGACGGTGTAGCTGAAGGAGTTGTCATTGACTGGCCCGATAAGTTGAACGATCGAAGAGCCTGGATATACGTTAGCACTGGAAGGGGAAGGGACAATCCATTCACCAACCAGTGAATGTAATTTGAGCCAGCACTGTCGAGCCATAGTCGCATGTATAGTGGCCAGTCGTGTTGTAGTCTCCGCCATTATTGGCGCTCACCCAGACCGTGCTTGGGGAATAGGTCCACTGCGAACTGTCGTCGTCTATGTATACCGGAGACGAGAGAGGAGTCCTGCGAATCCATGCATAAGAATGTAGAGACCTCGGGCAATGATCGGCTCACCCAGACGGCCCGCCGCTCAATGTCACTACACCACCGTAGAAGTCGACGCTTTGACCGTCCCCGGAGATCGAGGCATTCAACGTAGCCGTGTGCTGGCCGTAACTGAGTCCATCAGCGACGACCAGCGTGTTCGCTCCGGGCCACGAAGCACACGCCGGGTCGCTGCTGGGTGCAGTGTTCGTGATCGTGTTACCATCCACAGTCAGGGCGTAGCCGGCTTGGTTGTTCGTCGTCAGACAGAGGTACAGTGCGGTCCCTTGGGTCTACAGTCAACGTCACGTGTGCGAGGCGGCACGAGAGTGAGCTCACCTTGGAAGTCGAGAGAGAAGCCGGCGTTGTTGAGCTCTGTTCGCCGGAAAGGAGTGCCGACACCAGCACTCCCGCTGTTCCCATACCACACCGAGACGCCGCTGTAAGACGAGTTCCATCCCTATTCCCAGTTTCAGTCGTCAAGTCTTCGGGTTGCGGAGATGTATCTCACCTGACTAGTCGGTCCGTCTCGGATAGGAGAGTACCTGAGCGAGAGTCAGCGCGGATTCAGCATAATATATGACAGTCTTACTGAAACGTTGGGCTCTCCTCGCCCAAGGTGATGTTGTAGGCCTGGATGGACATTATGGCGACTCAGAGAGCGTGTAGTTACCCACCGATCAATCGAGAGGGGCGTGGAAGAGAGCGAGGGTCACAGATCCGTTGCTGAGTAGGAGACATCCACGCATCACGTCTCTCTATCAGCGAAACATTGTGGTAGGGCCGGACGTCTCCTTCTCGAATAGTGTACTCTCCCGCAACGACCATCTGGATTGGACCATCCTAGAAGGGAACACTCTTCGAAGCATGCGGCAGGATTTCTGATGCGAATAAGCGATTGATGGTAAACCATAAGAGAGCAGAAGCCACAGGAAGAAGGCGAACGCAGGTGGACGAAAACGGGAGGTCCACCAGGCGCAGTTTCCAGAATGGGTGTGATCGCCAGCCTAGACAGAGCTGTACTCCTTCATTTGATTGAATTTAGTAGGCAATCAAGCACATTCGCCGGAGGTCTGGGCAGTGTGCCGCAATGAGAAATCAGGATTGGCACAGGCCTCCGGTGTTGAGGGATGCCGCCGCCGACTTTGAGCCCTTGTATGATACCAAGCGATTGTGCCCACAGAAGCTGGAAGAAGGGATGATATAGGACCAAATAAGTCAGATGTTCAACAGTGAATCGAGATGCCGAATCAACGAGATACGAGACGTTCCTGACTTGCGGAACTTCCAATCCGTGCAAATGCCCATCACGGGCCTGCTTGCTGACTTGATGCACCATGACTGATTCATATCCCTCATGACAAGCCATTGGTTCGAATACAAACAACCTGACAAGGGTTCAGCCTGATAAACCCGCCGGAACAGATGCAAGGGGGACGTTAAAGTCGACTGACCGTATGTAAGGACCACGTGAGAGACTGCTAATGCACCTGTGCTCCAATCCCGAACCGTCGCCAGGACAACATGCATGGGTGATAACCGAGACGAGCATGGTCGATCATTGTACTGTTCGGTGGTATCCGGCTTTCAGGACAAAATCAGCCATAGTCGCAAAGGAGGAAAGACGAATATCAAACGTGGAAAACGGTACATTCATCGGTGCTACTCTTGCATTGTGTTCCGAGTGATACGGTCCCGTTCTGGTGGGGAACCTTGCGTGCCATGCGTTGGTTGCACGTGTCGTGGAGTGATTCTTCTCGATTCCACCGCCAGCTGGCCAGATTGAACGAGGAGCGTACGGTTATGGTCAAAATCCGCAGAGGTCGAACGCGGCCCCCTCAGACACAGTCTATTGCCTGGATGCAGGGTTAAACACCCAATTATATGGGGTTGTGGCCCGCTCCGTTCGGGATACAGGGCAGGGTGGAACCGAAGTATGGTCCCACATGGCGGAAGCGAAGGTAAGAGGACCGGCAGGGAGAGCTCGCAGGAGGAAGAGCGAGGAAGCACACGCGCCCGTCGGGAGCCGGTGTGCTGGCCGAAATGGCGCTGATGTCGGCGGAAGGGAACGAGTGACAGCTAGCTGGGCCAGGACAAAGAAGGCAGAGACAGAGAACACCTCGAGGTTCACCGCATCAGGCATCTGCGCTGGATCCAGCATGAGCAGTGGCCAATCTGGGATGGCCATGTAAATAATGGCAAGAATGAGGGGAGTACAGAAGGTGGGATGCCCACAGACGCGCTGCATTAGGGACAACGCGTACGGTTTGATGGGTCACGTGTGCATCCGACGCGCACGGACCAGGAAGAGCAGCACGATCGATCGGTGCATTCCATACCTCTATCACCCGTTCGTTCCTCCGTTTGAGACAATGTCCTAATTCGGAGATAAGCATGAACATGAGCGTCTCATAGTACGAGAATGGTGACTAGAGCACCCATTCGGAAAACTTAGTCAACGACGTGGACTGCTTGCTTTGTATAACGGTCCGGGAGATGGCGATTGTCTTAGACTTCGAGAAGAAGCGTTCGATGTACGCACGATAGGGACTGTCTCCCAAACGTCCTAGCTCGTGGCGACCGTGTCTGCCTACTAGTAAGCCCTGTAACTAACGATGACGAAATGTGGCATGCATAACTTGAAGCTCCCTACAAACTCTCCCACGTCCTCAATCATACTCGGGCGGCTCGTCAACATTATCCGCTTGCTCTCGCCTCAGCCTTTCATTCAATATCGTGACCAGATCGACCGTTGCCGCGCTGTGCAGTAGATCACCTTCCATTGTTGGCGGACTCGGGTTTGACATTGGGCCCTCGTGCACTCGGGGGCTTGGAGTGGTCGGCACGGCCGAGAATGGGCCATGGCTTCTCCGTATACCTTTCCTTCTGGTATCCGCGAACAACACGGTAGGACACTCGGCGAGGGAAACAGGGACATTGACGGTGACTGCTGAGGTCGGTTGGACGGGAAAATTATACGGGGTGGGATCGGGTGAAGGCGGTGTCGTGCCATGCAAAACATCGTCGAAGACTGCCTGGCCGCTGGTCGGTCGGAAAGACGCCCGTCTCCTTGTGCGCCGGAGAATGAAGACGACTGCTACAGCAGATACCAAAACAGCAACAGCACCGACGGCTATACCTGCTATCGCGGCCGCAGGTAACCCGTCAGGGCTAGGGGAGGTGTTGCCAGGAGCTACAAGTCCACTCGAGTGACTTGCTCCCAAGCTAGATGTGGCACTGCCAAATAATTCGCCACTGCTGAAGGGTAGTGCGACATTGGAGCTGACCCCATTGGACTGGCTTGCTGCGACAGTCGATGGTATGGACGTTGTGGTAGAACTCGACCTAAAAAAAGAAAGATCAGATCCGCAACTGAAGTCGGGGTTAAAGGGAGATTTCGCACCCCTGAGGTACGGTTGCGTTTACCAGGATCACAGCATCCAAATTGATGCAGTACCTCCCGCTCATATTAAGGCCAGGCGGGCCATATGGCTGATTGCCATCGTAGTCCATAAGCGTCAGAGTATGCTCCTGCATTGGGTCTAGACCACCAGCAAAAAACATGGTCTGGTTTGGAGCCCACCAGAAATCGGTCGAATTGTAGACTGTTTCAACATTGTCGAGTTGGACAGTATATCCAAAAGTGTTGGGAGCCGGTATGCCTATCAACTGGACAATCGAAACGCCTATTCATGCATTAGTTAGCTATCTAGTTTGCCTCGGACAAAGTACGAACCACTGAACGTAATGGAAGCCGTTTCCCTGGAGTAGTAATCGCATGCCCACGAATGAGTGTTGTTGTAGGATGTCTGATCGCCACCCTCGTCCCAGTGGCCATCATACACCCACTTCCCACCGGCATCGTCTACCCATACCGGGGAAGATACACTGGTCCTGACATGTCTTAGGTAAGAACCTGGCGCTGTTAAGGTGCGAGGCACATACCCGGCAGGACCAGCACTCAAGGTAACGACTCCACCATAGAAGTCCAAGCTTTGATTGCTTCCCGTGATCAAAGCGTTTAATGTTGCCGTGTGTTTGTTGTAGCTGAGTCCGTCGGCGACGACAAGGGTCTCGGCTTCAGGGAATGGAGAGCAAGCAGTGTCGGTGGAAGAAGCCGTTTTGGTTACGGCGTTGCCGTCTACAGTGACGGTGTATCCAGCTTGATTGCTGGTACTCAGGCACAGATACAGCGCTATCCCTTGTCGAGCACGAGCATTAGTCATACTGGCAAAGAGCAGGGAGATTGTGCTTGCCTTCGAAGTCGAGCGAGAAGGCCGCGTTATTGAGCTCCGTTCTCCGGTACGCTGTACCGAGGCCCGTGTTCAAGTTGGCTGCATTACCCCACCAGATGGTTGACTCAGTGTAGGAGGAGTTCCAACCCTGCCCGTATGGTCAGACAAACGAGGCAAGGTCTCAAAAGCTCTCATACCTCCGAAACCGGGCCGTCTCGGACAGGCGTGTACCTGCCCTACTTTAGCTTTCAGCCAGCATGAGACGGGACGTGCCTACTGGAAAGTTGGACTTTGCTCGCCCAGGGTGATGTTGTATGGCTGAATCGAGCTGGAGGCTATCGACATGATGGTAGGGCGCAGGATGCGAAGTCTGAGCGAGCGATTGAGCAGCAGGGGCAGAGTGCGGGTAGCCTGTTCGGGTAGCCTGTTGGACGGGGTAGCCTGTTGGACGGCCTGCAAGCTCCCCTCTCTTCCTGCGACACCGACCTGTATACCCACATCGTCTATCAGTAAGAAACAACGAGCGTGATAGGCCGGATCTTCAGTTCCATGAACATTGAGTGGTACAGCACTTGCATTGAACCGCGAGCATGCGCTTTGAAGTACGCGTTCTCACCTTGATGAGATCGTAGGTTGATGGTAGGCCATAACAGAGCAGAAGCCATTGGAGGACAGTTAACAATTGACGACCAAAAGGGGAAATTTGCCCTTGTATGGTGCCAAGCGACTACAGGAACAGAAGCAAGAGGAAGACCGTTGGTATAGGACCAAAGACTGCAGAACTCCGGCTTCGATGGGACGCCATAAAGAGTGAAATTCGACTGATTTTTGATCGACAAGCCAACGCAAACCGGTGTCCTTTCCGTGAGGCCATGCTCTACTCCTGGGCCGTTCGTTTTGTAACATGTCTTTCGGTTCAAGATAGTCCGAGCGCAAGCTGCAAGAGACGACTCTGATCGCAAATCTGGAATTTTGTCAGAATTGATGAAGGAAGGTGATGAATGTGATGCTTACCACCGGTTAGAGTCCCACCGCAAGAGTGCTGCTAGCACAGCTCTATCCTTTGGTTGGGATAGTCGCTAAGAAAACACGCATGGGCGATGACCGAGATTAGTGTTGGACGGGGACCATCATTGTACCGTGGGCAGGTATTGGGCCACTAGAGTCTAGCGTAAGTTCAGCCGTATTCACTGCAGAAGGAGGATAGACTGATAGCGCACGTCGTGACGGTCTTTCCATAACTTTTGCGCCGTGTACTCATGACCCGACTCTGCTCGCCAACGCCGGAAGCAAGGCGACAAGTCAGACGAGGGGTGATGCCTCCCCAAGAGGATTGGGAAAGGGGGAGAGTCCTCCCCCTTCACTCGCAAGTGTTGCCGATGAGAACTCTTCCATGCCGAGCAACGTCAGATTCCCGTGCTTAGTCGAGCATTAGTCGTGACCAAATTGGCAATTGGTATGTACAGGGAATGGAAGGGTAGGGAGAAACGACAGGAGTGTCAAAGGAAGCGTGCCAGCAGATGCGCTGCATCAGGGACAACACGCACGAGTTTCGTACTGCCCCGCCGCCCTGATGACACACTTGATCGCAACATCGCCATGGTGTCAAGTAATCGTTCTCCACTCAGTTTTGAGCAAGATTCGTTGGAAGACCGCGAGGCCGTTGTTTGTGACACCGCATGTGCCCCGTGGGGAGGACAGATTTGATGTTCTCTGCTGGCAGCTCAACTGCGCGATGTCTGCTCCGCCAACTCGGTGCTCAACGAGAGATATACAGCATCGCCATGTCCGCGCTGAACATTATATGGACTTAAATGTCGTCGCGTCTTTGAAGTACAGTAGTCCGCATCATAGTTGAGGCAATCGTACATGTAAGCACTACAGTAAGCAAGGCCGCACTGGCACGGGAGGGAGGACGGTCCCTTGCATAAGTCGGAGGCGTTGTGTCTCTGTACTAGTACACTTCAGCATGCCTGCCTTTCATCCAATTCTCTCTTAGTATATCGGATTAGTACACGCGCCTGTCACGCGCGAGAGCGGGGTTCGACTCCCCGAGGGAGAGGAATTACTTTTGCCGTTTTCTTTAGTCTCCCGTCGGAAACAAATACTCCGGCAAAAGTGCCGCGCAGTTGGCTTTTCCGTGCTCACGAAACGCTCCTTCTGGTGTGAAAAGCGCTAAACACTGGTAGGGCTACAAATGTAGCCAATTTGAGGGTAGTCCATGGGTGTCACGGACTACCCGGACATTGCCGAGTCCCCCCAATAGGTAAAGAAAAAGTGCGAATCTCCGTTCTCTCTTAGTATATCGGATCAGTACACGCGCCTGTCACGCGCGAGAGCGGGGTTCGACTCCCCGAGGGAGAGTATAATACTTTTGCCTATCTCCAAAGGCTCCTTTTGAAGCTATTTTTGAGAGGGAATGGGCGTTCATCGGCTCTGGGTGAAGCTAGTCCCCTCGCTCTGGGTTGTGCAATGTGGCCAGCGACGGGGGACTGATCGAAGGTTTTCATGGTCACTTCATAACGCGCTCCCGCCGCGCGAGTCTCGCTCGCCAGGCGGTCTGTCTGCTCCAGACAAGGGTAATTGGGTTCCCTGTTTCTACTCATACGCATCGGTTCGGGATTGCACAAGATATGCATTCCCCAGCCCAATTGTAAAGAGAGTAGCTATACCACAGAACAACACTATGCGCGAGCCACGAGGGAACGTGAATCTGAATATGGAGTACGACAGGGAGAGAACAGCCGGCAGACCAAGCAAGCCCGGCCGACCAGCTGGTCAGACAGAGAAGGAAAGTAAGAAAGTTCGTAGCTAACGAAAGACGCATAATGAGAGTATATTCGTTCCAAGGGTATATGGAAATGACATGACAGCGTTCTCTTTCAGAGGGAAAGGAGATGCCTTGTTTGCCAACGTGGGGAGAATGAGTGGGTTCGGGTATGGGAAAATCAGGTACGGAGGAAACCCTTCTTCCTGGTCTAAAGCACCGGTCGTCAGTATCAGAAGGAAAGAACGGCTCGATGAAGCGTACATTTTTCTCCGGCGTCAGCGGCCTGCCTGACTCCAGACGCCTCTTCTTGTCCTCCAGCTCCATGCGCTGCTTGTCGAGCGCCTGCTTCATCTCGTGGTGACGAGCGTAGAGCTCTTCCTCGCTTTGCTTGAGCTTGGCCTCCTTCTCCATGACCTTTTGGGCGAAGACCATCTTCATCTCGGCCTCCATCTTGCTCAGCTTCGCCTCGTGCATGGCGCGCTCCTCTGCCTGCTTGGCAGCCGGGTTGACCTCCTTGAACACCGACTGGTCCTGCTCAACGCCCATAGCGAGCAGCTTCTCGGTACGCCAGTTCTCGTAGAGAACGAGATTAGTGTGCTCGCGGAGTTCTTCCATATTGGTCCTGATGAGCATCTGGCGGAGCTTGACAAAATCGCAGTGCTCCTCGTTATCGACCTCGATAACACCCCAAGGGTACGCACGCCCGCGCACAGTACGACCATCGGGAGTCTTCACAACGGTGGTAGAGCCGACCACGGCGAACGGTATCCGGCTCGCGATTTCCTCGTTCTCGGCGAGGGTTTCCTCATCCTCGTTCTCGTAGGTCGGCGCCTGGAAGATCTGGATGTTGTGGTAGCGAATATCGGCTAGCACGCGAGCCTTGAATTGGGTAACCTCCTCCTCGGTCATGGTATCAGCCTTGGCAATGATAGGAATAAGGTTAACACGTGTATGCAGCCGGCGCATAAACTCGATGTCGATCGGCTTCAGGCTAGGACACGTAATATCAGCATCACGATTTGCTGGCACTGAAACACGCGACTTACGCATGACCAGTAGGCTGGATAAAGTACAAGCATGCGTGGACACGATTGTCAACCATTTTAGAGCGGTTCACACGGTTTTCCTGGTCGAGATACGCATCGAAACGCGACTCGATGTTGTCAAGAATGGGCTTCCACGACAAATCGTTGTTGACGAAGTCTCCGAAACCCGGGGTATCCACAACAGTCAGACGAAGCCGCACATCTGACTCTTCAATGTCTGGTAAAGCGGTGAGCACGCGTTGCAATCGGCCTCACACCGCTTTACGCACCTGCACTGATGCTCTCGATCGAGACCGTCTTGGGTGGTTCGGCAGACGGAGGAGGTAGCTCCTTGGCAGGGTAGAGAGGGGTGGCGAAAAGGGTGTTTACGAGCGTAGATTTACCCAGTCCGGATTCACCTACACATCCAGGTCATTATCGGGCGCATACAGTTAGGGTTACTTCGACGCACCAACAACCATGACCGTGAACTGGAATCCCTTCCGCACACTCCGTCTATGGACTTGGTTCGGGAGGTTGGCGAATCCAACATAACCCATCAACTGCTTCCTGGCGACCTGAGGAGGCGCGATGCTGCTCGTGGGGTAGGTCTGCTGAGATGCGAGGCTAGCAGCGCGGTTTGCTGAGCCGTTGATGGAGCTAGCGGCCTCACGCATAGATCCGTTAGGGATCGCGGGGAGCGCGCTGCCATTGGTATAATCGCCGGAGGTGGTGTAGCCCTCCGTGCCGGTGGGCGTTCCGTTGGACATGGTTAGTTAGTCGATGTTGATATCAGACAAAATCTCGCCTCTGTATGTTTAGACAGCGAGGGAGGGAGGAAAGAAGGAAGGACACGACGTGCAGAGGGACGCCAGAAACGAGGCCGCGTTCCAGCAACGAAAAGGACGGGGCATAATACGGGACCATTTCTTTTCGTCCCGCGGAGTCTGAACCCTCATGCCTCGCTTTGGCTTGACCAAACGAAGCAGCACCAAACAGCGAATAGAAGTGGCGAACGCGCCCAACGCGCTTCACTCGACATCCACACTTTCTAACTAATACCATCGACAATGGTCAAGCTCACTCCGGAGTTAATAGCGGTGTCGAGGTCGTATATCAATCCTTTAAAGGATAGAGAGCTTGACTTACGAGGTAACGCAGTGACCTCTCCCTACTGTTGGACCCCTTCAACTGACAATGGTCGTGTGCAGGTCACAAAATTCCCGCCATCGAGAATCTTGGTGTGACCAAGGTGAGCAATGGTCATCCCAGAGTTCTTGAAGGGTTGTCTAAAGGCGCCTAGGATCAACATGACACAATCGACTTCACCGACAACTCGATCTCCTCGTTATCCAACGTTCCACTGCTCCGCCGCCTGCACACCCTTCTACTCTCCAACAACCGAATAACACATATATCGCCATCTATCCATATATCCTGCCCGAACCTGAAGTGCCTTGTCCTCACCAACAATGCACTAGCAGAACTAGGAGACTTGAAAGCGCTAGAGGGGTGTAAAAAGCTGGAGTGGCTGGCGTTGATCGGATGTCCCGTGCGACAAAAGAAGTGGTATCGTGAATGGTGTCTATGGGTTGTGAAGCCGTTGCGAGTACTAGACTACTCCAAGATCAAGCAAAAGGTACGCATGCTATCGGCCAGCCTTTTGATAAACAGCTGAGTGGCGAATCAGGAGCGTGATACCGCCAAATCCCTCTTCCTCACTCCGGATAACCTACCAACCGCTCTGGCCACCTCCCTCGCCTCAACATTGACCGCACCTTCCGCCGCAAATGCCCATCCAGACATGGATCAGTCATTATCGGGACCAGCTGGCTTGTCAGCCGGCAAGGGCGGCAGGCTGATGACTCCGGAGGAACGGGAACGAGTACGGGCTGCGATAGCCAGAGCAACAAGCGCGGAGGAGATCAAACGACTGGAGAAGATGCTGAGGGAGGGTTATGTACCAGACGTTAAATGAGCAGTTGGCTGTCCTCCGATCGTCACCTCTGTGATGTCGGCGCCCGCTCGCCAGGTGGATGGTTCTGTACGTGGACTTATCACTCAAAATTGTCCGTACGACGTCCGTACGACAACCGCGCATGTATTACTTATATTCTCTACACTTTGTGGTGTAATGTATCGGGTTGATACTTCAAGAAAGGCATCCCTAACTAGTAACTTACACTGAGTTAACTATTCATGCGCGCGCATTCGGAGGCATTTGTATCTTATTAATAAATAGGATTCGCGTTGTCTCGCGCGTTTAGCGGCTTGTCACCTTATCATCATGTCCTGGCTTTACGAGCACATCCTGGGGGCTTATGAAGCCTTGGTGCATCTTTACCTTGGCTATGCTGTTTATTACATCCAGCAGCGGAAATTCCGCCGGCTGTTCTGCGACTGGGTACGGCTTACTACCAAAATGATTCTGGCAATGTCGCATCGGCGCGGTATGCAGGCGCGCTACCTGCGAGGCAGCTTGAGACACTACAAGAGCATTGGTCTCATCTGAACGCGACTCACCTCGCGTTCCTGGTCTCATCTCGCTATGTTGAATGGTCGAGTTGCGATCGATCTACGGCGACTGTCTTGCTGGGGGATCGTGGTTAACTGGCCATGCGTTGGGGCGTGGGAGCACGCACGCGTCTTCCTCTCAGACCACCGCGTATACGCGTACCAAACGCGTTTCTATCTGCATTTATCTGCGACAAGCGAACATATACGGCACACCCTGTGCGACTGGTTACGGTCGGACGACGATGATGGCGAGGATATCGTCCTCCTCAACACGACACCCAGGCGTCGCCCGGCACGATGCCTCCTTGGCGACTGGCAACCCTCTCGCCGAGCAGCCGTCCGTCACCCTCCTCTCCTCAGCCCCCATGACGATGTCCGTCCTCCCAACTCCACCTTCATCTTCCCTTCTATACAACACTGCCCAGCCTTCCCTGTCGAACGACGACCTCTCACCATCGGCATCGCCAAATCCCTCGCCAGCGACCCCGGTCGATGGTCCCCCTCCTTCCCTTCCATCCTCCTCGCCTGTCTCTCCAAATGGCCTACCCACCATCATACCGTCTCCACCTACCGGCATACCTGGACCTGAGGAGCGATCGTCTGACGGTCATATACCCAGTGCGTGCAGTGGACTGCTTCTGTATTATCATTGTCCTGAGCTACCTTCATAGCTTGGATCATCGCTGTCATCGGCGGCGCACTGATATTAGTACTTCTGATTAGCATTGGTCTCGCTATGTGGCTTTGGCGTCGACGGCGGACTGGCATTCCACCCTATAAGGCCCGGCCGGCCGGTCTAGGGGATAAGGAGGTCGGCCTCACTTCGTCCGATACTCTTACCTCGCTGGAACCGCGTCATCACCACCTCATATCTCCTCCGATGCCACTGCGTGGACAGGGAAGTATCAGTGGCACCGCGCGGAGATCATCGAAGAGACCTAGCAGTGCAGAAGGTATCGGACGACGCCTGCTCAACGGCTTGACTTTCCCGACGCGTGGCGCAGCCCCGCTCACGGTCACCATTTCCAAGCCCATCATCCCGGAGATCATCTTCGAGCCTCCGACGCCTTCTTCATCCGCCTTCACGGGATTATCTACGCTTCTCGCGTCCGATGGAGCGAACCTCCAGCCCACCGCGGGAGTGGAGAAGCCCAAGGTAACTGCCCCGTGCAAGTCCATGGACGCACGCTCTCCCGCTCCTTCTTCGAGGAGGTCGAGCATATATATTGAAAGGAACACTGACGAGGCGTACGAGATGATGGATCTCAAGCTCGCAGACACGGCCTTGCGCCGAACTACGGACCTGAGTACCCATGAGGAAGACGGGGATACAACGTCATCCAGGGTGCTACCCGCGACTGTCGTCCCGTCCTTGCAAGTGTCTGCGCCGACAGAGACGGGCCTGACGCCAGTGCCGGCAGAGGTAATGACTTCCATCTCTTCGTGCATGCCGATGCTGATATCGTTCAGCTCTGGAACGGCTACCAGGATTACCTCGATTTTGCCGGCCCAGAAGACGAAGGTGATAACGAGATTGCACTAGGAGATGCTTCCGAAGTGAAGTTGGGAGGTAACCGCTGGTCTGAAAGCAAGTCGGTCAGCAGCATGTACTCCGATCAGAATTGTCACGACCCTCTCCCGGTGACCGATGTCGACACCGGCAGCGATGTTGAACCGACGGGCTCACCAACCTGCGGATTGGAGTATTCTCCATCAGCGGAGGATATAACGCTCGCTGAAATAGTTTCACTTCCGGATCTTGGCTTGCGCGGCTCTGTCTTGCCGTTGAGTACCTCAACTGACACCGGCTCGTCCGTGAACATGACGCTATGGGATCTTGTGCTGGGTCACGGCAGTGTGTCTTCTATGACTGCTCTCGTCCAGGTCAGTATATTTCTCTGGGAGTTAGCTTGCGCGTGCGCTAATCGCGCTCGTAGAACGTTGGTCATCGGAAGTCGCGCCTGAGCCAGATATCCTGTAGATCGTCCCTAACGGCCGGAAAAGCAGCCCATGTAGATCGCACATCCGATTCCGAAGCCCTTGATGGCCACGAACGTCTGGGGCACGTGTTGACCTCTCGAGGCAGTTGCTGGTCTTTCCTAGACGACATGGAGGGCGACATCGCGAACTACGACGCTGACACCTCTGCAAATGTAGCTGAAGTCACAGATATGGAGAAAGGGAACTCCTCATCTCGCACGATCCGTTACGAAGATGTCCCAGCCAGCGTTTCCCCTTTACGCATCGCAAAGAAGGTAATACACGACTTCGCGACAGGTCCAACGGCGCAAGAAGACCGTCAGCTGTCGGCTTTCACTCTGTCGTCGACCGAGCCTGAGCTCAGCACGGAGATTCCCTCGATACCTGACCTTAAAGACGACTCCTTGTCAGGACAGCATGACAATAGCCTAGGCGAGGAACTGCTTCTCTCGGTGCGCAATCATGTCATGCTTCATCAAACAACAACTGATGATTGGCATAGGCCCCACGCACATCGGATATTTTGAAGGACCTTCTTGCCGAGTTCACATATTTCGACGACTTGAAAGGACCACCCAGTTTAGTACTGCACCAGCAACCGCCTCCTGCTAGCCTCAAACCGTCGCGTATACCCGTCCGGCGCGTCTCTAAGAGGAAGAGCGTTTCGACCAGTTCGCATCTGTCACCGAAGATGCATATATATGCACGCTCGGCTATCCCCTCGCCAGTTTATGCGTCTTCTGTTCGGCCGCGCCGCACGCCTACATACTTAAGCGCCAGAACTCGCCAGAATATCAGTATTACTGAAAGAAGCGGAGGACAGAAAAGAAATCGCTCATCCGGGGTATGAGGATTCCATCCTGCCGAAGATCTTTTCACCGACATGTTACATAGCTTGCGAATCAATTTCTCACATCGCCGAAAGCGGTAATGAAGGCCCAGGTGATCGGGCGCAGAGTCAGTGCAGGGAAAGCTTCGATTGCGAGGGCAAACTTGGTACGCTCGCTCACGGCCCTTCTGGCTTTCAGCTGAGATTCTGTCCTGCAGGCTGCTCTGAAGATATCCGGTGCATACATCTAGTTACAATATATTACATACACTTCGCAGCACGTCTCGCAGCAGAGGCTCCATGTTCTTTATTCAATCAGTGCCCTCTATTTCGCTTTCCTTCTTGTCGTCTTCTCTGATCCTGTACTACCATAATATCTTTGTAAACCCAGCCAACTGTTGAATGGCATTTCATCACAGCATCCATATTGTGTTCGCTATTGCGCTTCAAAAGTCAATTGAGTGTTGACATGTTAGCTCGTGGCGGACCAGTTGATCACTTGTTATGCTCTGAAGACTTGTACGACGCCCTCAATGTGCGTTCTGCAAATTGGACAAGGAGCCGCGCGGGTATGTCGTGATTGCGCCAAGCGAGTCGCACATCGACCACAGCAGACAAGATGCGCGCATGGCAGAAACAGGGAATCGATGTGGGCGGCGAAGCACACACGACAGCTGTTGTCCACCGAGAAATGTGAAGGGGGCGCGTCGTTTGCCAGTTGATCGAACGTGACATTGGCGGCGGGCGAGTTCCCACTCTCTTCCGCACGGAACAGCTCGTCAATAGGACTGACGTACGAGGGATCGTCACGGATTTGTTGCAAGCTGCCGAATGCGCGCGACATTCGTTCTCTGAGGAATTCACGCCTACGGCGTTGTCGCTCTGTGAGAGCTGTGCCGAGTGACGTTGAAGATGGTGCATGTCCTTCTGAAGCGTGAAAGGTGACAGCCGTGGACGACGTTCCAGAGGATGCTGATTATGATCTCAAGGTCCTGCCAAATATTCTGAGGGATAAACTCACCTCTAGTTCGGCAACCCGAACAGTAGCCAGCGCTCCTATATCCTGTTGGTCTCCATCCACGACCATCTACGTAGGCGTTGTAGGTGCGAGCTTCAGGTCTAAGGTCGCTACATGCGCAGCATTGCGGTATTGACAACTGACACCAGTTATGACCGCAATCCTTCGGAATCATGCTGACACCTCGTCGTGCATCACCCTGCGTTTGAGCGAGACTCGGTGTGGTTGGTCGTACTTCTGGAATCAGGATGACGGCGTGTGGGTTGTCGTTGGTAATGTCTCCATCCGACTGTGAATCTTCCACGCTGACGTCCGCGTAGCTTGCGAGGGTTCTTTCACGATCGGAGGATGCTTCAGGCCTGTAAGGACCATGGTCGGCATCAAAGGGATTAACTGGGGATCCGAAGGTATGAAGCGGTTCTCTGGTTGGGGAGAGTTGAGGGTCTGGACAGATATGTTTAGACTAGCTGACTTTGAAGCATGGACAGGTGTATGTACTCACGGCGGCAGCCGGCACAGTAATGCGCTCCACGCCGACCTTCCTCTCGCCAGCCTCGACCATCAACATAGATATGATATCGATCGGCCATAGGTCTCCGGTCAGAGCAAGAGCAGCAGAAAGCGATAGAGAGCTGGCAATGGTTGTGTCCGCAGTCTTTCGGTGGACGATTGGGTATATGGTGCAAGGCAGATTCTGCTGGTGTTGATACAAGATCGTGTGTCGCTGTGATGGTGATCGGATTGATGGATGCAGAAGTAACGCGGACAGCAAACGAGCTATTAGATGGCAATATCAACGACGCAGTTGGGGAGTTGGCAGCTCGAGCGGCCGGGCCTAATATGTAGTTGACTGTGCCCATCAACGCGGTGAGCCGACCATCCAAACTGTCCACCTCTTGTCTTGCGAAGCCAATTCTCCGGCACACCTCGCGGAATACCGACGCCGGATCGTCGAGATTTACCGCCTCTGCTGGTGGACCATTAGCAGAGGGCAAGCTGGACATCGCGACGCGCCGCCGCAGGTTCCAGATGAACCGTGCCGCGTTGTTGTCGTTGATGTCCAGGTAGTCCTGCACCAAGGAGGAGAACGATTGACTGAGGGAATCCACGGAGTCTGACAGACTTTGCGCTCTCTCGTTCAGACGAGTGAGTACATCTGGATCTGTTCGAGTGGCAAGACTAAACCAGAATTCTGAGCGCGTAGATGCAGCGCACCTGATTCCCTTCCTAGGCTGTCCAGCAGCTCTCCCACCCCTTCGACCACGGTCTTCACACGGGAAGCTCGCGTTCTATTCTCTCGCAAGAAGTCCTCCAGCACTTGCAACGCATCTGAGGAGCTAGCTTCAGGCATAGAGATATGCACAGGTCGTTCCGCTCTAGAAGACTCCTCTGAAGTGGGATGGGCTATCGCTTGCGAGACTTTATCTGCAGCCCATGAGTAAAATATATGCGCGAAATTGGGCTCATCGGCGCACCATGACAGAACCGGCAGCTACCAGGCCTCCCATCCGGTCGCCTTCTAAATCTATAGCATACTGCAGCACAGATTAGCCGAAGTCCAGCCCACGATATGCACCTGACACGTACAACAACAAAGGCTCGCTGGTTGAGATCCACAACAGATATCTCTGCATACTGGGCAATTACGGTATCGTCGCGTGGATATATCCTCAATCTCTGTCGTATCAGACATTTGGCGCGAGTGTCCGTCCTGGGTATAGATGATAGCGTAGCAAGCTGAGACGACGGAGGATGATGAACGCAGGGAAGGGAGATGATGAATGACAATGGTACAGGTCCCTGCCGTAATCTCGGCCCGAAAGGATATCTCTGGACCAACTCCGCCACTTCATGAGTCGATGATATGCGCTGCTACCGGAAATTTACTACAAGCATTCTCGAGACTATCGAGGTGTTTACCATTATTGCACAAAGATTCGGCTGGTGCTTCTATGGATGCCCCAGGGAGTCGTCATCATCCGTGAAATCCCATACAGAGAAATCGGAGTCGTAGGACTCGGCAGTGACGACACTAAAACTGTCTTCTTCGTTCCAGAGATAGTCTGGGGACTGATCGCGTGCCTCCAGGAGAGAAGAAATGCTCGACGAAGGCGAGGAATGCACTGGAACATCCGTGAGCTCTTGTCCAGAGAGGCAGGCAATCTGGACAAGCTGAGATGGTGCAGCCTTATCAGCCAGAACACAAAGCTCGTCGCTCTCGAACGAACAGCCGTCGCAGTCATACTCAACATCTTCATTCCCGTCGTCATCGTCGTCATCGTCCGATACCCAAAGCGAGAACGGCCGGTAGTCGTCCTTGGCTCGTATTGTGGGCAGAGGTAGCAAAGACCTCATCTCGCCGGGAATGACAGCGGTGATGAAGTTCTCAGGCATCACGGGCAGTTCTTTGGGTGGAAGATGGATGAACCTCGTATCGAAGGCTGGATCCACATCGTTCTGTTCGCGCCTTCGGATACTTCTGGCTCGTTCGAAGGCAATGGCCTCATCCCAAGTTTGGACGACGGACCGATATTCGTCCGCTTGTTTACAGGAGACGCAAAATCGAGGAGCCTTGGATGGTAGGGCAGGTCGATACAGCAGAGCATGATCTTCCCAATCCTCCAGCAACTTCCTTAGGGAGCAATTGCAGCACCTTAGTCGGGGGCCACGACGCCGGATGTACCAACAGAAATGCTTGCAGATGCCCACGTCCTCCGCAAACGTTCCTACTGGTGCAACGACCTTCAGTTTAGAAGACGGTTGCCGGAGAGAACGCGGGATGTCGTGGAAAGTTGCCATGAAGGACTGATCTGCCGGTTTCCCACCTCGCCCTAATCGAGGTGAGCGCGTCTTCAAGACGACAAACGGCGATTGCGTACCTTTGCAAGCGGGGCAGTATCCCGTGACGGGACGGCCCTTCACGGCTACCAAGCCCCTCCCATCGATATGCATGAGAGCGTACCCATCAATGGGCCGGGCATCGGTGCACGCACAACAGGAAGGAATTGTCAGTTGACAGTAATGGTGACCGCACTTCTTCGGGGTGATAGAGGTCACAGATGTGACAGCATTGGGTAAGGGGCGAGTAACAGCCATGGCGGCGGAGGATCCCACCAGAATCGCAGACGGTCGAACAGCCGTGCTTGCCGTCCGGCTAAGGGGCAGCTTCGAGAGGTGGCTCCACGCTATGGGTAGATAGCCACACCATCCTCAGGCCCTTATGTATCACAGTTTATTCTTGAGCCCTAGTAACCAGAGTGACGAAGGCACAGTCAGGGACCGCGTGCCCTGACTCGCGGTGACTACGACGCGTGAGGTTACTGACGCACGGCCCACGCAACAGCACAGTGCCTGTAGGTGGATAAAATAGCATTATATTGAGCAGTAAAAAAGCCACGTAGCGAATTATTGCAGCCCTATCCGCAATAAGACGGCGCGCAGGCGGTCGCTCAACTCCTTCAGTCGGACTTGCCCATCAACGGTCTTCATACCGTTTAATGCCTTCGACAGTTGCTCACCGGCATCTTCTTCATCATCGATACCATGCTCTCTGGCATGTGCGATAGCCTCTGCATCCCTTGGTGCAACGTCCCTGAGCTGCAATTGGGCAAGTCCCGTTGCGATAGCCCCTAATTCATCGAGTTCACGATCGATCCCGGTCGGAAGCGCGGTGCCATGGACAGCGCCAGACTGCACTTGCAAAAGATACTGCAGCGCAGCAGCAGATGTGCCCCGGAGATTGCCTAAGCTGCGACCAACGGGTACTCCTGTTTCACAGAAACCTTGGTCAAAACCTTCCTGGAGATGCGCTTCCTTTCCTGCTGTGATGCCTTCACGATATCCGTCCTTGAACACGATCAGCCTCGAGGCCAAAAGCAGACCATACGGACAGGATGTGGAACTCACATTCGTAAACTTCTCCGCCATGGCACTCCATTCTCGGTCGGCAACGCCTTTTTCTGTCATCTCGCCCTCCTCCATCCAGACGCCCTCATCCTCCATGTTTGGATGCAAAGATGAAGCTTACTGATCATACATCAATGTAGCTCCTTCCGTAAGGCTGCGCCTTACGCACTCCACTGCTGCAGTTGAAGAGGACAGAAGCGGTAACAAAGGGAGCTCGCGTTTGCGTCGATCTTGGCTACAAATTGACCTCCGACTGTCGTGTAAAGAGAGACAGGAAGGCTTCGATAGAGCCGGCACTAACAGCTTGCTTAAAGAGAGCAGCGGATATTAACAGGGCCTCGATAAAGTACGGCGTTCTTCACTGAATATATGCGGGTGGAAATGGTTGAATTTTGACGGCGAAGATGGGCAAGAACCAGAACTGGGACAGTAACACGGAAATCCCTTCTGTTGAAAACGGCTGCATTGGACGGAAGCAAATGCCCTTGCTCACTCAGGCTGCGAGCGTTCTTGTTCCCATCGCCCACCCATTCACGCCACTTTGGCACCGAACAGCCAGCGACTCCTATTATTCCTTTTACTTCGACTTCCTTTCCTTTCTTACTTGCGACTGGGGGTTGAAGGAGCTGCATATACCGTACAAACTCATCATGACGTCCACAGAAGAGGCCATCAAGACCGTGGCGACTGCCTTGGACACATTGTACAACAATCCAGATAATGCGGCCAAACTGCGGGCGAACACCTGGCTTCAGGACTTTCAGCACACCGTGAGCGGCTTCCATCCGATCGGTCGGGCACCATTCCTCATCATGTCGTTTCTGTGTTGCGGGGTGTAGAAGGAGGCTTGGGCGACAAGTAATGCGTTGCTGCTGGCGCCTGAAGCTCCCATCCAATGGAAACTCTTCGCGGCCCAGACGTTCCGAGCGAAGGTGGGCGCTTATGCAACCTGCACGATATAGTCTGCTGATGGCATTGCTTGTATCATAGGCGACATACGATCTTGCTCAACTATCTGCACC
The DNA here is from genome assembly GCA_037974965.1 of Dacryopinax spathularia. Classification (NCBI taxonomy): domain Eukaryota; kingdom Fungi; phylum Basidiomycota; class Dacrymycetes; order Dacrymycetales; family Dacrymycetaceae; genus Dacryopinax; species Dacryopinax spathularia. The sequence continues at coordinate 2,828,182 of JBBPFI010000001.1, forward strand.
GGAACGCATATCATTACGCGACATGCTGCTTGCGGCGATGGAAGTGTTCGCTGAGGGACCGCGACCTGTCCTTACCCAAATCTGTTTGGCGCTTGCCGTGATGGCACTGCAAATGCCGGATTGGACCGACGTTGTTCCTACCATGATCAAGGCATATGGCACTAACCCACGAATGGTCAATGCACTGCTTGACTTCCTGACGGTTCTGCCGGAGGTGGTGGGAGAAGCTCATGTTCCCATCTCGGTGCGCAATGGCAGGTGTTGATTGTCATTCGGCGCGTCGCTGACTGTGCTATGCAGCAAGAAGAGGCTAGTCAGAGAGCGGCGGCTCTGTTGTCTGACAATGCGGAACAAGTTCTGCAGCTCCTGGCAGCATATATCAAAGCGGATGGTACGTCCTGCTTCTGAAAGCCTTGATACTAGGCTGATATACCTGTAGGAGTGACCGAAGCGATTCAACAAAGTGTCTTCGAGTGTTCGAGGGTCTGGATCACCTACGGCGAGATCAGCCCGTTGTCATTTGCCGCCACGCCGCTCTTCGAGTTCGCATTCCGCGCTCTGGAAGACGACGTCCTGTTCGACAGCGCGGTTGAGATCATCTGTGATCTCATTCACGAAACACAGGAAGTCAGCGAGAACCTCCCTGTCATCCAGAAAATTGTTCCACTCGTCATTGGATTACGACCGCTGCTGGATCGATCCCTTGATGACCCTGAGCGGGTAAAAGGCATCTGCCGTATTTTTGTGCAAGCAGGCGAGAGCTATCGACAGCTCATTGTACATCATCCGGATACATTCTTCCCGATTGTCCAGGCGATTGCTCAATGTTCGGCTTTGGACGACTTCGACATCGTGCCAGTCACGTTCCCCTTCTGGTACCGATTCGCTGGCGCTCTTGGCAAGATGACGGAGGTGCCGAAGCAGTTCGCGGAGGTCTATGAGGGACTGGTGCATACCCTCATCCGGCATTTGCAATATCCACAGGACCCGAGCACGTTGACGCCGCAAGAAATGGACGAATTCCGCGACTTCCGGCATGAAATGGGCGATACGCTCAAGGATTGTTGCTCTATCCTCGGTGCGGACAAATGCCTCAGCATTGCACTCGAGCATATCAAGATCGCCATCTCGAAGGGCGACAGCTGGCAAGCGATCGAAGCGCCTTTGTTCTCGATGCGTTCCATGGGTGCGGAAGTCGACATACAAGGTACCTCGGTAATACCGCAAGTTCTGGAGCTAATCCCCAGCCTTCCGCAACATCCACGAGTGCGTTACGCCGCGCTACTTTTCGCTGGTCGTTACACCGAATGGATCAACTTGAGACCGGACTATATCCCGTTCATCATGAGCTACATTTCGGAAGGCTTCGCCACCAACGACCCGGAAGTCATAGCTGCCGCGTCCCACGCGATGAGCTATTTGTGCAAGGACTGCAAGACCGTAAGTTCCCACCAGCTTTGCGTTTCAACCCAATGCTGACTACATTTCTCAGCATCTCGTCTCATATCTGCCCGAGCTGCACCAGTTCTTGCAGACTCGAGGCGTGCAGATGCATCAAGAAGACGTTATGTCGATCTACGATGGTGTGGCTTGGGTGCTAAGCAGCCTGCCTGTCTCAGAAGCGGCGAGCGGCCTTCTGCAGTTCTCCACGCCGCTTATTCAACAAGTCGCTGCGGCAACTCAGCGGGCCGGGGACTACTCGCGCGATGAACTGAAACCGGTTGCCGACTCGTTTGAGAACCTCGAGAGTTTGATCAAGGTCATGATTGGCTTCGGCGAATTATTCCCGACGGACTGCCTGGATACGCCCGGACGGGTATGGCCAATTTTCGATGCCTTCCTCACACGATACGGAACTGTTTTCTTCATCTCCGAACGCATCACTAGCGTGATCCGCAGAGCCATCCAAAATTGGCCTGCGGATAGCTGTCGGCCATTGGCAGCCGGTGTTGCTGCGAGGATGTGCCAATGTTTCGAGGAAAGCGGCTTCTCCGGCTACCTTTGGATTTCTGGCAAGCTCATTGATCGGTATTTCGCTGGCGGTGATGCGCAACTGCACGCCACGTTTGCCACCATGTTCGATCGTGAGACGCGCAAAGTACTCCAGATGTTCGCCGAGCATCAGGAGCGCCCAGATACAATTCAAGATGGTGAGTCTTTATTAGTCGGCGCGTCATACTATGCTGAAGACAGTTCTCCAGTCATCGACGATTATGTGCACCTCCTCATGCAAGTTGCGGAGCAAATGCCCGACTCCCTCTACTTGTCTCCTTCCTTCCCTCTTATTTTCCAGGTCGTGATGGCGGGCCTGAAAATGCCGACTGTGGACCTCAATCACGTAACACTCTCGTTCGTTCTGAATGTCTTGAACAACCCCGGCCTGCTGAATGCTGCACTGGAGCCGACTCTACATCCTCCAGCCTACGTTACAAGTATCCGAACAGTCGTGGAGACATACGCTCCGCAGCTACTGAACCTCTTGCTGGTCGGTATGATGGACCATTACGTGGAAGATTGCATCGATCTTGTGGTGGATATCATTCACGTGATGGCCAAACTATGGCAACGCCAGTTGTTGACTTGGCTTGAGCCCACTCTGGGTCAGATCCCGGATAACCTCGTCATGCCCGAAGCCAAGGTTACATTCTTCAATGACATGACCAGGTGAGCATCATCCTTACCGCGAAACGCCTTCAACATCTGATCAGGTTCTGCAGTGCGTTGGGTCCCGCAAGTATTGACAAAGTCAAGCAAGCAGTGCTGAATCTGCACCGCGCTTCACGTCGGTTGAGGCAGCGGAGGATGCACATGATGGATATGGCTCGGGAGAGATAGTTGTGATTCAAAGGTACGGTTACTATATACCCCAGCTAGTCAGATACCTTCGTGTGGCATCCCACGTAGAGATTGTGACATTAGGATACCCTCAGCAGAAGAGACAATATTGGAGAATAACACGTGCACCCTGACCAGAACAAGGACTCGACGAAACTGGGCCTAAGCAGTGCAGCCTTTGTACACCCCATCATGTCCGACCTATGTTATACTACTCCAACAAGCCCAGCATGGCAACTTACACACTCTTTGCTTGCGATAATCTCACTCTATCGAACTGCTACCATCGGCATACAAGATCCGAATAAAGATCCAGCAGCTCATACCCGGTACAAGGAGAACAGTCTCGTTGTCCTCATTCTTGTCTTGCTGCCGAAGATGTTGCAACTCTACATTGGTCTGAACATCGCCTTCTTCGTCTTCCGTGCCGTCATGGTCCTCGTATATCCGGCGGAGCTATCAATTATGTGTCCAGCAACACCACCCATGTGGCTCACGCTGGCCGGTTTTACTGGCTCGGTCCTTGGAGTGATCGGCACCGAACTCCGATTATGGTGCTACAGAACGCTCGGGAAATACTTCACATTTCGCTTGGCAGTACAAGCAGATCAGCCAGTAAGCTGCGCTGCGAATGTGAAGCTTTGGTCTTATGAAGCTGAATGTCGCTTTCAAGCTCATTACTACGGGACCTTATACCTATTTGCGGCATCCGGCATACCTCGGCGCGTTCCTGACTGGCCTGCAGTTCCAACTCTCCGTCATATTGTCTAACCCGATTTCCCTGTGTTATGGACGCAATCTCTTCAAGTACAGCAAAGAGCTGGAGACTGCCCTCCTTATTATGGGGTTCTTCCCGGGCATCGCGGCCATTGTCAAGCGGATGAATGACGAGGAGAAAATGATGAAGACGAAATACGGCAAGGAGTACGCCGAGTGGGAAAAGAGGACATGGCGGATGATGCCATTTGTATACTGACTCTGCTTCATTGTTCTGGAAGATATGTCGCACGGCGATAACCACAGCGCATGAAGCAGGCACGTTCGTTCTTGTCTGTTGATTTACGATGCCTGCCCAGAGCTGGCCGGCGACCCGTTCGACCGATGTTGGAGCGACGGCCGACGACATTTGCGTGCATGTTGCAAGTCTCGGAGATGGGCAAGTAAAGCGGGCTCGAGATTAGCCTAAACTATTGATGACGATTCCAGGTTCGCACGCAGCCGCGGATGTTAGTGCTCTGAGGGCGTTTATCGACCAGCGCGACGCGCCGCTGGAAGTCGACGTGTCTTTTCATGCTGATAAAGCCAAATTTTCCCTTGGAGACTTGGTAACCCATTGATTGTTGACTGTAATGTCGGAGATTACTTTGCCATGCCCTCGGAATTGAGAGGTCTTAGTTCCGATTACAGCTCAGCAGCGGAGGACAGGGATGAGGCGCAGAACCGGAGCCAAACGCACGTGTGGTGACGATGGGAAGCTCCTTCAGCGACCCGTGCTCGTTGCCCCTTACTGCCCTCACTGCTCTCCGAGGCTATCTTCAGCACAACCACCACCACCCACCACCATGCTCTCCCAAGCATCTCGGGCGGTCTCCACCTCCCTCCGATCTGCTAGTATGCCTAGATCTCGTTTGTTCATTTTGGAGAAAATGGCTGATATGCGTTGCAGCTGGAAGGAGGGCGTTCTCCGTATCAACGACCAGAAAGAGCTATGAAGACACGATACGCAACCTGATGATTAAGCCGGATACGCGGGTTCTATGCCAGGGATTCACGGGGAAGACTGTACGTTGAGATGAGACTACACTTACGAGTAGAGCTGATCACTTTGTTGCCAGGCTACTTTCCACATTCAAGAAGCGCTCGCTTATGGCACAAACATGGTTGGTGGCGTGTCTCCGAAAAAGGCCGGTCAGACACATCTTGGTCTTCCTGTGTTCGGCAGTGTGAAGGATGTGAGTGCTCATGGCACCCCAAACGGCCGGAATCTGACGCATATATGCAGGCTGTCCGGGAGGTGCAGCCCGAAGCATCTGTCATCTACGTTCCACCGCCTTTCGCCGCCGATGCCATCCTTGAAGCAATAGAAAACGAGATTCCGTTGATCGTCTGCATCACCGAGGGTATCCCTCAGGCAGACGAGATCAAGGTGGTCCAGGCGCTGAACAGGCAGTCCAAGTCTCGCCTTGTTGGCCCGAACTGCCCGGGTATCATCAACCCTCTTGGCTGCAAGATGGGCATTCAGCCTGGCCACATCCACAAGCCTGGGAAAATTGGTACGCCGTGTCCTCTTTCCCTGTGCTACATTTGCTCACGTATATGCAGGCATTGTCTCCCGATCCGGCACCCTGACCTACGAGGCTGTTAACCAGACAACTCTGGCTGGTCTCGGCCAGTCGCTCTGCGTCGGTATAGGCGGTGACCCATTCCCCGGCTCTCAGCACATCGACGTACTGAAGGTCTTCATGGAGGATGACAAGACAGAGGGTCCGTTCACCTCTCCTTTTTTTTCTTACCAGGACGTTGACTGATATGGTCATAGGTATTGTCATCATCGGCGAGATTGGAGGTTCCATGGAGGAAGACGCTGCTGCGTACCTCGAGCAGGTGAATAAGACTCGGGCGAAGCCCAAGCCCGTTGTTGGCTTTATTGCTGGCCGGACTGCTCCTCCTGGACGTCGTATGGGTCACGCTGGTGCGATCATCAGCGGTGGAAAGGGTCGTGCGGAGGATAAGGTTGCTGCCTTGGAGAAGGCCGGTGCCATCGTCTGCGATAGCCCTGCGAAAATCGGCGAGACCATGCTGAAGGTGCGTACGAGTAATAAATTCAAAAGGCAGAAAGTTAACTTGGTGATATAGGCGATGCAGGAGGCTGGTCTCCACTAATCTTTACCGAACCTTGTTATATATACAAATAACCCGGTAGACTACTCCTCAGTTTTCGTCCATTCTGGAACGGTTTTCCTGAATATTATCAGATCACCTTCACCCATGCGAGTGCACCGGATCCAAGGGCCAGTGACTTGGTTTTCTTAATTCATTATCTATGCTACAACGGCTTCTGCCTGCAGGGACGGCTGTGGCTCCTGCGCTAATGGGCTCTCTCTTGCCCGCTCCTTCTCCAGCACCTGCTCCTGTGTGAAACTCTCCATGCCCTGCAGTCCCCATCTGTCGAACATTGCCTTGTCTTCGTCCCAGCCAGAGCCTGCGACATGCATTAGTGCCGAGCAGAATAATACAGTTCGACAAGGTTTCGACTCACAAGGCGTGGTCAACATCTTCTCGCCCGTAAAGACCGCGTTCGCGCCCGCCATAAAGCACATCGCCTGCTCCGTCTCCGTAAAGGTCTGCCTCCCCGCGGCAAGCCGAATGATCGTCCTAGGCAAAACAATCCTGGCGGTAGCGATCGTCCTCAAAATCTCCGGCGCCGTCGTCGGCCTGTTCCCCTCCAACGGCGTCCCCGGAATCGGCACGAGCGCATTAACGGGGAAGCTCTCCGGGTGCTCGGGCAAGTTCGCAACCTCCGTGATGAGGCCCACCCGGTCCTCCTCCTGCTCTCCTAGGCCCAGGATCCCACCAGAACAGACGTTGATCCCCGCTTCCCGGACGTTCGCCAGCGTCTGCAGTCGCTCGTCGTACGACCGAGTCGTAATGACACTCGGGTAGAACTCGCGCGACGTATCCAGGTTGTGGTTATACGCCGTCAACCCCGCTTCCTTAAGCTGCCTCGCCTGTTCGGGCGAAAGCATCCCCAAAGTAGTGCAGACTTCCATCCCCATCGCGCGCACTTCCCGAACCATGGTCAGAATCCGCTGGAACCCGCTCTTCCGGCCGGCGAGATCTCGCCAGGCTGCACCCATGCAGAATCGCGTGCTGCCGTTCGCTTTTGCCCGACGGGCTTCGGCGAGCACGGGCTCGAGGTCGACGAGGCGGGAGGCTTTGGTCGCCGTGTCATACCGGGAGGATTGGGAGCAGTAGGCGCCTGGAGAACCATCAGTCCTCTGTCTGAAGTTTATCTCAACATGACGTACAGTCCTCCGTGCATCCCCCCGCTATTCCACACATCGCAACCGTCAGCTACTGCCCAGAAAGCGGATACATGCACCCCACTCACTCTTGATATTCATCAGGGTACACAGCTGCACCTTTGTCGGATCATGCCACATCCGATGGACGCTCGCAGCCTTATACACCAGCTCAAGCAAAGGAGTGTCGTACACTTTCTGGACTTCGGCGCGAGTCCAGTCGTGTCGTACTGCTGCTGCTGGGGATGGAGCTGAGGCGCTTGAGGTTGCGGTGCCGGGGCCTGGGGCGGTGGTTGCGAAGCCTGCGCGGCGGACGGGCGCTTGAGAGAGGAGGGTTGGTGCACCTGAGCGGGTGAGGATGGGAGTGCGGGGGAGACGCATGCTGTCGACTGCAAAGGGGAGAAGAGAGAGAGAGAGGAAAGAGCGAGGGTGGTCGGACGAGAGACAGAGGAAAGAAGAGAGAGGAAAGGCGGCGGTCAGAGACGGATATATGCACCCACTACTGCGAAGAGAGGAGTTGTAATCACCTTTGCTTGGCGGCTGATACGCTCGTTGGGGACACTGTCCTCCGATCACACGCCCATCCAATCACAGCTCAGAGACACGCGCACTTTGAAGGGACCCAGACCCTGGGAATTATTGGTGGCGGTGAAGAAGGGCGTCGGCGTTATGGGAAGGGAGGGATGATACCCCGCGAATTGTTGGAAGGCGTTGTCAGGAGAACATGAGCAACGATGGCCACCCCTAATACTGCTCCAGAAATAAAGACCACTGAGGGCAAGAGAGTGTGCCAGGTGATCAAGCTTCGGAAGGAACATGAGGAGGAATACAAGCGCGTCTGTCCTCTCTTTATGTGACTACCGTAAGCGCTCGACTGACCAGCGTCGTCAATGTAGATCCACGCCTCTGTCTGGCCTGGCGTCCTAGCCGCCCTTCGACGAGCACACATAGTCGACTACTCCATCTTCCTCCTCCCTTCCCCGCCGTATCCCTACGCAGAAGGCGAAGACCTTGCCGGGCTGCTTATAGCGACATTCAAGTATGTGGGGCAGGACTGGGAAGGGGACATGCGCAAGGTTGCGGAGGATGAGGAGACGAGGAGGTGGTGGAGCGTGACGGATGGGATGCAGAGCAGTTTTGTACCGGGCGCGACGGGCAGTGAAGGGGGGGAGTGGTGGACGAATTGTGAGGAGGTGTTCAGGTTCGAAGGGTGAGGTGACTGCACAGACGTTTTGTTGTATTTTGTTCTAACAGCATGCATGGCTTGTCTTTTTGAATCTACAAATACACGAGGGAAAATACCCGACTCATCAGCAACCGTGCGGACACGTACACATATTCACACCTCACTCTCTCCTCAGATATCCTGCCCATCCCTCCCGTGATTCAGCAAGGCCTGCTGGATCATCGTTACGATTTCCTCATGCCCCGCTGCTTTTGCGAGAGAAATCGCCGTCTCGCCGTCCGGGTCCTGCCTTCAAGTCAGCGTTACCCTCACTCAAGAAGGATGAGCACGCACCTTAATCCCCACGTTCGCGCCTTTCTCCAGTAAGAGCTGGACAATCTCTTTATGTCCTCTGTCGGCCGCAAGATGCAGCGCCGTAAATCCCTGAATCGCACATCAACTCCTCAGCGGCAGGATCATTGGAAAAGGACAATACGCACATAGCGATCCACACTATCCACATCCGCCCCGCCCTCCAAATAGCTCTTCACCTTCGCAATATCATCCCTCACCACCGCTCCCTGCAGATTATCCTCCGACGAATGTTCCTCCTCGTCCTCCTTAAGCATCTGGCTAACGCTCACTCCCATCCCTCCTTCACTCCTCTGCTTCTCCTGTATGCCTGAGGAAGCAGCAGGTGCAGCGGAAGAAGAGGAAGAAGAAGGGGAATTATCTTTCCACCCGAGTCCCCTGCAGATCTCCAGATATCGCGCCTCGATTTCCTCTGCTGGCCGGCCCTCAAATTCTTTGGACGCTTTGTCCCATGCATCCCATTTCGCACGGGCTTCGAAGGATAACATCCCTGGCCTTGAGCCTTCGGGGATGCGGGAGACAGTGAGGAGTTTGTACACGCCGTACAGCTGTCAGCTATCGGTTAGTAGGGGACAAGGATGCAAGACCGGGAGAAAGCGCACCTGGAGCTTGGTCTCGTTCCCTAGTTTCTTGAGGCTTGGATCGGTCGCGACGTACTGCGCAGCGGCCTTGAACTTCTCCGATGGTTCATAGTTCGACATGTTGCTTGCTTCTTCTCTTCTTCTCAACCCGTAGATACTTTTGAGCGTATCGAGTGGTGGAATCAGTGCAAGATAAGCACCAGCTACTCCTGGCAATATCCGCTCCTCAACACCGCTCGTGTGGCTCCAAGTTTCGGTGTGCGGGCTTGGCTCAGGGACCCCACGATGACGCGCTTCTTCCGGAGATAGATTACCGGTTGGCTCGGTTCCGGAGGAGCGAGGCGCACGTGGCGCTCCCTCTTGCCTTCTTGGTTGGGCGTTTGAGGGCGGTGAGAGGCCGTCGTCGTCGTTTCACTCACCGTTTCTGGCACTGTAACCTCCAAGAGTAGCAGTCATGAGCCGGTACGTTTAGCGTGTATGATAGGAGTGGAGATGGTCTGACAAGGAGCAGATATACCGCCGCCGCCGGCCCATCCAACCTCCAACGACGAGAGCGTACCACCCTCTCGGCCGTGAACGGCTCAACCACATCCTACACCGCGGCATCGAGCAACACACCCTATAGCATCACACCGGCCATCGGTGTCTCCCCTATCCCGAGTGGAAGGAATTCACCGTTCCCGAGGCCAAGTAGCAGGCAGGAGAGCTTGTTGCCGCAGTGGAGTCGGGAGCAGGGGTTTGGGGGAAGGGGGATGGTGGATGATTTGGAGGGGAGGAATGATGAGCGGTTGGAAGGGTTGGTGGGGAAGGTCAAGATGTTGAAGGATGTGAGTGAGACTACGCAAACGATTGTGTAATAGAGGCTAATTTGGAGCAGTTGAGTTATGGCATTGGCAAGGAAGTGCGGGAATCGGCCATACAGTTGACGGAAATGGCATGTTCTTATTTCTTTTGTTGAAGCAGTCCTGACTGGGAACAGAACGATGCATTCGCAGAGACGGGCGGTATATTATCAGGCACGTTTCGGCGACTCAATAAAATGTCCAAGCGGCAAGGTGGCAACTGGTGCTGGTTCATCATGTTCCTAGTACTGGTGTTCTGGATTTTCCTCATTACATGGTGGTTCCGCCGATGACGTCCTCTCATGGAACATCGGCTTTAGATCCATCTTACCACTCATGCCATCTTGTTCTCTCGCATATGTACATTATATCAATCGATTCACGCTTCAGCATATCATCGTAAAAATTGCACGGTGTATGGTATTGTGACCACAGAGTGTATCCAACCCACAAGAACCAAATGCAGAAGAAATGTGTGCGCGCCAGTGGTCAACGATAGAATTGCGTGGCTACAGAAAAATGCGTGCTGGTGGTAACAGAACCGTGAAAGAAAGCGACGACACCCGGGACAACAGGGGTTTACGCCTTCCGACGGAAAGAGCAACCTGCGACACACGTAAGTCTCTAAAACAAAGTAACATGAACCAACAGAACGCACCCTCAGTCAGCCGAGCCTTGCCTCCTGTCGGTTGGCACAGCACAGTCTGGCACGAACCGCAAATGACGACCGTCTGGGCATGAGAGAACACGGTGGTGATGGCAAAGCACCCTGTGTAGCACGTAACCAGTCAGTCACACGACCTGGAATATGCACGCAACTAGAGCGCAAACGCACCTGGGCACTTGACATCCATGAAGTATGAGTTTGGCGACTGCACCAAGCGCTTGAGCTTGTGCCTGCGGGCCTCTGCGGCGGGGGATGGGTTGAGGAGATCAACGGCGAGCGTCTGCGCGTAGATTTTTCACGTTAGCCTTAGACGACCTCCAACATCGGTGGTTGTACAAAAACTTACCATTTTTGTTTTGTTTGATAGATTTTAGTGGGCTGGTAGTCCGGGTGATAGACTTTTTACTGAGAGAAAGAAGGGTAAAGGATTGGCTGGGCTGCTTTTTATGCTCGGTCGATGAGGACGGCCAGCTGGAGAGGACAGACGAGGCGAACGATTGACTCCAAATGACGGGTGGAGGAGAATTTGATCCCGGTTTGGTGGTCTGTGCGGGAAACGGACCCTTTCGGTTACTTTAGGTGAAATCCGCGAAGCCAGGGATCCTTATGGGTGGCTTCTGGCAACTGCTTCGAAATGCGTGATTGAAATGGACTTCCTGTCCGCTTCCAACCGGGGTATTGCTGCATGATAAACGTTGACTCATTATTACACGTCTCATAACTGCGTCTAAGAATTCTAGGGTTACTCTACTGCCGGCTCCTTTTTTTCGGCTTTACCCGAGAAGAGCAGTGTCACAACCACACCGCACACCATACACGCAATGAAGAATATGCACACAGCCTGCCAGCCGTTATGCAAATGATCGTACATATTACTGCCGACAACGGGGCCGATAGCAGCGGCTGTTTCCAAATTCAGAAAACTTTCTGTGATGAATGGTTGGGGATCGAGAGGCTCACCTATCGCATATGCTACGTTGAAGATTGCATATACATGCGCGAACCCGATGCCTTTGATCTCTGTTGCTACGGTGAAGAAATCTCGCATGATAGGCGACACAAGGCCGCTCAGAAAGAAACCTGATGAACATCAGATTGCGGGACGGGGTGTCAGGACTGGCGACTCACTGAGGAACGCTAAACAGATGATATCCAACGGCAGATTCGGAATGATGAGGAGGCCGCACCAAGGAATCGTTGCGGCAAAATAGAGGGCTGCTATCCATTTCGAGCCCCATTTATCGGCCAATCGTCCGCTGAATATACCGGCTATGTTCCATCAGTAAGTGGAGCGTGCGTTGAGGAAGTGGCTTACAGAAGCATGTTGGCACGACGATGGCGATATAAATGATTCCAACCAATGTAGAATCAAATCCGAATACTCCCCATAAACGCAAGGGCAACGTCGCATTGAGAGATGGGTTGACCATTCCGTACATCAGCATATTGAAGGAGCCGATCCAAGTAAGACGGTGACTGAGCATATCCAGTATAGGTCGTTGTGTTGCCTCCTCAACACAGTTCGGGGCAGGCGGTGGAATCGCCTCCGGACTAGCGGCATTGTCGTCGCTTTGCTTCTCGGCGTCGACGGTATTTGATGGCTGAGAGGCTTCTGTATCGCTTTGGGGCACATCTTCCAGCTTGGAACATGTTAGGACGTCGCATTGATGATTGAGTATGCAACTCACCCATCGCTTGGCATCTTGTGGCTCGATGACGAGAAATCGGGTGATCAGGTCCAGCATGGCCAAGGCGATACCGCAATAGAATGGGGCATAGAAACCAAACTTGGCATAAAGAGCGCCTCCGATAGGCGGCCCGGCTACAGCACTGCAGATAATTGTAAGGAACGTACATGTGCTACAGAGAGAAGTCCACTTACCCCAGTGAGAGGCCTACAAGCGCCGTACCCATCTGTTCTGAAGATGCATTTCAGCGGCGGCACCTATATACAAAATGGTCACGCACGACCAACTCGAGCCGGTGGCACAGCATCGCAGCTGCAAAACTGATCAAGACTCAAAGACTAATAGATCCGAGCAGCTCACATCAATGCGACACCAACCGTCCAAATGATAGCCGATGCGAAGCCTTGCAAGAGCCTAGCAACCACGAGGAGGGCATAGTTTGGCGCGAGCATGAACATGATTATCGATCCTATCGGATGTTGATGATCAGCATGTCGGGCATGCATCAACATCACGTACCGAGAAGCAGGACGATAGCAGCGAGCATTGGCAATCGTCGGGTGTTGTAGCGCTCCGAAACCCAGGCTGCGACGACGGTTCCTATACATATTCCGGACGCCTGACCAGGCCTTAGTTGACGTCTTCCATGTTGGAAGCTTGGCATACAAAAGTAAACATAAGCCATCCTGTTCGACTGGAGAGATCGGAGTAGCCCCACACGCCCAGTTCTTCAGGAGAGAGGCCAGAGATTAGCAGGTCAGCGGAGATTATTTGTACCGAGTCCTCACGAAAGGGTATGACAGCCACGGGCAACGAGTATATCAGGGTATCAGTGCCTATTCCAAGACCAACCACTGAAATAGCTATTAGACAGAACGTCAAGCAGCTGAACCAAGTTTTATCGAACCGAATGTCAAATAGCCAACGGAGCTCCGCCATTGAAGTCCCCACGGCTTCTTTTCGCGGCCACGAAGAGCCCCGAGCATAGTTCCCGCAGGATGGGGTCGAGTTCGGCTTATTTTTCAGGACAGACTCATGGCAGATATAGAAAAGAGCATGGAGAAGGTTTGAGTACAGCGCCGCAGTAAAGACCGGGCGATGACTCGTCGCCCGTCAGGGACACAAACTTGCATCACCGGGAAGACACCGGAGGTTGGCGCAACCTAACCGAGAGTGCGGGGCAAATTGGTGGAGTGAAAACACAGAGAAGTCACACCATTTGTGCGGCAGTCCTGGGTCTGGAGACCCTTGTATATGCATTGAATGTACAGTGAGGTGCAGAAAGATACATCGACAACCGAAACCCATGCAAAACGAAATGAACAGAACGGGCAAATTGACCCCACAAGCAAAAAGAGACGATGCTAACAATGCCATGGAATGTACAGTGGGCGAAAAAGGAGCCTGCGAACGCGAGGGGGTGCCGGCTTCCATCAGGTGTGCCGGAATGGGGCAAGGTGCGGATCAATCGCGAGTAGCGATCTCCTTCAGCTTGCCCCTGCCGATCTCAAGGACCATCAGTCGCCGGAAGAAGGGAATGTTGACTTGCTCGAAGTTGAAGTCGGCATCGCGGGCGAGTGCCTCCATTCCCAGACAGGTAAAGACGCCGCAATCGCTGCCGTTCTGCTGCTGAGGATAATCAGGACAGCGGTAGTCCACCCAACCCGTAAAGTCAAATGGCTTTTTGTGCTTCTCTCGATGTTCCAGATCGAGATACTTTCTCAGTTGCTGCACGCATGGGTCAACAACATGTGAAAGAGTACACATGAATCACTTACGTCAAAGATTTGACCAGCCGGGCCGGACAAGGAGTCGTACCACTCAATACGCTTCCTGCGGAAGTCAATACATCCAGTGGTCCAATGCATTCCACCGATGTTCATCGGAAAGATAATCTTATCCTTCTTGAAGATGTCAAACTGAGTTGCATGGTCAGTTTATGGCGCTAGTTGTCTTGGCCGCACGCACCTTCTTCGTCCATCTTCCGATCCTGGCTTTCGCATAGCCCTCGTTGATCAGCTTGGTGTAGAAGAACGAGTTGAAGATGTGGATATCCAGGGCGCGCGTCCCATCTGGCAGATCTTTGCCGCCCTGACCGGGCTTGCCGCCGGCCGCCTTCAACCGCTCGTCGGTTCGCTGCTGGATCATTGCGCCGTAGAAGTTGACTACCTCATCGTTCAGCCAGGTGGTACCCCTGAGCCGCTCGATCGAGTCATGATTAATGGTCTCCTTGCCGCATTCGTTGACCTGGCCTGGCTTCTTGAAAGTGCGAGCGACTTCCGCTTTCTCATCCTCCGTCAAGTCTGTAGGAACAGTCTTCTTCGCAAGCGCAGCAATGCGAGCGGCTTCCTCGGCCTCCTTCCGAGCTCGCGCCTCGAGTCTCCTCTTGATCTCCTCGTCATACCACTGCGCGAAGTGATGGAGCAGGGGTCGGGAAAGTGCGGCTTCTCGAGCTATCCTCAATGATCTCCGGAAAGGACTTTCTGAAAACACGGCCTGGAATCTCATTGAGCGTCATGAAAGCAGCGATGGATATGTGCCGACGAACCGAAACATCGTTGGCAACAGACAATGCTTCTTCACCGCGAGTAGAAGCAACGGATGGCGGGGCTGTATTATATCAGGACGTCATTCTGCAGTATAATATCGTCTGGGACGTACCCGAGTCCTTTAAGCGCTCCTTCAGACGTTCCTTATAGTCCGCAAGCTCTTTGAACGAACTGTAATCCTGGGTGAATCCTGGCAACGCGTAAGAAAGGGAGACAACGCGAAAATATCAAGGCGTACCTGCGTTCTTGGACTGCTCATACAGCGCCCTCAGCAATCCATCCCTAGCTTGCGCGTCGAACTCGGCTTGGAAGATGTGGGGCTTCTTGTATGCTTTGCGGACTCCACCGGGTTCTCCCGGCGAAGCATTCAAGGCTTGCTTGGCCCGCAGCCGACGCTGGTAGTCGAGCACCCATTGCACATGCCCCCTCTGCTTTCGCTCGCTCTCCTCAGCCCGTCTCATGGCGTCGGTCTTTACGATCGGTTCCGTCATCTTCTCCGCGACTTCGCTCTTGGGAATGGCAAATTCCCGCGGCGGCGGTCTGGGTTGGAAGGGACCATAGTGCGCGTTCGTCCCAGGTAGTGCAACAAGAGTTCGCTCCTGCGGTGTTGGTGGGGACTCCTGTCCAGATGAGTCGGAGGGCAGCTCATCATGCTGTCCAGATCGGTTCGGCGGGGAAGCAGGCGCGAGTCTTGCACGCGAAGGTCGAGATGGAAGTTTGGCGAGATGTCGATCTGCGATCGGAAGCAAGGGTCCGCCTAAAGCGCTCAAGGTCAGCGGGCGGCTTTCGATGGTCGAAGGCTGACATACTCCACAGAGAGCGTATACCCTTCCAAGTGGAACTCATCGCGCCCCACAAATATCCTTTGCCTTTGGCAATGATGGGCGCAGTCCACGCTGATATCCATCCAGTATATCCCTCCTCGTCGTGCGGCACTAGCGTCCTGTCGGGGACATTTGTGCGGCGACCGGTTGATGGCCTTTTCGGAGACGGCATCGGAAGACGTGCTTCGGTCGCGGTGCGCTTTGTCGATAACATTGACGGGTATCTGATGATGTATAGAAATGGGTAATTTGAGAGTAAAGATGCCGAAGATATGACAGTGACGAGTAAAGCCGTGTAAATGCGCGATGAGCGTCGCGTCTCTGCAGCACACACAGTCTGTCCACTGTCAGCGGATGGTCGTCGAATGGATACGGAGCGCTTCTGCTTCCGATCCAATGGGTCACCCATCAAACGGAGGTATTTCTCTTTGCTTTGATACATACGCCGGCCCTTTGGCGTGGGAGCGGGAACACTGATATCCCCCCCATATGCAGCCTCGTTCAAAATACAAGGCGGAATTTCTCATGTTCACTTCATTTCCTTTCTTGTCTCCATGTTCTGGACCAACTTTGGTACAGCTCCAACGCACCTGCAACATCATCGTGTCCCCAACCCTTTTGATACACCCATATTGAGGGGCATTCTCCTATCTCTTACAAGCCGTTAAGAAGTCTTGCATCATTGATGACGACAAACATCATGATAAAATTGTGTGATTCGTCTACTAGAACAACGTCCAAGGTTGAGGTACCACAGACGTGATGACAACAATTAGTCGATACTATACACTGTCTTGCTTGGCATCGCTCCTAAGCCTACCCATCTCAGCCCCACTCTCCGAACATCGGCGGAGAGCCTCCAGCAGCACTGAACAACAACCGCAAGCAAAGAGCTCAAGAGGGACCAGAGCACAAGAGGCTCTCACGACCCTCGAATCGCCTTATTCCAGTATCATCAATCGCCGATCTTCTGTCTCCCATCTCCTCTCCCATCCGCTCAGACGTTCCTCGCCAACTCGTCCGGAGTGAGGTGCAGAACGAACATCTGCGAGCCTGCGCTTTTCGGCACGATAAGCTTGATGCCTTTCTTGGCGGGTTGTGCAACGGTCGGGGTGAAGGGACGAAGTGGACGGGAAGTAGGGAAATTGCGGCGGACTGGGACGCTATCTCGGTGCACCCCGCTCGGACGACCAGTCGGGTTGAGCGGAGAAGAGGTGTAGGTAGGTGAAAGAGGAGATGGTGCAAGGGAAGCTGCAAGGGCAAGATCAGGCGACAATACGATAATAAAATAAAGCTGTGGTACGTACTCATGGCTACAGCAAACGATACAGCGTACAAGGGATATGCAGGCGTAAACGGTTGGGGTATGCACGAGGTGAAGTGGCTGAAGTGGGATTAGCTCATTGCGCACACAAAACACCGCCCGAGGAGACTGACCTGCTACAACGTACTCCGATGAGAAGGGGGCAGGATCGCAGGGGAATGGGTTTGTGGGGAGATAATGTATGCGAGGGGCGGGGGGTGAGGGAGTGCGGGTTTGGTGACAAGGAGCGAAAGGGCGGAGGACGGGGAGGGTATTTGTAACCTTTGGGTGAAGGGGACGGAGAAGCCGGCTGTGGGCGGGTTGGGCGCGCCTTTGACGCGCCTTCTCTCACACTGTGACCCCGGGGGAGGCCTGCCCAGCACAGTGAGGGATACGAGCCCTCCCGTGGAATTTCTTTGGGGTTGGACCCCGGGCACCCCTCCTTCTTCTTCCGTCTTTCCCCTTCCCCTTCGCTTTTTCGTAACGCCCGCTTACGTTTCCTTACGTCTTCTCCCCTCGATCAGTCCAGACAACTGGAACAGCCACAATCGGCTTGCCCTCCTTCCCTATCTTCCGTCATTTATACTGACTCTCGTGGGCTGGAGTTTCTTCAAGTCGATTATGCGTTCATACCCGTGCTAGTTATCTATCGCCCTATGGCTTTACAACTGTCCCGGCTTTACCCGTCACTTGCCCTCACAAGTCACCTCCAGCTAAGGTTGCCCCAGGGGCAACGGAGGCAATGCCATTCCGATGCGCCCGAGCACTCGAACTCCATCAGTCTGCCTGTCGATCGTGACGGTCTCAACCACTCGGCGTTCAAACCCTCACTAACTGTATCAATGGGCAACTGGGTGATATCCGTTTCTATCAAAGTGTCTGCTGCTGCTTGGGTCTCTGCACTTTGCTCGCATGCGACTTTCGCATCGGAAAACTAGTCGCTACCATATGTTCACTATCACTCGCCAGACTTCGGTGCTAGCCCAGGCATATGGTGGAAGATTAACTTGATGGATCAAAGCGCCCACGGCTTCCGTGCCTACTCGCCTTGTGCTTCAAGCGCGCATACGGGCGTTTACCCCCAGAGTTTGATGTGGCTTTGGCCGGCGAAGCGTCATAGCGATTCCCACTGGCTGGACGCGGCCTCCGGTCTGGCACCGCTGCAAGGGGAACCAAGGACGCCTCTCTTCAGGCGGACGTTGCAGCACGTCGCGCATGATCTCACTTCTCGCCTGACGATCAGTTGCGTTCGACTCGGCGATGAACTGCGGTCGACAGGATCATGGAGGTGTATGGCCACCTGGAGTTGATTGCCTTACCTTGGTTCACATTTCTGAAAGGGTGTGCAATAGTATCGCTCTCCACTGGCAACGTCCTGCGCTCACTCGCGGATATCTGCGAAGCCGTTTCCTGCATAATCGGCGGACTGCATGTCTGTATCAGTCACATCTCCGCGCTCAAGAGTTGATCGGCGGCGTTATGTTCTGAGCAAGCCATGTATCCCCTGGTTGACGATCGCCTTGCTCGGATCTGCGTCGGGAGCTGGGATGTACAGACAATGCCGACGAATGAACCGAGTGGGAGCGATCAACATTAACCCTGGGAATAAGAGGGTATGCATGGTGACCGGAAGGCAAGCTCTTCGTCCGTACTCCGCTTTCGCAGTCTGCTTGCACGGGGTCCTGGTGCTGCAGAAGCACCATGAATATGCCTTACAAGAAATCAGACTGAATGGATGAGATTTCTGTCAAAACTAGTCGGCACCGGAGCGGCGCTGTTACAATGTCGTTCATAGAAATACAGATGCGGTGGTGGTCAAAAACCCACACGCCCCCTATTTCCAGCAAGAGCGCTAGTAACTTCATTGATGGCAAGATGACGGCGAGCGGAGCGAGCCGACGATACTACCGAGACCCGGTTGAGTGAGGCATGGGCGCGAGTGTCGAAATGCGAAACGTGGCCCGAGCTCCAGAAAAGACTGGTAGGTGCGGAGAAACGATAAGCATACGAAGCCCACTAGCGAGAGGTGTGGATAGCGATGGCCAAATTTCTGGTACGTGTGGGCGGTGTCGGAGGCAACGGAGGCATGTGGACACCTCCTGCACGACCATCTGCCGCTCGCGGATAACCGCCGCCGAGCTGCAAGCGGTTATATCTTGCACGTTATCGAGTCAGCGAGCAGGTTAGACACTCTTGACTGCGCGAGAGAAACCTCCGGAGACGTAGTTGGCGCCGAGGCGAGTTTCAAGGCAGAGGCACCAGCGAGATAACATCCGCCTGCCTACTCAACGTAGACAAGCAATGTCCGCTCAAGGATGTACCTGCCCTCCTTGTATCGCTGCGACTGTTCGAATGCCTTGTCCTGGAAAAGTTCAGCCAGGAGGATCGCGGGAGTCCCATGTTTAACCCACGTATTTCCAGCCGAGAGTCTGATTGCATTTGATGCAGTAGATATCGCGCACGGTATGTAGACCCGTCGTCATGGCTCTGTCTTCGGCCTCTCCTTCCACAACGTTGACACTAGCAACACATGAGCGGACGCCTCTGATTCGGGCCAAAGCTGCATACACAAATTCAAAGAGGTAAGCTCTGCCGTGTTGTCCATTGAAAGCCTGCAGTATTCCGACAGCCTGTGAGCGCAAAGTCAACACAGTAAGCGGTCCGTTGCTGACCTTGGATATAATGGCTTCGACGTTGGACAGATGAGCACGGCACTTGGCGCAACCAAAGACCTTCTTTCCAGTAAGATACTCCCTGAGTATCATACCCATATTGCAGCCAGAGCGAGCTCGCGGGACAAGTTATGAGATGCGTTGTCAAGTAGTCAGTCAGGGGTAGCTGCCAGTGCAGTGGTCGAGGATGACCGCCGCGCGCATACACAGGACGGGGCTTCGGCGCCAAAGCCGCGGAGACAATCGGCATTTGGTGCCACGGCCCAGCCGCCATCGGGCATATGAGGGTTCAACGGTCGCACGCCTAACCTAGTTACCACATTGATGCAACCGCTGGCCTAGCTCATCACAGTCGACAACACGAAATATGAGTGAGCAGTCAGTGAGTGAGGAAGAACGCAGTGAAGAGTCGAGCGGCGATTCTGAGCCGCAAGACCAAGAACAATATGAAGTTGGTAAGAGAGGCCACCATGCCGGAAGACGCCCCAGGATGTTGAACGAAGAGGTAGAATGCATCTACGCGGCCGAAGCAGTTCCAGACAACCCAGCGAAACCTAAGGGCGACAAGAAGACCTATCCGGGATGGGTGAGCTTGCCGAGATAAATGCTTGTAACCTTTATCTTACATCTCGCAGAGCTATTTGACAAAGGTTCGCTCACACAAGAGATATAAGTAGCCACATGCTCATTATTTCGAACGAAGTGGGCGAATTACCCCGAAAGCGATAATACGTACGTTACCATGCTGCTATTCCTGAAGTTACTGAATAACTAGTTTTTGACGAGCGCAGATGGGAACATCAGGATCAATTCGACGAGAATACGGAAGATCTGCTCAGACGCTTCTGGCTGGCAATCGGAATTGAAGGAGACTACAGCGATTACCCTTTTGGTCACAGAGTTCATGCACCACAGAAATGGATTGGTAGATCGCCGGTTAGTCATTTCTCGAAGCCACTGATCTGATACTTGACTAGATGAGGAGAAAAGACGGTTTGCGGAGGCGAAAGAAAAGGAAAAAAAGAAACTAGAACGTCGACTGCAAAAACGTATGCACCGTTCAGAGACTCTAAAAAAGGAAACCAAGTCGAAGAGGGAGCTATCAGTCTCCAAGGTAAGACCAACTCGGGACTTTCTTCCGCTCATCTCCGACGCCTACTCCACAGGTGCCCCACAAAGCTGTATCCAAGGCGAGTAGGCCTGCAGCAGGTGCTCAGCAATTACCTCCTCCAAAGGCTCCCGCGCCGCAGCTCAAAACATCGGGAAAGGCTCACCTCCCGCAGCAAGACCCCAAGGGCACATCGAACTCAGCTGGTACAGCCTCAGATTCCGATGACGATATCGAACCCCAGGTTGCGTCCACTTCCAAGGTAAAGGGAAAGGGGAAGGGGAAGGGGAGAAAGCGAGTCAACCACCGCGAAGAGACGGTGGAAGAAGAGGTCTCGGTCTCCGAGGACGAACCACTTCCTGCGAAAGCTGCACTGAAACGCCCACGAGTGCCACATGCCCAAGAGGAGGTCGCTCCGGATGATGAGGATACAGCGCATGCTAGACGCAACGCGATTCGAGATCGGGTACAGGATGAAGAAGTGGCCATCGGGCATCTGAAAGGCAACAAGAGTCGCCACAATTTCCTCGCTGAGACGGCACTACAAGAGAAGGACAATCCTGTCACCGTACAAGCGGCTGATGAACCTGCGCCCGCAAAAGAGAGGAGAACCTTTGCACGGCCCGCTCGTCTATGGAGTTCTTCCGGTATGTCCTCACTTAGTCAAAATCGTCACAAGAGCTCAGACGTCCTTAACAAGCCAACAAATCGACAGTAACTACGGCTTCAGCCGAAGAACCCACGGAAACCGGTTTGAAACAAGTTCCAGTGGATAACGAGGACGAGACTATGAAA
The DNA here is from genome assembly GCA_037974965.1 of Dacryopinax spathularia. Taxonomy (NCBI): domain Eukaryota; kingdom Fungi; phylum Basidiomycota; class Dacrymycetes; order Dacrymycetales; family Dacrymycetaceae; genus Dacryopinax; species Dacryopinax spathularia. The sequence goes on from JBBPFI010000001.1 coordinate 2,849,605, forward strand.
GAACTCTTCGGAGATTCTCCGCCTGCATCCGATACAGACCGTCCCCCGACCAATGCAGCCATACCTGGACGCAGTGCACCTATCCGGATCCCAGGTCAAAAGCCATGGAAGGAGAGTAGAATCAAACTATTTGACCCTACTGCGAAGGATCAGACAGGTCCCACGGTTGGGGCAGCGCCAAAGCCGATTGCGACCAAGCAGAAGATCCTCTCTCGTCTCATGAACCCTCCAGCTGTTGAACCAACAAATGCAGCAAACCGTGACGAACAACCTGTATTGGAGGATTTACCCGATTACGACGAAGGAGATTATCCCGTGCCGACCGTGCCCAATCCACCAGTGGCTGCCATGGGGACAGCTGGAGCGGATTTCTTCGCGGATGGCAGTCATCCGCCGATGGTGCCGCAACCAGCAATGGACACGGGCAGTAAGCCCTCAAATGCTGTTGTGGTGGACCTGACGGAGAGCAACAGCGCTCCTACTGAAGTGTGCGTATGAATTAATACGGAGACCTCGGTCTATACTTACTCATCCAGGATTGACTTGGCCGGAAGTGATGGGGAGCAGTACGTACATCACGGATGCTAATTTGGAGTGCATTATCACTCATACCAGCTCAGAAGAGCACGCTCCCCGGACTCGGACATCGTGATGCTGGATGCGGCTGACCGAAGGTATTGTTGGTTTATATCATCATTACGACCATCTGATGGGATATTGCTGCAGCAATATGTCTAAATTCGATGCCACGTCCAGGTCTGGGGAGTTTTTGGCAACCATCTGGATTGCCGGTGAGGCCATCACAAATGTGAAGCTCACCCAAGTATCCGCGCTGCGCAAGTTTGCCCCAAAGCTGACGTTTCTTTGCCGCGACCACCGATTGGACGTGGTCTCCTATCATACTTCGGCGATTGCTGCTGCAATGCTCGAACAATCGAAAGTGCTTCAAACCGGCCTCCTTTTGTTCGAACCAAGCCGAGCATCTGGAACGAACAATGATGTCCTATTTGAGAACCTCCTCTCGTGGTTGCGCGACCTTCATTGGGTGTGTCAATCGAACCTCAGCCTGGTTTTAGAAACACGTCTAACGTCACGCGGCAGGCTGCCGGTGCCTACATAGAACAGTCGAATGAGAAAAAGAAGCGAATGTTACTGCTCTTCCATTCGAGCAACCTTGAGCTCACAAGAATTTGTCAAGTCCCGCCATGGAACTCAAAAGATGGTATTATCGTTGCAGCCGCCGAACTACCGGAGGACGTCGACTGGTCTAAGGACATGAACGTGATTCAAGGCTCTTCGGCGACTCAACGCGCGCCCGCCGATCCGTTCTTCCTGCATTATATTGTGGAGAAGCTGCGAATTCCTAAACATATCCTACACGACCAGATGCGAGGGCGTCCATACTGCGTTCTTCCCACCCGCGAAGGGAGCGATTCATTCCTGAAAGAAGATATAAGCAACCTCACACAAGCTCTTGAATATGTCAATGCCTCGTCCCGACTTCTGGGCGAGATCATCGATCAAGATACGTTTGTCTTCATTCATCGGAAACTTCTGCGCAACTTAGATAGTGAAATGAGGGAAATCACTCGACTGCGTAAATATCCCCGAGTGTTTTTCTATTGCTTTGGTCTGGGCGATCCACTGGATAACACTCCAATCACGGAGGAGGAGCCTAGACTGATATGCCCGAGAGGTGAGGTTCCTGTATATGGCCAGAACCAGGACTGATCTTGGTGCGAACCGATAGGTGGCATCGTCACGCTCACGCCCAAGGCGGTGATGGAGGACCCTGTTGCTACGGTTCAGTTGGTGAATGATCTCACAAAAAAACCAGGCTGGGAGTGTTATGTCATACCAGCCGTTCTCGCCGCCTTGCAAGAGCACAAAGACCCCAATAACGAAGCCCAGTGAGTCAATCCCAATACGCCGCTTTCCCAAGCTAACGGGGACTCCCAGTGCATGGGCGTTAGTGGCTTTGATTCTAGCCACGAACAAATCGGAGGATCGCCTGGTTTTGACGGAGTCCATTGATCGCAGCATCAATCGAGTGCTCGCAAGAGGCCAGCATGTCGGGCAAAATGAGGGTCAACTACGCGACACGATCGCATATCTCTGGACTGTCGGCCAGTTCGAGCTGCTGGAGGCGGATCCCGAAAAGTTGCTCGATCTTTGTCGGCGAGTTGCTACTCAGAGCAGCCCCTCTGTGGATATCGATGACGTAACCGTAAGCGTATTCGAGGATATGCTGTCTATGCAGAGGCAGCCCCGGCTTTTGGAGAGTTATCGCCGGTTTATAGTGATTACGTCTACGGGGCGGGAAGGCCAAGCATATACTGTGAGTTCTTCACAACCGGGTTCTACGACTGGCTTACCCGAGAGCTAGGACCAGTTAGACCGTTGTACAGTCGCGGAGTTTTGGTCTAGCGTAAAGGCCGAGTTCGCGCGCGAGCAAGAGTTGGCCTCGATGGAGTCCCCCGCCATGACGCATATGGAGACCGACGGAGTGTAACAATGTATATATACCGACAATGTCTACCGATATCAGAGAGTCGTATACCGGTGCATAGTGTACAGATAATGATCAAGAGTTGCTCCATAGCAGTGTGCGCAAGTCCTTGAATTTGTCCGAGTCATTGTACAGGTAGACCATCGAGTTGAACATGCCAGGCTGAATTGTTTCGGGCTTTTGCCGGTAAAGCCACATCACGGCGCCCCAGCATACTGCAGCGAAGAGTGAGAAAAGGCTCGAGTCGGGCGGTATAGGCCGCCCTGGCAGTTTCTTATCGCTCGGAATGGTGGAACGTGGTATGAGTGCAGCGACGACACGAGAGCAGACATATAGCACGATCTGGGGAAGGGTGTTAGGTCGCCTCGCGTAATCACTGATGGTCTCTCGCCCGTACCTGCTCGTTTACAGCCGTCCGGTTCCCAAAAACTAGGTACCCGCCTATCAGGCCTGCGATGAAGGTATCCGATGACCGTTCCTTTCCCCCGTTCACTCTACGTTGCAAGACACATAGAGCCTTGTAGATGGAGACAAACTTGGCGAGATTGAGAGCGTGTTGCTTTGTGAGGCGATAGATCACACGTATACGGGACTTCCAGCTGTGGTCAGGCCAATTAGCGGAGAACGTGGCTGCTATACATGCATCACTCACTCTCCACGCCCAAAAAGAAGAGACATGATCAAGGCATGGGGAAAGCGGATCTTGACACCGTATACGAAACCATTGCGCGCCCCCTTTATGATACTGAAGATATCATGATACGCGGGATTGTTGACGAGCGCATTTATGTCCATCTTCTCTTTCTTGGGTTGTCAAGAGAAGTGCGTATGGGTACCAAAGAGAGAGAGAAGAGAGAAGAGGGGAAAGAGGAGAGAGGAGAGGAGAGATGTGAGCGATAGAGGACGCGGTGTTTCTCTCTGCGGTGTGGGGGAGGGGAGACTCGGTCGAATGACGGGCGCGTGTACCGTAAGTAATGTGACACTGAATTATAACCGAATGATGGAACGGTGTTTCACATGCCAGCGGCAACCTTAACTTCCCCGGATTAATTATCATCTGTTCCGAAATTAGACCCCTAAACTTAGTTAACTAATAAGTAAGTTATCCCATCAATTCACTTTAAATGGCGCAGTTGACACGTCGACCTAATCCACCTCACACGTCGACAATGCTGCGAGCACAGCAGCACAACACAGCCAGTATAATAATGTGAGAGGAAAGGGTGCGGTTTCAACTACCAACTGGAGCTGTCATTGGATAAACATGCTTACTGTCGACAACACTCCGTATCTCTCTCTCGAAAACGACCTGACTGTTCGATCCTCGGTGGACGGCGCCGCCTTCCCCGCACGAAGTCAGTCCCTCCTCTCGGCCAGCACCGTTTTCCACGACATGTTCGACCTTTGTACGCCCTCCAAGAGTCCGCTGTTAGACATCTGCGAGCCATCCCACACGCTCCGGCAGCTTCTCCAGTTTGTGCATCATCCGCCCAACCCTTGCTCGGCCCAAGATGCTCCCATGTCGATGGCCGAAATTTCTTCTCTTCTCATCCTGGCCGACAAATACCATTTCAAGTCCCCTTTTCTAGATCTGATTCATACTCACCTATCGGCACACATATTCTGCAACCCAATGCAAGTCTACGCGCTTGCCATAGGCGCCAATATGGAGGATATGGCCGATCAGGCAACGGCGTATCTCCACCGTCCACCCTTACATAAATGGCCGCAGCGCACAATCCGGTCCCTCCCATCCGCACAGGCGTATCATACCCTCCTGAGGTTGCACGTACATCGGGTGGAGAGATTCAGGGAAATTCTCCTTGCAGAAGATATCTTTCCACATGGATATGGGAATTGCGTTCTGCACGGGCCTGCGACGACTAAACTATGGGAGAGGGCAAGAAGGACTGTGGCAGCAAAGCTGGATGCTGGTTCGGACGTGGGAGAGGAGATGCAACAGACGCTACTTACGTCTGTCTCCCTGTGCAACGCCTGCGGCTTGGCTCTTTATAGAGCCGCAGACATGCTGAAGGTATGAGGAACTTTGCATGACAAATCATCGCACCGCTCACCTCGCGTAAAGTACAAATGTGCTCGTGTAGCGAAGGTTGCCAGCCGTGTTCCCCCAGAGAGGGGCTGATCAGTCTCCGCTGTTTATCGTAGCAAATCGTTGATTATCATCTGTATTCCATCTCCCAAGCCGTCACATAATGTACATACGAGACTCCGAATACCGTGGAGAGAAAAAATACGCGGAGAGCAGCACGGTGGCATCATGCTTTCCTGTCAGTCTCCTCCTCTTGCTTGGTCGACTGGTCGCTCTTCCTCATCCAACCCATCCTCGCAACCACGTACTCCTGCCCGAGAACCTCGACTCCCAGGCGGATAGCTTCTACTACCATATCCTCAACCCACTCGTTGTCGTCCCAGATATCGAGCCACTCCGAAGGCACCCCCTGCGTGACCTGGGTATGTAGGAGGGTGTGCGTTGGGTCGGACAAATGCAAAAGGAAGTGAAGCTGTCGCTTAGTTGGTGCATTCTCTGCTGTTGCCCCGGCATCAAGGGGAAGATAGACAAAATACGGTTGGATGCGGAGAAAGACGCTGGAGTATGTTGTGGGATTTTGCTGAGATACCGCTCGCGAAGAAGTCGGCTTCTCGTGATGCGACTTTATCATGTCCTCGAGGTTTGCCTGAATTATCATCAGGAGAGGGACAGCATGGGTCGCGCCGTACGCACTTGAGCTAGTTTGAGAGCCTGGTCATAACCCTCAACCGCGTGCAAGTCCCGCTCCGCCTCAGAAGCGGGAGCTTCCTTCGGTTTGGACTCATTGCCCTTGTTCACAACCAAATCACCTCCCTCCACTTGCTCCATAATCTTCGCCAGCGACCTATAGACGAGTGACTCTACTCCCTCGTACCCGTGCATGTCATGGCTGAGCCAAACTTGAATCACCTCATGCTCCGCAATGGGAGGAGCGACAGCATTGAGGATCTCGGTGAACGTGCTGATGCCTGCAGTCTTCAGCTCTTGACCTTCCCTCGGGGATTAGCGAGGTAGTCAACGGGCATAGACCTTTGACGCACTTAGTTTGTCCAGATTTGCGTTCTTGACATATCCCATCACGCCCTCAGTCCATTTCTTTGCCTGTTCGTTGGTTTGCAGCTGTTTCGCCTGCTCCTCTGCTACAGTCCGAGCCTGCTGCAAAGCGGAGCTTGCCGTAGACCAGAGCCCGCCGACGCCCCAGCCCCAGCCGCCACTTCCTGACTGGGACGCAGTTCGCTGATGCGATGCAGATTCAGCCGCATCAGCCGCATTTCTCGCCTGTTGACGAGCGCTTGGTATGGGGCTTGCTCGATTCGAGCGCGTCACGTCCGTGCTGACGCGTGCTGCTGATCCCAAGGCCGGGCTCGCACCTGGTGCAGCGGAAGGCGGGCGGGATGTTGAAGCAGCGATGATAGATGCGGTCGACTTTGGCGGCTCGGAGCTCTTCTGAGTTATTTCGTCCAGGAATGCCAAAACTTCGGCAGCTTCTCCCGGGGGAGGAGGAGCGGCCGACATTGCGCTGTCTTGTTCGACTGTCGCACCCGTGGCGGAAGGTGCGGCCGGCGTGAACGAGTCGAGGTCGTCGAGGAACTGTAGTGCCTCTTCAGCCTTTGAGGTGGGTTTTGTCGTAGCCATGTCGAAGGGCGATGAGTAGATGAGGTATATGAGCGCTTTAGCAGTTGTAATACAATCGGTAACCAGTTGGTTGTTGAGAAGGAGGCCAGAGACGCGGTACTTACGATGGGCTGAACCACTGTCTCCGGGGGAGAAGCCACCGCTCACCCAACGGGATCAATCACCGATTATCACACGCAGTCAATCGAACACGGCTCACACAACGGCGGCACTTAAACTCTCTTCGTCGCCACAAACCTTCTCAAAAGGGTCAGTTCCATGGTGTGGTGATCAAATCTGAATAACTTAACCTGTCTGAACATCTGGACTTCAACCGCAATGTTTACTATTTACATTACCGCATTCGCAGCTGAGACACATTGTCAGCGTTTCAGCTCGAACCTACAGTATATCTGGCCAATGCACAACGCCAAGTAAATCGGGGCGATAAGGGACCACGTCGACGTCACTGGAGCTCGGTGTATCCGATTTTGCCAACGTCTGCGCTGAATGGAACTCGCCAAGGACCAGCCGTTACTGCTCAACTTGCTTGGCGGGCGACGGTCCTTTGATAAGGGCATTGACGCTATATATGAAGCCTCATCAAGCGCACCCTCCTCCTATTCACCCGTTGCTCGTCACGCGCCTTGATATATGCCTCACACAGACGAACATCACCTCAGTGGCACGCATGGTCGAGGGGGTGCAGGGAACAAAGGTGCGCACGAGCCCGTATACTTCCTTCTCTGCTAACCAATCTCCGCCAGGTGGCTACTACATAGGGGATAAGGACATCGAGCCCGACGTCCTGCACAACAGCACGCTCAAGTCCTATCACCCATATAGCAAAACAGAGGGCATCCCGGTCGAGATTGAGGAGGAGCTGACGAGCTCTGGCAGGGGTGGAGCTGGTAATATCCATCCGCAAGTGCTTCTTTAGATTGATGACAGGAATGATGCTGAGGACGGCTCCACAGGGATCATCACATGCTTGGAATCGATCGTGGTGAAGATGGACTGGTGACTGGGAAAGGAGCGACGCACGATACCGGGCGCGGAGGAGCGGGCAATATTGAGGAGGCGGAGAAAACCAGCTTAAAGGATAAGATTAAGTGTCAGTCTTCCACTCGTGTTGGGGAGAGACGTGCTGATGTCTCGCAGCGAAGCTCAGCAAGAAGTAGTCAGCCGGTCTGCGCCAGGGCCCGATTTGTGCACGCTATCGCAATCGCCGCCCGCCCCCCCCCACACCCACCCACCCATCCCGTACGTCTACAATATACTCTGGTAATCTATAATATGCAAGCAATGCGAGCATGTAGAATGCCGGTGCTTAGTCAAATTCCGTGGACAACCGCTTCCTCCCGACCTCCGCATGATCGTACATTTTTCCTTCTCTGGTCCCTGCTGAGCTTGATTTCCGAGCCGTTCCACCTCAAACCACCTCTATGTAATTTGCTGGGAAGGTCCCCTGCCTCGCGCCAATCATACCCGACCACCTGGTTCCCGTGAGCTGATTGTTGCACCAAAAAAGCGAGGGTCGGGGAGATGGGGGCAGCTCACTCACCAATCATCGGTCGAGCTCGTCTTTTTCGTGATGACAATTACATCCCCTTTCCTGAACGCTAGGTCCCCGGCCTGTTGTGCCTCGAAATTATATAGTGCGATGCCCTTGCCCAGCCCGGCGTCGGGCGCTTTGAGCTCAGGCTTCGTACTCAAAAGTCGAATGGGCCCTGGCCTCGGAAGCGGCTCCTCGTGATACTCGTCATCGTATTCCTCAGCATGCTGATCTCGCAGGGAGTGGGACGGTTGCGAGTCGATTTCGTCGAAAATAGAAATAGGCCTGGGCGAGGGCAGGTGAGAGCTCGGCCGGCGCCTGTATTCCGGGAAGAACCCCTTGCTTGGTGCGTACGGGTCGAACTCGTCCACGTCGACCCTAGTCTTGATTTTGTGTCTCGTCGGTCTGTCATCCCATTCGTCCATGTCCCGCGCTGAAGACCGCCCCTGGTTCTCGGAGAAGAACCCGTCGTCCTCCCCTTCTTCTTCCCGGTCCATCGGTAGCCCGGGCGTAGAGCGGCTCGAGCGCGATCGGGGACGGATCGAGAGGCTGCTGAACCGACTCAGGCTGTTCGTACGTTCTCGTCCTGAAGATTGCCCCTCCTTGACCGTCGAATGGTAAGCGTCCGGGCCTCGATCCGAATGAACCGAATCTGCAGAAGGGGGACTAGGCGCACTGTAGCCGTCTATCTCCAGCGGACGATTGAAGTACGCGCTGTTGCGGCTACCTTTGCTCCCGAATAGGCTCCTGCGTCTCCCCAGCCCGGGCCGGGAAGGGGACACAGGCGAGAAGTCGCGTTCTGGTACGTCGGGAAAGTACGAGTCTGAGACTTGAGAGGCCGGTGAAGAAGGTTTCTTCCCAAACGGGCTTGAGAGCGTGCGTCGCCTTCGATCCGGCGGAGGAGTGCCGATCCCGCCAAATTCGTAGCCGCCTCCCATTCCTCCGGGGCTGTATGGGTTCGGGCTAGCGATCCAGTCCTCCCTCTCCTCTGCAACCCATTTCCTTCCCCCGGGGAGGCCAGTGCAAGCATCCAGAGCGCGGATGAGCGGTTCTGCCCACGCGGGCGGTTCAATCACGCCGCTCAATAATTGCTGTGCTGTCACGTCGGCATTGTAGGCGATCGCATTTGCGTCCTGACGCTCGACAAGAACGGAGCCTTCGATAGAGACCCCGCCGAAGAGACCTTTCGTTTTGGAGTAGGAGTACATCGTTGCGAGCTTGCCTTTTGTGTTGAGAGAGCCGAGCGCTTCGCCGTTCCGACCCAGGGGACCGACGGCGATCGACATGTTTCCACCGAGCTGAAGGGAGCCCGCGGACATGAAGCTGCGGACGGCCTAACGTGCGGTCAGCAGAGACCTCTGTGATCGAAGACGAGCGGGGAGGCGTACAGAACGGGAGTTGAGCACAATCAAGAAATCTGTCACCTCCGCCCCTGCTTGACCGCCGAAGCCCATCCCAGCTGTGCCTATGGCGCTGGGTGCCGACCAGCTACCATCGTCCAGCCTAGCGATGACGACGCCGCTCCCCGCACGGGCAGAGACGACGAAGCCCGCCTTGAATACTGTGAAGATCTTGGAATTTATCAGACTCTTTGCGCATGACAGACCTTGAGGGTGAACGTACTGCGAACCCTCTTGCGTGTTGCAGGACCTGGCGAGGGATGACACCATCTAGGCCATTATTGGTAGAATCGACGAAGGACTCGACTGCGGAGGGCACTCTATGAGACTGGGAGACCAGATTGATATAATGAGATGACGTACGAATTTTCGCGCATTTCTTTACTTCTTGTGGGAGTGGTACGGGGATTGGTGAGTTAAGCTTAATGAGGGGCATTCGGATTTGGGGAGAGAAAGAGAGAGGGAAGCGGGGTAATCAGAGGGCGGTCGATGTGTTGTAATGTCCGATGCATTGGTGCAATGTATCGTATGTAATGAATCGGGAGTTGTCGGCGTAATTTGGGGGACGAGGCGAAGATGCCGAGAACCATCGCTTGTCATCAGCTGTCTCTCCTCAATATCTCTCCTCTCATCCGCCACCGCATCCGGCGTTAATTCTTTCCCTCTTTTAAACAACAGCTTCTTCAACGTAGCAAAGCTGTGGATTCTATAAACGTTATATTAGCATCCAATCCCTGTCCTGGATGCCTTCCTTCAAAAGATGGCTTCACTCGGAACCCATTGGTCTCGAGTGGCGCAGCGGCTCAGCCTTTGTAACTCTTGGTCATTATACCTCCCTTGCCTTCCTGCCAACATTGCGCTGACCCCGTCGCCGTTTCAGTGATCGCTGTCGGAATAGGAACAGATGGGCTGGTATATTCTCTGCCAGTAGCGGTGATCCCTTTCCGTGCGTGCCACGTTATACGTGTTGGTCCGTGATTCCGGGTTCGGTGACTGACATCCATTCAAGAACTGGGAAAGCTGGGATATGACCAGCTCTCCTCAAAGACCGGTTGGCTTCTCTTTGCATACGTTTGCGTGCCCTATAGCAAGCATGGCATTGGTATCTGATAAATTTCTCAGGCCGCCGGGCTGGTAGTGTGTAAGGGGGACGGCCCAACAGCGTTGCAGCGATTGATGGACTGGTCCAGGCACTGCACCGGTAGCCTACGTCTCTGAAAGATATCAAGCTAGACGACTTCCACTGCTCTTGGCGCTGATCGCACTACAAGGTCCTTCTCGACCCCAAGGCTCATGTTTCAGCTCAGCTAAAATGAGTCACAGGCTCGCTCGTCATGTTCATGCTCGCGCCGAATTATGCACTTATGCTCCTGGCGCGCGCTATTCAAGGAGGAGCCTCTGCCGTTGTCTGGACCGTTGGAATCGCATTGCTGTTCGCACCTCTGCTGCAATGGTTGGAAAACTTCTGAGTAACTGTCCATCCAGATGCGATGTGGTGCCGACCGAGAAACTTGGCCGTGAGTATCACTGGTATCCACTGAAGACTCCAGTTGAGCTGTTGCAGAGCAGCTTGGTCTGGCCGTTACTGGACTGTCTCTTGGGTGCGATCGTTAACATTCTCTCTCCTTGTATTAATCAGCGAATCCGCCCCTGCAGAGCCGTGGCGGGTCCGCCCCTGGGAGGTGTTCTCTACCAGAGATTCGGGTTTTATGCCCCCTTCATTCTGGGATTAGCACTGGCCCTTGTCGATTTCGCTGGTAGGCTCATGGTCGTGGAACCAGACCGCAAAAGACGCTGGGTGGGCCCAGTCAGGCATGTCGTGGTCACGTTCTCACGTCGCACCAGCGCGAATCGACGTCATCGCCTGGAGGTCCGCCGGGCGGACTATCAGCTACCCCCTTTAACGCCAGCATACCGTTGTCGGAGACCGCACCGGAATGTAGAGTGAATCACACGCAACTGGTACTTCAAGAAGCCACGCGCGCCGCCTCCGCCAGTTCGAGGAAAGCGCGATTGCCACTTTTACGCCTTTTATCATCGAGTCTCGCGCTGACCGCGTCCTTAAACACATTTCTGTACGGGATGGTATTCGGCAGCTTGGACTCCACTCTATCTCTTCGACTGTGGGACGTCTTTGGCTTCACATCTCAGACTGTCGGCCTGGTCTATATTGCGGCCGTTGTTCCTACCGCTTTCTGTGCGTCTTATCTGCAGGACAAGGATAGATGGCATCTGACACGGAACAAAGCGGGTATCATCACTGGATGGATATCCGACAGATATGGGCCAAAGTGGGTCACAATTGCCTGCGAACTCCTGGCTGTCCCATGGTTCGGCCTCTTAGTCTTAAAAAAATCACTGGCGTTGTTCATAGTATGCCTCGCCCTTGGTTGTGCGTACTTCGTTTCCCCTTCCCCTGCACTTTCGTCCTAACCTGGCCGCAGGCTTTTTCTCTAGCGGTATCGTATCACCGGTCATGGTTGACTTGGCCATTATTACCGGCGATTTAGAAGGGATCGGATATGCGCACGTCTACGGCCTGTTCAATATCGCATTCAGCATAGGTCAGGCAAGCCCTGCTGTATCACAACAACTGGTTGACTCCTTTCATCGATAGCTGCGGGTGTGGGCCCAGTCGTGGGTAGCCAAATGTACGACCATCTCTCTGACGGTTGGACGGCCGTATGTCTGTTCTGCTCGGCCAGCATGATTGCGGGAGTCGTCCCCACCATCCTTTTTGCCAGCAAAGGTACCTCTGCCAGGCCAACACAGGGCGTCGCCACATAAATGGGGCAGCCATTCGAGTCACGTGCATCAGCCAACGCTGAAATCACTTTGCATACGTTTTGCCGATGAAGCAGATGGATTGACCTTGAATGTTGGCTGGTGCCCGTCCGTCTAGCGCAGACCCTGGCTGAGGCACCAACGAGAAGACCAACATGATTTCGAACAACGCTCTTGGGTTCCCTGACAAGATGCCGCAACGTAGTCGAAGAGCGAACCGGTCCCTTCGATGGTCTCATCCAATTGCGGCCAGTAGGTACACATGCTCCAGGGTGCGCCGTCTGACCGGGCGTGCGGCTGTCATTGATTAACAACTACTCACGTGCGTATGCTCGCGTAATAGACAAGCCCGATGTACAATACAGTTATTGGGTAAATACCTCACTGTCACCCACCCGGGTGACCTGACCGGGCCAAAGTGCTGCAGTTATACTCACTCGCTCTCCCCACGGTTGCTGTTACGTTTTAGGATATAAGGGGAACTGCTGAGTTGGTGGTATAGGGGAGCTGGACGTTCGGCCAGCAGTCGTTCTCATATGCGGAGGTAGCGCAACCGCCGGCGTCTGACCTGAATACATCCACCCTTGAGAACTTGCAGGGGCTGGCGCTGAGACGCGAGTCCCGTTCTGCGTAGTCGAAGCATACGTGGCAGACGGCCATGAAGCTGTTCCAACTCCATAAGGGTATCCAGCGAAATTAGCATAGCTTTGAGCTGATGCCCCAAAGCCCGCGTACACAATTGTTGCGTAAGGTTGACCGTTAGCAGCGTAGGCAGTTGACGCGGTTGAGGGATACGACGCATACCCCGGTCCACCCATCTGGAGGCTGCCGTACTGTCCAGCGGAATACTGGTATGTTGCAGCAGCAGCAGGAGTATATCCGTTAAGCCGCGGCACGTAACGTTGTTGGCTTGCCGAGGGCGATCCGTACGCTGTCTGACCAGCCGTGTACGAGTCGGGCGAGGCATTGGCACTAATTCGGACTGTCGAGTTGTCTTTCAGGGCGGTCGAATTTGGCCGTAGAATCCCTCTATATCCCGATACGGGCTCCAGAGGAAGGGCTTTCCCAAGTTTGTTCAAGGCGGCCAAGCGGGGTACCACGACAGGCCGGCCGGAGTTTGAGGAGGATCGGGGTTGCCAGTCTACGAGTGCAGAGAGGTTGGCTTGGACAGCCATTGCTGTGTGATCAGGGACGACTTTCAGTCATGTACATGATTCGCATAAGAACTGACCTACCAAGCTGCATCTCAACGGAGTCGTCCGAGAGCTTTGAATCGGTGCGTAAACGGGAGTCTTGCAACGCGCGGAGAAGCTGTAAAGCGCGGGCATTGTCGTCCAGGAGCTGGTCAATTTCAATCACGTCTTCCCCGAGCACCGAATCAACCTCTTGAAGCAAGCTGTTGTCCAAGAGAGCCGGATCCACCGGTAAACTCATCGAAACCGACGGCAGGGAGATGGCGACGTCAGAGGTGGTCGTCTCCGACAGGCTTAGAGCTTCGCGACAATCATCTGTGTCTTCCTCCAGCTTGCGGCGCTTCAGTCTTTCGTTCCCGTCATCCGCAGCCTCCCTCTGGCGCTTCTGTATCTTGATGGTATCTCTATCGACTTTTCCGGTACGACTCTTCCTGCCTCGTGGAGCAGGCTTCACCTCGCGAACGAGCCGGAAGGCCGGCCAGTGTCTCTTCTCCCATCTGCGAAACGACACAGCCGACTGATGTGCGAGTAAACTTTCGTAAGGGTCCACGAGCGCGGCGTCCGTTGCGTATGAAGGTGAGAAAGAGGCAAACGGATCATACGGCAAGCGTTTGACTACCGCGTATGAGCAGATCGACGCATAAACATAGCAACGAGACACGCACCGACAGGTAACGACTCCGCCGGCCGCGGTTTGCTAGATCGCTGCTGGACAAGAGATGACAAAGCGGGCAGCTCGGATGGCTGCAGCGCTTGACTGGCCACAACGGCCACAGTCTCTGCTTGGCCTAGGGAGATGACGATCAACGCCAAACGTTGCGCGGGAAATCACTGATATACATACCGACAGCCAGATTCGCGACTTCTTCCTTTGACAGCTTGGCGGCTGACGAAAAGTATGTACCTGCCGGCCCCAGCTGCTGGAAAAGGGCATAATAGCGGTCACCACTTGCAGCTGGTAAATGGCCAGTCAGGGCGATTTGGGGCATCTGGGTGAGCTTCTTCACGTACGCGACAATTCTTTCCCGACCACTTCCAGGTCAGTCCGACGTCCCGAAACGGCTCCTTTGGACTGAATAAGCTGAAGCAGAGATTGGTTGAGCAAGTCGCAGAACTTCTTCGTCCGCTCGGAGACCGCTGTCTTGCGGCGCGATTTCGGCGCAACGCTTTTGATAAAATTCTGTGAGGCCCTCTAAAACAGCATATGGAGATCAGCGTCACATTCTTCTTGAGTGTAAGACACGCACGTGGATATGGCGAAGTGATACGTCGTTAGATTGCTCGAGCAAGGAACGCAAAGAAGAAGAAACTTCGTGCTGATCTGAACTTGACTGGCTGAATACCGAAGCCGCGACATTCACAGGCTGATCAAGCAAACCATCGGCATCAACCCTGCGAAATCAGAGTCAGCTCGCAGCATGGAAGTCCCGACAGAACCTACTTCTCCAGCAGTTCCAAAACCATCTGGGCTTCTTCCGGGGACATCAGGACTAGAACCTCGTTTTCGTCCCCCTGAATGATGTGGTGCTCCAGCCGTATTTCTGCATTGTGGGAAGATTGTTGCTGTGAGCCAGAAGAACTGATCTGTGGTGTGTGTTCCGGCACGTGTTGATCGTTGACCTCATCTTCTTGCTTGGCACCCTCTGTAGGTTCACTGGAGTGCGCCAGCTTTGGCTTCCTGCCTCTCTTGCTCGGTACTTTGGTTGGAGCAGAGCCATTGCCGTTCAAAGCAGCATTAGCCGATGGAGCTGCAGACCGAGTCGCCCTCTGCATAGTGTACAGAGATTATATAGAGGTTGTATGATCACAGGCGATGGGCGCTCGCTGTCCTCGAGTCCCTATGTGAATCGCGTCGCGTCGCGTTACGGATGAGAGCCGGTTTGAGAGACGGAGGAAGAGGACGGGCAAACGACGAGAGACCATAAGGGTCGCACAGTGGCGCAACTCTTTGATTCCGTCTTCTGCAACACAGCCACATCTTCCCTGCCGACTTTCCCGCACGACGACCCCAAGCCAGATCTCCCCTAAACAACATGGCAACACCAGCAATAAAGGCCTCCTCATCCGTGGTAGTTGCCTTACCGCGATCGACAAGGCATCAGGTATTTCGAGGATCAGTCCGCTCCAAACCGGGTCACGCCATTTTCATACCACAAATACGCAAGCTCATCTTCGAATATTGCGACCACTGGGTCTCCAGCGGGCATGCACGCACTTGGCTTCTGAACAATGTCGAGAAGCTCGCGACAGCCAATCCGCATGTGGAAGTCGTTGTGCAAAGACGGTCGTACAAGCACCCTATCGTTCGCGGATACTACTGTACTTCTCGGTTCCATGACCACGGACTTCAGAGGTGGCTGACGCTTCCGGGCAGTGAATGGACGAGACAAGGTGATCGCCCTTAATGGTCTGGAGCCCACCGGCATTGCGGAGAAGGTGAAATTATTGCTGGACTCGTCCGGTGCAAAAATCAAGCCTCTCAGGAAGCCAGTTGAGAGTACGACAGAGAGTGTACGGGGTATTTGGAGCGGGATGCACGTCGAGAAGCCAATAGAGATATGACAATCGCTGTCTAGTGAGGTATGTTTGCGCAATTAGTCTCTCCGCGACTCGCAGCCCACTACATCTGCAGATGCATGTTGTATAGCTTCGTATGAATGCTGCTGGAACAAACGGCAGCCACGCTTGCATATTGGATTGTGCTACGTTTTTACGCCCCGCGCTAAGGGAACCGAGGAATTGTAGGCCTGATATTGGGGTTGTGTCGTCCGCAGATACAAACCTCCGCCTGGCTTAATGAGGACGAATTGTACTGTTCTATGTCTGGTAGTCGTTTGATAACAACGCACTGGTCATTGATCACCGAAAGAAACATTTGGAACGATGGGAAATTCTATAGCCCCCTATGCGCACATATACAAAGGCCTCGCATTACAAAATATGGCTACAGACAAAGCAGGCACGTACTCCACGCAAAAATGTAGGCAAGCAGGTTCGCATGCTCATACGTCACTGCCAGCGGTGATTTCGGAGTCTGCAGCGGTTGCTTCCCCAGAGGTTTCAAGGGAAAAGGAAGTTCTGGTTGACTCGAATGACTCGGCTGTCACAGGCGTATTGGCTGTTGATGCCGACTCCTGCTCCGATGTTGGGATATGCGATGGAAGGGAGGTAGCAACGCTTAGTGGGCTAGTTCGATGACTTCTTATGGATGTAGAATATCCTTTGGTCGGACTGGCGGTCAGTGAACTTTTGAACGACTTTGGCGATGCATCTGCAGACCGGGTTGCCACAGGTGGCACCTCGCGGAGGTTTGATTCACTCGCAACTCGCCGCGGGACGTCGTCCGTAGCATCGGCGGCTATGGAGGCCGGATAGGCCGAACGAGCGGTAATGTCGTTGTTGGATCCAACATTGCGGACGCTGCCGGCGATATGAACACTCGCTGTAGTCGCTGTGGAAGGTGCAGACGAGTACTCCTTCTCTCGTGGCGGGATAAGGACGAAGGTGCTGTGCTCCGTTCCGTACGGATTACCACGTGGACCGGCCGCCGGAACTTCGTTCTCCGGTTTAGATGGAAGTGGCGGTGACCTTGGACGAGCAGGAGAAGGGGCTGCTTGGTCGGAGAAAACCAAGGGTGCGAAGGTAATCAGGTCCTCCATTAAAGTATCCTGCGATAATGTGAGGCACGGGAGACGGGGGATTGTTGAAGATGCCCGTACTTTAGCGATACTAAGGCTGAGAACGTCTCCGTTCCTCGGTATTTCGTCTTCTCCAAAGATCACCGGGCCAAAAATGACTGAGAGATTTTTCGCGTCCATTTTGTTCTGCTGGCTGCAGCCCGCAACCCTTGCGAGGTGATCAATGAGGACCCGCAAGGTGGCCTGGTGTACCGGAGGAAGCCTGCGAAGTCTTGACTTCAGCATAAAAAAGCCATTAGCGATGTGCTCATCTGTGCTCATCGTTAGATATGGATAGGGGCGGCTTTTTGAATGATGCGTACCCCGTTTTTCGCTGTACTGGATGCGGTCGGCAAGGGGATAGCGGAATACAGGTTCCGGTAGCTCCCGCAGGTACAGCTGTCGAACCATCTGGACTCAGTCTCGTTCCGCACGAGAGAAAATGGGTCAAGCACCTTCAGGAGTGAGCATATTGTGTAGACATCGTCCACAGCGGAATTGAACTCAAATACGGATTCGTCCCGTTCTATCTTGTGCATAAGCTGCAACAGGTCTGAGTCAGATGAGTGGTGCTATTGGAGACCAAAACATCACCTCCTGTACAGTGGCGTGCCGGCCGGATACCTGTCAAGCCGTGAGCAAGGGGAGCACTGTTCAGGCCGAGGGGACGGTTGCCCACCCGATAAATCCCTTCCAATTCCAGACCTTGCAACACATTAGTATTTACAGTAATGTGATAATCTCACCAGTGCTTACCGCGCTCTTCCACCTCTCGTATACACTTGATAACGAGACCTGGAGCCTCACCATCTGGCAAACCCCTTGAAGTGGCGTAATCCACAAGGCTGACTCCGAAGATCAAATCGTGACACTCTCCTACGACGTAATTCTCGTATAATACTCTCTTTGGAAGAGTCTTTGCTACAGCAGTCGCTGCACCGGCGCGAACTAAGGAAGCTGAGGGAACATATCACAGACGTGTATAAAGCCATTGGTCGTCCACTCACCATCTTTCCCTGAGTTAACAATCCCTAGGCTATTGCGCAGATCTCGCGCCAGGGAGGCATTGGCCGTTGCCGTAGCCTCTAGGCTATCTCCATATCTGGAAACAGCTTGTTTGACAGCCTCGGCCGATTCTCTCACGAACTCTTCTAGGCTCGTATACCCAGCGAGTAAGATCTTCTCCCTGCGCAGCCGAAGAGTCTCTAAACGGAAGACACCTTTCCGGTATTCCTTGTCAGCTTCCTCCGCTTCGCGTTTTGCTTTCACTCCCCGCATCGGCCCAGATCCTCTCTCATTGTTAGGCAGAATGGAAGCATCTTTAACGATAGGCCCATTTGCATCCTTGCCCTCTCTTCGCTCATTGAGGAAGCTTATCAGCTGACCGAATTGCTTTTTGCCATGTTGCGCAAGATCAGACAAGCCCCCAGATGCAGATGGAGAACGTGCACGCTGCATAGGCGCTGCCACAGAAGGGGGCAGCGGCGTAGGCGAAACTGCTTGCGGGGCGGGGCCTGATCCCCCAGCGAAAGAGGAGCCGCTGGCGGACGAAGGGGAGACAGGATTGGCAAGAAGCTGTTTCTGCATCTCGATGGCGCGTTCCTGAGCACGATGGTCCTACCACAGTGTGAGGATGTTGTGTCCTGTTTACCTGAGATCGCGGATGAATGCACACCTCCATGTCCTGGCACCGCCTCATATAGGTGCGCCGTAACCGCGGGAGCGTGCCCTCGGCCATGTCGTGATATTGCTGATAGCTCTCTTTGAGGTCCTCCTTGATGCGTTTGCGTGTACGCTCCTGAGTCTCCTGGGAGCTGGTAAGAAGTTTGAACAAAGGTAACAGGGGCAGCACTCGCTTTAAATGAGCTCAGGGGTCCAAGAACATCTTGCTTGATAGCATGGATGAACGCATTACGAGTTGCCGTCTCGCGCTCCAGCTCTCCCAAGACCTCTCGCCATGCTAGTCGCGTGGAGCTCGTTTCAATGCGACTATGATAGAAGAACTGTCAGAGCGGTGACAGTGATCGTGAACACGTCGCCCGCACTCTAACTGGCTGTCTACGGCCTTAACACGACTGAGAAGCTTCAGCAAGGCATCCACGCTAGCGAGGAGTCAGAACAGAGCTCTAGGTACACTACAGAACACGCACTAGTTCTCTTCAAGCCTTGCTCTTTATGGGTATTTCAGTCTTTTGTTTGGGCGCCTATTATGGCATGACGCACCGCTCTTGAAAGAAGGAAATATATGAATCGCCGAGGACCTTGAGATGATGATCGAACCAATTGACAAGTGTGCTCTGCTGTGCAGAATCGTTGGTCATGGTAGCACCAACAGTCCTCTCTAGATGGGCTCTCTGGATAGGCCTATGTATTTGGTTGAGCAGATGTGCGGCAACTGATGAGGATGATGTTGTATGTTGATGCAGCCGGAGCCTCGTATGCGTCGGAATCCGTCCGTTCGATATGTTAGACGCCACGTGGGTCAGGGTCCTTTCCTTGCTTATGACGCGTTCCAACAATCCCCGCTGCTTCCATTCCCGGCGGCTTCGGTACTAATAAGGGGCAACGAGACACGGGCCGGCGCCTATCTGATAACTTCTCATACCATTCTTAGTCAATGCATGTCCCGGCTCGTCCTGTTGGCGATATGGACGATACTCTATCGACATCTCATCTGAAGTCTCTTGTACCTCAATACGTATCATGACGGGCGAGGGAGGCGTGTGTGGTTGGGAGACACAAGTCTCGTCCACGGCACCGATTCCCACTTGCCCTCAGTCACCAACCCAGTTGCTCATACGTCCAGCCGTAAGTCAGTGCGCCAGGATATTGACACAGATGTTTGCCTTCATCCAGCTTATTCAAGGCCTGGATGTCTCCTGCATCGAGTTTGGGCAACTAAACACGCTGTGAGCCCTGAAAACGCTGTCCTAAGAAAAGGCTGCCGACCATTAGATTGGCCTTCTGTCTCTCCACACTCGTGCTCTTGGGCAATACACTTATTCCTCGGTCGAGCACCCAAGCGAGCGAGACTTGTGCCGGAGAGGTGCCGTGCTTCTCAGCGATCCTCTTCACCTCCGGATGATTCTGCACCGGGGCATAACCTCAGAAAGCGTCAGCAAATAGACGGGGATGAGCTGGGCAGCCGAGCTTCATACCAGTAGCAGCATAGCCAGTAACGTGAATCCCCTTGTCCTCGCAATATTTCTGTAGCTCGAACTGCGCGCAAAGCGGGTGGATCTCGATCTGATTCACGGCCGGCACGACCTTGGCGCTCTTCAACAGGACCTCGAGCCTGCTAGCGAGTGACTTCGGATTGATGAAAGCCCGGAGGGACACTCACGTCTTGATGGAAAGGTTCGACACGCCGATGGCCTTGACCTTACCTGTGCCCAAAAGCTTCTCCATCTCGGCCCAGGTCTCGACATAATTGGGATGTTCTAGGACCTTGAAATTGCCATCGTTGACTGGATCCGGGTATTCATCTGCTTCCCATGAGCTAGCCGTTATGTCACTTCCACTTGACACGACATGCCACTGAATTCGAACGCCATGGGCCAATGCATCAGGTACTGGTCACCGCAATTTGGCCGTAAACAGCGATGAATACGGAACGGAAAATAAGAGGCAGACCAGGTCAAAGTACTCCAGCCCAGAGTCCCTCAAGCTCATATCCAGCGATTCCTTAACGCAAGCATGGTGATTGTTCCTATTTCGCATCAGCAGCTCTGCACAGGCAGATTTAAAGAGGAAGTACGGGAGCTTGGTGGTGATAAACAGCTCCTCCCGCGGAACACCTGATTCCCTCACCGCCTCTCCGACGTGCCTCTCGGTGTGATAGCCTGAAGCACATAAGCAACCTTAGCCCCCAGAATCGCGCAAGTAGTACATACTGTACGCGGTATCTATGTGCTAGCCGCTTTTTGGTGAGACCCGGATCCTCACGGGAGGTCAAAGAGATCAAAGACGTACTCTGTATCCCACCTATAGACGAGCCGTGAAAAACATGCGCTCCGTGTAGCCAGTGGTCTCACTTGTAATGCGCTAAGAATCCAGGCCTTGGACGCGCTCTGCAGATCTGCAGTTGGGCCAGCGTACGTGCCTAGCCCTGGCGGATACGCAATCTCAGAAGAGCATTCTACTAGCGGCCAAAAGATGAGGAGCACCAATCATAGGCATCTTCTGTCCTGTGTTCAGCGTGGTTGTCGTAACCTGGGACATCCTCTTTCCCCGAAATCCTGTCAGGCAAAGCAGAGCGGGCGAAAAGGGAGCGCAGACTTTGCCAGCAGTCCGCTGCTCGCTATCAATATAGTGTTTCTTCCAGGTCATGTGATGGGCACTGCTGCAGAGTGGAGGTAGTCGGGACGCGCAGAAGGGGCAAATGAGGTACTTCCTCCATCATATCCATACTTCCTGAAAATTCACGTGGCCCACATCGTACAACATCCCTCCTGCCGTCATCATTGTACAGTCGGAAACTAAAGACGGGGCACATACAAGGCCTGTGCCCCCCCCGTTCTGTCCAGCCCGGCACGCGACAATAAATCTTCCTGGGGAGCTTCATCCTCGTCGTCCTCATCTCCACTGTGGACCCGCTCAGGAGCCCCTTCGTCCCCAGCTCCGGTACCCAACCCAAGGCCCCAACCCCCCTGTACCACCCCGAGCCCCACGGGTATCGTGCTTCCTACTGCAAACGCTCCAACTCTAGGCGTATCTTCCATCTCGCCATCTCCTTCTCCTTCAAAACCGCGTTCCCCGTCGTTAGACGAATCTTCCTCCCGCCATTGGAAAGACTCCGCATAGTGCTTAGAAGCGATGCGCCCGCGACGATCACGTGGGCGGGAGAGTGACGCTGACGAGAACGAAGGAAGGGAAACTGGTGACTGATAGGCGTACTGACCATGTAGCGGCCGGATGGAGGGCGAGAAGGCCCGCAGGAGAAGGTGGGCTGTCGTTGGAGGGTCATGGAGCTGACTCGCGGACGAGGAGATGATCACGAGCAACCTTTGGAGGAGGTTTAGCGCACTGAACTAGGCAAACTCTAGGGGGAAAAGCAGCTTACATTTGCTGGAACTTAGGCCCCCACTGCGCGTTCTTCTCAAAATCCCGGCTCTTCAGATATGTCAGTAATTTGGGGTATAATCCGTCTAGGACTCGATCCCGAAATGCGTGCAGGACGAGCATGCGCACGTCAACCCTATTTGCGGGCGCGGGGACGGCGACGTCCTCGTCCGTGGTGTCCTTTGCTCGCTTCGTGCCCGACCTTAGGCCCTTGAGCAGTGGGTCTGTCTGGAAGGGAAGGAACACGCCTTCGACATAGGGTAGCACCTGTCCGTAGAAGAAGCCCCATTTGTCCACCAGCCGGGCGAGGAGCTTATCCCCCTCAAGCGCATGCAGACCGGCGTTGAGCGTAACCATACCCGTGCTGACCAGCTCGTTCAAATCGGCCTCCATCATCTGCATGACCTTGCTGGGACTGCGCGAGATAGCGCCATGCAGGTGTGCGCGAACCAGGACGTTGAGATCTTCGATAGGGCAGCGGAGGGGTTCGCCATTGAACAGAGGTAGGACGTGTACGTGGAGCAGGGGCCAAGGTTCGCCTTGGGCTGCGAGCTGCGCTTGAGAGGCAGAGAGCGAGAGGGGCGCCAACTGTGACCCAGGTTGCGGGGAGAGGGCGAGAGAGAGAGAGGTAGAGGAGGCGAGCGGTGCGCCAAGATGGGGTAATGTGATGTGATGTGACGAGTGAGAATGGGAGTGTGGCAGGCTCAATTGTGGGGAGGAGGGGAGGTGTGGGAGGAACCCAAGCCTGTCGAGCTCGCTTCGTAGGTGCTTGGTGTCGTAGTTCCGCAATGACTTTTGAGGCGACTTTTGTGGCGCGGGAGAGGACGCACTGTCCCGAAGAAGAGAGTGGGATGATGCATAAGAGCCATCGGGTCGTGACGACTGAGAGCGGGTGGGCTGAAATGGGTGAAAGGAGGAAGAGGAGGACGATGAAGAAGGAAGAGGTGCGAGGGACGAAGAAGGCGCGTCCACCGTCTGACCGCGAGCAAGCGGTACGGGAGTTCTGCGAGCCTTTGTGAGGAGCCTATGTTCTGGCAATGGTGAAGCCGAGCGAGAGTTGGAGGCATTCTGTCTGATCACTGGTCGTGCTGTGTCGCTCGACGCCCGCGAGCGGAACTCGGGCGGTGTGTGTCCGGTGATGGGAAGGGCGGGAAGGAAGGGCAGTTGCGAAGGTGAAGGCGGCCTCGGGACTGGCGGAGGGAGCGGAGACGTTGCTCGGTTTGAGGTGCTTTTTGACTTCATGTTGCCCTGTGCTGGTTGTATGCTGCAATAATAACTCACGCGTCGTGTTCCCCGCACCACGCCGTTTCTACACTCTGAGTCCGCTAATTGGTGGCTGTGCAGCATGCCACGTGTAATCCTTGACGCGGACTAGGGTCCAACCGGGAACAACCGGTTATCAAGCAACAATCACCGGTTAGTAGCACATAACCGGTTGCAAACAAGGGGGGGTCTTGGAAAAAAACTTTTTTCGAAAATTCTTATTTTTGCTCATTTAGCTTAACGTGATTTTTTCAAAGCCTCAATCGGAGCCGATCTTCACAAAACATGACCTCATGTCAGCCAACTTACAGTCCATGGTGTTCTTTCCACATTTTCAACTTGTCCAATACCATGCAAGCCTCACTAAGATTTTTGCAGCTCCATTGCATCCACATAGCAAGGAGCAGCAAAGATGGTGCTATGGTGCAACTCACCTCTTGATGCCTAGCCTGCAAGCCTTGAGTATCAGTCACAGTGATGTCCTGATCTATATCTATTGCTCTGCATGGTACCTCTTCAAAGACCGGCATAACAGTAACACAAACCTCACTATCAGCTCTATGATCATAGCCGTGCAATGGTGGAACAGTTTCCGTCTTGTAAGGCTGACCGTGCAGTATCTTGGCATGGTAGTTCGCATTCTGCTCTTTCTACCACACAATGTCTCTTTGAGGATCGCAATGGCAAGCCGTTCAGAAAGCAGTGTACAAATAGACAGAGGAAAAGAGATTAAAACTGAGAGGGCATTGATGATGTAATAACTGATAATTCACCATTGGCTGCAGAGAGAGGACCATGAGACACTGCCATATCGATCTGTGTATCAATTGCCATACACCATCTTCAACTGACAGAATGATTCTTCAACCATGTCTAGTAACACCCGCAGAGTCAAGCATTTCTTGTACTCTCCAGATATCACAGTACTCACTATCTTGTTGATGCACTCCAATCTCAAGTCCAACGCTACCAAGCCCCGCTTGTTCAAGTCTATATTAACCATGAGTATCAGTTTGGGCAAAGAGCATGCATGTAGCATCATAATTCCATGATTGCCCAGTGATGGCCGACCTATGATGTAGTGTAGATCATGCATGAATGCCTAGGCGGTGCTTTTGCTGCCAGAATGCCCGAGAGAATGTTTGGAGAAGCAGCACATTGTCACAGATATGAAGGTCAGTGTGCACAAAAAATATGAGATTAAAGCAGTGTGGTTGACCTGAGGAACATGTCTGGATGGCAGCAAGGACTCTGATATAGTCTAAAAAATGTACATGTCCGTGGCAGTGAGCTACTTGTGAGGAAAAGATCGGGCGTTCATGAGGACCACTTAACTTTGCCGAAGAGGTATAAATTAGCTTTCATTGGCGGTATTTAGCATGTCAGACCGCAAATCCCGTAGCCTAGAAGCGATGAGCCAGACTTTGCTGAAATGTGCGCGTCTCCGCATATATGTAAATCGGCAAGCTGCTTCGAAATGGGTAGGCTTGCTGTCCGGGACACCGAATTGTTGTGATGGGTCTGCAATGATGCATAGAGTGGCAGTGAGTTGGTGTATAATCGCGGTCGAGGCACATCCTGATGTAACGCGTCTGAGGCAGATAGCGGAGGAGAACGGAAGAGATGCATAGGATGCAGGGGGTATGCAATTTGCGGATGACTTCCAGCATTTGAGCGGAAGCAGGCGGGCTCGAGCGTCGCTCTGCCGAGCCACAGCGGAGAAATGAGGCAAGATATGGCTGGAATACCTGAGAGTATGATCTATTGAGTGTGTAGGTACTCTAATTGCTGTCCCCTACTGTTACGAGGGCTCTATACGGCTCCACAAAAGAACGCAGCGACGTCCCACGTCGCTATTTCGAGGTTGCTGCCGCGCCGACGCGTCGTCAGGGTCCCTGACACGCCACCGTCGACGCGTCCTCCTATGTACACTTCGCACCATCGTTGTCGCTAGAAGCAGTTCTAGAGCGGACCAGTCTCTGAGATCCATACCATCAGCTCACCATGAACTACATTCAGCTCGAGAAGCTGGGAGAGGGCACGTATGCCACAGTTTACAAAGTAAGTGTCGACATGCATCCAACATTGAACAAGTGCTTAGCCCCATCAGGGGCGCTCCCGTGCGACGAATGAGATCGTCGCTCTCAAAGAGATACATCTCGATCCGGAGGAAGGCACTCCATCCACGGCTATCAGAGAAATCTCGCTCATGAAAGAGCTGAATCACCCGAACATACTGCACCTGCACGACGTCATCCATACGGAGAACAAGCTGGTGCTGGTGTTTGAGTATTGCGAGCAGGATCTTAAGAGGTACATGGACACACATGGAGTCCGTGGTGCCTTGGATCCGGCCACAGTACGCAGCTTCATGTATCAGCTTCTCCGTGGAACGGCATACTGCCACGACAACCGTGTCTTGCATCGAGATCTGAAGCCTCAGAATCTCTTGATCAATCGCAAAGGCGAGCTCAAGATCGGCGATTTTGGGCTGGCTCGAGCATATGGTGTTCCGGTCAATACATACTCCAACGAAGTCCGGCTAAGCCCACATAAGTGAAGAGGCGCAACGCTGACGCTACGAGCAGGTCGTAACGCTGTGGTATCGAGCACCGGACGTGCTCATGGGATCGCGCAATTACGACGCCGCCATTGACATCTGGTCCTGTGGATGTATAATGGCTGAGATGATTACAGGCATGCCCCTGTTTAGAGGTCGCGACAACCCGGATCAACTGCTGGCCATTATGAAAATCATCGGCACACCGGACGACCGGGTGATCAAGAAAATGGCTACCGAAACGGCGAGTGGTCTTCCGTGTACAGCAGATCACTAGCTTATGATGCTATAGCCCGATATACAATTCAAGTCGTACCCTCGTTTCCCGAAGGTTCCATGGCCGAATATCTTGCCAGGAGCCTCAGCGCAAGGTAAAGCCCCGTTGCTGAACTTCTGAATGTTCATTAATCACAACCGTCAGCATGCGACTTGATCGATCGCCTACTCCAGTTCGACCCTACGTCCAGGCCCAATGCCTTGGACGCCCTCTTCCATCCCTACTTCACAGACCCAACAGCTCACCATCCCAGTTCGTCGAATGTCCCTCCGTCGGTACCAGTTGGAGTGATGCCGGCGCCCGTCTTCCATATGCTACCGAATGGCCAGTCCGTTTACGTGCCACAACCTTCCAATCCGGCAAGTGCCCGTCCCGCTGCCCCACAACCATACCAGTACGCAGCCTTGAACGATCCCAATATAGCCCGTCACGCAGCATATGCGGAACAAGGCCATCACGGGCAGTTCAGTGGTCAAGCAATGCACCCCGCTCAGTATTCCCAGGTTCAAGGTTACCCCTACGGCCAGCATGCACATCCGCAAGCACATATGCCACAGGCCGCGTCGGGGTCGCAACAACTCTCGCAACAGCAACAGCAACAGCAACAGCAACAGCAACAGCAGCCCGTCTACCCCATCCAGGGCTACTCTCAATACCCGACGCGATAGATCATATCTTTTTCTTCAGTCGCAGTTCTTTGTACCTCAGACGTCTTCAGACTCCACCCAAGCCTGTATGTTTATGAAGCCCGCTATAAGCTTGTAGAAGTGCAATTGTGATTAAAACCATCTCCGTTCTGCAGGTATCAAAGTGAACAGGAGAACTAGACATGCCGTGCATGCGAGTAAGGAGGCTAAATCGGCCTAATCGGAAACGGAGCTGTTGGGCGAATGCCGGTACATCAGGCGACACCGAGATCTCACTTACCTTCCAGCCTCCCCAATTGTTTTCTCGCCTTCCCCAGTTTGGCCCCTGTCCTGTCAACGTCTGAGGCCAGGTCGTCTAAGAGTCGATTCTGATCTTCAATTTCATTCCCAATTGCGACCCCAAGCTGAAGTTGTCGCTTGAGAATTGCACTCAGCTGGGCGAGCTGCGCATCCTGTTGATCAACCTGTAGCTGTTGATATTGAAGAAGGCCGCGATCGTCGAGGGGCCTCGTCTGCTCCGTTTCCTGTGGTGTTCGAGGACGAGACCCAAATACCCTCGTGACCGGAGGGTCGGCGGTGCCAAGCAGCGCAGCGCGATCGGCAGTGGGCACCGGATTAATCTTAGTCTGGAGCGTAGCTTGTCTTGCATTGCTGGACCGCGCGGCAACCACCATTTCACCCAACTTTGCGCAGTCATCTTGGAGTCTCGAGACCATGTTCCCCCGCCTCGTCAGCTCACCGCTGCTCATCCCTGCGCTTCCCAGTACCTCCATTCCTTTCGCCAACGCTCCGACCCGTGACAGTAACGTGGCAAGCTTTTTCTTTGCCTCCACATTCGATGAGTGAGAGGCTGCTACGTCCCCAGCAGCGGACAGTGAATCTCGCTTGTAGAGATCGGCCCTTATGTCCCTGACCAGGGCCTGGAGTGCGCTATGTTCTTCAAGCCAAGAAGCAGACGTAAACGAGTCATTCGGTCTTGAAGAAGCTTGTGCCGGGGACGGGACTTGGAGAAAGTCGAGGAAAGCGCGGTGATTTCGCCAGCGGGGATCCTTCGCGGACAAAATGGCCCGTAAATAGTTCTCCAGGCCAGCCCTTCGCTCTTCGATGAGTTTGGCGTCGTTAACCTTGCGGCGGAATGACAAAGAAAGAGAGTGTTTAGGAGGTAAGGGGAATGGTGGGTTGCCCAGTTCGGCATGGAGATCGACGAAGTCGGAATATCGGCGCCATACCTCCCAAGCTCTTATTGCTGCTTGGACCTGAATCTCGTATTCCGTGTGAGGCGTTGGTTGCTGTTTAGTCTCTGCTTTACGGATATAGATGGCTTGTATGACGGTTGCCATGGCGTGAGGGAGTAGTATACGAGCCAACTGGTATGTAGCATCTCAGCCACAGGGATTCCGTGACGCAGCCCTCGCGGCCTCTGAAACAGACGGACCCTGAATCTTAGGGCCCATTCCATTAGATTCCGCCCTCATGTCCAACGCGTCGCGTTCATCGGTTGGGAGCGCGTAGCGCGTTTCCTCACGCGTCACTCCCAACCACATCCCTCCCACCAATCCCCCACCCCTCTGCACCGTTCCACCATGTCCTTCCTCGACGAAACAATTCCAGCGGACGATCTTCTCAGAGATCGGACACGCGTATTTAGCGAATTCCTAGCAGATGAGGTGGGAATATTAAAGGATATGTCGTCTCGTTACTGACATCAGTTGTAGCGAAGTCACTGGCGATACAGGGACGAGATCGTCCAGATGCTCCGGCACGACGGAAGGCGCCTTATCGTCAATATAGATGATCTGCGCGACTACAATCGGGAGTTCGCGGATGGACTGCTTCGCTATCCAAACGACTTCTTGCCTGCGTTCGAGCAGGCGCTTGCGGACACCGTCCAGACTGTCCGAGACCCCGAAAAGCACAAGACCGAGGAGAAAGAGTATCACATAGGGCTGCGTGGTAGCTTTGGAGATCACCACGTAAACCCGAGAACCCTAAGAGCCTCTCATCTGGGCGCCATGGTCAGCCTCGAGGGCATCGTCACCAGATGTGCGTAGATAAGCATGAGTAAGACATGGCGTCGATGTTAACACTAGACAACACAGGTTCCCTTGTCAGACCGAAGATGCTCAAATCCGTGCATTACTGCGAAGACACACAAGCTTTCCACTGGCGGGAGTACAGGGACGCAACCATGACCGGCAACCAGCCTCCGACCTCGTCGATAACGCCACAGACCGATGAGCAAGGTCATCCCCTTCAAATAGAATTTGGCCTGTCGACTTTCCGCGATCATCAGCGGATCAGCATCCAAGAGATGCCTGAGAGAGCACCCGCGGGTCAATTACCACGCAGTGTCGACGTGATCTTAGATGATGACCTGGTTGATAAATGCAAGCCAGGCGATCGTATCCAGTTGGTTGGTGCGTACCGCAGTCTTGGAGGGGGAACAGGCGGTTTCCGGTGAGCAATTCCGATACTCGTGGCTTTTCACGCTCAAGATTATCAGCACATTAATACTAGCTAACAACATCGTGCACTTGGCTTCGAAACTCTCTGGCGGGCCCGCCTCTACCCCTTTGACCGACGATGACATCCGCCGTATCCATCAACTGCGTAGGGATGAACCGGACATCTTTGAACTGCTAGCCCAGTCGCTCGCACCATCAATCTACGGTCATGACTACATCAAGAAGGCTATCCTGCTCATGCTGCTGGGTGGAGAAGAGAAGAACTTGGCGAACGGGACGCATATTCGCGGCGACATCAATATCCTCATGGTTGGCGACCCAAGTACCGCCAAATCTCAACTATTGAGGTTCGTTCTCGGCACGGCACCTCTTGCTATCGCGACGACCGGTAGGGGAAGCAGTGGAGTCGGATTGACTGCTGCTGTTACAACTGACAAGGAAACCGGTAAGCAGCTCATCTGATTTTTCCTGCGCTGTGCTCATTGAGAAGCAGGGGAAAGACGACTGGAGGCTGGCGCGATGGTCCTCGCAGATCGGGGTGTAGTCTGTATTGACGAATTCGACAAAATGTCGGATATCGATCGCGTGGCCATACACGAGGTTATGGAGCAACAAACGGTCACAATCGCCAAAGCTGGGATTCACACGAGCTTGAATGCCCGGTGCAGCGTTATTGCAGCTGCTAATCCGATATATGGACAGGTGTGTGTCCTTACCGCGGCTCCTGCTATGAAGACTCATGAAAGCGCAGTATGACGTGCACAAGGATCCTCACAAGAACATCGCGCTTCCCGACTCACTACTTTCCCGCTTCGATCTGCTGTTCGTCGTCACAGACGATGTCGATGAACGACGTGACCGCATGATATCGGAACATGTCCTTCGCATGCATCGATATCTCCAACCTGGACTCGAAGAAGGTACACCTGCTCAGGATAACCTCTCGCAGAGCCTTTCTGTAGATGCAGCGCAGGCGGAAGCCACCCAAACCCCCGTTTTCGAGAAGTACGACACGTTGCTCCACGCTGGAATAACCGGCATTCGAACTCGCTCTAGGAGAAAGAAGGCAGACAATCAGCAGAAAGTGATTTCCATTCCATTCATCAAGAAGTACATTCAGTATGCGAAAGACCGCATTCACCCTGTTCTGAGCAAGGTGGCCGCGGATCACATTGTGGGCGTATATTCAGACCTACGGAATGAAGACTTGGCCAGGAATACAAGAAGGGTGAGTCACAAAACTCGTTTCGGAGCTTCCTCGCTTAATCACCGTCGAAGACTTCTCCCCTGACAGCGCGTACTTTGGAAACTCTGATTCGGTTGGCAACAGCGCACGCGAAAGCACGTCTGTCGAAGGATGTTGAGCAGAGGGATGCCATGGTGGCTGAAGAGATCCTTCGTTTCGCTCTTTTCAAGGAAGTTGCTAAAGCGCAGCGAAGAAAGAAGAGGAAGCTCAACACAGGAGCGGCGGACTCGGAAAGCGAAGATGGATCTAATCGCGGCGACAGCGAGGATGAGGCCAGTAGGGTCATTTCTCCCAACATGCCGCCAAATGATGGAGAGGCCATGGAAATGGATGTCCCTGACGTGGGCTCCTCTATTGCCTTACCGGCTCAGCCAGCGCATACTGTTTCCGGCAACGATGGAAGCATTAACGCCGATCGACTCGCTGTTTTCCGTTCGCATCTCTCTTCGTTGTTCACAACCCGCTTCGGTGAGGACGAAGCTATACCGCTGGACCGTCTCGCAGCCGCCGTGAACGAGAAGTTGCCTTCCGAACGGCACTTCACGATTGAAGAAGCACGGTCTGCCGCGCAGGCCATGTATAGGAGGGACGAGATTATGTTCTCCTTGGATGTGATCTACAAGCTGTAGAATGGCGTGTAGTTGGGTCATTAGAATTGTTCTCGGTAGTATGGCGTGCGGTCTCTGGCTATTCTCTGGCTAGTCCCTATGATGAAACATTGTACATTGCTGAAAGACGAAACAGAACCAACACCGTGAGAAACAAGAACTGAAATTGCGCCCAGGCAACACTGTACACCGGTGAGGCTCAGCGACTCCACTGCATGCTATCATTCCCGCTTCGAATCTTCTTCTTGCGGTACACCTCCTTCTCTACCGCGTTCTTGCCCAACTGCTCTATCCGCCTTTTCTTGCTCTGGCGCACCCTGGTCTCCAACTCAGGCATTACATCCTCCTCCGCCTCTGCTCCGTCACTTGAGGCCTCCTCCCCTGCGTGCTGGTCCGGATCACCTCTTCTCCGTTTGTTCTTGATGCCAACGTTGATGTTCACCCGCGGCGGGACAGCAAAACCGAAGGCTTTGCCAACCTTGGCAAGATCGAGTGAGTTCACGTCAAAAATCCTTTTTAAGCTGTATGACGCGTAGGCTTGTAGATAGGACCGATAGCCATCTTTTGCCGACTGGTGTAGGTAATAGTTCTTAGAGATCAGTTTCTCGAGCTGGAGCAACGCGTCAACCCTCGTCCAGCGTGAAGTACCGAGACCCGATGACGTACCTGAGTTTGCACATTCGCGATGCGATCAGCCGGGAAACTATACTCATTTAAGGGTACCTTGGCTTCCTTGAGAAAGCGCAGGAAGCCGAGCTCAGTGGGGAGAAGGAATAAGAGGCTTTTCCCGTCTTTGCCCGCCCGGGCTGTTCGACCGACTCGGTGAATGTAGTCCCTTGGGTCATCAGGCGGGTCAAACTGTACGATCCAATCCACTTTGGGTATATCGAGCCCTCTAGCGGCAACGTCGGTACAAAGAAGTATGCCACTTGATGCGTTGCAAAACTCGAAGAAGGTGTTGGTCCGCTTTTGCTGCTTTTGCTTGCCATGCAGGTCCAGCACTGGCACGTCAATATAGTTGAGCAACTCCGCGTGATATTTGACCGAATTGCAAGAAGAGAAGAACACTATGACTTTCTTCTTCAAATTCTTCTTGAGGAATGTGAAGAGCAGGAGGAAGCGGCGGTCGGATGGGCAGACGACATACCCTTGTGTGAGCGTGTTGACGGTGGAGGTGGGCTGAGTTGCGGATACGTCGATGTACAGAGGTCCAGGGCGGAGCGAGATGCGGGCCAGATCGGAGACCTTGTTCGTTTGAGTAGCCGAGAACAGCATTGACTGCCGATTTTCTGGTTGGACGTGAGACCAGGGTCATTAAGGAGGCTGGGGGTAAGCGCTCACCATGGGGAAGCAATGCTATGATCTGCTTCATCTCTTCCTCGAATCCAATTTCCAGGATCCGATCTGCTTCGTCTATAACCAACGCTTTCAAGTTCTTGAAAACGAATCCCTTGGTGTTCTGCAGGTGATCCAAGACTCGACCGGGTGTACCAACAATTAGGTTGACACCCTTCACCAACTTCTCCGCCTCTGCTTTCCGGTTCGCACCCCCCATGACGATGCCGAACGTCTGCGTATGACCATGAGAGAAGAGTTCCTTTACTACCCCGAATATTTGCAGAGCCAACTCTCGGGTGGGAGTAAGGATGAGGACGCCGGTGCCATTGCGGGGCTTGAACTTTAGTCGGAAGAGTAGCTCAACGGAAGGGATCAGGAAGGCGAGTGTCTTTCCCGAGCCGGTCTTGGCCGCCCCCAGCACATCCTTTCCAGCCAAAAGTGGAGGGATTGTGCGCTCTTGGACCGGTGTCATAGTTTTCATGCCCATTGCCTCGAGGGCTTTCAGAGTTGGGGGAGAGAGATCGAGGTCGGTGAAAGGCGGTCTAGCCTCCTCCTCCAGTGATGGCTGTTGAGGGTTGGATGGGTTGCCCGACGGAGGGTTGGAGTTGGATAATGATGGGCCTGCTTCGTTCTCCATCTGAACCATTGTTGTGGATATAACGAGAGAAGTGAATAAGATATGTTGAGAGGAGAGAGTGAGGTCGATAGTGTACCAATATCAAAGCGGCCGCCCGCAGTACGTATTTCGCCGTTTTCAGGGCCCTCAAAGTGCAAAAATGTGAGCCCCGTTCGGTGTTCGGTGGTCGACCCACACGGGATCAATTTGTAGTCCGGCGATGGGCGGTGACCGTTCGCGTCGGTCGGTCCCTTTGTCAACAGATTCGGATTCGCACTCCAAACCATCCCTCCCTCAACCACCCAACGTCCTCCTCCTCCTCCTCCTCGTCGACCTCGACCAACTCTGCCATTCATTTCAAATCATACACTACTCTCGTTACTACCCACGTCTCGTCACCCAGCTCCTTTTGTCCTCGGCCCCGTTGTCTCCCTCATCTGACGGTCCATCATTTCCCGGTGCCCAGGTGGCACATCCCGACATGGCCTCCTTCTCGACACCTTACTACGACCAGTCTCGTTACCACCAGCCGGCTCCCTACCAGTCCTCCAGCCATCTCGTCGACTACCTACCTAACACAGAATCAGACAGCAAAGCATACGATATCAATACTGGCTTCGAGGAGATGGATATGCATGGTCAACCTTACGGCGGCTTGAGCACTCGAGCGCTCCCTGCTCACGCCGTGTACGACGATTCCCTCCCTCCAGCCTATCCTCCAAGGGGTAAATCATCCAAGGCCTCTTCAATCGACGTCTCGGATATCATAGACTCGTACGATGACCACGGGTCGAGCGCGCAGCAGGAGAGCAAGGCTACGCAGGTCGACATTCCTCCACCTGTCCGGAGCTCTCTTTGGCGATCCGTATGCATATACTCATTCCAAGTCCGAATTCTACTAACCTAAATCCTACCTAGTTCATTCCTAGCTCCTTGGCCTGTCGACTCTACTTAGTCGTGGCACTACTCGAGACTTTCGTGGACGTTGCCATCGAAGTCGAGCTCTTCTTCCGCGTACGAAGCGCGTCCAGCACGAGCAACCAGCCGGACGTCGACTTCGGCCGATTGCCAATCTACATATTTCTATTCGGATTAGCACACGCGTATCAGTTCGTGCTGGCAGTCGATGCCGTCCGAAGCAGGAACATGCTCCAGATCGTGTTCCTCTCCATCTTCAACGCTCTCTTTATCGGCTACTCAGTCCTGCAAATCTCGGAGGTGCAAAGCGCGCTACCACCAGGGACTCCTGGCATCGTCTCGATTCCCATCAACATCGTGCTCTTGCTGGTACCCATCGTGATCTCGGTGGCGGAAGTGGCCTATTTGCTTCTCTCATGGAAGATACACACCGAGTTCGGGTGGCAGAATTATAAGCTTCTAGGGGCTGATCGGCAGATCAAGAAGATCTTTCTCCGCTTCCAAGTATTCGAGTGCCTCCTGAAGTTTGACGTGTATTTTTGGATTGGGTTTTCCGTTCAGGTCGGGCCAGCTCTCTCCCGTTCCAGCCCCTGGCTCACATTCTTCTTCTAGTTCATCTTTCTGGCGTTGGACAAGACCAGCATCGAGTATCCCCTCACCATTGCCGCACTTCCCGTTTCATTATTGCTCCTGTTGGAAGGACATTTGGCAGCGCGCTTTGAGAATCTCTGGCTGATGGCCTCATTTATGGTTGGCACACTTGCTGCATGTGTCTATTTCGCGTACAAGGTCGGTAACCGCGCTGCTTCCCGCACCCAGCGTCTGCTGATCATCCTGCAGCTTGTTCGCATACTGATGGAGCGAACGGACCAATCATTTATCCACGTGTGGAAGTCCCTTGTTGGATTTTGTGAGTGTGAAGCGATGTTTCCCGTGGGATTAAGCTGACGAATGACTAGCGAGCGCCTGCATCGCTCTGATTATTCTCACATTTATTATGGCCTGTATAGTATTCGCCAATTTCGGAAAGGGGCTGAAGCGTCATCGTACGTTCCTCGACTACTTGCGTTGCACGTTCCATTGATTGCAGTACAGTGCGCAAGAGCAAGCGAACGCTCGATATATCTTCTTCCCGACGGGCAAATGGGGACCCCACCTTCCGCAATCCTAATCGGATGAGCATTGAATGATACGGACATTGTGCGACCTTCTCCTTTCGC
Organism: Dacryopinax spathularia; assembly: GCA_037974965.1. Taxonomy (NCBI): domain Eukaryota; kingdom Fungi; phylum Basidiomycota; class Dacrymycetes; order Dacrymycetales; family Dacrymycetaceae; genus Dacryopinax; species Dacryopinax spathularia. The sequence goes on from JBBPFI010000001.1 coordinate 2,884,606, forward strand.
TGTGTATTCGCCCGCTGGGAGATGCTGGCCATCGCCTGAGATGGTGATACATATTGTATACTACGAATACAGAATTGGACTTTCCTCGGCCAGACGGCTCGCACGGTAGACGCTGCTACCTGTTGTGGTGCATGGTTCCCTTCGCTGTTGTGCCCGATGACGAGAGCTACGGGAAGTATGTACGTTACAGAAACACCGTTCGCAAAACCTGTTTGCACGCCGCGCCCTACGGGACCTTCAATTGCCCTCTTGGCCGGTCGAAGGAGACCACGACGTCTTCTTCGGGAATTGGTGTGAGCGGTCCGTCCAGGATGCACATCTTGCCTATCTCTGTATCCCGGGACATCGATGCGGAGGCAGAAATAACCGCATTCGCCGCTCTTGTGACGGGAACTCGCGTTGTACATCCAGGTACGACATTCGATCGTCGCCATATCACACATAGTAGCGCGCTCGCAGCGCTCACAAAGAGGACGCCTGAAAGGGCCGCGATTATGATGAGGAGGGCTGCGTGGCGGGCTTTCAGTCGCCTGGGGCCTCGAAGTCGGCGGCTAACTCACTGCCTTGCGGCGCCCCAGCCGCGCGACTCCTTGGCATCAGTGCGGGAAGGTGACTCATACGTTGGCGGAATTCGGAAAATTGGAGCCGAGGTATGCCGAATTCTTCGACCTTAGTGAGTGGTGCCGCCGTCGAAGTGGTTGGGTACGAAGGTGGGTATGGGAACACGAGGAACTGGTTACACGCGAGAGCCCATATGTAAGGGGCGCGAACCCAGGCTCTCGTGGACCTGCTGGGCGGAAGGGCGAACATCCAGTACCGAGACAACGGAACCAACAGACAGGACAATATCATTCGCGTCATATCGTTCGTAGATGTTCGTAGCAAGCCATCTAATGCACCATCATCTGTTAAGGAAACTGGGGATTGAGCTCGTCGAACAAGTCTCATGGAGTTAATGGAGCTCCAGATTTGCGCATCGTCGACCGCCACAGCTTCAGCTCGTGACTTTATTCTCCGCGTAATGCTCGTCAAAAACTTTTTTGGAGAAGGAGCCAAACGTCTCGTCTTTGCCAATGGGTTGGCTGACATCTGGCTGCATGAATACTGCAAACGTCTCGCGAGAAACTGGCTCCATGCTTGTGGTGGAGCCTACTCTGACGCAATGTGGTGTGGCTCGGAGTTTCCCTAGCGTCAGGCGTGAAGTACAATGTCCCTGCGAGAGATGCTTCTGCTTACCTTCCGTTGCCCGTTCCAACGCCTCGCCTGTTTGGAAAGCCAGACAGTCGCTCGGAATGTTGACTTTGGTCAGGGTACCGCCCCGTGTACGGATGTACAGTCCGGAATCCGGTGAAGGGGAAGGCACAAGACGATGTGACCCGTCCTCGGATTGTGCCAGGTACATCGCGGAGCAAAGACCAGTCAGAAGTGAGTGATCTAGATGGAAACCACACCAGCTGTCGAGGGGTTCTTCTATCTCGGCGTTTCCGGTCTCTTGCGGGAAATAATGCAGCAACCTTGCTTTCGTTGTTTGTGATGTCGCGATAAGTGACTCAAGACTGATGGATTGATCCGTAAGGTGGTTGGAAGCTGCCTAAACATCGGCGACGAAGTATTGAGCATTTGTGGGATGGCCTACCGAAAACTTGGCACGCAGACGCTAGTTGACAGCCGACTTTGAATATGCACCTAGTCCAAAATTGTTCTAGAGTGGTTGAAGAATGAAAGAGAAGAGAACCGAGTCTAACCTCCCCAAGGCTTTGAAGGCGTCTTCAAATCCTTCAACGCCTTTCTCATCCTTGGATGGCCAAATATTGTCACGATAATATTCAGGATATTCTTCCTTCAATCTATCGGGGACTTGTGGGGAGTCAATGACTGGGTTGGCATAGTAAGATCCCTTCAAAAGGTCTACTCGCACGTTAGAGCGATAGCTGAAGGGGGAAGTGTCATACGAACCGGGACGTCCATTCATTATTTCCTTTCCGTGGGACCAACCGAAGCTTTCCATAAAGACTGTAAGCCAAACTGTCGCGATTTATGACCCCACGATCATGTACCTGTACTTGCTTTGCGGATCGACATACAGTTCTTTCCTGTGATCCGGTAGAGACGCAAATTGATTGGACAGGAGGAGAAGCCGCTCGCGGAGGGTGGGGTAACCAGGAATATCCTTGACGAGGATGATGCCGAGGGACTCTGGGCCAGATCCAAACGCCTTGCTTATGGCATCGTGCAGGGTGCCTGGCTGATCAGCTAGGTCACTATAGGAGATAGTCACGACATCATGCTTGGTTGTTGAGGAAGAAGCCATGTTTTGATATGATGACGGTACTTTCAAGTGAAAGGTCTGTTAACAAAGCAAGTAAGCGGCGCACTGGGCGACTGAAATATTCTTGTCGAATTGCCCGAAGTCTTTGATCCGACGGGGTTGACGCGGGGGTGACCCTTAGGTTCTGCCGGGAAAGCTGCCGAGGTATTTTGACGCGGTGTGAGAGTGAGAGATCACGTTACTTTTGATCTTCCTCCGCCGCGCACGCTGCATACCGCTGCTGTGAGTGGACCCAATCGATAGGCTCCTCAACCGTCCCCCAACTCAACTCACTCCGGCTCGACCCCTGAATGTCACGGCTACCCATTCCCACCCATCATTCCGGCTCGACTCCTGCACGTTCAACCTCTCCCTTTCCCCTTCGACCATCTTCGCCATCTCCACCAGCTCCTCAACGCACAATGTCAACCATTTCAACGCCAACAAGCTCAGTCGCCGATACCCGTCGAAAACAAAGCAAGCGCGACGAGGTACGTTCAGAACCGTCAACCTTCACGTATTAGCACCCGTCTGATCCGCCAACTAAGGCTATCCGTAAGAAGATAGAAGGCGAGCTCGCTCGGAAGCGTACCATCTCTCTCGCAAACACCAAGAAGAAGACCACGAAGAGTGAGGGGCGCAAGGGCACCGTCGCCGCTCTCAAACCGAGTCCTGCCCTCACTGTGCCGGAGACCATCACCGTGTCCGATGCGAGTCAGCTATGCGCAGCGAAGCGCACTGATTGCGTGCTTGTTGTCGACGATGAAGAAGGATTGAGTGGCATTTTCACGGCGAAGGATCTTGCGTTTCGGGCAGGTCCCCATATTGTATGTTGACACATTCGCTAAAACGACTCCCCTAGGTGACTGCGGAAGGCCTCGATCCCCGTACGACGCCTGTTAGTGCCATCATGACGCGCAGCCCTATGGTCACCCGGGACACGACGAGCGCGACCGAGGCCCTCCAACTCATGGTCTCCCGCGGTTTCAGGCATCTTGTACGTAGAGAGATGTTCTGCAACCCGTTCAATGGCTCATTCGTCAAACCAGCCCGTCTGCAACGAGGATGGGAACGTTGTCGGTTTACTTGATATTACTAAAGTTTTCCACGAAGCCCTCGAGAAGGTGGAACGCAGCTCGTCCGCATCGCAGAAGCTGTACAATGCACTCGAAGGTGTACAGTCTGAACTGGGTGCCAACATTGCCGCGAATCCTCAGGCAGCTGCTATGCTTGCGTACGTGGAAGCACTCCGCGACAAGACAGCATTGCCCGACTTGACCACCGTTATGGACTCGCGTACCAGGCCAGCCATGGTCAATCCCAAGACGACCGTCCGTGAGGCAGCCAAGCTGATGAAGGAGAATCGCACCACATCAGTCTGTGTCATGGAGAATGCTGGTCCCGGTTTGCCGCCTAGGATCGCCGGCATCTTCACAAGCAAGGACGTCGTGCTGCGCGTTATCGCTGCTGGACTTGAGCCAAGCCGCTGCAGCGTCGTGAGGGTGATGACACCTCATCCAGACGTTGCGCCGCCCACTATGACAGTACACGACGCTTTGAAGAAAATGTATAGTGAGTAATCCGACTGATACTCTTCGTGTCTGTGCTCAATTCTGCTCCCTAGCTGGGCACTATTTGAATCTTCCTGTGGTGGAAGAGGACGGCCGCCTTGTCGCCATTGTCGATGTGCTCAAGCTTACCTACGCCACATTAGAACAAATGAGTGCCATGTCAGCCCAGGGAGGTGACGACGAGAACGCGGGGCCCATGTGGGGAAAATTCTTCGACTCTATCGCTCAAGACGATAACGAGTCCGTCATGTCCGGCTCAAATGCTGTGCATGACCCCAACTCACCCGGGCTGCCCCGCTCCCCCTCGGTCATGCCTAATATGCATCGGTCGATCACCATCTCAGAAGTATACCCGCATGATTCCGCCTCGGCCGTGGGCGAGGATGCCCCAACTCAGAATGGCGGCACGTCTACACTGGCTGCTGCGGACGCCGTCGTGGATGACGGCACATACGTGTTTAAGTTCCGAACGCCTAGCGGAAGGACGCATCGTTTCCAGGCTCGACACGACAACTACGAGAATTTGAGGGATATCGTTGCTGGCAAGCTCGCTCTGGATCCGTTCTTCCTTCCGAAAGCTTCTCACGGGGACGAGACGGTGCCACCACCGAATCATGAGGACTTCGCACTCATGTATATGGATAGCGAGGGGGACTCGGTCACGATCACCGCCGACAACGATGTCTCTGATGCTGTGAGGGTGGCTCGTGCGAACAAGCAGGACCGCGTACTACTTATCATCCAAGGCGGCCGCGGGTGGGAGACTGGTTCGGCCGAAGGCGAGAAGGAGGCAAAGGTCCAAGCGCAGGCCGCATTGGAGGTAGTGAAGGAGCTGGAAAAGCCAGACGTAGAGCAGCCTTCTTTCGTGCCCTCTTCGGGGTTCGCCATACCTGAGGACAAGGTCTTCGGTATTCCTCGTGATCTGCTGCTTCCAGCAAGCGTAGGAGCCTTGGCTGTCGCTGTCGTTGGCGTCTTCATAATCTCGCGACTCAGCAAATAGAGCTTCCATATACATATTGGTTTCTTCTTTCATACCGCTACATTCTTGCACGAGATATCACGATTATTTGTTCACGCCTGCTGGCCCTTTGACCGTCGTTCAAGAGATCAGACGCAGTCGGAAGCAATCGCCGCGCCAGATCTCTCACACCTCCAGTGCAACAGGCGCCATCACTCATGTCAACGTCACTATACTGCGCAGTCAAGCGCCAGGCCACAACGTAGCTTATTATTTGTGCTTGATCACCTTCTCTTTCAACATCGGACGGAAGGACGAACCTAGGACTCGATCGAGTTTTGTGCGAACGATGGGTAACGTCGCCAAGGACGACCTTAAGCACGCGCTTGTGTGTAACTACGTATTTCGCTATGCAAATATACTCACGAACCGATCAGGCTGAGAAGCTCTTTTCGACGATGTTTAGCGACATGATGATGGACACAGCCCTCTCGGCTCATAAAGAAAGCCGTAAGCGACAAGCCAAAGATCAGGCTTATGTTGCGCTGTATGTGTGTGACCTGTCAAGAGCCTCTGACGCCTGAAACGACATCCATTCAGAAAACGAAAGGAAATCGCCGAAGAGGTGCCATTTGACAGGTATGTCTGACCCTTTGAACCAACAGACTCTCAAAATAGGCTGACACGACTAGCGAGCCTCCTCCGCCCGTATCTTCTAGCCAAGCAGCGGCAGATGTCACTGCTAACTCACAAACGAATGGCAACGGTGCGAATGGTCAGAAACCAGATCCTGTTCTTTTGGACTGCCTTAACTGCAAGCGACCGGTGATATAGCTCAGTGAGCGCCACAGCGAGAGATGTTTACAAATGGGCAGATCGCTTTTAACCGTTTTGCGCCGCACCTAGCCTCTTGTATGGGAATCAATGTTGGTTCTAGACGCGGGCAACCTCGAAATGCGTCGAAGAGGTACCCTGATGCTTCTCGCATCAGTTCGAATTGCTTTAATGTAGGATACAGGATGGATTCCGATAGCGCTCGCTCTGCATCTCCGCAGATTTTCGGCGATGAGAGGGAGACGACGCCGTCATCTTCTCGAGGGGCAGGCAAGCGTGTAAGGCTTGCTCTATGTGACCGGATTTCTGGTGCTTATAACGAAACAGAACAGGTCTCCCTCAGAATCATCTGCTAGGGATGCGAAGAGAACGAAGACAGAGACAGGTGAGTAAGTCCAACTGAAGCACGCGGGTAGCTCAGCGGCAAGTAGGCAGATCGACTCCTCACCCCAGGCCGAACGTAAGTCCTGTCTATATGCCCGAAGAGGGTCTGATACATCTCATCCATCCTATAGGGCATCTCGGGCTTTCCGTCCGGGCATTACGCAAATTCTGTCCCGAAAGCGCCATCGAAGTTGCGGTCATCCCCAGTTGCTTCGCAAGCCCCGTCGGGCTCACCAGTTGAATCAATGGAAAACGGCTACGAATCCGATTACATTCCGTCCCAGCAGCATTCCATACTCTCCGATTCTAATAGCCTCTCCCAACCATCTGGCAACGTCTATGATGCGGAGGACAAAGATCCGGAGTATGTCATTGGTACGTTCTGCCGACGCGAATTCTCATGCGTTAACAATCAAGTTGACGCCGCCCGCAGACGTCGACGGCATGGTAGACACGGAGTCGGACTCCGACAGTGGGAGTGAATAAGGCGAGCAGTCTTGTCGTACGCGGAAAGGTACTACATTTTCGTGCGCAGAGTTTGACGGGGACTTCTCTCCATTTTGAATTGAGTGTGAACCCCGCGAAATGCCGCGGCGCGTCCCGGAGTAGTTAGGTGTATGCAACCGGCTGGACCCATTGCAGACTACGTTTGTTAGGCTAAGTAGTTAGCCGCCAGGGTGTCGCATCCTGCCTGCAAGCACATTATGCCCTCATCGACGAATGATATCTGGGGCCTAACCACCTTGTATACCGGTGTAGGAGTCCTGTTGGGTTACACCGTTGGCTATCTGGTCGGTCTCCGACATGGAAAACACCAGGGCGCGGCGGGCCTTCCGCCGAAAGCAGCTGCACTGAATGGAGAGCCGGAGAGCGAAGCAGGGAGCGTGAGCGATGAGGACATTTCGGATGGGGATTTGGCCTCGGTCAAACCGGGTCTGATGGAGGAATGCAAACTGGTGAGCAAATGCCGTCTCCTCTATCCTATGCTGCTGAGACTTGACCTAGGTCCTGGTTGTACGATCTGATCTAGGGATGACCAAAGGGAAAATCGCCGCTCAGTGTTCGTGCGTACATTGAGGTTTCGCTAGACGGGAGGCTCTTCTCATCCCAGCCAGTCACGCAACACTAGCCTGCTACAAGACTCTGGCTAAATCAAATCCCAGAGTGAGTAATGGCAGACGGGACGTCTGGACTTAGCTGATTGAGGGCCTTGAGTTACTACGGCACTGGGAAAGGACGGGGTGAGCTGGACATCGCGATCCCGGCACCCTAGCACCTGACGAACATCTAGACAGGCGAAGATCGCGGTGAAATGCGATTCTGAGGACGAGCTCTTGTTACTGCAAGCGAAGGCGCAGAGCCTTAGCCTATGTGCACGGACTATCCAGGACGCGTGAGTGCCCTTCATATTCGGCGCTAGTAACCCCTTGCTGACTCTTCCACAAAGGGGACGTACACAGATCGCCGCTGGATCGCGGACTGTCCTCGGTATAGGACCTGGTGCGTTTTGCCTGTGATTCCCGTGATGGTCATCTTGCTCACTGCCTCGGCGCATGACAGCTCCTGTCCGACTAGTTAATCAAGTCACTGGCAAGCTGAAGCTCCTGTAGCGGTAGCGTTGGTAAAATGAGCCTTTGCTGCAATGTCCGTTGTAATCAGATGGATTATATGCGTCAAGGTGACCTGCATTGAGTAATAAACGCGTACTCATAATGCCAAATTGTATTGTCCCACTCAGCTTTCAAAGAGGACTGACCCAGGACTGCCGCCAGATGTTGGCGCGTCATTGGCGATAGGGGGAGCGCCCGCTTGGCGCACCGTATCCTGGAGGCTCAGGGTGCAAGCAGCAGTTGGGTGAACACGCAACCCCTGCGTATCCCCGTCCCCTCTCCCCCTCCCCCCCCCCCCCCCCCCCCCCCAACGTCTGAAACTCCGTCTATCCCTCCGTACTTATAGTCTACTTGAACTGGGAGTGGCAACTAGTATGGCTGAAGAGAATGCGCCCCGTCCTCCTCTGCAGAATCCTATCTCTGGCACATCGATCCCGACACACCCACAAGCCTTGGGTCTTCATGATAGCCACTCCGATCTCGGACGCACCAGGAGTCTACTGGAGAGGGGGATGGACAAACTGAGCCGATCCACGTCTTCCATCGGTCACGGAATGGAGAAACTGCGGAAAAGCCCCTCAGATTTTCTGCGGAGAAGAGACCGAGACGACGTTAGTCCCTCACCGTTAGCTTCAACAACGAGCCTCGGGGCCGAATGTGAGTGTACCGCATTTGCCAGACTGGAACGAATTCATATTACTATCAGCATCCTCCGCTCCCTATCAGAAGCGCAAACAAGAACAATCTGAGACCATACCTGCTGTGGCAACCACCGCCGATCTGCGGCACGTAGCGTCGAACCCTGCCTGGTACGATGATACTCCCAGCAAGATGCCGTCGTTAGATCGCATACGACCTACACGGCCTTCCATCAGCGCTTTCAGAGGGGACGGATCTCTACGCGCCGGCACTCAAACGCTCATTCAAGCTCTTCAGGCTATCCCCTGGGCCGACGAAGAGGGCAACGAGGATGGCTTGCCCGAGAGTGTGGCATCAGATACGGACGATACGGACGCAGAGAGTGCGTTGTGTAGGTTAGCCATGCGTATGCTGCTCAACGTTTTCTATAGCAAACTTCACTATGACATCTTCGATCCACACTATTCATCGACCTGTGGCTCGAATGCGCCGCCTGACCGGCTCTCGAGAAGCATCACCCATTGCTCCCAGCACGAGCCAACTCGAAAGTGACGAGGAGCAGGAGTCTCCGGAGGAAATGGATGAGACGGATGAGGCGGACGATTTTGAGCCCACGCCAGTGCAAGCAGCTCCTGCGGCGACCTCTCGTCCAACCAATCTGCGCACTCAGAGTTTGGCGACTGTCAAGCTACAACGACGAGGAAAGCTGGCCAAAAAGTTACGGGACGTATTTGGCCTAAACGAGATCGAGGAGGTTTTGGCCGAAATGCCCTGTTGGCTGCTACGCTCCATATGTAAGTGCTTCACGTCAGCGACCCTCTCGAAGGCTGACAGGCGATGATAGTATTGCAGGGTTATATGTATCTTACAAACGCCCACCTATGCTTCTTTGCCCATCTGCCATCGGACGAAGTAGGATGATTTCTCCCACCTCCAGCATCCTATGTTGTACTAACTTCAATTCCAGGATCAAGTGTTAAAGTCAGGTACACTGAGCAAGCGGGGTAGCCGAACCAAGCGCTGGAACAAGTATTGGTTTATCCTGAAGAATGATGTTCTTAGCTGGTATCAATCTAGCGCCGTAGGTAGAGTTTTCATCTGACTTCATGCTCGCTCATATCTTCCAGGATCCATACTTTCCCCACGGGAATCTCGATCTACGTTATGCAATCACCTGCGAGCCAATCGGAGAGCGCGGACTGCGTATTCGCACAAACCAAAGGAGCGTCAATCTAATGGCCGATTCAGTCCCGAGTCGTGACGAATGGGTCAAAGCTGTTCGGAAAGTCATGTTTCGTGCGCAAAACACTGGGGAAAGTGTCAAGGTGAGCCCTATACAACGGCTCTTCTTCGTCTGCTGAAAAGGGACAGATTGCTATTCCGTTCAGTCTCATCGTCGATGTCGACAAGAACACGTCTATGGATTTTACTGAGACGATTGAAGTCAAGGTATACGACAGAGATGACAGGGATGGAAATTACTCATTGGACTCTTATTTCTTCGCCTATTTCCACGATATCGATAGTGCACTGGAACAAATCCAGTCAATCTTGCAACAACATCGCCGGGCGGCCTCCGATCCTAGCAGCCAAGCAGGCGTTGTTCAGGATACAACATCCGGAGGTGTCATCTCTTCAATCGGATCAGCTGAACGCTCTGTTGTGGATGACGGCCGACTATCATCCTTCCGGCTGACTTCCCTGTTACGGCCATTTTCCGCCCACACACAAGCGCTGGGGCTGCCGATACGTACCGAATCCGCGCCGGAACGGCTTCAGGACTTCGAGATGCCTGACAATGCACCGCGAGAGCTCACAGCCTCTCCCTCCCAAATGCAAGATGACTCTCGCACTTTGCGGCCCGGTTACTTCCCTCCGGCAAGTTCGAATATGGACAATGACGCACAAGGCGTGTCGACTGCAAATGCATCTCATATTTATCCGCCCTCATGGAACTCCTCTCCAGGACACCACCATCAGACCCTCCAAATGCAGTCGGAGCAACCTGGGAAAGGTTGGAGCGTTCCGCATTGGTTGAGAGGCTCTTCCAAACTCTTCTCCACCGGGCAGAGTGGAAGTGAGCCATCCAGTCTACCGCACAGCGTGATATTGTCAGATCACGCATCTGATGACGAAGACGAGAGGGAGGGCTCTGCCAATATGGGCTTTTCTCTTCTGGACGGGACGGATGTACCCCATGTCTTTGATCCAGCGGTTGCCCAGAAGTTCCATTCCACCTTCGCTCTGGACGAAAGGGAAGCGCTGATTGGATGTACGTCCCGCGTATCCTAGTCCATGTACCTGACTGAACCGGATCCAGATATGCCTGGCTCGTTGTTGCGCGTCCTGCCTGTTTTTGGTCGAGTTTATATCTCCACGAATTTCTTCTGCTTTCGTTCAACGCAGCCGCTGACGAAGACAAGGGTAAGATCAATCCTAGGGAAGACGCATGGTTGCTTACCTGTGGCCACAGATGATCATACCAATTCGAGACATCATCTCTGTGGAACGACAGCGAGCCTTTACGTTGATGTATCACGGCTTGGCTGTCGTGATCAAGGGACACGAAGAACTTTTTCTGGAATTCAGCACCGCCGAGAGACGCGATGCCTGCATAAGACTTCTGGAGGCGCAGATAGATCTGCTAAGAAAGAAGGACCTGGAGGGGCCCCCTCCACCCAGCCAATCCCGAAGAGATTCTGATATGCTGGAGGAACTTGAGCCCACAACACCCGCGTTGGAACCTGAGATTCCCCGCCTGGAATCTGGTCCTTCAGACGCTGTCCCGGCCGTGATGTTCACGTCTACCTCCTCTACCTTCTTGACCTTCAAGCCGACGGAACCCCTGCGGTTTACATTCCTAACTATCGGCTCGCGTGGTGATGTACAACCTTACATCGCTTTGGCCAAGGGCCTTAAGGCCGACGGACACTACGTGAAGATCGCAACTCACGGCGAGTTCAAGGCATGGATCGAAGGCGTACGTGCTTGACACAAACGACTGTTTCCCAAAGAAGCTGAGCGCTCTGTAGCATGGAATCGAGCACGCTTACGTTGGTGGCGACCCTGCTGAGCTGATGAGGATCTGCGTGGAAAACGGCATGTTTACTTTCTCATTTATGAAGGAGGGCCTCCAGAAGGTACGCTATTGAGACTTTCCTTAAACGGCATCTGAGAGCTTCCTACAGTTCCGCGGATGGATCGATGATCTGCTGAAAACTTCTTGGGAAGCATGCCAGGGTAGTGATGTATTGGTCGAGAGTCCGAGCGCCATGGCCGGTATCCACATAGCCGAGGCTTTGGGCATTCCTTATTTCCGGGCTTTCACCATGCCATGGAGCCGCACTAGAGCATATCCGCACGCTTTTGCCGTCCCTGAACGCAAGGTACGTATTTGATGTCCAGGTTTACTGCACCGGCTGATTCCTTGCAGATGGGCGGCTCGTATAACTATATGGTGAGTGGATGTTGAAACCTACCAACGACTGATCACTAAAGCAGGTCTACTCCAGACTTATGTGATGTTCGATCAAGTCTTCTGGCGAGCGATTGCCGGTCAAGTAAACCGTTGGCGACGCCACACTCTGAATATCGACGCTACCAATTTGGACAAGCTGGAGCAACACAAAGTACCATTCCTATACAACTTCAGTCCTACGGTGGTTCCTCCGCCTTTGGATTGGTATGAGTGGATTCGAGTAACAGGTGAGTCAGACATACACATCTGGAACGGCGCTGTCTGATATTGAATTAGGGTACTGGTTCCTCGATGATCCGGATAACTCCCAAGCAAAGAAATGGGAGCCGCCCGAAGATCTTGTGCGGTTTATTGAATCCGCCCGCGCTGACGACAAGAAGCTGGTGTACATCGGTTTCGGCAGCATCGTTGTGTCAGACCCCGACGCCATGACCCAGTGCGTCGTACAGGCAATTGAACACAGTGGAGTACGAGCGATCCTGTCGAAGGGATGGTCGGACAGGCTGTCCTCGAAGAAAGACCCAAAAGCATTAGAGAAAGAACAAGCCCTATTACCGTCAACGATCTACCCTATCGCTTCCATTCCCCATGACTGGCTGTTTGCCCGGATTGATGCTGCGTGTCATCATGGCGGAGCGGGTACAACGGGGGCGAGCTTGCGAGGTGAGGCCCATCATGTGCTATCAGTGAAGTGTAGCTCATGCTCCTTTCAGCCGGGATTCCAACCATCATCAAGCCATTCTTTGGGGACCAATTTTTCTGGGCAGACCGCGTGGAAGCACTGGGCATTGGGTCCAGCGTTCGGAAGCTGACTGTCGATAGTCTGACGGACGCGCTGAAAAGTGCGACAACAGATGAGAGGCAAATCAGCCGTGCCAAACTGGTCGGACAGAAGATTCGAGCGGTAGGTTGCAAGCTGAGCTGGCAGGATGCGGCGCTGACTTCGCCGTAGGAACACGGTGTGGAGAATGCGATAGAGGCTTTATACCGAGACATGGAATATGCACGGTCGCTGATCAAACGCCATCGTGCCGAAGGCGAGGAGCACATGCGAGCGTCGGCTGTAGCGGAGGGCATGTCCTCTGTGGAGATTAGAGATGGCTCGCAAGATAGCTCCAACGGATCCGCGAGAGGCACCAGCGAAGATTGGGAGGCGGTATCATGTTCTTCGGCCCAGGGTCACTGAGTTGTCATCTTGTACTGTAATGTAATTGGCGAACGTGAATCATCATGATCTTTGTACGATATCTATATGTTAACTTATCGCATAACTAGTTGACTTAGTAGTTGGAATGTAGTTAGTCCACACTCCCCTGATTAGGCTAGCTCACGTGACGCTCTGGTGATTGTGTCCGAAATGCAATCAGAGGCGGTCTGAAGCTGTGCTTGCGTCGTGGTAGACTCGTCCACTCTCCTGGACGGGTTTCAACATATGCATCAACTGGAGGCGGGAACTGACCTTGCTCCCCTGACCTATCCCATCTCATACGGTCTCGATGGCTCGATGGCTATCACCTAGGCGCGTCTTTCAAGGAGGGCGTCGCACAGCGGGCGTAATTGCGCTTCTCATAATACTCCTCTGGTTTTTGTTCAACCTGTGCGACTGCGCGCTTGTTCACTTCACTTAGCAACTGAGAGACTTTGCAGACGAAAGATATGGGATACATTTTCCTATGGAACTCGACCCCTTTGGGATGCTCCGGATGGCCCACAAGAGATAATCCCTCACTTTTACGCGGAGGGCGTCGCATTTGATGCACACTTGTGCGGGCTCCATGGTTGGCCCGCACGTTCCGGTCCCCTCCCTCCTGTATGGGACGCGATCATGGTCAGCACGGAACTCGACCTGCTTGAAATCCGCCTGAACGAACTATCATCAGTTGTGGACAGGTTTTTCATCGTTGAATCAAATTGTACGTTGTTTATGGTCAGTGATTTGAATCAACTTTGACTTGCGCCCAGCCACATTCACTGGAATATCCAAACCCATGCACTTCGCAGACAATCGCTCTCGGTTCTCACCTTTCGAAAGCAAGATCACTTACTCCCAGTTCAGGGGCGTGTGGCCTCACCCTCGTGACCCGTTCACGTTTGAGAACAGTCAGCGGGTGCACATGACACGACTACTGGAATCCAACCTCCCGGGCGGTTCACCAATGCCGTTAGTGATCTTCTCCGATGTGGATGAGCTTCCGTCTGCGCATACAGTACGGCTGCTGCAAACTTGTCAGGCACCTAGTCCGCTTCATTTGCAGATGCAAGAGTATCTGTATTCGCTGGAGTGGCCCATGGGATTCAGGAGTTGGCGAGCTCAAGCTCACCTTTGGGACCGCGGGTTGACGTACTATCGACATTCCATGGCAACCAATTTCGCCTTGGCAGATTCTGGTTGGCATTGCAGGTAGGCTATCCACCCCGTTCCCCTGCCTGCACCCCTTTCTAACCGGGTCTAGCTATTGTTTCAGAACGATCAGCGAGTTCGCAGAGAAGATGCAAGGTAAAGAGCGGGATCCGTAAATCTAGCAAGACAGAAAGCTGACGCGCGTTACAGGATTCTCGCACGCAGACCGCCTGCGAGGCAACCGGGCCCTCCTCCTTCCTGCACACATCCAAAGGATAATATGCGAAGGAACAGACATATTTGGTATGTTACCGGAAGCTTATCGCGTGAGCGCCCTATTCACACGGTATTGGCTCTGCTGAACTGACAATACTGGTGGCAGTTCAAGGACCTATATAATGCCATACAACCTGATCCGTGCGTCCAGCGCTGCGAGACTGCATCGCCGTGATTGACAGTGTCTGTTTAGTGCAAAATCAGCAATTGGTGTTCCCCGATACCTGCTCGACAATTTCGAGAAGTTCAGGTTTTTGTTGCCTGGTGGCTGTATGCGCGAACGATAGTCCGTGCGTACACGCGGGATACTAGAGCTCAGGGCTGCGCTCATTGGGTTTATTGATGTCATGATAGGCATTATTGAATTTGTCTGGGAAGTCAACGAGCCAAATGCACCAGTATTAGCGAGCAGAGTGTGACTGCAGAGAAAGCGGTGTGACCAGAGCGCTGTGTAACGTGCATGTGTGCTGTACTCGGGAATGCCACGTCAGGTCGCTCCGTTTGCTCGCGTACAGCGATGAAAACTGCGCAGGAACGCGTCGAATTGTGGCGTCATCACCGTCGGTAATAAATAAGGGCGCGGCTGAAATTGGCCAACGCCTATATCGGAACTTGCGGTGTAGGTATGAGTCGATTTGGGACTGCAGGGGTAAGTTTAGTCAGTTATAGAACTCGTTCTCAGAAAGCCAGCCTGAGGTTTATTGGAATGTATCGCTCTGTGAGTGAATGGACGGTCGATGGACGGGACTCGGTGTGAGTCGGCAGGGCGACCTGTGTCGCGCGTTGGCCGAGTGGGGCTCGACGCGCTCCTCGGGGTCCCACCCAGGAGAATTGGGTCCGATTGGCGGCTGTCGCACCGCTCACAGCGACGCCCGTCCCCTTTGGTTGCCCTTCTGTCCATCGCTCACTGTGCCAGCGGACAGCAAGCAGCCAACGAGGCATCGGTGGCCTCAGTTACAGTCCTTCCTTCACTCCTCATCCGATTCCCTGTCACTTCGGCAGCCCCTCTCCCTCTCTTCCCTTCCTATCACTCTATAGACACCCGACTCTCGTTATCGTCCATTACCCACTTCGACATCATCTCCATCGAGGGCAAGGACAATCAAAGACAATCGTCCTTGTCCATACCATCACCCTTCGACCATGTCGCGGCCTTACGCGACCCAGCCGCCGGCCCCCAACTCTTATAATGCGCCCTATGCTCCTCCTTCCGACCCTCGGGATCCGTTCTCACCACCGTCCGGTCAGGGACAGGGACAGCGGTACTACGATGATGACGCCAGTATGTACAAAGACAGGTCCTTTTATAGGGCTATTCTGACGGACGCACTAGGTCAGCAAGGCAACTACTACGACCAGGGCGCTTCATACGATCCATACGGTACGTCGTTGCGGATAGATGCCTTTTACTTCTCTAGCTGTTGCTGACAATGCCCTTCGCCTCTCTTGCTTGATGCAACACCTCAGCCCAACCACGCGATGGCGATTCTGTGAGCGAAGGAGACGTATACGGCCAGCGCTATGCTCCATCCGCCGAATCTCTTATGCCGCCTCGCATGGCAACCTCGGAAAGCTCGACCCCGACCTTCACGGACTACGTCCCTCAAGGCGCCCGCGAGCCCTACCCAGCTTGGTCCCCTGGTCGTCAGATCCCTCTATCGAAGGAGGAAATCGAAGATATCTTCCTCGATCTTACGCAGAAGTTTGGCTTCCAGAGGGACTCCATGCGCAACATGTTCGACTTTCTCATGACGCAGCTAGATTCCCGTGCCAGCCGCATGTCGCCGAATCAGGCTCTTCTCACCTTGCATGCCGATTACATCGGAGGTCAACATGCCAACTACCGCAAATGGTACTTTGCTGCCCAGCTCGACCTGGACGACGCTGTCGGCAGCTCCCAAAACCCGAGCACGTTGACCCGAATGCGGAGCATGCGAGGCGGCGGGCCAAAGCAAAAGGCGCCCAAGACCGCGAGCGAGAAGAGTCTGCATACCGCCCTCAACCGTTGGCGCGAGGCCATGAACGCCATGTCGCAGTACGACAGGCTCAGGCAGATTGCCCTTTTCCTGCTTTGTTGGGGCGAGGCCGCCCATGTTCGCTTCGTACCTGAGTGCCTGGCTTTCATCTTCAAGTGCGCCGACGACTACTATCGATCACCAGAGTGTCAAAATCGCGTCGAACCTGTTCCAGAAGGGTTGTACCTCCGTGCTGTCGTCAAGCCGCTCTACCGTTTTTTCAGAGATCAGGGTTACGAGGTCGTTGATGGGAAGTTCGTGCGAAAGGAGAAGGACCACGAGCACATCATAGGCTACGACGATGTCAATCAGCTCTTCTGGTACCCTGAAGGCATTGCTCGGATCGTTTTGACGGACAAGGTGCGTTGGGTCACAGCTTGGATATGGATATCAGATGTTGATACGTTCATGGGCAGACGCGTCTCGTCGACCTTCCCCCAGCAAAGCGTTTCATGAAGTTTGACAAGATCGACTGGAACCGCGTGTTCTTCAAGACTTTCTACGAGAAACGGTCGTTCCTGCAGCTGCTCGTCGATTTCAACCGAATCTGGGTCATCCACATCTCCCTCTTCTGGTACTACACCGCTTACAACGCACCAACTATCTATGCCAGCCCGGGTACGACAACGCCGACGGCAGCTATGACGTGGTCGTGTACGGCGTTGGGCGGAGCAGTGTCGACTGTAATCATGATCCTTGCGACTTTGGCCGAATTCTCCTTCATTCCCACTACCTGGAACAACACCTCACATCTCGGACGGCGTCTTCTTTTCCTCCTCGTCACCCTGGGAATTACGGCTGGTCCCACTGTATATATCGCAGGATTCGACAGAACTTCGCAAGTCGCCTTGATCCTCGGCATTGTTCAGTTCTTCGCATCAGTTTCGGCAACGCTCTTATTCTCAATCATGCCTTCCGGTCGCATGTTTGGGGACCGCGTCGCGGGGAAGAATCGGAAGTACCTAGCGTCGCAGACTTTTACGGCTTCCTACCCCAAGCTGGACTTCAAGTCGCGCATCGCCAGTATTGCTCTGTGGACTCTCGTCTTCGGTTGCAAGGCTACTGAGTCATACTTCTTCCTCACGCAGTCTTTCCGGGAGCCTGTGCTTGTCCTAGTTGGCATGCGAGTGCAACGCTGCTCGGAGAAGTACTTCGGTGCTGCCCTGTGCTCCAATCAGCCGGCTTTCACGCTCACCATTATGTTCGTCATGGATCTTTGCCTATTCTTCCTCGATACGTTCCTTTGGTACGTCATCTGGTATACCGTGTTTTCCATCGGTCGCTCGTTTGCGCTCGGCCTCTCCATTTGGACGCCATGGAAGGACATCTACATGCGGCTGCCCAAGCGGATCTACGCCAAGCTACTCGCTACCGCCGATATGGAGGTGAAGTATAAACCCAAGGTCCTGGTATCTCAAATTTGGAACGCCATCATCATCTCGATGTACCGCGAGCATCTTCTATCCATCGATCACGTACAGAAACTTCTGTACCATCAAGTCCAGTCCGATCAAGATGGTCGCCGCACTCTACGAGCCCCGCCCTTCTTCATCTCGCAAGGGGATAGAAGCTACAAGGGCGAGTTCTTCCCTCCTGGATCCGAAGCCGAACGGCGTATCTCCTTCTTTGCCCAGTCACTAACAACGGCAATTCCGGAACCGTTGCCGGTCGATGCCATGCCAACATTTACTGTCCTGACGCCGCACTATTCGGAGAAGATTCTGCTCTCTCTCCGTGAAATCATCCGTGAGGAGGACCAGAACACCCGTGTCACCCTCCTGGAGTATCTCAAGCAATTGCATCCGATCGAGTGGGACAATTTCGTCAAGGATACCAAGATTCTGGCGGAGGAAGCAGCGGCATTCAACGGTACAGCTAGCAATCCCTTCGGTGGCGCCGGAGACGAGAAGTCAATCATGAACAAGGCGGATGACTTGCCTTTCTACTGCATTGGCTTCAAGTCTGCCGCTCCTGAGTTCACCCTGCGGACGCGGATTTGGGCGTCGCTGCGTGCCCAGACGCTGTACCGCACTGTTTCTGGCTTCATGAATTACTCAAAGGCGATCAAGTTGCTCTACCGAGTTGAAAACCCCGAAGTTGTCCAACTGTTCGGCGGTAACACCGACAAGCTCGAGCGTGAGCTGGAGCGAATGGCACGTCGCAAGTTCAAAATGGTCGTGTCGATGCAGCGTTACAACAAGTTCACAGCTGAAGAGCTCGCCAACGCCGAATTCCTGCTTCGCGCTTATCCCGACTTGCAAATCGCCTACCTGGACGAAGAGTCGCCTGGAAAGGAAGGTGGGGAACCACGGCTCTTTTCTGCACTCATCGACGGATACTCCGAGATCATCCCTGAGACCGGCCGCCGCCGTCCCAAGTTCCGTGTCGAATTGCCCGGTAACCCAATTCTCGGCGACGGCAAGTCCGATAACCAGAACCATGCGATCATATTCTACCGTGGCGAGTACCTGCAGCTTATCGACGCCAACCAAGACAACTATCTGGAGGAGTGCTTGAAGATTCGTAACGTGCTTGGCGAGTTCGAGGAATACAGCCTGTCAAGCCAGTCTCCCTATGCGCACTGGGGCCACAAGGAGTTCGTCAAGCCTCCCGTTGCTATTGTCGGCGCTCGCGAATATATCTTCTCGGAGAATATCGGTATCCTCGGAGATGTAGCTGCGGGCAAAGAACAGACGTTCGGTACTCTCGCTGCAAGGGCTCTCTCTTGGATCGGAGGTAAACTCCATTATGGGCATCCCGATTTCCTGAACGCCATCTTCATGAACACACGTGGTGGCGTCTCCAAGGCGCAAAAAGGATTACATTTGAACGAAGATATCTACGCCGGTATGAACGCCTTTGGTCGAGGTGGAAGAATTAAACATACGGAATACTACCAGTGTGGCAAAGGTCGTGATCTCGGCTTCGGCACCATTCTGAACTTCCAGACCAAGATCGGAACTGGCATGGGTGAGCAGATGCTTTCGAGGGAATATTATTACCTCGGCACCCAGCTCCCAATCGACCGCTTCCTCACCTTCTACTATGGCCATCCCGGTTTCCATATCAACAACATCCTGGTTATCGCCTCCGTACAAATGTTCATGGTTGCTTGTGAGTCGCAAGCCTACCCCGGGTCGGCCGGCGTATTGACGTTGCTTCACAGTGGTTTTCCTTGGAACACTAAACAAGCAGTTGACCGTATGCAAGACTAACTCCAACGGCGACGTGCTAGGCGGTCAGCCGGGCTGTTATAACCTGGTGCCCACGTTCCTCTGGATCCAGCACTGTATCATCAGTATCTTCTTGGTGTTCTTTATTGCCTTCTTCCCGCTCTTCCTCCAAGGTACGGTTTTATCCTTCATAAGTGCGCTTCGCGGCCGTTCTGATCTTTCGCATAGAACTGACCGAGCGGGGCACGGGTCGCGCACTACTACGCCTTGGCAAACATTTCTTGTCATTGTCACCGGTGTTCGAAGTGTTTTCCACCCAAATCTACTGCCACTCGATCCTGAGTAACTTGACCTTCGGTGGTGCTCGGTACATTGCAACTGGTCGTGGATTCGCCACTTCTCGCATATCATTCAGCATACTCTACTCACGTTTCGCTGGCCCAAGTATTTACATGGGCGCACGTACCCTGCTGATGCTGTTGTATGCAACGCTGTCGATCTGGATGCCGCACTTGATCTATTTCTGGATCTCGGTGCTCGCGCTCTGCATCGCGCCGTTCCTATTCAACCCGCATCAGTTCTCCTTCACCGATTTCATCGTCGACTACCGTGAGTACCTGCGCTGGATGTCTCGCGGCAACTCGAAGCAGCATACGAATTCGTGGATTGGATACTGCCGACTGAGCCGTACGATGATCACCGGTTACAAGAAGAAGCGCTTGGGTCAACGCTCTGAGCCACTTACTGGTGGTGACGTTCCGCGCGCGTCGTGGCGTGCGGTGCTGTTCTCGGAAATCATCTTCCCGTGGATCATGGCCATCCTGTTCATCATCGCCTACATGTTCGTCAAGTCTTTCCCCGACCCGAAGACAGGGCTTTCCGCCAATCCCATTGTTCGGATTGCCATTGTGTCGCTTGGGCCTATCGTCTGGAATATGGCAGTTCTCCTGGTTCTGTTTATGATCTCCCTGTTCCTTGGACCAGTGCTCAGCGGGACTTGCGTCAAGTTTGGCGCTGTCATGGCAGCCACGGCTCACTTCGCTGCCCTCTTCGGTGAGTTGCTTGTCCCAAATGTTAACGTTTGCTAATTCCCTTTCCTAGGTATGATTGCCTTCTTTGAATTCCTCTGGTTCTTGGAATCCTGGGACGTGTCGCACGCCGTACTTGGCCTGCTCGCCGTGATCTTCATCGAGCGTGCTATTCACAAAACCCTGATCTCGGTGTTCATCAGTCGCGAGTTTAAGAACGACGAGACTAATAGGGCGTGGTGGACCGGCAAGTGGTACGGACGTGGTCTTGGTCACCACATCATGTCCCAGCCTGCGAGGGAGTTTGTTGTCAAGATTGTCGAACTATCTTTGTGGAGCGGCGATTTCCTGCTTGGACACGTGCTCCTCTTCATGTGCTCTGTGCCCATGATTATTCCGTTCGTGGATACGCTGCATTCAACAAGTACGCATATGATTACTATAATTGACCGTCTTTTTACTGATGTTGGTACAGTGCTCTTCTGGTTACGGCCCTCGAAGCAAATTCGGGCGCCGTTGTACTCCATCAAGCAGAAGAAGAGCAGAAGACATATCGTAATCAAGTATTCGATAGTCTACCTCGTCGTCATGGCAATCTTTATCGCGTTGATCGCAATACGTGAGTGCTTCCCGGGAGTTGATGATATACATGCCGCTGACAGGATGTTCTCTATAGCCGCAATTTTCCGCAACACCCTTAACGTGCACTGTTCATTCTGCCAATCTATCTAAGGACTTTCGCTTTCCCTGCACATGGACTTCGTCTCGTTCTTCACCTTTTTGCCCTTGCCGCTGCAATCACTTCTTTCTCTTCATTCTTCCTAATTTTGCACGGATACATTCCAATTATAAAGGCCGGCTGGACAGATGAGAAGAGGCGGGCCCTAGTCGGAATCGTCTCCTTCATGCCTGTATCAATTATCATTTCATGCAATGTTTGCCGCCACCCTGCGACTGCGGCCGGAAAACCAGGCCTGGGACCCGCTGCTAAGAGTGATCGGCGTACATGCATGCCTCTGTTAAGCTTCGGTATCAAGAGCTGTTCCTGGTAGATGTTGAATCAGGTTACGCCGGAAGCCGAGATGAAAAGCCGATGTGGCGCATTCCGACCAACATTCCACGCGTCACCAGAGTAGGGACCACCTGAGCCGCAGTTTTGCCAACTCTACGCAACTCCGAGTCTCTCCCACCTACAATGTCCGAATGCGTGCAGGGAACGTCGCACGAGAATTATCACTGATTCGCGGCGGTTCTCCGGCCACCATCCAGGGTATAGAAACCCAACTATTCCTTTACGAGGAGTTCCCCCGCTTCGCCCCGCATCGACTGGTTACCGAATTTGGTCATCCATAAAGAACCCCTGGCTGCTGCCTCGTGTCCCTGCACCCCGACACCTTTCGCCTCGAGGTCGTTCAACATCCCTCTGTCGCGTCTGTGTATATAGTCATACCTTCGTCTATGCCTCGCTGTCAGCTCACCATCACCTTCTTCTAGCGTAAGGGACGGGGCGAGGACGAGTGGTTGACATTGTGGGACAATCATGGTCAAGGGATCTGTCGTCATAGGCATTGCGCAGAGCCTATCGTGCGTCCATCTTTCTTGCTCCGGCCTCCGAAATCGTTACTGATCGTGCCTTAGGTTGATCGCGGTCATATTGTTGGTGTTCGCGCATGTGAGCGGACCTACAAGTTAAGCTTCCATTGTAACCTGAAGACGTTTGGGGCAGGTTGGCCAGATCAATACTAGCAAGCTCCCGAGCGGCCTGGGCATGGCGTCCATGAACGTCACGAACTTCGCGTACGATCCCTAGTGTCTCCCTTCATCCGCTGCTTACCTTGTCTCAGGTCATGTCTAGCCAACTCAACAGGAGACCCCTTCTGGGGCATGTATCAATCGAATGTCTCTGCACCAATCGGACAACATCTTGGATTGCGCGACATGTACTCTTGGGGATTTTTCAGCCTTTGCGCCTCGGTGGTGACGAACACTACCCAGAGCCAATGTACTCCACATACCTTCGGATATCCATTCCAACCACTTGAAACGCTGCTGTCGGACATACTGAGCAACTCAACCACGATGTACGTTCCAGCTATCCGCGCCGTTTCGCAACAGATACTTAGCCCTCGAGTAGATCACAATTTACCATTCCTCTGACCACGAAGTTCACGAACAGCGACTCCCTCGGTAGCCTTACCCATTCAGGCTTCTTCCTCATATTCATCGGCACCATCTGTGCCTTCGTTGCCACTGCGCTGTGAGTATGTCGATCTGACAGACCGTCGCATGGCTGACTGCTTTGTTAGGGCTATCAAACACTCCAAGGTCACCTTTGCGCTCTCAACTTTTCTTGCTTTGGTTGCAGCCGTGCTCGTCCTGGCGGGCAGCGCTATGTGGACGAGCGCCGTTTCGGGAGCGATGCAAATCAACACGACTACAGCGGCTGGTGGAAGCTGCCTGGGAATCTCCGTCGCGCACGGGACCTCTCAATGGCTGATTTGGGCGGCATTTGCTCTGCTTATGCTCTCACTCGTGCCATACGTCATTAGTTTCGTTTCATACAAGCGCGTGAAACGACCGAGTGAAGTCCGCTTGGATCGGCACGTGTCCGGCCGGAGGTACAAGGATCCAACATACTATCCGCCGAAGTCCCGAGCGTTGGCCAACGTGCAACGTGCGAGCGATGGAGCAAACGGCGCGGCGAAGTCAAATACCCGGCCAACCTCTTCCACGCAGCCGAGCAGGGCCAGCACGCCTGCTCGACCTGTACCAGCAAGGCAGTCGAGCCAGATCAGCACGCCTGCCAAGCCGAGACCGACTGCCGCACGACAGGCCTCTTATAATACGTACCCGACGAGGAAAGGTACTGTGCCTCCAACGCCAACAAGACAAATGCCGCAGAACGCTGGTCCGTCTCGGAAGCCTCTGCCTACAACACCAACAACACCCGTAAGACGAGGAAGCGTGCCGCCCAGACAGGGAACGTATGGTTGAGATTCGAAGGAGGAAAAGAAAATAAGGCTGGGGATGGGACGTTTCTTCTTCAATATTCGATTGTATTATTATTATCTACGCTGCCGAGGTTATCGATACATGCCTCCTAACAGCTGATGGCACAATGACAGCCCGAAATGACTTCGGTTGCCACGCAGCCGCGCGACATTGCCCCAGAAAGGGGCGCGGCCCCCGAGCTCGAATTTTGACGGTAACAGCTAGACGTTCTGCTAACCTTACCTTCTGGGAATAATACGCTCCACGCGCGCATGAGTAGATCTTTGTGGATCCGCCAACCTCGGCGAGACGTGCCACGCTTAAAGTTGGTTGCCACATGCACGTCGACCGCATCTGGGGGTCAGAGGTATCTCACCAGCATGGTGCTTCAGGAAGGGTCATAAGGTGTTCACCTCAACCCGCGCAGAATATTGGCACGTCATACCTTGCCGGGTATGCTCATCACGACACCTGACTACCGCCTGGAAGCCAATGTTGGGGCATTGCCCCTCCGTTTAATGGCTTGATGGGCTTGTTCCGTCTGCTCTGCGTCTTCTATCACGGCTGCGACTTCTCATATCTTCTCATTACCTGTGGCCGTGTGATCAACAGTGACTTCTCGGAGGTCTGGAAAGCCATTAAAGCCATGGCTCCTCAAAGTACGCACAAGCACCACCACTAGGTCTTGCAAGATGTATACCCAACTGGCAGCCTTCCTCTCCATGCTGACGGCCGTCGCGGCCGTGGCCTGGGATGCGACTCCGTTCAATCCTCTGTCCGTCCCTCTGGCTGTCCGCTCTCCTTACCTGTCCTGCTGTAGGTCTTTTCCGGTCATTTTTCGATGTCGGAGTCATCCTGTATTGGGATAGGGCTCCCCGGGGGCAACGATGGCGGCAATCTTGCTGGGCAATGGGCGGAATTTTGGACCGGTTCGGTAAGAGATCCTCCTGAAAGGCTCACATCTGGTGCTCTGACGCGTTCAAGATCCTGGGCTGGGCCGGATACGTACGCGTTGACAATGTGACGTATATTTTCATGGGTGCACCCAACGTCCCCGGAGTTGCTGCACAGCTGGCAACACAAACAGCGTCGAACGTATGCACGCGCTCGTCGCAAGGATCTCTTTCACTCACCCAGTCTCAGTTTACATCAACGCAAAGCAGCTTCACTCTATCAGCCGGTCCGGTGACCCTAACGGCTTCCTTCCTTTCCCCGATCGAGCCAAACGACTTGCTCCGGCAATCCCTCCCCTTCTCGTATCTGGCCCTCTCCGCCAAGTCGAATGATGGAGGGACTCATTCTGTTCAGCTCTACTCCGATATAAGTGCTGAATGGGTGACCGGGGACAACTCGCTCCTTGCGAACTGGACAACTCACACGGGCGACATAATTACCCATCAAGTGCAGCTCCAAGATCCTCAGCTTTTCGGTGAGATCAGCGACCATACGCAATATGGAGCTGCATATTACTCAGTGGCATGTCATTTCTTGCCCAGAAAGACGGTCAGCTGATACCATGCCTGCAAAGGCGCAAGGAGGAACGTATCAAACCGGAGCAGACGTGGACGTCCGCGGACAATTCATCAGCCATGGCGTCCTCACGAATGGGCAAGATACCAATTTTCGTCCCGTCAGCGACAGCTGGCCTGTATTTGCCCATGCTTTCGATCTTGGTCCTGTGTTGAACGCAACTTTGCCCGTCGTATTCTCGGTGGGTCATGCCAGAGACCCAGCCATCCAGTATATCGTCGCCGGAGGAGCTATGCAGCAGAGGCGGTTGTACTTTTTCAATGCGTACGACAGTGTCCTCGATGCCGTGAGTCTCGCTGCCTCTTATCGGCAAGCACCCTCAGAAATGTCTTTAGATCGCATTCTTTCTCGGTGACTATTCCAACGCGCTTTTGTCGGCACAGGCCTTTGATGCTCAAGTCGAAACCGATGCCAGCGCCATATCAGAGGATTACGCTTCCATTACCGCTCTTTCAGCCCGCCAGGCATTTGGAACCATAGAGTTGACTTATGGGAACAGTGCTGAAGACGTTCTCGTCTTCATGAAAGAAATTAGTAAGGAAACACCCTCCTGTCACCGCCAACACGTGCTAACCACAAGAGGCTCTGATGGGAACGTTAACACTGTGGATGTCATCTTCCCTGCTTATCCGATCTTCTTGTACACCAACCCCGCTCTCGCTGCATATTTGCTCAAACCGCTGTTGCAATACCAAGCTTCTGGACAGTATCCAAACCCTTGGAGCGTGCACGACATGGGTGCCCATTACCCCAATGCAACCGGTCATAACGATGGCTCTGATGAAGCGATGCCGGTTGAGGAGAGCGGAAACATGGTCATCATGACTGCGGCGTACTTGAAAGCCACGTAAGGTAAGCTCTCTCTGAATCAACAGCATATTGAACTCTCGTCAGGGGTGATACATCTCTGCCCTCCTCCTATTATAGCCTGTTACAGCAGTGGACATCGTTCCTGGTAACAGACTCGCTCATCCCGGCCAATCAGTAAGAAGCTTGCAGTATTCCTGGTTGACTTGCTCAACTGTGCCGTAGGATTTCCACGGACGACTTTGCTGGAGCCTTGGCGAACCAGACGAACCTTGCCATTAAGGGGATCGTTGGTATCGCTGCTATGGGACAGATTTCAACCGCTCTGGGCAAGACGAGTGATGCTCAGAACTACTCGGTAGGCCGTCATCTACCGGCAAAGGCAGACTCTCATCAGGTACAAGTCCATCGCCGAGTCCTATGTGCCCCAATTTCAGGGTTTCGCTACCTCTCAAGATGGGAGCCATCTCGACCTCTCTTATGGCAACGACTCGTCATGGGGAATTACCTACAATCTGTATGCCGACAAATTGCTCGAAACCAGCATTTTCCCACAGTCCATTTACGAAATGCAGACGGCTTGGTATCCAAATGTAAAGCGTAAGTATTGAATTTGTGATTGTAAGTTGGAGGCGCTGACAGGCTATACTAGAAGCCTACGGTGTTGTGAGTCTACCATATTACCAACGCCGATTCATCTGATCTCTTTGTGTCAGCCCTTGGATACCAGACATCTATATACGAAAACCGGTACGCCCAGTGTTATTCCAGTGGGAAATTAGCTCATTGCTGCTAGACTGGGAAATCTTTATGTCGGCAGCTGTTACTTCTGACTCGACCCGTGATCTCTTCATCGAAAGTGTTGCTTCATTCCAAAAGGCTGGCTTGACCAATGAACCGTTCCCGGACTTGTACGACACAGATACAGGTGATCAGGATGCTATCCAGTTCCGCGCACGGTGAGCACGAACGTCGTCAAATCTGTTGAACCGCACTAACGCCGCCGGAAGTCCTGTTGTCGGAGGTCACTTCGCACATCTCGCACTGGGCAAGTTGACCGCCACCTCTTCTGTGGAGTGATTCACGGCCTCATCGAGCCCATGTCTTCCAAATGTAGCCTGCAAAGTACTTGCTGCGGCCAATCGCTCTGCGAATAAGCCTATTGAGAAGTTAGTGAATGAGGAGAAACACACACGTCGCGGAATCGGGAGGGATGCAAGTCCTTCTGTGGTATTGGACTAACATTGACAAATCAAATCCGTTCCAGGATTGTCCTGTGGTCTGACGGTCTGCCAGCCTGGGCGGCGCGACACCGAATGGGGAGGCCACGTCGAAGCGCTGCGGATAGAGTCGACTGTGACCCGTTGTCAAACCGCTACCGGATAGAGCAGACAACTCGTCTCGCACGCGAGATACGGGCAGCATCAGGCTTCCGGAAGCAACCCAGCATTTGCCAGACAGTAACGTTGTCCTTCTGTCGCTCAGGAAGCTTATAACGGCTTCAGAGTACATAAAATAGTCATGGCATCAGCCAACAGCCTCCTCCTCGTCCTCCGCTCGCATAAGCCGCCATGTCAAGGCCATTTAGACCAAAACCTGCTGTTCCAACCGGCGATGCCGCGTACACAGCAAGAGTCAAAGCTATCAATCAAAGAATGGAAGACCTCATACCCGTCGGACTTCGTCTTCCTCAGAGCTTGCTGGCGAATCTGCCTCTGGATGTCACAGCTATACCGGAGAGCTGTGGCTTGTTGACCCCGCAGGAGCTGGCCATTACGGAGCTGGATGCAACAGATCTTCGTGACAAGGTTGCGTCGCGCGAACTGACGGCGGTCCAGGCCGTCACAGCATACATCAAGCGGGCTGCCATTGCGCATCAGCTCGTACATTGCTTAGTCGACTTCTTTCCCGATGAGGCTCTTGCCCAGGCAAATGAACTCGACGAATACCTTGCACAGGAAGGCAAAGTGAAAGGCCCGCTACATGGAGTGCCCATTTCTCTGAAGGTATGCTAGATCTCGACCTAATAAAGCATTGGTAAGCTGAAGTGTAATCAGGAGCAAATATCGATCAAGGGACGATTCGCTTCTGGCGGGTTCTTGTCTAATGTACAGGAGATCAGCGAAGACTGTTTGATGGTCAAGATCCTGCGCGATCTGGGTGCAGGTGGAGTGGGGTAACCCAATGCGCCAGACGTCTCTCACGACGCTGTTACGTAGTCTTCTATGTCAAGACAAACCAGCCTCAGAGTATCAACCACTTGGAGACAGTCTCCCTGCACGGGCGAACGGTACGTACGCCACCCCTCTATCCTGTGGTACAGCTTCGAGGTGGTCTCAGCTTAACCCCTATAACACCAACACCACTCCGGGCGGCTCGTCTGGCGGAGAATCGGCTTTGCTTGCTATGAAAGGGTCTCCGATGGGAGTTGGAAAGTACGCTGATGCTGATAACCCGATGATCGCAGCTGACGGGTGCAAGCGACGGCGGTGGGAGTATCCGGGATCCTTGTGCGAAATGCGGCTTGTACGGCATCCGTCCCACGAGCAACACCCTGCCCAAGGATGGTTATCTACACTAGTGAGTTCTCAGGCTCATGGTGGTACCAATTGCTCACCCTGCTCACCAGTCACTACGTGAACGATGGTTCTGTCGCCGCCACAGGACCAATGTGTCGCTCAGCCAGAGATATGGATCTTTTCATCAGTGCAGTCCGCTCAACCCAGCCTCATCTGGAAGACCCGAAGCTCTTCCCCTTGCCATGGTCTGTGCCCGAGAAACTGGATCGCAAACTTCGCGTAGGAATTATGATGCACGATGGGGTCGTGATGCCGCAACCTCCCATGATGCGCGCGCTCAGGCTGGCGAAGGCTAAACTGGAGGCCAGCCCGGAAGTCGAAGTCGTGGACTACTTGCCGTACGAGCATGGCTTGGGCTATGATATTGTCGTGAGCTACAAAAAGCTCTCAGTTGCGCTTGATCCAAACAGTAAGGGATCTTGTACAGCGAGAAATCTATTTCGAAGATGGTGGAGCCACCGTGCGCAAATGCCTGAAAGACGGTGGGGAAGACATATTGCCCTTGACCGAGTGGGTCATAAGCCCGCCATGGACGAGGGACCACACAGTCATCGAATCTTGGAATGTACGGCCACACACTATCCTCCGGACCTCATACTGACGACTAGAACGCAACAGCTCCGCTACAGACGCGATCAGTACCGTCTAGCATACTCGGACTACTGGAACGCCTCGGGCGTTGATGTCCTCCTGTGCGCCCCGTTCCCAGGCACGGCGAATCCGCACGATATGGCTCGCTACTGGGGGTTAGCAACGTCTTCCCGCCCGTACTGGAACGTCTCTGATAACCCTCCGCCCGCGCACAGGTACACGGCCCTCTGGAACATGCTCGACTACCCCGGCGTCGTCTTCCCCACCGGACTGAAGCTCGATCCCAAGATCGACACAGCCTACGACACCCCCGAGCCAATGAGCGAGCCAGACAAATATTTCCGGGATTTCTGTGAGCCCGTCCAGATCTCTCACCGATTCAGCTGGCTGACAGGTGCTGGGTAGATGATCCAGAGTATATGGCCGGAGCGCCTGTGAGCCTGCAGATGGTCGCTCGAAGGTGGAACGACTGTATGCTCCTGGCTGCGCAGAGAGTCGTCGAGAGGATCATCGAGTCGTAAGGGGCAGGGTGGGAAGCAGGATGAAGCCAAGTTGTCGCCGACAATAAAGAATCAAGTCGGAATGAAACGTGTTCTCGTCTGTTGCGTCTTTATCCATCTCAGTCGGCCTCGTGGAGTATGTGCCACATATCATATCATATCGGGGTTGGTCCAGCGACAAGACGGGCGTTGCGGAGGAGTATCGGGGTATCCCATTATACCTGACCATCCTGACCCCTCGCCTCGACGATCAGCAGCGAGATACAGTATGAACGGCCATACATTTTCCTCACCATACACTCACCCTAAAACAAGATAAAAAAAAAGGTGAGAAACATTGTCCAAAAATTAGGCGTAACAAGTCGTTAAGTCCGCCCTCCCCTCATCAGCCCACACAGCCGTCGCGCGGGCTCAAAGCAGCGTAACCACCGCCCCCACCCCCACAGCCAACACGCTCCCGACCAGCGCCCCCAGCACTCCCCACTCCCCTCTCCAACCCCCAATAGCAGCACTCTTACTCCCACTCCCACTCCCGGCCGACGGACTCCCACTAGCCCCCGCTGTCTGACTCGCCCCCCCACCCCCAGCGGCAGAAGCAGTAGGCGTAAACACCCCCCCGCTCGGAACAGCGGCCATACAGCTACTCGCAGCTGCGTTCGCCTGGTCCGTACTAACAGAATTGTTGGCCGTTGCGTTACCCGCGAAATCACATGCTTGGGGGTTGCGGTTCGCAAGTTCGTAGTAGTAGCTGAATGCCCAGGAGAGCTGGGTGACGGCGTCGCAGTCTGAGAGAATCCCGTATGTCCCCGTGGTGCCGTTGGCGGCGATTATACTGCAGTTCGCGCCCTCAGAGCCGAGGGCGTTGCATACGTAGTTGAACAGATCTCCCTGTATCCCCGCGTCCGTTGGAGAGCCCGTGTAGGCGCAGCTGAACGCAGACTGGCGGAAACAAGCGCATTTCTCCCCGTCTGGTGTAGGGGGAAGAGTGGTAGAAGCGAGGAAGGAGCTGTTCTGCCCTGGACATGCAACGGGAGAAGTGGCGATCGCTTGTGATTCCGTGGGGGAGTTGATGAAGGTCACGTTTGTAAGCTCGGATTTGAGCAGGTTCCAGTCGCTCCCTGTTATGACGGAGGTGTTGTCCGAGGAGATGTTGACGAGGCCGTACCCGCCTACGGCGGGGAAGTAGGAGAACGCGAGGCCGCCGGACCATTCGCCCACTATCACGCAAGCCACCAAGTCAGCAATATATATGCGAGGGGGGAAGGAGCGGACGCACCCATCTGCTGGCCATACAGCACCGGCACCTCATTCCACAACCTCGGCAGATCGTCCACACACCCATACTCGGAAAAATACGCCGGAATCGGATAATTACTAAACGCAGCGACCGTACTGGCATAGCTCGTCTCATAACTCCCAGCCGCCCCACACCACCGATAATTGTTCAACCCATAAAGGTCCAGGCTCGTGCTCTCGTCCCCGCACGCCAGGTAATTGGCGAGCGGATCACGCCAGTCATCGGTTGTGTCGCTCCCGTCTGTACTGGCGTACGCGACCAGCACACTCGAGTTCTTTGACGCTAGGTAGGCTTTGATGTCCCGCGCGGCGGCTTTGATAAATGGCGCCGACTCGGTCGTGGCGATGCTGTTTACCACTTCGTTCCCGACGTTCACGGCGAGCAGGTTGTCGTATTGCAGAAAGGCGTCGATCGTTGCTGTGTATGTGTCCAGTAATGTAGTTGTCCAGCTCGGTGAGGCACGGTTGATGGAGCCTGTGACGGGGAGGGAGAGATCGAGGATGACGTATATCCCTGCGGTGGAGAAGGCGTGCATGCAGGAATCATGGTTCAGGGAGGAATTGACAGAGTAGACACGGATGGCGTTCGCTTTAAGGGAGGAGATGTATGGCTGCGCACAACATAGTGTCAGCTACATTTTGCCACTGAGGGGCGAGGAAGGAGGGGACGTACGATATCCCTTGCACAACCCTGCGCATCAGCGAGGGGGTCAATGAAGTCCGTCGGCTCGGGGAAGGCACCCGGAGCGCCATTAGCCTGCACGGTGCCTTGTTGCTGGTAGCTTACTCCCTATCCTCACCTAGTCAGTGCTGTCTCTCCCATGGCACAAGCGGAGGAGGGGCACGCACCTTGATGTAGAACCTGTTCCCGTCAGGTGTGTACATGTACCTCCCCTTCTTGGTGACTTGGGGAAGGGCGAGGGAACATGATGCGGCTGCCAACAGGGCGAGGAGTGCGAAAGGGAGCTGCATCGTGGAAGAGCGGCGGGAGAGGGTTGAGGTGTCGCTCAGAGGGAAGGAAGGTAAGGGTAGGTAGGAGGATTATAAGCCGTCAGACCAGCGGTGGATATCTTGCAGTTCTAGCAACACCCAGTATCCAAAGGTAGGCTATGCGCTGCGGGTCGAAGATGAACAACGATGAACCGATCCGCTCTTGAGCTGTTCTTCCTCAACCACAGCCAAGTGCGTGGTCAGCTCAGCAGCGCGATGCAAGATGCACGATGCACGATGGGTTCGGCGGGGAAACGACGGTCATTCGATTATTCGGCTCACTTCAAAGGGACTTGATTCCGTGCCGATTGGGCCGGACGGAGATGGGGGGGCGTGAACGTGATCGGGGGTTGCGGAGGTTGAGATTCAGGAACCGACACGTGACCTAGGATTGAGGACGCGGGGTTTGGTGTGAGACGCGACTTGGCGCAGCTCGTTCACTGGTCTTGTCAATCTTACACTTGATGGGATGATCGTCCTGCATGAGCACTCTCAATAATCTCTTGCTTCCTTCCACATCCGTTTGGATGTCTGTGTCTGTGGCAGAATCAAACAGCTTTCGATAACGCCCGTATATCGAGGTTGCGCAGCAAGACCGGGGCTCACAAAGCGGCCGCTGCACCTGCAAGTCGTCCATGCCCATAACCCTAGAGACATCCGAAACTGAGGCCTGCGTCTGTATATCTCCGGCTTCTGGACCATGCCGATTGTGCGACATCCCTGGTGCTGTCAACGCTTCCTGAGACTTTGGTCGGCTGAGCCTGCCTGACACCTTGCTCAGCGCAACATCCGATCCAACCATGTCTCGCCTCCGGAATGCAGCCCTGCAACATTCCATAGTCTCCACCGTTCTGGAGCCTTATAAACGTCCTCTCGCTCTCCCACCTTCCCCCAACGACTGCGGCCGTCACCCGTAGCAAGAAACGACCCGTCACGACCCTAACGACGCGCATACATGTACGATCTCACTCGCCGCCTTAGCCGCAGGGCGTCGCTCTTTCTCCGCAAGAGCAGCCACCTCCTGCTCTCGTCGCTGCCTTTCGACGACCCGGACGACCCAGTCCTCTTCTCCAGCCGCTTCACGTCTCACATTCCAAGCAAATCACGCCCCACCCGGGGCGAACGGCCAGCTCATTCAT
Organism: Dacryopinax spathularia; assembly: GCA_037974965.1. Lineage (NCBI taxonomy): Eukaryota > Fungi > Basidiomycota > Dacrymycetes > Dacrymycetales > Dacrymycetaceae > Dacryopinax > Dacryopinax spathularia. The sequence goes on from JBBPFI010000001.1 coordinate 2,917,644, forward strand.
CCTTGCCGACTCTCATACTCTTACTTGGCTTACATCTCCTCCTCCTCCCTCTCCTCTTGACGCTCTTCTGGCTCCAACTCGCTTTCTGCCCCCTCACGTACTTGCTCGCATACCTCTTCCCGAATCTCGGAGAGGACGACAATCCGGAACTCAACGTCGGAGAAGGCTTTGGGACTGCGAAGAACGGGGATGAGGTGTCCGGTCTTCGTGTGGGCTTTGGAGGAGCCAAGGATAGGACGCCGAGGGCATCTCCTGGGAGGGTGAGGGTGTCCAGCTCTACGGAAAAGCGACTTGATGACCGCCTTCCGAGCCAAGTCCACGAAGAGCCTGAACAAGATGTCGAGCTCGACGAACTCGGTACTATCGACCGGCAAGATGCGGGAAAGCTACCTAAGAGCGAGTCGTGCCGTTCCTTTGGGTCGACTGGACAATCTCTTCCCCAGCGACACTCCATGACTCGCTTGCCAACACTTTCTTCCCGCTCGTTCGACGACTCCCTTCCGTCCAGCCCTAGGCCGACGCTCAACGACCCCACCCCTTTCGCACTTGCTGGCTCATCGCCCATGCTCAACCACTCCATCCCCTCGGCCGCCATCTCAGTACCTCCAGCCCTCTCTCCATCCGTTTCGGCTAGCTCATCGCACATGATGGAGATGATGGACGTCTACCCGGCCTACCGAGGATTTACGCCACGCCCCAGCGTGATGCGCAGTTTTTCGGAAAGACTCAGGCTGGGCGAACTAGATGGATCAAGCGAAGGCGGATCTGCAGGCGGAGGAATGCGTAGGAGCAGCAGTATGCGAGGGAGTACGAAGACCAAGAGGAGCGGGAAGAGGGAGATCGTTTGGCGTGAGCTGGACTGATGTCCCGATCTTTGCCCCTCGTCACGACGGCCTGGTGATGCGAGAGCAACACCTGTGTGAGAGGCGGCAGCTATAGTGAGACGGAGTACCTTGGAGGTACCTGTGTGCATTACGACCCAAAGTCCATGACATGACATCTACATGCATCAACAATACAGTAATATACATCGCACGTCCAGTGTCCATCAACCTAATCCACACATCCCACGTCCGTCTTCGACTGTTCCCAGCTACTCTTCCAGTCCGAAAGACCCAGATCACCCACTAAAATATACCGACGTCACGCTGCTCCCCGGAAGTACGACCTCCAAAACAGTCCCACACACCACCCCCCACGTCCCCGCTGCCAAACTCTCATAATCCGCCCCCTCAGTCGTCTGATACGCCCTCGTCATCTCCCCCAACAGGGTCGTATCCAGCCCCATCGTCACGCTCGCCCCTTCCAGATTAATCAAGATTGCGCTCCACCCCTGTCCTCCAGGGAGCTGGAATGCCAGTGCTCGGACGGAGGATGGGACGGGGGAGAGGACGAAGAGGGTTGAGGAGAGGGGGATGGCGTGCGTGAAGTGCTTTAGGGTGTGGTAGCGTTTTGTTAGGTAGAGGTTCGTGTTGCCGTTCGACGCGTAGGAGGGGTCGTAGTAGATCTGTAGGGCGGGTCAGCCTCAACGTAGCAAACGCTCAGACTGCCGCGAGGTAATAGGGGCGGAAGGGTTCCGGGAGGAAGGAGGAAACGGGAAGAGAGAATGAGAGGGGACGACGTACCAGCCCATCATTCCACCCCTGCCCATTCGTCTCACTCTCACAACCCGGACTAGAGACCGGATCACACCCTATCTCGGAGGACAAGGCCGTCCACCAATCAAAGTGCGTGTCCTCGCTAGATTCGACCATGTTATTCGAGCTGAGCACAGAGAGAGGAGGGAAGAGCGGCTCACGTAAGTGTAAACGCCCTATAGATCAGATTCGCCATCTGCAGCGCGCTCAACATCGTCGGACTACGCAACACGCATCAGTCCCATTCCCAGCACATCCCCATCGCTGACCCAAACGGAGTGCGAAGCGTCCGGGAACGAACGAAGTACGCACTCGTATCCCTGCCCATAAGCGAGCCCACTCGCCGGGTCCGTACTCCCGTTCGCTCCCTGGAAACAGCATATCTCGGTGAACCACATCCCCTTCCCGCTCAATTTCCTCCCCAGGTCGCCCATCAACTGCAGGCCCAGGTCGTCCGAAAAAAGGTAGTCGTGGTGGCTCACTACTGCGAGGCTGTTCGCTGCTCCTGGTAACCAGTCATCAGCTTCTAGGAGGAACTCGATCTGGGTTGAAGTTTCATCGGCTTGGATTTGGACGTTCGAGAGGCCGGAAGAGGTGAGCGTCGAGCGGAGGGTGTTGACGAGCCCAGCACGCGAAGTGGGGAGGACGACCATCCCCTCCTGTGGACAAAGACTCCCGTTCGTGCCCGGGAACCCGTTGTCCGGCTCGTTCATAGGCGAGACATAGGCGAAATTGACGTTCTGCGTCTTCCAGTAATTTATGACGCCTGCGAGGTAGGAGGTGTATTGCGTGACGAGTGCGTTCTCGAGGAACCCGCCGCAGGAGGCGTTGGAGGTCGTGAATGCTGGAGGGGCGGAGTTGGCGAAGGCGGTTAGTTGGGGGACGCCGTATGACGCGGCTGCTCGTAGCCAGTAGGCGCCTTGCGGGTCGGCGCTGAAGTTCGATTCGGTCGCGGAAATGTAGGTCGTCTCCGGTGCTCGTCTGTTACTCCTAATCAGCCTGGGACTACTATTTTGAAGTGATACTTGGCTTACGAAGGGTTCCCAACCCCAACCCCGCCAGCACCGACATTATACCGATAACTCGTCAGCCCCAAAGTTTCGTTGCTGAACAGCAGGTAGGAGACGTTCTGTCTCACTGAGTCTGGGTAGCTGCGCTGCACTTTAGCTCAAGGTTCTGGAAATTCCCCCAATGGGAGGAGGGAGGAGGGGAGACGCACTTGTAGAGGTCGAGAGGCCACCAGGCGCCGCTTGCGCCTATGCCTTCCATCGTTTGTCCTACGCCGGTGACATTGGCGACTACCCACTCAAGTCAGCCACCCTCCCCGCTGCAGCTCAAACAGAGAGGGAAATAAAAACAGAGAGACGAGGGTGAAGGTGAGAGACAATAAGGAGGAGAAGGGAGAAGGAGAGGAGAGAAAGAGGGACGCACTCATCACCCCCGACTGCCACAAAAATATCTCACAAAGCACGCCAGTCGCGATCTGCGTCAAGCTCGCCGGCATAGTAGTAGTGATGAACTGCGTTAAATGGGATAGAGACATCGGGCGCTCCTATAGCGGGCTGAGCTGGGTCTATATAGGCGTGTTGACAGGGACGGGATGGAGCTCCTGGGCTCCTAATTGACAAGAGCGCGTGTTGGAAGACTTTGGGGTGGTCTAGTGTGTATGTGGTGTGGTGCAAGGAGTGGGTAAAGTGTCTATGCGAACATGCACGCTGTCCGTTCGTGTGCTGGTGATGCTGAAAGCTGGCTGCTCGCGTAACAAGCGCCTTCTAGACCAGTGGAAAGGGGAAGAAGTGAGATACAAGAGGGGCTAGCCCAGACAACAGCGTATGCAAGCAAGTCTAGCTTAGGAGTAGAAGTGCGCTAGTGGTGGTCATTCGGTTATGGACCTGCTGAGGAAAGCAGCGCGGATTTTGGACGATGAGTTGGTGAGGTCGAGAAACGCGCGACCGTGGATCGGGATAGGGATCGGAATGATCGGGCCCAAGCAACGGCAGTCCGACTCTTGAGAGAGTCAGACCACCTATTGATGAAGATTATTGTTATACCACATCCCAACCCCAACTCTTCAAACAACCCGCATCGACATCTTCAAGGGCACATCGGCTCAAGATTTTCTCAAAATGTAAGCCGGAAATTGAGTAGTGGGTCGGTCAACCACAACAGGCCCATTTTGTTGCAAGCCCATCATCAAGGGACCACCAACAGCAGGTGGCGCCCAACCTCCCAAAATGCTTCCGCCGAAAGAAGACGTCAGAGCCAAAGCTCTCGCAGCACACCGCGCACGAAACGGCACGCCTCCGTCCTTGCCGTCCTCCTCGTTGTCGTTGTCGTCTTTGCCTCCCAACTTCCTCTTTACTTCTATAGTGGCTGTCTGAATAAAGTAGCTTGTACGAAGTTTATAACAAGGAAGAAGAATGCCGCCTCCCCCACCATCCCCTTGGCCGCACTACGGTACGCCGGCCCCGCCCCACATCTAAACAACACAGACAACCCGACTGACGAAACAAAAACAGCCTGGGCAGCAGGCCACGTCCTCCTCCTAGCCTGCTCAATCAAGTACATAATCTCCGTGCTCACATTCAAAGCTGCGGCCAACGTGATCTGGTATAAACGTGCGTCCCTTCATCTTTCTTCTATTTGCGGCATATAGGAGGAAGGGTGGCTGATGCGTGTTTTGTCTGGGTGGGGTAGTGAGCTATGCGGGGGCTTTGATTAGTTATGCTATTGTTTGCTTGTAAGCATCTTCTATACTCTGACCTCGCAAGTTGATATTGATCTGCAATGTAGCAAAGCAGTTGGGGTACGAACCTTGTTGAGACCGAGGGTGGCAAGCGCTGATGGACAAACGTTTAGATGCCTCAAGCTTCCCCTGCGTATATTCAGCGGGCGCTCGCTGATGAGGTATGTCATCCACACCTCTTCCTCATTATGATCATGTCTGACCGCTAACTAGAACGTGCAATACTTCGTCCTCGCGCTGTACTGGTACGCAACCCCTGTCCCCAAATAATGGAGACGTGGAGCTGACGCGTCCCAGGTTCCTCACCCGCCCCGTATTCGGTTCGTCCTCCTTCCTCGCCCCTCTACTGGGGAAGTGTCGTGGGGATGCTAACCTCGCCCTGCAGTCTCGCTGATCCCCTTCGCGACATTCTCGGCCTTCCACACCCTCACCTTCATCCGCACCAATATCATCCCTAAGGTCCTCCCTTCTCCCCCTCGTCCTGCACCCGCACAGCCGGGGCAGGCCCAGCCGAGGGCGGAACAACATCCTTGGGCTAAGATGATCGGCACTTGGGTTAGGAGTGCGTGCCTGCGTCGTCTCTCTTTTGAGAATGTAGTGTGCTAATACGCTGTGAGCAGATAACTATGAGAGCGCCATGCAGCTTGTTGCGTTCGCCGAGCTCGTTATTTTCGGATGGGTCTCTATCGGCGCCTTGATGTAAGTCTTCCCCCTCCCTCACTTTCGCCATACCTTTCCTCTTTCTTCTCTCGCCGAGCTAGCAGGACTGACCCCGCACCCCTCACAGCCGCCGCAACTCCCTCCTCACCCCAATAATCTACGCCCACTTCCTCCGTCAACGCTACATCTTCTCAACCTTCACAAAACAAGCCGTGAACGCCTTCGTCTCCTCCGCCGACGCGCGGATCAACGCCCCCGGCTCGCCTAGTTGGCTGCAGCAGAGCTGGGCGGCAGTTAAGATGGCCGCTGCGAGGTGGGCGGTGGCGGTGCCGGGGGGGCAGGCGGTGCCGCAGGGGGATCGGAGGCGGTAGGCTGTCGGACTTCGGACCGAGCGAGAGAAGATTGCGAGGTTAGGAGCAAGGAAGTTGAGGTGTATATGAAGAGCTGGAATGCCTGGAGTCAGCAGGGAAGAAAGACAGTACGGAGAGGGGCGTAAATATACAGGGTTGGTTCGCATGTGCCTCAGGGACAAGCGGGATACGAATGTAGCGTCCGCTTTGGCATAAAGCGTCCTGTGCCCTCCGACTCGGCTCTACCCTGCTCCGTACGATAGGTCTCTGCTGTACCGTGCTTCCGTCCAATCCGAATCTTGTGTCCTCCCCTTCCCACTATCCCTGAGTTCGCCAACTTCGCTCGTGGGTACTAGCGCATATCAGGCATGATGACAGCCACGCGGCAGCCTCAGCGAGCCGGCGAGCCAGACCGTCTTCCCCTCTGGGCTAGCCTAGCCAAACTACGGGGAGGTATTGATGACGGACGGTCCCTGATCCCTGAGACGGAAAGTTCATACGTTTATAAGTTAAGTTATCAGAGATCACCATCATTGACGATCTGATGTTCATGTGACTACATGTGGTGCTGCCTTCCTCGCGCGCGAAGTTGACTGATATTGAAATTATTTATCGTCAGCTCTATTCCAGCAGGGAGTCACTTGGGTAAAGAAGCGGCGAGAAGCACATTCCTGCGCTCTGGTCTAGAGATACAGTATTGCGCACGACTTGCGTGTTCCCGTTAGGTCTCTTCTCCCTGTTGGACTGCCTCGCCCGCCTAGGCCGCCCCTGACTTCCAACACCGATCCTGAGAGAAGCAAGCTAGGCGTGGCATGCCAGTACATCGTTAGAAAGGCTTATTTGTCCCTTTCCCCACAGGACACGCCAATCTGTGCCCACTGAAGAAGAGCGTCGAGGTTTCCGTGACGACGCTGATCGGAACGTGGAGAAGGTAAGAAAGAAGGCACGTGACCCCCCTCACTGGGGCCCAGAACACCCAAGAATCTCCCGCCCGTCAAATGACTCAGCACCCCACTCAATTGCTTACCAAGCCAGTTCGTCCGTCCCTTTCGCACGAGCCCTCCTTCGTCCGACCCGGACGGACGAACTCACTTGTCCGTAGCCGGCGGAGCGCGCGTCTCCGTCTGCGACACGACACACCACAGCGCCCATCTCCCATCGGGCATGGCTTCTTGAGACTGCGGTGCACTGTGTGTTGGGTGGGAATAATGACTTGGTGACAAAGCACAGTTCGTAAGCCTCATCAGCAGCCCATTGCGACTGTGGGAGTTATAGTCCCAAGCATGTCCCATCGCGCGCACACAACCCAGGCAACCACCACTATGTCCGTAGCAAGCAGCAGCAACTCGCTCTCACCCCGCTCGCCGCCTTCCGCCTTGCTCTCCTCGAGAGGAGGAGGAGGAGGAGCGGGGAGGAGGATGAGCCTTGGTGCTGATGAGGGGGAGGATGGGAGGCCGAGGAAGAAGATGCGGAAGGGGACGCATAGTTGTGCGGAGTGTGAGTCCATTTGACGTCTATATCCTCTCTACGGACGAAGTGACGGGTGAGGGGAGCCGGCATCGGCGGACGACTGCCTTCTTCGCCCTTCCGCGTCTCTCCCCACCCCGTCATAGCTCAAGAGTGAGAAGCGCCAATGCTGACCCTCTCCGTCTGACAGGCCGCCGCCGTAAAGTCCGCTGCATATTCGCCTCCTCCACCGCCCCAATCTGCAACGAATGCGTCGCCCGCGGAACCCGCTGCGTCTCGCAAGAAGACGACGAGCCCGTCCCCGACGCGCGGAAGAACCTGCGCGAGCGGGTAGGCCGGCTGGAGGGCCTTGTCGACCAGCTGTTAGCGAGGAACGGGTTCTCGACGGACGATTTGAGACGGACGGTCGCGGAGACGGGGCTGGACATCGATCTGGCGACGCCGGGGGACGTGCCGCATGATATTGCCGAGCGGAGGGTGAGCGTCTGCGAGGCTGCTCCGGCGCTGTCGTTGTTCGATAATGCTATCGTACGTCCTTCTCCCCATCCATCCTCATCCAACCGCTCTCCATTCCAGCTTGGCCGATGCTGACCGCACCGCGCAGTTCGGGAGAAAAGAAGGCGAAGACGGCCCGAGCCCATGCGAAGACAGCGGCTCCTCCACGCTCGTCGACTCCTCTTCCTCCTCCGCCTGTTCGCCCATAGCGCCAAGCACAACAGCGAGCAAAACGAAGCTCGATGCCGTGCGGCGCGCCCTCACCCGGACCATCCCGTCCGAACGGGACCTCGACACGCTCTTCCGGCACGCAGGAGGCTGGTGGGTCATCTGGCGCGACCTCTGCGCCAGCCTAGACAAGGGCACAGACCAGCTCTCGCTCTCCGCTGTCCTGCGCCGTGCGCTCTCAAAGGGTCATCCGACTATCATTGCCCACGCGCTGCTTTGTATTGCAGTGACGATCCAACAACTTCCGCCGGACTTTGATTATTCCAGCCTTAGTTTGCCCCTGTCGGCGGACGCGCTCATGAAACACTATATGATGCTCGTCCAGCGGCTCATCATATTCGACGCCGAGTTTGCGAGCTCGTTGGACGGGCTGGACTGTATGATCCTGCAAGCGAAGCTGCACCTGAACCTCGGCCAGCCGAGACAAGCATGGACCACGTACAGGCGGGCGATGTCCTTTGCCGTCCTTTTGGGCATCCACCGCGACCCCGTCCTGAGGGGGGAGAAGGCCACTCCGTTCTGGAAAAGAAGGCGGATGGTCTGGTGGAGGATCTACGAAGGCGATCGCTATCTCTCCCTCCTCCTCGGCCTGCCGTATGCGGTCAATGACGCCCACTGCAACCTGACGATCGACGACGCCGACGAGGCCGAGACGCCCGAGCTCTTCCGTCGCCGGGTCACTCGGCTCGCAGGGCGCGTAATCGACAGGAACCAGAACTTCAACGGCCCCGACCTGACACTCACCCTGGAACTAGACCAGGAATTGGAAGAACTCGGTCACCGCTTGCCCGCCCGGTGGTGGGACGTCACCCAAGCCGAGCATGAGGGCCGTGCGAGCCACTACGACCGCCTTGTCTGCCAATACTGGTACTACCAAGTCCGCGCGCTCCTCCACCTGCCCTTCCTCCTCCGTTCGCTCACCGACGCGAGGTTCGAATACTCCCGCCTGCTCTGCCTCGAGTCCTCCCGCCAGATGATCAGGCGGTACAACGTCCTCCGGTCCGACCACTGCAGCACCACCTTCCTATGCAAAGTGATCGATTTCCAAGCTTTTACAGCTGCTATGCTTCTCCTCCTGCACCTTGTCGGGACGGGCAAGCTCTGGACGGCGGACGCGGGAGAACAGCGTACAGACCCGGCGCAGGACGAAGAGGACTCGGGCTATGTGGACAAGACGATCGAGCATCTTCGCATGGCCTCGCGGGACGAGAGCAGTATGGTCGCTGCCCAGGCCCTGGAGGTGCTCGACAGCCTACAGCAAGCGAGGAAGGGGACGGCAGTCGGGAAATGCACGGGGAACAAGACGCTCGTCATCCCTTTCTTTGGAACTGTCACTATTGGACCCGGGTCGAGCTTGAACGCCGATTGTTCGCTTAAGCGTGCTCAGGATGGCTCGGCGGCGGCGGGGGCGTCCGCGTCGAATAACGTCCATGTGACATCCACCATTCCAGGGACGAACCACACGTTCAGCATAAACGTCGACTCGAGCGCGCCCAGGACAAGCATCATAACGCCCTCCGACCCTCCTCTTCCGACCCAGAACCTCCCCTTGCAGGGAACGCAAGACCCGCAAGTCTCATTCAGCAGTTTCTACGGACCCTACGGCGGTGGAACGGCGAACGACCTCGCCCAGCCCGCGCATTGGATGGCGGGCGGGGACGATCTTTCGTGGCAGAATATCTTGAGTATGGACCTGGACCAGAATTGGAATCTGACGCTTGGGGCGGGCTTGGGTGCGGGTGCTGCAGGAGGGGGAGGGGGGATAGGGACGGTCATGCCCCTTGCGCCGCCAACACAAAATTTGGCGCCTCCTGTTATTAATCTGCCTACTGGGATCTGAGGTGGGATGTGGAGTATGTTATGTGTTGTCTTTCTGTTGGTCTTTTGTTTGTTGCATGGGTTTGGTTCTAGATGTACGCATTGTTACCGTCGCACACCCTTCAGTCAAAATTGTATTGCATTATCCAATGAATCATAAACCTTGGGGATCTGCAATACACCGGTCAAGGATGCAAGAAAACAGAACAGGAACAGCGGGTATGGGAGTACGGGTATGTATGCTGATGAGGAGATCGTAATGCGTAGAAATGGTTGGCTCCTGGCGAGCATACATCAGTCAAAAAGGGATGTCTACGCCAGCTCAACCAGCGAAGATATCGAGGATATCTCAACCCTCTCTTCCAAGATGACCTCCACCTGCTCGACATCATTCTCATCACCGATCGCTTCGAGCCGGTCGTCAACTTTCTTCTGCTCCGCTTCGAGTTCTTGCTGTTTTTTCTCCCTCTCGATTTTCCTCTCGAGGGCAGCTTGCGCTTTTGCTTTCTTTCGTTCTTCGGCATCCTGCCGGTCCTGCTGGGCGATTGCTCCATCTACGCGGAACAAGAATGAGGACATCGAAGGTGGGGCTTCCATCTCCTGATGCAGCTGCGCGAGACGATGGAAGATCATCACGGACGAATGGGCGTCATTAGCCGCGTCTATTTACAGTGAGTTACCACCGCACCGCATGTCGCTTCGAGAAACGACTTACACTCCTGCATCGCCTGCGTCATGGGAACCATTTCCCAGTTGCTTCTCGTGATCCTCCCCTTTATCATCGAGCGCTGAAGGTAAGTCTCGCAGAGCGTCGAAAGCCCGGGCATGTTCTGCTTCGTCTTCTGTTCCCATCTCAGATGGTCCACCATTTTGGCAAAGTCTCCAAGCTCTAGGAGTGCTTGGAACTGGAGCCGTCGTTCCGAGTGAAGTTTCAGCGCGTCACCTGTTGAGGCGGTTAGCGCTGGTTCAAAAGAGCTTCGAAGCGTAAGATAATGTGTTGTACCTCGAATTCCTCGCCCAACCTTGATTATGTTCGGATCTTGCAAGAGCTGCTTTACGCTTTCGGGAATATCTGCACGCCATTAGCCACATAAAAATAGTTTTGCTCGAGCATGGCACTTACAACGCATCGCTCGGATTTGTATGAGCACAATTGTATCCGCATCAGCCAGCTGGATTAGAGCGGTCTTGTTTGCAGGCGTGTTCTTCGTGAATACAGGTTTCCATTCAGTGTCGAACCCAATCGGGCTATGCTATTCACCACATTCCCGTTAGGCGCTCCAGGTGCATGAGAGCATATCCCATACCTGCGCAAGGTGGGAACGATCCAATCTGCTTGGCGAGGATCGCGAATATAATATACTCTGGCCGGCCGGCCGATCGGTGGGTTCCTGTAGCTGTAAATGGGAAACGCAGGAGGGGCCTGCGCGGGTTTTGCCGTCGTCCCATAGTGCGCTGCGGCTTCTGGCTGGATCGGAGTAGACGAACGCGCAAAGGTCATGTCTGCTGTTGTGTCTGTCATTTGTGCTGCACCTTTCGAGAGCCTTTCCAATCTGTCCCTTGGTATCCTGGGGATTGTAAGAGCAAGAGATACGGGAAAGTTGCGGGAGAATCAAAGCATAAGGAATTGGGTTGCTGCCGCGTCAAAGGGGCTGGATGACTAGGTGTCATGCCTCCCAGTCAACACGTGCCGAAGCACGTAGCCTCTTTCCATTTCCCACCTTCCGGGCTCCCTACCGGATCGAGCGCGATATGATCCACTGTTTGTGATGGAATATCTACTGAATATTGCTGCTAATCATACAAGGTATGCGTGTGTCTAAATCCACCAAATACAGTTCAAGTAGACGGAGTGGCTACAATATCTCCCTATTCAATACAGCATTAGGCACGCCAATATCCCAAAAAGAAAACAAAAACAATTCAAGGAGAATTAGGAGGGTCCGTTTCAAATAGACGCAGAATCATAAGCAGATCATCTGGAAGGGTGTCAGATCTCGATCAAATGTAAGGTGCACGCAAATGTGACATACTTTGACGCAAGGGCTTGGTTAAGAAGTGAGTCATGCCGGCTGAAAGGCAAAGCAACTTTGTCGAATCCTGGCAGTCTGCCGACAGAGCGAAAACTATCATGTACAATTCAGTCTCGCCGTCATGCGCGGGTAGCACCGTATTGCTTACTAATTAAGGGACGGCGGACTTTCCGCCTGTTCTCCAGGGCTCTCAGTCTCTTTGTTGCTTCCACACCATCCAAAACTGGCATATCTAGAGTTTGCCTCAGTATCAGATCAGACAAGCAGGAGAGAGCACTTACGATGATCAAACAACGCGGCGGTGAAGTAACCAGGAGGATGCTTCTCCCAGAGCTGCAACGCTTCTTCACCATTACTCGCTGCGGATACAGTGAGGCCATGGCGTTTGAGTTGTCTGACGAGCAGCTGCTGGGCAATAGGATTGTCTGGAAGGGACCTGATCAGTTCTGAAGGAGTAGAATGACCGTTCGTACGTACCTTCGGCAATGAGAACATTACCAGCATAGGTCGGTGGGCGGGCGACAAGACCAGCCGGAATCTTGTCTAGACTTGGGGCTGTCTGTCCGGGCTTAGCACCGTTTGTTTGGCCATTTCGCACGTCCAACATTCGAGAAAGTAACCGAAGGAACTTTTCTGTTCGTGCGGGCTTTGCCATCCGGGCAATCAGTCCGCCATGGATATAGGTAGGCAATTCTGGGGCAACTGCCTCCACCGCGACGCCAGCCTTTGCCCCAGGTCTGCGATTCAAGAAGTCCGCTGAGGGAGCACACAGGTGCACCACTTTCGATCCGTTGAGACTTGAGAATTCTTGCAAAAGCTGGGCGATGTCGTCGATGCGAGACTCCGATTGATCATCGATGACCACAAACTCGATGTGGTCACCATTCGCGCCGGCCCTTCTAAGATATTCTTCAGCTGCCTCGGTACTTTCCACGACAACGTGCTTCACGCCGGTCAGCGCCGCCTCCAGGAGATCCCTTGTGGTGTCGGTGGGAGAGGATACCAGGACCATTGCATTGGACTCGATGAGATTCTGGCGATATCCTTGCATAACAGCCTTCTCCTTGGCGGTTTCGGCTGATTCATGGACTGTAACAGGGATTCGGAACCAGAATTGAGAGCCTCTTCCCAATTCCGAAGTGACACCAACATCTCCATGCATGAGCTTGACGAGGGAGAGACAAATTGAAAGGCCCAAGCCTGTGCCGCCAAATTTACGAGTCGTGGACTGGTCGACCTGACTGAACGGCTGCCAGAGATGTTTCATGTCTTGCTCGGACATGCCAATGCCCGTATCAGCGACAGTCCACTGTAACACCACTTGCCCCTCTTCACATGGTATCTCCCCAGATTTGTCCACTTTGCAGATGGCCTTCACTGAACCTTTCTCCGTGAATTTGAGGGCATTACCGAGTAAGTTCATGAGAACTAAAAAGACCGCGATCAGCGCGAGCCCACATCTGATGATGATCGCTTACCTTGCTGCAAGCGCGAAAGATCCCCCAAGATGTAAAAAGGAACGTCTGGGCATACGAAGAAAGAGAGATCCAATCCACGCTTCACGGCCTGGTCCTCAAGGTCAGATAAGCGTACTTGGCACGTTGACCTTAATGCGTACAAGGTGAGTGAGTAGTTCCACTGCATTGCCAACAAGGTCTTCGACGTTTAATGGGATAGATTCGAGCTTGACCGCAGAAGCCTCCAGCTTCGAATAGTCAAGCAGCCCGTCGATGATCTGGCTGGAATGAGATTGTGTAAACACCAGCGAACATAAACACCGACCTCCAGAAGCAGCTCGCATGACTGTCGAGCAGTTTGAACAAGCTCGCGCTGCTCCCAGTCCAATTCTGTGTTGGCCAAAAGGTCAAGCAGGCCATAGAAGGAGCTGAAGGGTGTGCGCAGTTCATGACTCATGGAAGCCACTGGTTGCGGAACGTAAGCGTAAGTCACGATCGGATACGATCAAAAAGCTTAGCGTACAGAAATTACTCTTAGTCTGACGCGTCTGTCAGCGCGCGCAAAGGAACAAGACTAGAGGACATACCTTGGCAGCTTTCAAAGCTTCCTCTCGGCTCCTTCGTGCCTCTTCCAGGGCCTCCTTCTGCGAATTGATCATTCGGATGTTGTTCCGGGTTGCCTTCGTCACGTCTTGGAATAACAAGCAATTCGTAATGGATATGGAAGCTTGTTGGGCGAGAACAGTCATCATGGTCACCACGGCCGGGACATATGCGTATGGTTTGGAACTGGCCATGTAAATGCACCCCATCATGTCTCCGCGACCAGCATGATAGATGGGAAAGCACAGGATGGTCCTATCGGTGCTGTTTTGCGCGGCGACAGAATAGCGAGGATCCTGGGCAGCATCCCGTTGGTACACAGGCTCCTTGGAGTGAATGACTGCGGCCAATTAGATCGAGCATATAAACAGAGTGCCGACGATGCATACCTTGCAGCATGATTTGCACTGCTAGAGGATCCTCCAAGTCGGTCAAAGGGATTGGTTCACTGTCCCTGAATTGAGGATATGCAAGGGTAAGAAGTCCTCATCACTTACTCATGCATCTGGACTGGTTCTGGAGGATGGATTTCGCTCGACACGGCCATGTCCCCGTGATCTGCGCGGATGACAATGACTACCTTGTCTGATCCGGAACTAACTGCCATATCTGTTGTCAGTTTCTCGAGCGCTGGTTCAGGGTGAGCATGGTCCTGTAGACGAGCACGGTCGACCTACAAACCGAGAGATTGATTTCGCTGGAAATGGCCTGAGTCCATTTGACTAGAGATGAATCAAGATCAGAGTCCCATTCCAGATTAAGAGCGTTAGCACTTACTGATTTGAGCGAACTGATCGGCCGAAAGGCTCAGGAGATCGCTATCGGCCAAGGTGCCACTTTGGGCAGAAACAGATTGTGGGGCAAGATGCGCGGGTCCTTGCGCATACTCCACCAGTTCTGTCTGAATGCCCACATCGACAGTCACCGGTCGTTTGAAGACGGAATCGGATTTTTCGCTGGATTTCTCCATCGTGCTCTGCGGAACTTCTCAGTCGACTGCCGAAGATACAGGAGACACGACGTACAACGATACCCAACGCTCCCCAATGGCTCTCTCTACCAATTCCACGGCGCTGCATTTCGCTTCCGAAGCTCCTAGAATGCCGTCAGCTCCACGTCAAGCTTGTGTGTCAAGTATCAACTTACAGCATGCCGCATCGAATGAAGTGAGAACCAGCCTGATTCGGGGGTGAGAACGACAAACGGTGCGTAGTGTTTCCGCTTACAAGGTATAGAGCCCAGCCCTCTTCAAAGCTTTACCATCCGAGTCAGTGTGCCAGCCAGTGAGAAAGAACAGCTGTTGCTTACATCCAGTCGTTGTCCGACGCCGCCTTTATCGCCGTGTCGTACATTTTCAGAGCCTCGGACCCTTGAGTAAGAGAAGCCAGCTCCGCATCGACCAATGTGACCCAATGCTTGGTATTCTTCGGCGCAGCCTGAGCCCACCTGACAAAAAGATTGGTTACAAATCGGCGTAATGAAGACATGTGGACGCACCTTCGAACATATTCCTGATTTCGGTCGACCTGGTCCGCATAACGATGGCGAATGTCGTCGTCTAGGTTTGAATTGCGCATACATTGGATCATGGCGAGAGAGTGAAAGGTCAGCCCGAACCGCACATGCCGGTAGCTATATGCCATTAGCGCTCGAACTGAAGTCTGTGCTTTCACGGGACCTACTTCGGATGCCAATTGCGTGACTCGTATATCTGGAAACCCAACTCTGCCGCTTCTGACCAGTATCCTAGACTGTAGAGCGCAACGACCTTGTACGTATTATACCTATTGCATAGTCAATGCAGCTGAAGCGGTCAGAAGACCTAGCCTCACGTACCAATTCAAAACAAAAGGAACATTGGCGGAATGCATGACTACGTTCTCTAAATATTCAGACTCGATGAACTCCTCGCAGTCGAGAGAGTCAGAGGCTTTCGTGTTGATGGTATAACCACCCAGGGCTCGAGCGCACATCAAAATGGCTTGGTGATAGTGAGCCAGGAACTAACTATAGAAATGTATAACGCACCCATAACAAGAATTTCCGTGTTGTTTCCGGAGATCCACGTGGTGACATCCTGGTAGGCATCCTCGCAGGCGGTGACAAGCTCGCTCACTGAGGAGCGGTGAGCACAAAGTGCAGCCTCAGCCTGTGGTTACGTACGATGTTTGCAAGTGAATAGCTGAGTCTGGACATTGAACAAGGTAGCAAGACTTGCGTAGATCCTGCTTCCTGTAAATATGGAGTCGCAATGCGATATCATAGACGTACCGATCACCCGCCGCACGAGAGAGACGGAGTGCAGATTCGGTCCTTGCAAGATTTGATCGAATATGCTCGGCTTCCCAACCTGAGGCAACAGAGATGTACATGACCTCGTATTTGCTGAGAGAAAGGTTTGAGCGATAGTATGGACGGCAAGTATTGGTGACGCACGCTCTGTCCCCAACGGTGGAATGCTCTGTAGCCAATTGCATCGCAAGTCTGCCCATCTGCTGCCCAAATTTGTACTGAGACATCCGTTCGGCCGCCACGCCGGCCGCCCAAAGGAATCCGCCAGGGGTGCCAGTTGATATGCCATATCTAGGTAATGTAAGTCACACGCGCTGAGAAAGTGTTCCGTTGGAACCCACTTCAAGGCCATTTCGATGTTCTAGAAGGCGGGTTAAGCCTTGTACGATATCACCACATATAATCAAGACGAACCTTCAAGCTCATGATATCGGCCAACCCTTGGCCCTGAGACCAGTGTGCGTTGATGCTTGTATCGTTGAGCAGGGATACCGTCAGTTCGACTTTCGGATCCGAGCAATGCGGCAGGGTAAGAATTTGAGGGATGCCCTTCTCCAGGATCTGCGTTCGAACACGTTCGTACCTGTAAGAAGCGAGATGAGAGAGGTGCATGTCGAGGAAGAAACAGCCATACAAAGCATTCATTTCCGCCTCGGTAACATCCTCCTACAACAAAGTTAGGTTTATCTTCCAGTCACCTCAAGCTTAACGCTTACCTGGATCTCTACTCCTAATGCTCGCAACCCATGCATGGTTTTCGTGAGGCCGCCCTGCCAGGTATGAGAATAGTACTCAAGATAACGACGAAGGCACGTACCCTGAAATCATTCCGCTTCCAGCAATTGCGCGCTTGTAGCCGAGCGACCTGACCAACATCTTCGGGGGAGAACGCATGTTGAAGAATCTCGTCCAGAACCTGGTCCGAAGACCAGTTGTCCCCAGCCCACGTGAGCAGTTCGGCCGTCTTGAGCAGAAGCGAGAATGTCTCCTCCCGGTTTTCGGCGTCCCAAGCGTTCTCGGACAGGAGCTGCCGTGCACATTGGCAATATTCTAGGGCGATCTCGTGCGCTCCTTGGACCGTTGCTTGCGAGCTGACCCGAAGGAATATCTTGAAGAAGGCATTTCGTTTCGGGTGGTCCGGGAGGAGTGGGATACTGCGCTTGGCAAAATCGGCTATCCTGAAGTAGTCTGGGTTTGTCTGCTGGAGGAGAACTACAGCAATCTACATGCACGAGTGAGAAGGGCAATCAATCGCGGGGAATGGGCAACGCTACCTTCAGGTTCATGCCCATCACTACTTCAGGTGGCATCTGCTCAGTGAAGGCCACAGCAGCCTGCCTAAAGCGGTCGTCTGTAAACGCAGATCAAGATCAGTCGACACGCTCCACACGGCTGAACGCATGAGTACGTACGACTGAACGCGCAAGTCTCGCGTCCACGATGGACCAGCCACCCTTCCGCCAACGCCATCTGCAGCCCCTGCATCGACCCCCTGCTCGACTTGAACTCATCCGAATCAGAATCCTCATTCCCGTTCGTCTCCTCCCAATCCATCATCATCGCCACATCGGTGATCTTGAACGCCGGTCCGAAGAAACAGCCCCAGACGACATAGCGCTGCATCACGTCCGGGAACTCGCGCATGCGCGCGACGAGGAAGTCGACGTCGCCTGGGTCGGATTGGGAGAAATGCTCGCTGAAGAACTTATCTTGGATTAAGTCGATGTTGTATTGCCAGTGATTTCCTTCCCAGTCAAAGTAGATCTGCCAAATGTTGAATAATCTGCTACACACCACGGGCAGGAAGTACTCACATAATTCTGCCGCCGTAGTGCAGTGAGCAGATTCCTCGCCGCAAATGGACTTCCCCTCGATATCCGATGCACCAGCTTGGTCAGGTTCATACATGTAGCAGGGGGGACCCTCAGCGTCTGTGAGACAAAAGCGCTCATAGCATCTATAGTCAGCGGATGGAGCTCGATCCATGTCGTCCGTGTAATCTTGGAGAAGACCTTTCTTATCCGTTCTAGTCGCACTCTATTTGGGCGGTTAGTGGGGGAGCTTGAGAGGAAGGAGAAAGCTCACTCGGACTCGGAGCGGACGGTGCCGAAGACGATCATTCGTAGCTTTGCAGCTGCCAGTGCTGAGAGGACCTCGAGGGTCGACTCGTTCGCATTGTGCAGGTCGTCGAAGAACTAGGATCGTGGTTAGCCACAGCCATCCCACACAGTGCGGGTACCCACCAGAGCCAAATGCCGTATATCCGAGCAAGCCGCAAACACATCCACCATCAGATCTATAAACCTCGCCCTCAACTCGACCGTGCTCCCCGGATGTACCTCCGCAAACGACGTGATATCGTGCAGCGCCAAAATCCCCTTCAGCTCCGGCGCGGTATTGAACAACAACTGCACATTGGGCAGGTTGGCGCCCAGCCTCGCCCGGAGCTTCTCGACGAATTCGTATGTCTCGTCTGAGTAGACGCTTGACAGTTGCTGGAGCACACTTGAGAGACAGGAGAAGACGGGCCCGTACGGAGTGGAATCGGCGTGAGAGCACTTGCCGGAACCCCAGAGCCCGCCTTCCAGCCGCCAGAAAGGCATCGCTTCCATGACGAGCGAGGACTTGCCCATCCCCCCAGGACCCTGTACGACGACTGCGTAGCTCCTTCCCGACGCTTTGGGCTTCCGGTGGAAGAGCTTCGGTATACGCTTGAGGTTCTCGCCCGTTAGGCTCCCACTACCACCGCCTACTCCATTCCCGTTCCCGCCAGTACTTGCAGAAGATGAGTTCGTTCGCTCATCCCGGATAAGCTTGTCCAGTCTGTCAGTGGGCATCTGCATCGACCCTGGGCCTGCGCTACCCGGGTGTTCCTGCCCCGTCGGGGTGGCCCGTGACTCAGTCTTGATATATGCTGTGCCCGGTGGCAACGACTGTGTGGAATCGCTCTTCGCGGAATGGGAGCGCGAGTCCACATCCTGTTCTTCGTCGATCCCGTTGCCCGTCATGACCGCCATCAACGTGCTCGGCGCTGTGGAATGCGCAAGGGAATGCCTAGAGCCGGAAAAATGCGACCCTCCTCCGCTGGCCGCAGCGCGTATAACAGCATGGATGATCTCAACCTCTTTCTCCCGCCCGAAGAGCGCGTGCGGCATCGTGAACTCCAAATACTTGTCCTGCCTCCCAAGCTCGAAGCTGGGTATAAGCTCGGCAGACAGGTTCTGCGTGGTGGTAGAGGCGATGTTGAGCCATTTCTGACACTGGAGGAAATCGTGCTTGAGGCCGATGGCGCTGGAATACCGGTCTTCGGGGTCCTTGGAGAGGAGCTTGTCGATTATGTCCGAGATGACCTTGGGCACGTCTCGTCGCACTTCGTGGATCCGTAACGGTCGCTGTTGGCGTACGATACTGACGAATTCTCGCACACCGCCCTCGAACGGTAGGATTCCCTGCCCGGAGAGTAGGATCCACAGTACCACACCGAGCGCATACAGGTCCGTCCGATGATCTTCCCGATCAACGATAGTAGCGCTATTGTTGATCTGCTCCGGCGGCATATACGCAATCGCCTCCTTCACCTTCGCCCAGTCCCGGTCCTCGGACTGCAGTACCAGCCCTGAGGGTCCGCCGAGCGACTCGAGGGACATACTGCGGTTGCCGAAGTGCGCTAGCCGGACACGGCCGGAGTTGGAGTAGTGGAAGGCGTTGATGCGGACTTCGCGGTGGATGAGGCCTTTGCTATGGACGACTTCTAGGCACTGGGTCGCTTGGACTGCGAACCTGTATTCTTCCATCAGCAAACTATTAAATTCTCTCAGGAGGCGGGGTGAACGCACTCTAGGAAGGTGACCAGCTCCATGGAGACTGTATGCGCCTGCTCGTCCCACACTTCCTCTACTGGGGAGACACTCCCCGATCCTGATCCTGACCCTGATCCTTCTAGTTCAAGTTCGCCCTCCGGTGCGGCCTCCCCAGGTCTTCGCTGCGGGAACAAGACGGCATTGAGCTTGCTCGGAGGAAAGTACTGCGAGAGGATGTTCTCCCCCGGGTGAGAGAGGAGGAGGACGGTCATGTCGCCGTTCAGCTTGGGGATGTTGAAGTAGTCTAGAACGCGGAGGAGCTTGCCGACGGCTTCCTGGTCCTGCGATAGGAGCTTTATTCTGTTCACGCATATATCAGTCATCGGCGAGCTGTGAGAAAATAGATAGGACGCACATGTTGAACTCCCGGTCTAATGCGAGTGCGGCAGCAGTATGCGCGGGCGCCATCTTCGCAAAGACGTTACTCCCATCCTTCAGGTTTATCCCCTGCGCCAGGAGCGTCGCACTCCCCACATCTTCCCACCGATACGCGCGCTGGAACTGGTAGCCAGGTATACTCAGCACGTCCCCGCGGAAAAATGTGTTGGCGGTGTATCGTGTTCGGCGGCGGGTGGCACGGTCGGACGAGCGGGTGCTGGTCGACTCGCCTGTTGAGGGGACTGTCCAGCGGGATGAGGAGGCGGAGGAGGACCTGTCGACTGGGGGTGTTGGGAGAGGGGTAGGCGGTTGAGAGGAGATGGAGGAAGACATGATGCTTTGCCCCGGCAAGGGAGGGGCAGACCGGTAAAGAGTCGACCCAAGTGAGCAATAAGATAGGAAGTTGGAGGAACGGCAGTAGATGTCCTAGACGACCAACCACGAATATTGCAGTCGTAAGCCTCGTCCAATCGTCAACCGAACCACTAGGATATTCGCGGGCTGATGGCTTGGCTTCCTTTTCGTGCGTTTAGGAACGGTCGACTGATCCAGCGAGAGGTATATGTCCCACCCGAGCGAATCCGAGAGCAGCAAGTTCGTTAAAGAGAGTGTTACGTCTACGTCTTGTCTCTTCGTTGAGGTCGACGACGAGTGGACGGTGCGGTGAACAGGGCCCAGCGAGCGTTCAGTTGTTCACTTGAGTTCGGTCCGTTCCCCTAAGGCACCAGGATCCTCCTCCCTGCGCTGCGAGCGAATTCGAAAGGACAGAAAGACCCGCGACACCTTTCGGGGCTCGGACTGATTTACTTCGAGCGTTCGCAAGCCGGGTGAATTGCGAATATAATCTAGGCGTGCTTGGTTGGCTGGACTCGAGTGACCCCGGCCGGACTTAGACCCGGAGTTATTTTCGCCATCTGCTCGCTCGGTAACGGCGTTTGAGCCACACGTACAAACCCACACGGTCGGCACGACGTAATTCTACTGATGATCTACCCCTCTCCTAACCCAGAGCAACGGACAATCCACTATCGAATCCCCATAGCCCAAGCAAGAGGATCCATCAAACCCGTTAACCCGTTCGACGGTGATGGCCCATCCAGCCAGCCCAACCTGTCAACCAAGGAAGGTCGGGACGTCGGGTTACCAATCACCAAACTGCATCCAGCCCATAACCTGCCCCTTTTCCTTCCCAGACAGAGACGACGCATACGCGGTGGCATACGCAACCCTGTGAGAGAGACGGCGGGACCCTGTCACCCTCGGCCCTGGGGTGAGACCCTCTTCACGCGCCCTTCCCTCCCCTTCACAGGGTCGACCCGGAGCCAGAAGGACGGAACAGAGCAACAGACGTCATCGGACCCGTTTTTGCTCCCGCGAACTTCTCCTAACTGGGTCCGAAGTGGTCGTACTGAGCAATTTGATTGACTGTATCGCCCGCGCTGACTGAATGCGTGTGCGGTGGAGGGAACGACGGGGGAAGGTGCTGGGCCGTTCTGTTTTGTTTATTTTTGTGGGTCCTAGGGGTTCCAGACGGGCTGGGTCTGGCTCCGATGGGATTTTTCCTTCTTTGGGAATATTTTGATACAGGCGGAGGGTTGGGCCGCGCGGGCCGCGTACCAACCCCGTCGGGTTTACCAGCATCTTGGTTTTCGCCTTCAGCTTCGGGGGAATGTGCTCTCCGAGTTGAGTTGTGGCATGCCGATGGCGCCCGGCGGTTTGGATGAAGGACCAAGACTGCACCTGCTCGGCACAAGCTTAACCAGCGCGGGGGAGGTTATTGCCATCGGGCCCAGGAGGTAATATCCCACTTGTGGAGTGAATAAGAGTCATGCGAGGTGTGGATCTCATGGATCTCAGGGTTGTGCGGAAGCCCGGGCTCAGGTTGGGACATTAAAAGTACCGCTTGGAACCCTGGATTACACAGGGACGATCGGACTTTGGCACTGCATACGTGAAAGGACAAGAGCAATGGACAAGGTGGGCCGGGGAGACGAATTGCATTTCCGTCGCCGCCGGACTGCGGCGACTTCCCTGGGCCAAAGGTACATATACAAATCGAGCACGTTCGGCAAAACAGTTCAACTACATATGCACGATACTGAAAAGACGAGAGGGGAAAGAGAGGCGGCATAAGCCTGCGTCATTTTTACGCCTTCTTGGCCACTGGAAAACGACGTTAGTTCAGGCGAAACAGGCAGGCACACAGGGTACTCACTATAGGTCTCCGCGGGGATCTCTGCGGGCAAATCCGGGATGGCAACTTCGAACCGGGACTGGATTTGCTTCAGAATCTCGGCGTCGGCGTCGTTGGCGACGAAAGTGATCGCAAGACCCTTGGTACCGAACCGACCAGCACGGCTATATACATATCAGCTACGACAGTCCATGATCACGCGGATCGTTTACTCACCCGACACGATGCAAGTAGGAGTCAGCATCGCTCGGCGTATCGTAGTTGATCACGATGTTGACACGCTCAACATCGATACCACGGCCGAAGATGTCGGTTGCGACCAGAATACGCTTCTCGAAGGACTTGAATTGCTGATACCGCTTGATACGCTCTTCCTGCGGAAGACCGGAGTGGATGCAGATGGAGGGGAAACCGCACTCCACAAGCAGCTTGTCGAGCTCGTTCGCGCGAGCCACGGACTTGACGAAGATGCAGACCTTTGGACACATCAGTATCAAAGTAAGTGATGCCTTGAGACTATGCAAATACCTGGTTGAATTCCAGGGTATCGAGCAGGTCGTTCAATTTCCTGTTCTTCTGCGACTCCTCCAGCCGCACGTAATGCTGCTGGAGACCGTGCAGAGTCAGCTTAGCTTCGTCGTCAACGAAGATCTCGAGAGGCTGGAGCCGACGTCAGTGTTGGCCAGCATGCTTTAAATAACAACCTACGTTCTGCATGAACTTCTTGCAAGTAACCCGAACCTCCTTTGACAGGGTGGCCGAGAACATCATGACTTGCTTGTGATGGGGAGTCGCACGGAAGATCTCCTGAACGTCCCGGCGCATATCTTGAGTGAAAGATGGCGAGATAAGCATGCTGTCCGAGAGGTAGGAAGATGGGAAAAAGAGGAGAAAGTCCATATGAAACTGATCCCAACTCCCCAACTCCAGCGCCGAAATGCAGCAAGAGACATCTTCTCGCGATTGGGTTGTATGGGTGGCATAAGCCAGACATGTGACGTCGACAAGCAGCATTATCCACCTCGACACCGCGGACATGGAGGCAACCAGGCGCGTCCACATTCGGCCAGCATGGACGGAGGGCGGGATACTCAGACGACTGCACGCATGGAGCGGCTCGTCACTCGTCCGAAAGTTGGGGTTTCACAAGCGAAGAAAGATAAAGGTCGGACTCGGAGATGATGACTAACCAAGCTGCTCCAGCATTTTGTCGCACTCATCGAGGACGAAGTGCTTGACCGTATTGGGGTTAAAGACGCGGTCGCGAACGAGGGCGTTGAGTCGGCCCGGAGTACCGACGACGATGTGAGGGCATCGGGTCTTGTCCTTCAGCAGCTCAATATCGTTCTTGATGGGCGTGCCACCGTAGAACACGGCGGTGCGGACATCAGGCATGTACTTGGCGAACCGGTTGTACTCGTTCTTGATCTGGTAGGCGAGTTCGCGAGTATGGCACATGACCAAGACCGTGACCTCGCCATCCACCGGCTCCAGCTGTTGAAGCGTGGCGAGCACGAATACAGCCGTCTTGCCGTGACCGGACTTGGCTTGACACAGGACGTCCATCCCAAGGACAGCTTGAGGGATACATTCTTGCTGAACTAGAATTGCAGAATCGCGTCGGTTTCATGTCGCATACGTACGTGGCGCCGCCGCGGCCGCAGAAAGCGCACCTTCAGAGGGATGTTCGAAACCGAGGTCGCTGATGGCACGGAGGAGCTCAGGCTTCAGGAGGAAGTCCCTGCATACATTGTAAATGACCGTAATAAAGTGGATCTGGCTACGACATACCTGAAGCCAGTGGAGTGGATCGTCCCGAAGCCCTTCTTCTCATCTTCCACTTCCTCCTCGCCCGCGCCATCAGTCGCACCACCGTGTCCGTTAGTTATGGAAACCGCATTCGCCGCAGGAGCAGTGGCGGGTTCGTTGATAGTAAGATCCTCGTCGTAGTCAACGAGATCCTCAGCGTTGTCAGCCATAATAGTTCGAAGATTAAGATAAAGTTGAAGGCGCTAGACCGAGGGGGAAGAAAGATAGCTAGAGAAGCCTGAGGGACGTGGTGGTTGGACAGGAAGACGCGTTGAGTGCTACACCATGGTTTGGAGACGCCTTTTTGCTTTTGGTTCCGCTCACAGCCACGCAAGCCTTCCGCTGCGCCTCAAGGAAGCTTCCGAAAATGGACACCGATTGGAATGATGACTTGACTGAGGAATTACAGCAAAGTAGCATTGTACGGTTGTTGTTATATACAGGAATGCGCTAAGATAGCCTAATTCTTCCCCTTTCCCTTCTTCTTTACCACCGTCTTGAAGTTCCAGTCAGGGCTAGCTGGCTTGGGTTGAGTTTTGACCACTGAATGAGGCTTGTCAGCAAGCCCTCCGAGCTCTTACGGGAACCGAGGCTTACCCTCAGCGAGCGACGTCTTTACGGCACCACCGGCAGCCGCACCCTTCTTCCCAGCAGCATCAGCCTTGCGCTTTGCAATGAACTCGGCAGCAAAGCGACGGCCATCCAACGTG
The DNA here is from genome assembly GCA_037974965.1 of Dacryopinax spathularia. Taxonomy (NCBI): domain Eukaryota; kingdom Fungi; phylum Basidiomycota; class Dacrymycetes; order Dacrymycetales; family Dacrymycetaceae; genus Dacryopinax; species Dacryopinax spathularia. The sequence continues at coordinate 2,942,381 of JBBPFI010000001.1, forward strand.
GAGCTGTTCCCGTAGATGGATTCCTGGATAATCTCGACTACCGCCGGGGAAGGGTCCAGCGGGAACGAAAGGAGCATCTGCATATACTCGTCCACTGCAGGACATGTTAGAATCGTCGAGACGCAACAAGAGGTCACATACCATTGACACCACTGTTCAACCCCTTTAGCGAATCCCTCAGCCACCGCATGAAGTCAGGAGAAGGCACGAGAGCATCCCCGTCTCCAGGTGCGGGGGAGGCAGTTTTGCTAGGGGTTTTCACAAGGGATGCAGCAGAAGCGCTACGAACAGTGGCGGCAGCGGGAACGGCGGCAACAGCAGGTCGAACCACAGGAGCAGAAGCCTGCGTAACAGCCGCTGGACGGATGGCCGTCACAGCTGGAGCGGCAGCAACCTTACCACCTGGCCCAACGGTAGACCAGACCCCACTAGAAGGAGCGCTCGTCTTCGCGCTGTCTGCGTATCCTCGCTTCGCCGCGGCGGCAGCAGCCGGCAGGCCTTGGGTGCTAGCAGCGGCGGCGGCAGCGGCAGCAGCCTGAGATTTCCTCTTCTCCTCTTCTTCCTGGATTTCTTTCAGGGTCTTCTTGGGTGCCGGACCAGTTTTAGACCAAGGAGCCGCCGGCGTCGCTGGGGCTTCAGGTGCAGGAGCGGTCGACCGTGAGGCAACAGGTGCGGCCAATCCCCAGGACTGAGTTGCCGGAACAGGTTCCTCAACAGCAGGGCTGGTCGTCGCCGCGGCGGCGCGTTTGGCACGTTCAGCCTTCTCAGCAGCTTTCCTAGCTTCTGCCTTGCGCGCCTCAGCCTCTTGGATTTGGCGCAAAGAAGTTGCAGCAGCTTTTGCCTTCTCGTCAACCGGGGATGCGGCCGCGGCCCAAGGAGCGGGCTTCGTGACTACGCTAGCGGACGGCGGGGTGGGTACGGTAACCACAGGAGCCGCAGGTGAAACAGTAGCGATGGGACTAGCCACAGGGGCGACCACTGAAGCCGCCGGGGTAGAGGTCTTCGCAGGGGCAGGGGCAGCAGTGGATGCCTTTGCCTCGGTCGGAGCCTTTGGCGGGCTCTGGACAAGGGATTCGCCACGCGAACGAGCAATGGGAGCAGGAGCAGGTGGCGATGGCGCGGCAGGCTCAGCGGTCACTGGCTCTTGCTGCGGCTGCGGTACAGCTTCGCGCTCCTCTGGCGCTGCGACTGGCGCCGGCGCGGTGGAAGGCTCGACAGGCACGTGCACCATCGGCTCGGGCTGCGGCTCGGAGGTCGCTGGTGCGGATTGGGTGGCTATGGGAGCCCAATGTTCCTGAGGCTGTTGCTGGTACGGCTGAGTCTGCCAGGGCGTTTGCGGAGGGGGTTGGAGATCCTGCAAAGGCTCCTGTTGTCCGAAAGAGATACCCTGCTGGAAGTGCTGCGGGTGCTGCTGGGCGTCGTACGGCGAGCGCGGTCCACTCAGTTGAGGGCTCGTGGAGATGATTGCCGGGTCAAAGCCGGGCTGCATAGGCGTAGGCTGCTGATACTGGATTTGTGGGGCGTTGTTCCACGGCGAGCTCTGAGGTTGATGTTGCTGCTGTTGCTGCATCTGGATGGGAAATCCATGACCTGCCTCCATTCCGGTATTCTGAGGGGGCGATTGATACATCGGAGCATAATTGTTGGGGTTAATGGCCGGCATATACTGCTGCTGCTCCATCGTATGCGGAACGGTTGGCGACTCAGAGAGCATGCGCTGCAAGTTGCCGATTGGTGCCGTTGGCGAGTCGTAGAGCGAATCGCGGTTCAGGTTGCCGTTAATATAGCCGTTTCGCTGAACCGGCGCTCCGGGAGCGAGGGCTTGCTGCTGTTGTAACAGCAATGCTTCTCGACGGAGGAAGTCATCCCTTTCCCGTTGCCGTGCTCTTTCTCGCTCCAACGCGGGCGATCCGATAGCGCCATAGGGGGTTGTATCGGACGCATACAGGCTGTCAATCGTGTGACGCGGAGACGGCTGCCTCACAGCGGAAGGCACAACGGGGCTGATAGGTCCAAATGTATCCAGTGATGATTGCCGTTGTGGGAAGCCATAGCCGGCTTGCTGCCGGACAACGGGGGATGGCGCAAAGTTGTCGATGCTATTGTAATTCGGCGTGCCGTAGATAGGGTTGACATTGGTATCCAAAACAGAGGGCGACTGAACGGCGAAAGGCTGCGGAATTGGCTGAGGAGCGGGAGCAAGATTGGGAGGTACGCGAGGCGGGATGACAGATAAGAAGAGCTTGGGTACCGGACCGACGCGACGCTTGATCTCGTGCAGCGGCTCAAACACATCATCGTTCTCTCGCCGCAGAAGCAGATCCTCCGGGAAGTAATTGCCTTCATACCAGTCTTGCATTGTTGTAGCAGCAAAAGGACCTTGTATTTCGCCAGTAGGATCTCGGTAGTACCAATTGATATTCTCCGGTGATATGCTGCTGGTTGACGTTGTGCGAGGGATATCAGGTCCGCGTTCGTTGCGGATGTTGTCCATGCCGAGTCCCATATTACGTTGATCGGCAGACATCGACAATCCGCCTATGCCGGCCGTGATACCGTTTAGACCACGTTCAGCCTCGTAGGAGCGGGTGATAGGTTCGGGCGACGGCGACAGCGGTATGCCTGTGTGCAAAGGCTGGTCCACGCGAGATTGAAGCGCTCCACCAGTGCGGTCGGCATTTGTTGGTTCCGGTAGGAGGGGCTCGTCGCCTGAACCGTGTCGAGCAGAACCGCCGCCAGTACTCCACGCCACAGTCGCATTCCCAGTCGCATTCCCAGTCGCATTCCCAGAGCCCTCCGTACTGCCTGACCCTGCACCCAAAGGACGACGCCGCTCTCCGAAGGCGGAGCTAGTGCCGGTTCCATTGACGGCACCGCCCTCAGGCAGCTTGCGTCGGCTCCAGACTCCTTCATCCCGGGAGCTACCTCCACCCAGTACGCCGTCGAAAGTACCCATCGCTCGGCGCCCGCCGTTAAGTCCACCTGGGGTGGGAGGGTTACCGGCAGAGAGCGGTTGCCCGAAGGACGAGTTCCGAGCTCGAAGGGGTGGAGGTACATCTGGTAACATAGGCTCAGCGGCAGCCTTGTTGGATTGGAAGGTCGTGCTCACCACCCGAGCCTTCCTCACGCCTGCGTCCCCTCAGACCGGTACTGAACCCTCCTCCGGTACCAAACTTCTCCCTCATCGGGCTAGGTGGTGCGCCATCGCCGAGTTTACCGAACGTATCCCGCCTCTCCCTCGGCGGGCGCTCTCCTACAGGGGAGTTCAATGGGTTATTGGACAGAGTATCAGCGCGGCGGCGTGGAGGTTCGGAGTTGATAGGTCCAGCAAAGAACTACGCAGCCTGTAGTCAGCATCATAGAAGGATTTTGAGCCTGTTCTGCGAACCCTGCGCTCCTCGTCACTCCACTCCCTCACAGCTTCAGGTTCGCGACCCTCCTCCTGAGTCACACCTTCCCACCTCTCCACATCAATGGGCAGGTCTCCTCTCCCTCCTCCTTCACGCCAGACTGCCACCATCTGTTCTTTCGAATATCTGTTAACCGCAATGAGCACGGGCAATGACGCTCATGGTAAGAGCGGACTAACCTGAAAGGACGACCGCCGTCCTCCTCGTGCCCAGCAACCGGAGTGACCGGTCCTTGACCGAAATCACTCAAAATGCTTGAATAGCTCGAGCTTCTCCCTTCCGCTTCCTGCAGCATCTGTGCCGCTGTAGATGGCAAGGGGGATCCGGTGCTAGCGGCAGGAGATGTTGTTGCCACGCCTCCTCGGTCCGACTTCAGGGTGGACGGAGGTACGGTAGATGTTGGTGTCGAAAGAGGTGCTTTGCGCATCCACTCTGGACCGAACTGCAGTGCGGTAGACATGTTTGCCTGAAAACGCGCGAAAAAGAAGGACGCGTCAGTGGAAGTGCAATGACTGGCTCGCAGAGCGTCGGCTCACTTTCAAGATGATTTTTCGCGGGGATACTGAAGCAAAAACACGATTGTCAGCTTAATTCACCTGCAAGTTTGGACAATGCAAAGTGCGATATTGTAACTATATATTGGCGTAGTACTCACAGAGCGCGGATGTCGCGTGCGATATGCCAATATTCGGGTGTGGACGAGGGAAATTGCGAAGGTAATGAACCGGTCTCGTGCGCCAGGCCCACACACCGAATGCCTCCACTGACGCCGGCCCTGAACAACAAGACCCACTTGGCCGGCCACTTGCCGCCCCCTAAAGAAACGACCACTATCACCTCAGTTTCTTCCGATTCTTCACCACAAATGCAATAATATCTATTAAAACGATATTCATTAGGTAGACAAAAACAATATATTCACTCTGTCAAATATACAACGTCATCCTGGTGTATCGCTAGGAACGTTCCTAGAGTATAGTACGAGGAAACCGCATTGACCTCCCAAGCGGGTCATGAATTGTTTTCATCATGTCCACGCGTAGCCATCAATCATGAAGAGTCCCACGGTCTTCGCGACCATAGGATCACCTTCGACGAGGAAGTCAGCATATGTAAGGATGTAGATAGCCGCATATAGGATCGAACACACAGAGACGAAGGAACATTCCAGCGTTTGGTATGTCCACGGAGATGGCCGGAAGAGGTCCAGAGCCCGAAAAGCAGAGCGCCATCTGCGGCATAACAGCTGTACGACCCCTACAGGGCCCGGAGAATGGATGCACCAAGAGCATCGCCGTTCCCTGCATAACCGCAGCGCTCTAAGGAAACGTGCTGAGGATCAGTAATTGCGCCGCAGCTCGGTACATAATTCGAAGCATCCAATTCAGCGATGACTACCGGCCCGTTTGGAGAATCCCGCTTGGAGAAGGTATTCAAGCACCACACGCTGTCGGCAACACAAAAGATCAACAGCGCACAGAAACCAGCGAATTCTGAACGTCAGCTCTCCGGTCGACAAGCCCAGACATAGTTAACGCATATGATTGTAGCATAGAAAAGTTATCGCCCGCGGATTCGGCATTGGAGATGGAAGAAGACGGAAACAAGAAGGCTCTCTGCTTTTGCCGTTTTGGGAAAGTCAGCTGTTGGTGTCGAAGCAGTAAACAGGATAGCGGAGAGTAAAGACCGGATAGCGAGATGTCGCAAGCACGTATGCCACAGAAAGTCGAACAGCTATAGAACTAGATTTGATGCAGCAGGACAGTATCAGCGGCACTTGCTGGCGTCGTCCAACGGCCGCACTTCGCAGGTTGCGCTTCAAGGACGACGGTAGCCGGGATCACTTGGCGGCAGGGAGCGGAAGTCACGGTCCCGGGGTGGAATAGATTCCCTTGCAGGAGGAGGCCGGGGCCCAGCGCCGCCAGGAGCGGTCCCATAACCTGGTTCAGAGTAGCCATTTGCGGGCGGATAAGGAGGCACACCGCCAGGAGCCTTGGGATCAGCATAGCCTCTGTAGGAGCCAGTCCTCGGGGACGGTGATCGACGTCTGAAGAGAGCTATTCAGGATAGAGCCCAAGAATTTCCGCCGACCATCTCACCTGTAACCAGGAGCGGCAGCATCACGAGGGGGATAGTCCGGATAGCGAGTGGCACCACCGGGGGGAGGCGGTGAGCGAGCACGATAATCCGGTGGGCGAGCATAGTCCCTGAGACATGAGTGAGCATAGGTCACGGGCATCTTCAATGTAAGCTAACGAACCTGGCCGGTCCCCTGTCGTATTCGTCGCGGATAGGAGCGCTCCTGGCAGGAGGTGGTGGCGACCGAGGACGACCAGCAACAGGTGCAGGCGGATAGCCATACTTATCGCCTGTAGCCGGGGGTGCTGAGAGTGGACCGCCGGAATCACGTCTGTCATAGGGCCTTGGTACATAGGGATCCACGACAGGAGGGCGCGGCGGAGGATAGTCCGGGATGCGAGGCGGATAACCAGCAGCTGGGGGTGGAGGGTACAGAGCGGGATCAGAATAGTAAGGCCGAGCATCATAGCGAGCGGGAGGAGGCACAGGGGGAGGGCCTCTTGCATCGGGTCGTCGGTAATCGTCATAATCACGCCGAGGAGGCGGCGGGCCAGCATAGTCACGAGCGTAGTCGCGGGGAGGAGAGGGCGGAAGCCGGACATCCCGCGGATCCCTGTAGTCTCGAGCATCACGAGGTGGAGGAGGCGGCCGACCATAATCATAGCGCCCATCACGAGGTGGGGGAGGAGGGTAGCGGTCACGGTCCCTATAGTCGTCGTATCGCCCATAGTCCCTGGGCGGAGGGGGAGCTGCGTAGTCCTTCGGTCCAGAATTCATGCGATCGAGCAGAGAATCTTGTCGACCGTAACCTCCAGAACCACCATATCGTCTGCCGGAACCGCCACCGCTAGTAGGGCACTCCCTGAATGAATATCAGACGACCAATCTCTACTACAGCGTAGAGCTGCAGCCCACCTCGCCCAGTGACCGTGTTGTCCGCACTTGAAGCAAGCGCCAGGGTCGTTGTTGTACTTGGACGTTCGCCCGCCGCCATGAGACTGCTCGACCTTGATCTTGCTGCCCATGAAGAATCCTTCATTATACTTAGCAACAGCATCTTCCGCAGCTTTCACATCGTCGAATTCAACGAAGCCATAGCCCAGCTTGAGTTCGATGTTCACCACATTGCCAAGTTTCCCGAAACAGTTCTGCAGGTCCTCCTGACGAGTAGTCTCAGGTAAGCCACCGATGTAGACCTTGTTTGGCTAAGCAGCAGTTCAGATGAATGAGCATATCAGAGCAGCAAGCGTGGCGTGCCTTAGGCTCCCTCGGTCCTTTCCAGCCGTTGCGAAACCCTCCTTTCGTGGGAGAACCGCCATCCTGTGCTGAGTCCACAGCAGTGTGATCCACCTCAGCGTCGTGACCATTTACATTCGTTGCCAAAGTATGATCAGTGGACACCTCATCGCCAATACGTTGTTCGAGAGACAAATCGCCCTCCATATTGAATACTTTGCGAGGGAGTGAAGCAACAGGAGAAGGGGACGAAGTGTGAACGCCGTGAACGCCGCGTGGAACGGGTATCCCTACAAATATGCCTCCGTGTGCACGAGCCATTCTGGCAACAACCACAAAATTGGATTGAGGGCAACACAACTCGCGTCCATATACGATAATCTCAAGCATCCTAGATTTCAAATAGCTATTCTGACGAATGAGAAGCCGGTCAGATTGCCGCCCTTGTCAAGCCCTGATGATCTTCTCCACAACCCTCTGTGCTGCCATCAACATACAATCGTTGAACCTGCGGGACACTAGCTGCAGATTGACTGGAGCTCCGGTCATGTACTCCGGATCGTCTGCCTTTTTGTCAACTACTTGTGCGATCATAAGGAGACCTTACTTACAGAAGTCTCGGAAATACTTGTCCGCATCGCTGAGGACTTCACTGGACTCATACGCAACGTCAATTTTGGGGTCAAGCCTTATGCCTGACGGGAAAACAACGCCAGGATAGTCCAACAAGTTCCAAATGGCCGTGTACCTGCAACTGGTCAGATTGCGGAGCGACGTCAAGGAGCCGGCTTACCCCCAGTAACGCGCCATATCATGCGGACATGCTGTGCCCGGGAAAGGCGGACAAAGGACGACATCGCATTTGGACGCATTCCAATGGTCCAGGTATGCCTGTCGGTACTTGTCGCGTCGGAAACGTAGCTGAAGCGCAAATGAGCGGCTGGTGGACCATTCAAGACATGTGAGCTCACATCCCATGCCTCCGGAACGGTATGATCCTTTGTGTGCGGAGGGCTGATGACCCATTCTGTTAGAGGAAGAATGTCTTCGCCTCCCTCCTCCAGGCACTTGCGGACCGTCGCACCTCCGTCTTCGAAGTAAATCTCGCGCTACACCATGCCATCAGAGCACGCTTCTGCTACTTGTAGGACGACGTACGATAATGTCGTATCCTGCCTTGTGCTGGTACGGAGTGTATTCGACGACTTCGACCTCGCCGCTGGCCTCCAGCTTCGCTTTTGCCATCTTCAAGGCTCTCATCATCGGCGGCTGCGGAATGACCTCCCCATCATTCATCATTATGCCGACACGAAGCTTGCGCTCCAGCTTCTCCGGAACGTTCCAGGGCAAAGGGATTAGCAAAGGCTCCACGAGATGCGGCTTCGTGGCCCGGACGGCGCTGATAAAGAAGTCGATACCTCTCGCGGAACGACACATCGGTCCGGTGGATGGCATGATTCCGTCGTTGCCCGGCTCGCTGAAGAGGATTCAGCAACCGGACATTCGGCATTTTCCGCGACTCACTGATACAAGTAGTCGCCCTGCGGCATTGTGTAACTTGTCGGTCGCAGGCCCCAGAGCCCACACTTCGCGCAAGGATCGCGAATACTTCCTCCTCCATCGCTGGATATCTTGTCAAACCCGTGCTTGATATGAGAGTATGCATGACGTACTTTCCCACCCCGATTGGCGCTCCTTTCAAGGCAAGCAAGGCCGCTTCACCCCCCGAGGATCCGCCGCATGTCAGACCGGTGTTGTAGGGATTCAGCTGTAGAGATGTTAGCGCAAAGCGTGGCTGGTACTGTACGTGCATTTGACTTGCGGTACGACCATGAAATGACACCGTCTCTAGGTGCATCACACTTTGAGGCTGGTTGGTCTTCACATAGAACACTATTCACCGGTCAGACGCTGAAGTTTCTGTATTACGCAAGACTTGCCTGCTCCAAGATCGCGCAGTGTCTTCACCATGAGACAGTCATCCTTGGAGAACTCGACAAGAGAAAGGAAGCCGCCACACCCCAACTTTCCTTTCACAGGAGTTTGTTCCTGCAGGATGGCTTCAGTGTGCGTCATTACGCAAAACTTCACAGCTTACCTTGATACTGATAGGCAGACCATGCAGCGGCCCCACAACCTTCCCCTCCCTTGCCAAGTATTCGTCGAGCTCTCGAGCACGCTCCAGTCCTTCCTCCAGGAAGTAATCGACAGCGCAGTTGACGAGCTGATGAGCGATCGCCGCGCGCTTGCCGTACGCGGTGAGGGTCTCGACCGCTGTCAATTCGCCGGCCGCAAGCTTGGCGCAGAGGGCTGTCGCATCCAGATCGGTGATAGCCAGCTCTTTGGGCGACAACAGGCCGCAGGTCTCCGGAATGGTTGTGACATCGACGGGCAGATTGCTGAGCAATTCCCTCGAAAGGCGGAAAGAGGTAGGGATTTGCGCCTCGAGCCTCTCATGCAACTGCTTTACTTTGGCGTTGTACTGCTCATTTCCAGAGGGGATGGCCGGTACTTCACGGAAGGGCTTGGACATCCTTGTGGCTCAGGCTAGTAGGGCGATGGTCCCTCCTAGTGGGGCTTTGAGGGGCGTATAAATGCTTTGTAGGTGATGCTCGACTGGCTTCCGCTCAGATACAGCTCAGCGAATCAGCATCAAACCGGAAGGCTTCTCTCTGAGCTGTCAACGTCCTTATCTTTGTGTATTCCGCTTCTTTGTCCAGATCGTCCTAGGCGGCATGTTACCGGCTTGCACGCACTGGCGAGATAGACACCAGAAATACATGAAGGGAGAGTAGACATGGTCCGACAGAACCTCCATTGTACAAGTGGGCTGAGTGCTCTCGACAAGCAGCGCGCTCCGGGCCAGGATTTGGTTGCCTAGGTCTCGAAGATACTACGGCTTCGCAATAACGTAAGCCCGACACAATGGTCGATAACGTGTACATATCGTCGCCTTCCATTACCTTCTTTAGCCATCGGCGTTGTTTAACCGAGGCAGGTCATGCAAGTAATAGCGAACCTATCTTCAAGTATCTCCAGTGATCTAAATTGGGTACCTAGCAGCATCTGACGATTCTAGTTTCTCCGCAGATAGATTCCTACCACTCTCATGAATATCGTCATCCCACAGTGAAAATTCCAACTACAATGACGGGGCTTTGGCTCCAAATCTAAGCGGCACCGACCGCCGTCGTACCCTTGATATTCTTCCACTCGACGAATATACTGACAATCGAGGCGATACCAAGGCAAGCGATTGCAAGTGCGTACGCATCCTTCAAGCCATCCATGTATGCTCGAAGAATAGCGGGAAGAACATCAGGCGAGAAAACTCGACGTAGCTCTGTCGCTCCAGTTCCGACGACGAGCGCTGGATCGATGCTGGGTGCAGTTTTCGAGAGCGTCTTCAGGAGCTGGTTTGTGAAGATGCTTTGCCCGGCAGAAATGAAGAAGGCGCCACCGATGGTTTGGAAGACTGGGGACCGTGTCAATCCTTTTATTTGGAGCACGAACGGACGGATGCTTACACAGAACAGTCGCAGTTACCGGCGCGAGGTCAGCCATAGTTACGGTGGCCTGTGCTGCGGAGATAGGAATTTGGATGCCGATGCCGACGCCGACACCAGCGACGATCTGGTATCCAATCCATCTTCCCGTGCTTGTGCCGATGTCGAGCATATACAGCAAGCCGGCTCCAACGGTCCCCAGGCTGGCTCCAAACACCATGAGCGGGGCGAAGTGTCCCCACCAGCTGATGACATGGCCCGAAAGAATGGTGAAGAGCGATACGCCCAGAATGAGGGGTACGTTTCGTACGCCGCTCTCTGATGCTGAGACATTGTCGATACTTTGGAAGTAGATGGGAACGTAGTACACGAGTAAGAAGAAACCTCCGCAGAGGCTATGAATTTATGAGCGAAAAGTTTCATACCGCTTGGCAGGGTACTCACAAGAAGATGAAGGCGGAAGAGACGCCCACCGTCCTCTGTCGAAGCAGCCGTGGTAGGATGATAGACCGCTCACCCATCTTCCATTCGTTGATAACGAATGCGATCACGAGCAGACCGAAGCCAATGAGAAGACCATACGACTTCGAGTTGCTCCATGATTCCGTCACACCTCCCCATTGCAAAGCAAGAATGTAGCAGACAACGGCGGCCATGATGGTGAACGTGCCCAGCATATCCATCTGCAGGAACTTCTCCTTTGGGGTAGCTGGGAAAGGCTTCGCCGTTGTCGGTGTCTGGAAGAACAGGAAGATGGTGGCAGCGGCTACACCGCCGATGGGCAAGTTGATATAGAAGCACCATCTCCAGCTGAGCCTATCGGTGAAGACACCACCGAGAAGCGGACCCACTACACTGGCTACGCCGTATGTAGCGCCCAGGATACCAGTGTAGGCGGGTCTCCTCTGTGGGGGTGCCGCGAAAGCGATAATGGTATAGACACCGGAGGAGATTCCCGCAGCGCCGAGGCCTGCGATCGCACGACCCACAATTAAGGCGACGCTGTTCGGTGCAACCCCTGTTCAAGGTCTGTAAGCATCGCATCGCATATCTTGCCAGGAAGCAAGCATACCGCAGATCAAGCTTCCAAGTTCGAAAATAGCGATGCTCAGGAGCACGCCGTACTTCAGAGAGAAGTATTTGAAGACCTTGCCCCATGTCGACTGGAAGGAGGCCAGGGTAAGGAAAAAGGCAGACCCGTACCAGCCAACATCATCAAGGCTATGGAAGTCGTCCGTGATATGTGGAATCGCAGTGGCGACAATTGTCTGTACTTTGTTCAGAGAGAGCAACCATCGACAACGTAGAGGCACACACCATGTCAAGCGCTGCTAGAAATATGCTTGCAACTATGGCAATCAGAATGGCCAGGAGGCGCAGTCCTGACGGGTAGTTTGGCTCTGAAGTCGGAATCGGCCCTTCTTCGTTTCGGTTGGCTGGCTTATCTGTTGGTACTCCGCTCTCCGGAAGGGGAATGTCGGCCAGAGTATTCTCGGTGATCGAGGACCTCTGGGAGAGCCGGGGCATACTGATGCTGTTTGACGAAGGCATGAAGGATATCGATCGAGTGCAGGAAGAGGCAGGGCAGTCTCGTTTTGTGCTCCAAGTCAGTGTGTCGGTGTCTTATGAACCTGCCAGAAAGCATGTTGAAGTGCTGGGTTCCGTCCCCAAAGCAGACGTGACCAGCCAGCGGTCAAAAGCATTGACTAATCTGCTCAACAAATCGTAGGGTAGTTCAACTGTGGATATATGGTGGTGCGGCTCCAGGGGGCTGCCTGACTCGTCCGATCGGAGGGTGCGCTCAAATTCGGTTGGGGCGCGCACGGACCTCGAAGGCCACCCTGGGCCATGATCAAGCTTGGTGGCCTGCGTCGACATATTGGTGGAACCCCATAGATAGAAGGGATCCATTTGGGGCGCACGAACAGAGACCGTGACTTGTTGTCAATCTTCCGAACGGACACGTGACGGAAGCGAGAGTTGGAGTCGGCGTGTCCGCGAAGTCGTGACAACCTGAATAAAGCTTCTGTTCCCGTTCGTCCGTCCCACACTCCGTCGGCCCAAATTCGCGGAGCAACCGTCAGGATTAGATAAGACGAGTAGAAGGTTTCAATTAGACCGGGATGACGAACTTTGTAAGCCCCGGTATATTGATTATTCATGATCTCTGCTATAATTAGCCAACTTCGTTGATCTGATTTCTAGCATTGTCATGAGTCGTCGACGTGTGAACCTTGGACCCACGGTTCACCAGGAATTCAGGCAAGACTGTTGCTTCTCTCACAAGATTGGCTGAGGATATGGTCGCCTTGCAGAGTTCGAGGCGCTCCACCTCGAACGGCGCAGAACGTACCACTCGCAGCCATGAGATGGACACCATTGGCGGCGAACGGTCCCATTACCCGGTCGCCTGTGGGGTTGATGAGCTTTTGGACGGACTAAGCCGATGCTTGGTCGTGACCCGTTCGAGGAACTGTCGGCAGGCAAGCCAACAACGAGGGCAATGTTGATGAAGAGTGATTTTTCGCGGGATGTATGTATGTGGATGGAATCAATCAGGCGCTTAAGCGGCCGTCTTTTGGGTTCGCGATAACGTAAGCCCGGGTTGGTTGATGACGTGTGCATGTCGCCTTCCGCTACCTTCTGCATCGATCCAGTGTTTAAGGCACCCCACAAAAGCAATAACGATGCTATCCTCAATTTGGACGCCTCGCAGCATACAACTAGTCTAGTTTCTCTGTCGCTATATTGCTACAATGCTGATGAATATAGTCCCGCACCCTAAAAGAAGAATATCTTCTATATCTTGACGTAATCGTCTCCCCCCTTCGCCTACAATTCTAAGCAGCACCGACCGCCGTCGTACCCTTGATATTCCTCCATTCCACAAAGATGCTTACGACGGAGGCGATGCCAAGGCAAGCGATGGCAAGCGCATATGAGTCCTTTAAGCCGTCCATGTACGCTCGGAGGATCGCTGGCAATACATCAGGAGAGAACACCCGATGCAGCTCTGTGGCTCCTGTTGCGATGACGAGCGCTGGATCGACGCTGGGTGCAGTCTTCGCGAGGGTCTTGAGAAGCTGATTTGTGAAGATGCTTTGGCCGGCAGAGATGAAGAATGCGCCTCCAATGGTTTGAAAGACTATGGATCGGGTCAGTTCCTCTATATGACGCATATGTAATGACGGCTTACATAGTACGGTTGCAGTAACCGGGGCAAGATCAGCCATAGGTACTCTCGCCTGCGCGGCAGAGATGGGGATCTGGATGGCGATACCGATCCCAACGCCGGCCACGACCTGGTATCCGATCCATCGCCCGGTGCTCGTGCCAATGTCGAGCATATACAACAGCCCTGCTCCGACGGTAGCCAAGCTGGATCCGAACACCATAAGAGGGACGTAATGTCCCCACCAGCTGATGATATGACCGGATAGGATGGTGAAGATCGCGACTCCGAGGATCAGCGGGACGTTGCGCACGCCGCTCTCGGATGCTGAGACATTGTCGATGCTTTGGAAGTAGATCGGGACGTAGTATACGAGAAGGAAGAAGCCACCGGCGAGGCTGTTGAGTCATGAGCGAGAGAGTTCCAAAGCAGTTCGGGAGGTACTCACAAGAAAATGAAGGCGGAAGAGACGCCCACAGTCCTCTGTCGCAGAAGCCTGGGTAGAATGATAGATCGCTCACCCATCCTCCACTCGATGATAACGAACGCGATCACGAGCAGACCGAAGCCGATGAGAAGACCATACGACTTCGAGTTGCTCCATGATTCGGTGACGCCTCCCCACTGCAAAGCAAGCAGATAGCAGACGACAGCAGCCATGATAGTGAAGGTGCCCAACAGATCCATCTGCAGGAACTTCTCTTTCGCGGTAGCTGGCACAGGCTTAGCCGCTTCTGGCGTCTGAAAGAAAAGGAAGATGATCGCCGCCGCGAGCCCACCGATGGGCAGGTTGATGTAGAAGCACCATCGCCAGCTGAGTCGGTCGGTGAAGACGCCGCCAAGCAGTGGACCGACAACGCTGGCAACACCGTACGTGGCGCCAAGAATGCCGGTATATGCAGGTCTTTTTTCTGGTGGAGCGGCGAAGGCAATGATCGTATATGCTCCGGAGGCGATGCCAGCCGCACCGAGGCCTGCGATAGCACGACCGACGATCAGGGCAACGCTGTTCGGTGCAACACCTATTCATGATTTGTAAGCATCGTATCGCGTGTCTAATTTGGATGTAAACCTACCGCAGATCAAGCTTCCCAACTCGAAGATGGCGATGCTGAGTAGAACACCGTACTTGAGGGAGAAATACTTGAAGGCTTTGCCCCAAGTCGACTGGAACGACGCTAGCGTGAGGAAGAAGGCAGAGCCGTACCAGCCGACATCGTCCAAACTGTGGAAGTCGTCTGTGATACGTGGTATTGCGGTAGCAACAATTGTCTGCCTTGGGTTCAGCAATGTAATCTCCCTCGGCAGCAGAAAGACTCACCATGTCCAAGGCAGCTAGGAAGATGCTAGCAACCACGGCCACTACAATGGCGAGGAGACGGAGTCCTGAAGGGTATTCTGGCTCCACAGTTATCGCCGTCGCATCTTCGCTTGCGTATGCTGGCTTTTCTGTGGGCACTCCGCTCTCGGGAAGGGCGATGTCGGCGAGCGTGTTTTCAGTGATTGACGATCTCTCCGAAAGCGGAAACGGGCTGGTGCTGTTAGACGAAGACATGGATGATAGTGATACAGTGCGGAGGGGGGAGTCTAGTCGTTACTCCCGACTGCCGTCTATGTTTTATAACCTTGCCAGACAGCATAAGAAAGTGACTGGGTTCTGCACCCAAGCAACGATGACTACCAAGCGCCCGAAACATTGACTAATCCGCTCAACAGATCGTAGAGGAGTTCCACGTCCATTGGGGTCAGCACGATTTCCAGCGGATTTCCTAGCTCGTCCGGTCGGGCAGGCGCGCAAAGCGCGCTCGTCCGTAGTCCATGTTTGAACGTGGGTGGCATGGCCGGAATGGTGGGGACCCAATAGATTAAAAGGCAGTCCTTTGGGGCGCAGCGCCAGATCGTGACTTGTTGTCAATGTCCCGATCGGAGACGTGGCGGAAGCGAGACATGCAGCGCATCTTGCGAGTCATGTTGCGTGTGGGCGAGATGATGGCCGTTCCCATGCAAGCGCAACCGCGAAGAGAGACCCTACGAACAGAAAAGAAGCTTCTGTTCCCGTTCGTCCGTCGGCCCAAACTGACGGAGCAACCATTCAGATTAGATAAGACGTCTAGAACGCGTGAATTACTTCTATATGTATGGTGGCTGAACGTCTTCTTTCATCCCGCAAGGGTCGCAGCTTGCTTGATTGGATTTCCGGCATTGTAATGAGTCATCAAACAGGGCCGGCTGGATGCAAAGGCTGCGGCATGCATTCAAGTCTTGTAGTTCTGTTACAAAATGCTTTCGATGTCGTCGTTTCGCAGAGCTATTGCGCTCCACCCACGTCTTCCAGTGCCTTGTACCAGCAGACAAGCATTCGTGGATCCAGTCGGAGACGAACGAAGTATCATTATGAGACCACCTCTTCAACAATGCATCGATGCTACAGACTAACTCCACAGTCGAACCTATCCCAACAACCAATGCCGGGCAGCCCAGGAGCGAGGGCAACAACGAGTGATTTCTCGTGGGAGGATGTGGGATTCGACGGATGCAATCAAAATCAGGCGCTTGAGCATGCCCCACGCCTTCCCGCCTACGCTCCTACGTCCTCGAGCTATGACGCGCTTTGGCTCGAACTCCTCCCGTACGTGTCCACAGCGGTTAGAAGTGCTGTACACTTCTGCTTTGTGTCTGATACTTGGACGAAGATTCTGCGTGGAACCCATTTCGGTTGTTATTCTAATTGAACTTGTTGAGCTTTGTGCGCAGACTTGGTGTGCCATGGCATTTCTGCATTCATATCCTGCGAGATGCTAAGAGGCGAGATGCGCAGGGCGGCGGCACATGATTAACCCAACGGATGTACTAGTAGATCTCACTACTTCCGTTATACAGAGCTATTCGCTAGGGCAACGAATTCTGGCTGGAGCCACGAAAACTACGCAGCTGCAGTTCCCGCTGGGCCTCCCTTGATATTCCTCCACTCCACGAATACGCCAACAATCGATGCAAGCCCCAGGCAGGCAATCGCGAGCACATACACATCCTTCAAGCCGTCCATGTATGCACGAAGGATCGCAGGCAGCTCGTCGCCAGAGAAGACCTGATGTAACTCGGTCGCTCCCGTCTTGATGACTAGCCCTGGGTCGACACTTGGCAGAGTCTGTGCGAGTGTCTTTAGAAGCTGATTGTTGAAGATACTGCCGCCTGCAGAGATGAAGAAGGCGCCTCCGACGGTTTGGAAAACTCGGGCACAGGTCAGCGCGTCTGCACAACACGTATTGCGATAAGTACTTACATAATATGATAGAGGTCACTGGGGCCAGGTCCGACATGTCAATTATCGCTTGGGCAGCGGTGACGGGGATCTGAAGGGCAATGCCGATACCGACGCCAGCGACGACTTGATAGCCGATCCATTTGCCAGAGCTCGTACCAATGTCCAGCGTGTAAAGCAATCCCGCTCCAACCGTCGCCAAGCTGGACCCAAGTATCATGAGGGGCACGTAGTATCCCCACCAGCCGATGACGTGTCCGGATACGACGGTGAAGATTGAAACCCCGAGGATGAGGGGAACATTCCGTACACCGCTCTCGGAGGCCGATACATTGTCGATACTCTGGAAGTAAATCGGGGTGTAGTAAACGAGTATTAGGAAACCGCTGGCAAGGCTTTCGAGTAATGAGCAGAGTTCGAATGGGAGGATGATATACTTACAAGAAAATGTAAGCACATGAGACACCGACGGTCCTCTGTCTAAGCAGCCTAGGCAGAATGATGGCGCGCTCGCCCATCCTCCACTCGACAACGGCAAATGCGATCATCAGCAGACCGAATCCGATGAGCAGGCCGTATGTTTGCGAATCGTTCCACGGCTGGGTCACGCCGCCCCACTGCAAGGCAAGCAAGTAGCAGACGACCGCTGCCATGAGGGTGAAAGTCCCCGGGAGATCGAGCTGCAGAAGCTTCTCCTTGGCACTGGCCGGAACGGCCTTGGCTGATGCCGGCATCCGGAAGAACAGAAAGATGATTGCAGCTGCCAGTCCACCAATAGGCAGATTGATGTAGAAGCACCACCGCCAGCTGAGCCTGTCCGTGAAGACGCCTCCCAAGAGGGGACCCACTACGCTTGCAATGCCGTATGTTGCACCGAGGATACCCATGTACGCGGGTCGCTTTTCTGGGGGCGCAGCGAAGGCAACAATGGTGTATCCACCCGAGGCGATACCGGCTGCGCCAACACCTGCAATAGCGCGGCCTACAACGAGGGCAACACTGCTCGGCGCAACTCCTACAAACCGTGTGAGTCCCAGCGCACGTCACGACGAGGGGATACCTTGCTCACCGCAGATCAAGCTTCCCAGTTCAAAGATAGCGATGCTAAGCAGAACGCCGTATTTCAGGGAGAAGTACTTGAAAGCCTTTCCCCAGGTGGTCTGGAACGACCCGAGCGTGAGGTAGAAAGCAGAACCGTACCAGCCGACATCATCCAGACTGTGGAATTCGTCGGTAATACGCGGAATCGCGGTTGCGACAATCGTCTGTTATCCTTCAGAAAGTGTGGTAAACGGAGAGAGAATGCACCCACCATGTCAAGCGCTTGTAGGAAGACGCTGGCTACGATTGCCGCTAGGATGGCGAACAAGCGGAAGCTCGAGGGATATTCCGGCTCCTCTGGCGTCACAGGCGCAGGCGCTGTGGGCTCTGCACTTGCAGAGCTGGGCTTTTCCTTCGTTGTTCCATTCTGAGCCGGGGCGATATCCGTGAGAGTGTTCTCTCTTGAGAGTCGTCGCAAAGTTGAAGGAAAGCTAGGGTTGTCGGAGGAAGTCATTCTGAATCGATACGGTGCGTGGGCGCAAGGAAGGGGGGATGGGAGGTCGCGATCCCACCCCGGTAGGCGCCTTATACCATCATCTGGGAGAGGAAGGCCCGACACAGCCCTTGCATTGCACCTGGAGCAACGCAACTACGGAGGACCAGTTCGTTCTAGTAAGCCAAGCTCCTGACGCTGGAGATTGTGCTCTCTAGCAAGTCTTTGGCTCGGGGTCCGATCGGTCCCCGAGCGCGAGTTAGGTGAGTGATGTGCAATCCAGGATAGGTGCTTGAGAGCTCTTTGTTGGTTGGCGACCGTATGAGCATATTGAACGACGGCCAGGCATTTCCCGTCGTTTACGAGACAGAATTCCTGAAGGTAGAACGTGTAGAATCACCGCCGTTGGATTGTCTACCGTAGCATGAGGAAGTCGCGATGGGAAGGGTCTCGCGCTTCCGGGCGGAACCCTTCCTGCCTGCACACGTGATTTTCACCCATACCAGAGCGCTCCGGCGAAGCGCTCAATACCGTCCCCACAGAGTTTTTGCACTGACCTGCTCAGACTCTCTCCCATGACGAGTTTTGGCCACCCCCGATTAGATGGCGCTCTTCGTTGTGCGGCACCTGCAAAGTTAGAATAATCTTACGGTTGAGACTTTACTCGAGTCCCGCTCCATTTGCCGGGGCGTTGTCACAGAATTGACTTCGTGCGACAGAATACAACTCCAATATTCTGCCTGTCTATTGTACATACAGGAAGCGCTCGTGTCCTACAAGATGCCCACTGAGGCCTACACAAAGCTAATCGCAAACTCTCCAACCTGACAACAATTCTCTAACGTAACATACCATCCGGTAAATCAAGCGATACTCCCAGCGTCGGAAGCCCAGTTATGCTACCGGCATGCGCCTGAGGCTGCAAAGAGTCCGCACTACCGCCCAGCGTGAGGTTCCAATCCTGGTCCAGATCCATACTAAGGATGTTCTGCCATGCCGTGTCGTCCATATTCGCGGGTTGCCAGATGGCGGCTTGAGCTCCGTCTGTGTCGTATGCGCCGTAGAAGCTGCTGAGCGACATTTGCGGTTCGATATTTTGCATGGGTAAAGGTAGGGCAGGGGTGGGAAGGACGTTGTTGCCGTGGGACACGCTCGGGATGGACGTAGGACTTGGGCCTAAACCGTTACTGGGCTGGTTAGCGGGAGAAACCGTCGACGCAGCAGCACTCATGGCGCCCTCCTTGCTGGTTGTCCGTGCATTTACGAGCGTCCCGTCTGGGGCAAATCCGGAACCGGGCCCAAAGGTGATTGTGCCGAAGAAAGGGACGACCAGCGTGCAGTTCTCGCCCTTACACGTCGTCTGTCTTGTCTTCTGGAACGTCTCGAGCACTTCATATGCCTGTTTTGCGACGATACTGTTCTCCTCGCGGTACACGGTCCGGAGGTGCTCGATCGTCTGGTCGACCATTGCGGAGTCCTCCTGATTCATGTCCTTCTCACTTTGGTGCCCGCTCTCGGGCCAGAACCTGCCCGTTCCGAAGAGATGCAGGAGGAGGAGCAGGGCAGCGGTGAAGCCCTGGAAGTCGACCAGTTTGCAGAAATATGCGCCGGACTGTCGGTTTGCGCGAAGGACGGCATACCGCCGTATCATCTGGCGAGACGAGTCCAGGCAGAGCAGGCGGGAATACTCGTAGTTCGCATCGGTCAGAGACCGGAGGAAGAACGGCAGGTGGAGCAAAGCGCGGACTTGGTAGAACCAATACTGGCTCATAAGGCGGACGAAGCGGTTCGTTCGGTTCTCCTGCTCGTGCTGGCCCATACTCCACCATTTCGAGGGCAGCCGCTGACCAAGCTGGTCAAGCTCCTGATCCAGCTCGAGGGTGAAGGTCAAATCGGGTCCGCGGACATTCTGGTTCCGATCGATGACGCGGCCTGCTAGCTGAGCAAGACGCCGACGGTACAGCTCGGGCGTCTCGATGTCGCCTAGTTCGTCGAGGTCGAGGTTACAGTGCGAGTCTGGGATAGCGTGTGGTAAGCCGAGGAGGAGCGAGAGGGTCCGGTCGTCCTCGTATATGCGCCAAAAGATCCTGCGACGACGGATCATCTGGACGCTTGCCTTCTCACCAAGTGGGATCGGGTCGCGATGCAAGCCCAGAAGCACGGCAAAGGACATGGCGCGGCGTATTGTGGACCAGGCTTGACGTGGCTGACCAAGGTTGACCTGCAGTTTTCCTTGAAGGATCATGCAGTCCAGCCCATCGAGAGAGTTGGAGAACTCGTTGTCGTAGATGATCAGACGGTCGATCAGCATCATGTAGTGCTTCATGAGCGAGTCTGCCGAGAGCGGGAGGTTGAGCACCGAGTCGTCGAAGTCTCCCGGCACTTGCTGTATCGTCACGGCGATGCAGAGCAGTGCCCGGGCGATCACGGCCGGATGACCGTTATCCAATGAACGGCGGAGGACGGCGCTGAGGGAAAGCTCGCCCGTGCCTTCCATGATAGAGCCGCACAGGTCGCGCCAGACGATCCACCAGCCGCCTCCTCGCCGTGAGAGGGTATCGAGGTCGCGTTCGGAGGGCAACGTGCGCGTCAGAGCGCGACGGATGGTATCATGCTTCGTCTTGAGCGTTGTGGGAGCCGGTGTTTCCGGAGAAGATGCGCTGCCAGGCGATCCACTGCCGTCCAGAGTGGAAGAGTCCTCCGACGCTGGAACTGCCTCCTCAGTCTCTTTCCGGCCGAACTGAGTACATGATGAGCAAAGCACATAATTGAGGAGATCTGAGTTGTGCGTACAATGGCATTGTTGAACAAAGAAAGCGTGGGTGCAATTTCCGTCACCCCTGTATGAGCAGGCACGATGTCCAACGGAGTCCGGTATGGCGAGGCCAAGTCAACATCGATGCCCGCATCAACGGCGAGTCCCCGAAGGGAGTCCGTCCCATACCCTTTCCCCGCAAGCAGCTTCTCGACCAGCTCCTCAAGCTTGTTCACCCTGTCCTTCAAGTTCTTCCTCGGGTCCGGGACGGGCTCGTCGTCCGCCTGGGAGACACATCGTGCCCCTCGAGCAACACAGTCATTGCAGCTCGTCGCGAGCGCCGACTCGAAAATACAGCGAACTTTACGTCTCCGGCCTGGATTGCAATCAATCCCGATTCCCGATTCCGATTAAGCGTCGTGCCGCGGCAAGCCAGATCGGGGCTTCGCTTTACAGCAAATACTACTCACATTCGGTACAGCTCCGCGTTCCTTTCCTCATCTTCTTCTTGGGTCGCTCGACTCGTTCCCGCTCCTGTTCCTGCTCTCCTTCGTCCGAGTCGACAGTGCTGCTCACGGCTCGCTGGGCTCGCTCGGGCATAGCGGACGCCGGTACGGTGGTGGTCCGACGGACACCTGGCATGACGGGTGATAGAGGTGGTAAGATGGTAAGCGGGGTAAGCAAGCCTGGAAATCCATCTTCGACCGACCGGGGTCGTTAGAGCAGTATGCAGCGTGCAGTGAAAGGGGGCGGGAAGCCGTCTCAGTCGGAGGAAAGGGTCCCCTTCGTCCGATCGGACAAAATTCGCCCGATTGACTTCCCGCTTCCGAATTCAGCGGACTTCTCCTGAAGCAACTTGCTGTGTTTCTTTCTTCATCATAGAAAAAATGAGCTGAGATGGTCTCATCGCAATTGACGAGGGATACAATGTCACGTCGGCCACAATGCGGATGGTGTATTATAACTAACCGGGGAATGTAAAATACTACACAATGCTGTAAGCCTGTCTAAGCCACCTCTACGTTCGCAGTACTATTGAACGTCCTCCACTCCATAAACAGGCCAACAACCGAAGCCAATCCCAGAGCGGCGATCGCAAGCGCATAAGTATCCTTCAGGCCGTCCATATACGCTCTGAGGATCGCGTCAAGCAGGTCACCGGAAAAGACCTGATGGAGCGCCGTGGCTCCTGTAGCGATGACGATCGTCGGATCGACGGACGGTGCAACTTGTGCGAGGGAGCGGATGAGCTCGTTGGCGAATATTGCTTGTCCTGCGGAGATGATGAAGGCGCTGCCGACTGTTGAGAAGACTTGCGGGATTGTCAGCACGATTCGATATCGATGGTTGAACGGCCAGACTCACATAGAACGGTCGCTGTCGTCGGTGCCAGATCAGCCGGTGCCACGCGAGCCTGTGCGGCAACGACAGGTATCTGAATGCCAATGCCCACACCGACGCCAACGAGGATCTGGTACCCTATCCACTTGCCCGAGCTGGTTTCCAAGTCCAGAGTATACAGCATGCCCGCACCGATAGCAGCGATGCTCGACCCGATCAAGAGAAGCGGGACATAGTGACCGGAGACGCGGATGATGTGGCCCGTCACGAGCTGGAAGATGGCGACGCCTAGGATGAGCGGGAGGTTGCGCACGCCGCTTTCGGCAGCGGAGACGTTATCGATGCTTTGGAAGTAGATGGGGACGTAGTAGACGAGGAGGAAGAAGCCGCCTTGCAAGCTGCGGGACGTTAGTAAAGTTCGTCAGAGAGCGCGTGTTGGAGCTGAGGACTTACAGGAAGCTGTAGATCGAAGAGACGGCGACGGTGCGCTGCTTGAGCAGGCGGGGCATGACGGCTGCGCGCTCGCCCATGTTCCATTCGATCGCCACGAACGCGATTACCAGCAAGCCGAAGCCGACGAGCAAGCCATACACCCTCGGGTCGTTCCACGCCATGGTAGCGCCTCCCCACTGCAGGGCGAGCAGATAGCACACAACGGCGGCCATGATCGTCAGCGTCCCGGGCACGTCCATCTGCAAGATCTTCTCCCTCAGCGCAGCCGGCACCGGCCGAGCCGCTTTGGGCGTGTGGAAGAAGAGGAATATCACGACGGCTGCGAAGCCGCCGATGGGGAGATTGATCCAGAAGCACCAGCGCCATGTGAGCTTGTCCGTGAACAGGCCACCGATGAGCGGGCCAACGACGGAGGCGACGCCGTATGTTGCGCCGAGGAGGCCTGTGTACAGAGGGCGCCGACGAGGAGGGGCGGAGAAGGCGATGATTGTATAGTCGCCCGCTACGATGCCGCCTGCTCCGAGGCCGGCAATGGCGCGTCCCACGATGAGGGTTGCACTATTGGGTGCGACAGCTATGCATGCATCCCCGTCATCTTTCTGCATCAAATCTGAGGAAGAAGCGAGTTGGCATACCGCAGATCAAGCTGCCCAGCTCGAAGATGGCAATACTGAGCAAGAACCCGATCTTGAGCGGGAAATACTTGAACGCCTTCCCCCACATCGACTGGAAACTCGCGACAGTAAGGAAGAACGCGCTCCCGTACCAGCCCACGTCGTCCAGACTGTGGAACTCGTCCGTTATGCGCGGGATGGCGGTCGCGACGATCGTCTGTTACAGGTCGCGGCGGGTCAGCTTGTGTTCCGGGGTGGGCGGGGGGAAGGGGGTACGAACCATATCGAGGTTGGCGAGGAACATGGCGGCTATACAGCCAACGAGGATGATACCCAGCCTCGGCCCACTGGGATACTCTGCCTCCTCCTCCTCCTCCTCCTTGTTGTCGTCTTTCCCCGATGCAGTAGTCCCAGGCGTCGGCTTCTCCTTCTCCGCCTCAAACCGAGGATTGAGCTCAGAGAGCGCAATCTCCCGGTCGCTATCCCTCAACGTCCCATCCGGACTGCTCGTCCGATCCCGTACCATAGAAGGAGGAAGAAGGGAGGGTATCGTCGATCTTTGTGGTCGATAGAAACGTGGACGGTTGCGTGTGTTAAAGTTTGTTTGCCTGGCACTGGCAGTGATGCCAATTCCAGCCTACGTTCCAGGCGGCTTTATACTCGCACGCGGCCCGACCCATCTTCCAACCCGCAAACCGCAAAAAAAGCGTGATCCCACTGGGGGCGAACGGCGTGCAGACTACTTACATGCAAAGAGAGCCGGATGCGTCCAACCCCACGCGCTCGCGCGCGTTCGGGGGAACACGCACGGGTGAGTCATCCTGACCCATCTTCGACGTGCGATCCCAGCAACTGAAGGTGAGCCCCAGCCGTGGGGTTCGGCGCCAATCCCCATCAATGCAGTCAGTAGTAGTGCTAACGTTACCCGTTCTGCCATGCGGTCCAGAATCAGACTCAGAACCAGGTCAAGCCAGGTCGAGTCAGCTGTGGTACTGTACTGTATGAGCGAGACAAACAGGAGGGCTTGTCTTGCGCAGGAGTAGACGATCAAGTTATTTAACCAAAGTCCCTGTCCTGTCCTGTACCGTACCGTAGGTAGTGTACTCAAAAATTCGTCTCATTCCCCTCCTCTCGCGCGAGCGCAAAACAGAAGAAAAATATACATCAACCGGGTACCGTACGCACGTACGCAGATAGGCAGGTCCAACGTCGAACGTCGAACGAGCCTCGGACGGTTACGCAAAAAGAAAAAAAGAAGGTAAATGAAAATGGGGAAGGATGTGACGGGTGGGTGAGGCACGAGCTTGCGTGCAGTGCGCTTGTGCTGTCCGAGGCGGGATGGCCGAAGGGTAGGAAAGGGAAGAAATGGGGAGGATGGGCCTCAGAGAGACTGAAAGGGAAGGGAAGGGAAGGGAATGAAAGGCAAAATGTAGTGATCGTCGGTTCGTAGCGTAAGTATTCGATAGGCTTCTGAGGGTTGGGAAATTGCAAGTTAAAATGCAAGGAAGAAGAAGAAGAATGCCAATGCGATCAGGAAGGGGAGAGAGAGGGAAGCAAGGAACGTAAGTAGACGGAAGGGTATGGGTATGCGGATCCCGGTCCTCCATCCCGCGATTCGTACCCTCTGTGGGCGGGCGGTCGAAAGGCAGCCGAGCCGTGGATGATGGTGTCGCGCGGTGGTACGGCCTAGAGCGCGAGGAGCGCCGCCAGCCCCGCTACGAGCCCCATTATGCCTCCCGTCCAGTGCCCGTCCAGCCTCGGGAACGCAGCGCTCAGACTCCCACCCAGGACCGTCCCCGCGCCCTGCTCGACATCGCCCACAAACCCTTGTCCACACGTGCCCGTCACTCCATTCCAGAGCGCCGCCTGTCCGCCCAGGATCTCCGAGTTTGCCAGGCCGAGGGCGTAGGGCACAGCGCTCTCCCATTTGATGTAGGAAGTGAGGAGGGTGCGTGTGCAGGGCGTGCAGAGTTGGGTGCTGGGGAGAGAGGGGAGGAGGAAGAGGAATGCTAGGTTCGTGCTGCCGTACGTGGAGCTGTTGGGCTGGAGGAGGGTGGTGTCGTTTGCCAGTGGGGCTGGGGTCGACAGGGGTGAGTCGGCGGTGCTGTTGGTGTTGTCGGACTGGCGCTTGCGCAGGTTCGAAGAGAGGAGATACAAGTTCGCTTGCGCGAGAGCGATAGCCGCGTTCTGCGCTGTGTTGACGCTGGACGACGAAGAAGGGGTACCAGCGACGTTCGCTACTCCGCCTTGGGAGCTGGAGTTGGATCCGGAGCCGGCCAAGTTCTCATGCGCGATCTCCTGCACACACCACGCGCCCGTCGAGTTGTCCTTGCTGCACACGGCGGCCCGGAGCGGGTTGACGACGTACAGGACGTCGTAGAACTGTCTGACTTGGGCATAGGCCTGGCCGTTCGGCGTGCTAGTGGCGTTCGAGGCGGTCAGCTCGGCTTGGCAGGAACTGTAGAAGTTTGCGAGGTGGGTACGGACGATGGTGTCGCTGCAGGCTGGGGTGGAGCAGAGCGTTGACAGGGTGCTGGAGAGGCCTGCGGAGGAGGAGGAGCTGGAGTTCGATGTGGATGTGGGTGAGAAGGCTGAGGCGGCGGTGAGGAGGGGTTGGATGCAGGAGGAGAGGACGGTGTCTGTGTTGAGGGAGGAGAGGTAGGATGCGCACGAGGGGCTGACGGTCGTTGGCAGGCTGGTGGAGGACTGTGCTTGTGCGACAGTACTGAGCGCCAGACCGGCGATGAGGAGAGTGCGGAACATCCTTGCTTGCTTTCCTGGTTTCTTGGAGGTTGATTTGGTGTAAAGACCGTGAAGAGTAAAAGAGCGAAGTGCCTGGATAGGCGACGACGTAGCAAGCTGCTTCGTGTAACAAGCAGCGAGCAATCAGACAGCGAGCGAGCGAGCGGCGACAAGCAGTCTTTAGAGGAGGAGATGAACGATGAAAAGGGAGTGATGTGATCTCCGTTGTCACACCCAGAAACCGTCGCGTCCTTCCGTCGAAAGGCACAACGCCCACCCGGAGTCAATCAGCATCCGGTGTTTTGATGCCGATTAACGGCAGCGCTCTATGGGCTGCGTCCGTTCCCGTTCGACGCGGGCCCAGACTCAGACCCCTGGCAACGCACCTGTAGAGTGGCGAGATGAAGCGCGGAGGCGAATGACCGGGTTTGAAAGGAGCGAAGAAGCGCGTGAAGAGGAGCGGGTGCAGTTGAGCGCAAATTATTGACCGACGATATTTTGAGAGCCCTAGCGGTAGGGTTCTGAAGTGCTCGCTGTTGCTAAAGTCTGTAAGGCGAGACTGCACGCTCGGGGCTGCATATACTTTACTCGATATCTTTCTGGTGCAGCGGCGACTTAACGGGAAGCTCTGAAGCGGATTATTAGTCTCTTCTTTGCTCATTTTAATCAACCAAAACAAAACTAGTGCACGACCGCCGCATAACCTCAGTATGTTCCCTCATGTCCCCTACTAGGCACCGAACCGTCGCTCATCTCCTCCCCCAGCTCTGCACAACGCTCACCCTCCGTATCCCATCTCAGGCCCATCCGAACCTCCCAAAACGCGAGCCAGCATGTCCACCCCCACGCTCAAAAAACGCAAAACCACCACTACCACTCCAAAACCCCCCAAATCCCGCCCAGCAGCAGCGCACCACCTCTCGCACTCCACATCCCTCTCCGACCCTGCTCCTCTCCTCCCGCCTCCCACCACCAGCAGCTCAGCAACGACGAAAAGCAAGAAGGGCAGGAAGTCGGTAGGGTATACCGAGAAGGGTGCGGCGGTTGGGACGGGGGAGGCGGTAGCTGGTGCGGAGGACGAGTTGGAGGAGCTTGATGCGGCTGTTGATTTGGGCGAGCCGACGCTGGGCGAGCTAGCGGCCGCTTCGAGTGGCCCTGCTCCCTCTTTACTTCCCTCCTCCACAGCAGCAGCTCAAGGACAAGCAACCACAACAGGAAAACCCCAACCCCAACTGCAACAAATCCCCCCAACATCCCTCTCCCGCATCCTCGCCCAATCCCTGCATTCCTCCGACCTCCCCCTGCTCGAATCCTGTCTCCAGCACCGCAAGCCCAGCCTGATCCTCGCCTCCGTCCAGCGGCTCCCCGCCCACTTGTCGGTGAAGCTGCTTGATGCGTGTGTTGAGCGGCTCGGGAGGGGAGCGAGAGCCGGGAGCGGGAAGGGAGGTGGGGGGGCGGCGGGGGCGGAGAGGGCGCTCGGGTTGGTGGAGTGGGTTAGGGCGGTTTTGGTCGTTCATGCGGGGTATTTGTTGACTGTGCGTGTGCTTCTGCTCTTACTCCTCCCTTCCCTCCTTCCCTCCTTCCCTCCTTCCTCCTTAGCCTTTCTTGTACTATCCCTCTTCTCCCGCTCTCCTCCTCATATTCCGTCCCACCCCGAGAGTCAGAACCTCACTAACCCTCGCCCGCCCGCCCAGGTACCCGAACTCGTCCCCCGCCTCTCAGCCCT
Organism: Dacryopinax spathularia; assembly: GCA_037974965.1. Taxonomy (NCBI): domain Eukaryota; kingdom Fungi; phylum Basidiomycota; class Dacrymycetes; order Dacrymycetales; family Dacrymycetaceae; genus Dacryopinax; species Dacryopinax spathularia. Next base: position 2,970,211 of record JBBPFI010000001.1, read on the forward strand.
CTACACCACCCTCCAGCAGCGTCTCGCCCTCCAACCCCGGCTCCTCGCCCTCTCCGGAAGGCTGGACGTCGTCCTAACCCAGCTCGAGCTACGTGAGAGCGCTCCTTTGGCCGTCCACACTCTTCCTTCTTCTGGCTCTGCCTCTGGCTCTTCTGCTGCTGCTTCGGCTGCTGCTGCGGGAGGCGCGGGCGGGGTTGGGGTTGGAGGTGGGAAGTCGCCGGCTAAGGGGAAGAAGGGTAGAAAGGGAGGGAGGAGATACGTAGAGGGCGAGAGCAGTGATCCCGACGATGAAGGTGGGATGGAAGGGGAGGGAGTCGGGCTGGAGCGGGCGGAGGAAGAGGGGAGCGTGGAGGATGTCGAGTTGGGGGGGAGTGAGGATGATCTTGATGACGACGAGGATGACGAGGAGGAGGAGGAGGAGGAGGAAGGGGATGAGGAGGGGGGGGATGTGGAGATGGACGATGTTGATGCGGATGATATTGAGGGTGTTGATGATGATGATGAGGAGGAGGAGGACGAGGACGATGATGAGGACGAAGATGACGATGAGGAGGAGGACGAGGAGAGCGAAGACGACGACGCAAAACCGAGAGCGAACGGTTTTCTGCATTCATCCGACGAAGACGATGAGGAGGAGGAAGAGAGCGACTAGGAGCTAGGAGCTCTCACTCACTCAGACAACGGGCGACTCCATTCCTCCTGGCCGTGCTACTCGTCCAGTCAGTCCTCAGTTCGTGCTATGCGCATCTATCTACCGCTTTGGTATGGTTCTGGATGACTTTTAATTGATCTACGTGCGCGTGCTGTATGCAACGGTTCTTTTTCTTCTCTTTTCGTCTCCCGACGCGTGCGTGACTCGCCCGTTCACTGGCAGGTGGCATCGTTCATTCACTGGTTTCTATTGTCATCCATGCATGTGATTGCCCGAATGGACCAGTCTGTCGTTCTTGGGAAGCTGCTCGGAAAGCAGAATTGGACGACATGAACTGAGAGGTAAGCAGCACAGACCGACCATCCTAGGAAGCTCAATCTCTTGTGGTTGACGGGTACGAGGCTTTACTGTATGGCTTCTCGTTATGTTGGACCAAGACGATCAGTCTGAATCTCGAGTAAAGCACGCAGCGCATGTTCCATAAGTCATTCATTTCACAACCATTTCAGACGACCAACCTCCCCAAAAGAGAGAGGTGGAGGGAAATTAATGAAGGAGGTTCCTAAAACGCTAAAACGCCGAGAAACTAAGGGGGGAAGAAAAGGCGAAGTCTAATAACGTAAACCCAACTGCTCTCATTCTTCTCCCATCTAACCCGATAGAGTTAAGAGGCTGAAACGAGCACGGAAGCTGGCGAAGAGGGGCGGGTAAGTGGAAGAAAAGCGAGAAGATAAGGACAAGGAACAGGGACAGTCCTTGCGTCGAACGAAAAGAATCCTGCCATCTCGAAGGGAGGCAGTCAGGCGGTAGTAAGAATAGTGAAGGTGAAGGAGGATGATAGGAACCCATGCAATATAATATCATACGAAAGAGGGCGGGGCGGGGCGTTCCAAGCGGGGTTCAAGCCGGCATCGCAGGGTCGAAGGATCAGAAGTCGTTACTTTTCAGGATTTTCTGTCGTTTGAGATGACCCAGAGAATCGTTCAGGCAGGTGATTCGGGGCAAGTTGATCAGGGAAGATGTTCAGTGCTTAATGCTTCCTCGGCGAGAACTTCAACAAACACCCGTCCTTCGGGAAGATCGTAGCGATAATCTGGACCTTATCGCTCTCCGGCGTGACGACATGTTCCCAGTCCATGAGCAAGCTAGCCGTGCCGACAGCCATCGCAATGTGCATAAGCGCATAATCGTACCCGATGCACTTATGTGCTCCAGCACCAAAGACGAGGTAGTTCTTCGGGTTCTGCTCGGCTGGGCCGTTAGGATCGAGCCAGCGCTCGGGCATGAATTCCGACGGGGAGGGGTAGATTGCCGGGTCGTGCAGAGAGGGGTAGACGGAGGGGATCACCATGCTGCCCGCGGGGACGGTGTAGTCTGGCGAGATGGGGAAGGGCTTGATTACTTTGTAGGGGACCATCAGGACGGGCGGTTTTACCCGGAGGGACTCCTTGACGACCGCGCGCAGGTAGGTGCAGCTGTCCAGTTCTTCGAGGGTGATCGCGCGGTCCGTGTCGCCGCCCCGGATGCGCTCTTGCTCCTCGCGCACCTTGGCGAGCACGCGAGGGTGGTCAGCGAGGTGCTGGAAGGCGTAGATCAGGCCAGAGGTCATCGCGTCCTGCGAAGCGAACAGGAAGGATAGAACGACCTGCGCCATCTCCTTCTCGCTGTACTCGCGCCCGACGGCGAACATCTCCTGGCACCAGGTGTCCATGAAGCAGTTAGGCTCACCGCCGGCACGGACGTAGGCCTTCGAGTCCTGCGCAGCCTTGGTAAGGTACTTCATCGCCACTTTGCGGGATTGGATCGCGTTGTACACTTTCGTGCCCGGGAGATGGAGCGGGAAGTTGACAAGCTCCATCGCCTTCGTGATCTCCCAGTACTTCTCCGCGATCAACTCGACCGCGTCGTCCGGCACCCAGCGGCCGCAGAAGACACGCAGGGAAGTGGCCATGTTGAACGACCGCATGGTCACCATCACGCTCTTGGCGGAGGAGGAGCTCTGCTCGAGCCAGAGCTTGAAGTGCTTGCGCGCGATCTCGTCCTGCAAAGCGAGGTACATGCTGAGCGACTTGCGCGTGAAGAACTGGTTGAGCATCCGGCGGTAGTCGGCGTGCACTTTGCCATTGAGGAAGACCCTGGGAACAAGCGTGAGACTCGGTCGGGAAGGAAGCAAGGTATATGCGCATATACGCACCAGTTGTTGTGTTCCAGGATCGGCCGTGCGGCGGCGACGAGCATCGGCTCGGCATACTGGCCCGAGGTGAAGATCTTGCGCGCGTACTCGTTCGCCGAGGCGATGACGATGAACCTGAGAAAGAAGGCGGAAAAGTTCAGCATGATAGTGCGAAGCAGGGGTAAACACACAGGGACGCACATGTTGAACACGCTCGTGGCGCTCAGCGGACCCATCGCCCATTGCTTCTGGTAGTTCTCGAGCGTCGGGTGAAGCGAGTTCACAAACTGGCCAATGACGGGGATGGTCCATTTGTCACCTGGCAGAAACTTGCGCTTGGCCCGCCAGACGGTCTGCTCGAGGATGAGCAGGGAGAGGATGACGAGGCCGATGGAAGTCCATGAGGAGAGCTTGGGCAGAGTGAGCTGGAAGGGCAGCGGGGAGTTGAACTGGAACTGGTCGAGGAAGGACGCGAGCGGGCTCGACTCTGCCGTCGGGAGGGAGGCGCTGTGCGAGGATGCCATTACGTGTATTGCTGCGTATATGCGCAAGCGTGAACGGGCACAGTGCTGGATATGGCAGGTAGTGAGGGCAGGCTAGTGTGCTGGTTGGCCGGTTTTCTGCCGATTAGGGGTGAGTGGAGCGTGCGGTGTCGAGGAAGAGGTGGGAGACGTCGGCAGGTAAAAGAGGGTGAGCTGGCGAGGCGGGGAGGAAGGAGGAGCGATTGAGAGGAGTGAGGAAGCGACCTTGGCCCGAGCGGGTGAAGGTGGGGGAGAGGGTGGTGGGGGGAGGAGGTGAAAGAGAGGATGAGCGGATAGACTCCGGTCTAATTGACTGACCTTCAACCGACCCAGAGGGTGGAAAAGAGGAGGGACAAACCGGACAGAGCGGGAGGGAGAGACCCGCCGCCGATGACCAGCCGGCCTCCGTCCCATTTGTCCATCGCACCTCACATAATTTGCCCACTCAGCCCACTCGCCAGGAGTCTCCCCCAATCGAATGCCCTTTGGGGGAGCAGCGGCCATCCGGAGGGGAGGGATGCTAAAGCCGAAAGTCTGGTCGTCGTGTTTTTCCCTTGCCGTTCCCGCCGTTCCCGCCGTTCCGTCCCTCCAATCGCCCGATTCGGCCATGCCCGCCCTCAGCCCTAATTTTTCCCAGCGGTCCTATCAGCTCCCGAGCGAAGCCAAAGGACCGGGCCATATGCCACGCGCGGCGGCAAGGGACCGTCTGCACCTCCGCTTGGCACGACGCACGCCGGCCGATGAGCAGCGCGCGTCAGCAAAGGTGACGCGATCTTTTTTCATAGGGTCTTACACGTGCTCCAGAAGCCACAGGAACGGATCTCGTGATCGGATCGTCTCTTCTGCCTCGCGGTCCACCAGCGTCTATAACTGCCTTTGTACAGCTGGATGACGGGCTCATTGATGATATTGATCCTTTGGGGCAACAATGGCATCAGACTACTCAGGATCAACGTCGGACTTTGCCCCGTCTGACTGCTGCTTTCTCTACGGCCGCCGAAGGTCTGGAACGGGATGTACGCAGCTGGTCGTACGAGCGGCGATAGGATGATCGGTCAGCCTGTAGACGACCTCTCGATCGGGATGCAACGACTGGACTTTGTCTCACCAGTCTCCTGTTTGCTGTCTCTACACGACTGGATCTTTGCCTCTTCTCGCCTCGACGCCGTACGCTTGATCGGTCGTTGACTGGGCAAAGGTCGGTCCTGACAACTGGACGTCGCACGATCAGCTGGACGTTTTCTGGGATCTGGCTGTTCCTTGCTACGGGCGTCTCTGCGGCCGACTGGTTCTCAAGGGCTGGATGGTCCGGTTCGGTGCCTCAACGGCCTGAGATGGGCTTACGAAACACCATTCTTTTGTTGTATGACAAAAGCTGCTCATTCTGCTCGGCAGGAACCCTCAGACAGTTCTCTCATTCCCTGAATAATGGATTACTTCTAGTACTGTCTGCAGACTCTACAGCGGACTGTCTACAGGGCCTGGATCACTATCGCGCTTGTAGGACGCGATGGTCATGTCTCAGCAGGAGCTTCGCCTGCTCAATGCGAACCTCCCTCGGAATGTCGCAGGCGCGTCAACGCATCGACGCGCCGAGAAACCCACATCCACCTAGCGTATCTCCCGCTCCCGAAGCTGGCTATATGCGCCTTGTTCGTCCTTCCTGACGGCCATCTTCCCATCTTCTTTGCTCCCCGCCATCGCGCTTCCCTCCTTTCGAGCTGGTCTCCCTCGAGCCGGTCTCCTTACAATATCACATCAACAACAACAGCATCGCCCGCAGGCGGCCCTCAATATGTCCACCCCATCTGCATCCCCCCTCCGCGTCATATTCACCTCCCCCTACTCATCGCCCACACCCCAGTTCTCGCTCTGCACCACCTCATCCTCCATTTCCTGCGGATCGGCCGTCACACCTCCCGTCACATCGCTGGGGAACGGGCAGTGGGCAGCTGACGTCTCCCTCCCTTCTGCTCCGCAGGGTGGGCAAGCGGCTGGAGGAGCTAATGCTGGTGCTGGGCAATGGGTGCTGAGGATGCAAACTGATCAAGGAGTCGTTTACTCCTCTCCGTTCGCTGTTGGAGCTCAGGGAGCGAACGCACCCGTTGCGATCGACGCAGCCTCCCCGTCTGGATCGGACGCTGCTACAGCAGCTGCGAGCGTCGCACTTACGGCAAGCGCCGCATCAACTGCTTCTGCTCAGCCTACGCCAGTCCAGGCCCTGCAAACGCTGATCATGACCGGCACTCCTCTCCCCCTCTCCGCCACGCCCTCCGTCACATCAACCGGAACAACAACCACAACCTGCTCGTCCACCTCCTGTCCCTCAGCCACGCCCTCAAGCGACGCAAGCGCATTCTCCCAATCCCCCATCGCGCTCCCCCTCGCCCTAGCCCTCTGTCTCCCCATCGTCCTAGCGATGTGTCTCTTCCTCCTTCATTTCTGTCGTCGTCGGCAAGCCGCTTCCGGGCACGGAGGAGGAGCGCATGAGGATGGGATCTTCCCGCCTAGCCCGCCGTTGAGGCAGATCGAGCGGCTTGAAGCGCTTTCGAAGTTGCCACCGCTTGTTACGGCTAGGAATGTGGGATCGGAGAACTCTCTGGAGAGAGGGGAGAAGGACGACTTCCACGACGACGAGCTGGATCACCTGGAGTACGTGAAAGGAGCTGAGCATGCGAGGTATGCTGCGAAAGACAAAGACCTTCCTCCTCCTCCGCCGGCATACGACAGCCCCCTCCAGCGCAGACCAACGCTGCATGGAGAGCTCGAGCGAGCTATCCTCACGCTCGGCCGGGTTCTTTCGGATACAGCACTTGTCCGGCTGCCGAGCTTACGATCTTCTTCTCGCCCGCCGATGCAGGAGCAAGCGAGGTCCGAGCCAGCTTTGCCGGCGCAGGCGGTGTTGAGGAACGTGCAGAGGAAACCTGTTCCTCCTCTCATGGGTGGCAAACGAGTCTCATTCTCCGTCCCGCATCCAACGCCTCGTCTAGCGCATGCTGAGCCGCTCTCCTACCAGCATTACCAACCACAACCCGTGGCACCGCGAGCAACCGTTCATGCAGCGAGCTACTGCTCCTCTTCGACGACAAGGGTAGACGATACCGTCTATGCCACGCCGCTCGAGTCCCCCTCGTATACTTTACCACTCAAGACGCCTGCTTACGGACTGGAAGCGCTAGGCGAGCAGTTCAGGGCGGAGAGGGAGATAGAACATGAGAGACAGGAGGGGTACTTTTACCCTGCTGCCGCCCCAGCTCCATTCCTGCCTGTCGTCGCCGCTCCTAGTCGCGCACCTACCCCAGCTGCTCCAATAACAATGACACGAGCGACTCCGCCTCCCTGGTCCCGCCCGCCGAGTACGACACCGGTATATCACACTCCGTATAGCGCACCACCTGGTCCGCCCCCTGCTCCTCCTGCTTTGTCTGCGAACCCAGTTTACGCACCATGCTCGGGGCAGAGGAAGACGCCTGCTCTGCCCGAGATTAGGAGTCCAACGCCGATCGATATGGCTCAGCTGCAGCATCAGAATCAGCATCACTACGTGCCCTCGACCCAGCCCGTACAGCCCGTGCGGCACGCATGCCAGCATCACGTTCCTCTGCCAGCCTCGGACCTGGTTCGACAGCCCGATACGGCTTGCGGCTGCTCATCTCACGGTACAGCACCGACTGGGATGGAGCAAGCTAGGCATGTACCGCCAGAGCAGAGATATCCGGTCGAGCCGGTCGAGAGATATTCGCCACCCGGGGTTGGCGGGTGTAGTGCTCATCATTCGCAACCTCAACCACAACAGCCGCAGCTAGCACAATCGCATCCGTCTGCATATCAGGCCCAACCGGCATACCAGCCTCATCCGCCGGTTCGGACGCTGACTCCTCTTTCCCGCCCTACATCAGGTATACAGTATGCCCCAGGGGCCGGGGCGCATAATGGCTGCGCCTGCCCGGCACATTCTTACTCGCAAGAGCCGATGGGAGTATCAGAACATGGTGGGATGTATGGGCCTAGGAGATTGACATGACGCATATCGGCGTAGTTGCGTTGCGAAAGGACTTTCGGAATTGCTGAAGTCGGGAAAGTAAACATGCGTAGAAACACATGGACGGGAGGCGATATCATGTAGCATGCACATGCACTGTAGCATAGAAAAGAAGGTTGCCGGGTAGGAACATAATCATAATCGACGTTCTTTCTCTCCGAATGCGAGGGCGGACACGTTTTACTGGCAAATAGGTTTGAATATTAAGCTTGCTACGAGACCACAACAACGAAAGAAAGGTATTGCGACAACAACAAAAGGGGTATAAGTATATTGCACGGGCGCGGTCCCTCCGACATTCCGTCGAATCCGGACAAACACGCCCGCACGTTTTTGACGAACAGTACCTAGAGGAGCGCAAACACCGCTGCTACTGCGCCGATAAGAAGCCCAGCCCCAGGGACGATGCCGCGCATCGCCCCGCTCGCGGGAGTCGCGCTTGGGCTAGAAGACGGGATATTCCCAGCCGGGACTGAGTGCGAGGTCGTGCTGGGCGAAGCGGACGGGAAGGACTGAGATGCCGGGATGGTGGATGTAGTGCTCGAGGAGGTGCTCGAGCTGGTCGAGGTGCTGGTCGTGCTCGTGCTTGATGAGGATGAGGTGGAGCTGCTCGTCGAGGAGGTCGTACCGGCTACCAGGGCGGTGTTGCCCGATGCGCTGTTTACGAGTTAGTACTGGTGGAATAAGAGGAGGTAGTAGGAAGAAAAGGGGACGAACCTCGCGCTCACCCCCGACAGGACAAACGCATCAATCGTGATCTGTCCATACGTCCCATGCCTATCGTCGAACTGGTTGGAGATCTTAACCGTATGGATGCCCATGTCCAGCTGCGTAGAGTAAAGGACGACGGGAGGGTCGTTCCCCGTTGAACTCGTGTTGAGCGCGTCGACCGTAGCGGACTGGGGGTTGGAGCCGTCGCAGTCGAAGCAGATTGTGTAGAGGCCGGCGTCGGACCGCTGGAAGCCGTACCATGCGAAGCCGGAGCTGTGATGTTTGGTCAGTATGATGGTCCTTGGTGGCTAAGAAGGGGAAGGGAGTAGACGTACGCTGCGACCGGGAACGTCCAGGTTGCTGTGGCTTGCGCGACGCCCGAGCCGGGGTCGCTCGTGTTTCCCGACAGGGCGGTGAAGTGGAACGTTCCGTTATAGGCGTCCAGGTTGGCAGCGCTGGGGAAGAGTGCCCATTCCCCTGCGGGTTCGTAGTCGATCCCCCTGCCCGTCGTTGTCAGCCGAAAGATTTAGCAAGGATAGAGGAAGGACGCACGGGTCGGTGTCATCGTACACCAGCTGGTCCTGAGCCCGAGCGGTGCTCGCGAGAGCAAGGAAAGCAGCGAAAGCAGCAGCAGAGGAGAGCATTGTTCAAGCGAGCGTCGGGAGAGAGACTGGTCGACAGTCCTAAGCAGAGAGAGACGACGAGAGAGAGGCAAGAAAAGTCCTCAAACGATTGAAACGCGACCTCCCCCTCTTATTCATATAGTCGTCGCGTCCCCCGTTTGTATCGAGTCGCAATCCAATTCATCGCCTCATCTCGAACAGCGCTGAGCACCCGCATCAAAGTTCTGAGAGACCCTGGAGGTCGGGGAGAAGAAGGAACAAGGGAAGTTCGACGAGGTTCCTTGGTTCCGGCGTTTCGTCTTTCCCCCCTCTTTCCCCCTCAACTCGGACCGCGGCTGGGCTGTGAGACTTGATGCACACATTATTACACCAAGAAGTACAGCACCAGTTTTTCCAAGATTAGGACGATACTACTGTATCGGTTGAGGTCTGGACACTCAGCCGGCCGCGGGGATGAGACGCGGATCTATCTATAAGTTAAGGCTAGGGGAAAAAAGCGATGCAGAAACCGCGCGTGGCTGCCATGTGGCCACGCCACGTGGCAGCCGGAAGCAAAAACCCCGCGCGCGCATCCGGGCTAGGGACCAAGCTAGAAAAAAGGGTTAGGGTCCTGGGGGGCTTAAGAATGTACTTATTATTAGTGTTTGGGCGGAAATTGTGAAAATAAATTAGGAAACATGTAATATAGAGTTAAATAAGCATACAAAACATTGTGCAAACTAAATACATTAGGATAAACTCATGCAAATGTAGTAGATCATATGATACTGAGTGATTTTGGACAGGAATTGGGGAACAGGAAATGGGGTGCCGGGAAGTGCAGATGTGAAACCCACTTGCTCGGGCTACCTTCTTAAGCGGGCCCTGGACATCGTCCTGCTGCTCAAAGCACAGGATCATATTTTCCCCTGATTTGCTAAATAAACACTCTGGGATCAAAAGACTTGGCATAGTGATTGGGTAACAGGGTAATGGAGGTAGGAGATGTGAAACACATGGGAGACAGGGATGTGGGGATGGGGGGACGGGAGATGGGAGACAAAAGAGAGGAGACAGGCAATGGGACATGGGACATGGGACACGGGACACAGTACACAGTACACAGTACACAGTACATGGGAGACGGGAGACGGGAGACGGGAGACGGGAGACGGGGGACGGGAGACGGGAGACGGGGGCTTATTGGGAGATAGGTGGATTAAGGGAAAAGGAGGAAAAGTCGCAAGACACAGTAGATGCGGAGAATTAAGGGAAAATGAGGTTCTATCAGAAGGGAAATCCCCCTTATCATGGAGTGGAGCATTTTCCAAAGCAAGAAGTTGATTATCGGAAGGAGGAAGAGTCATGAAAGAGGAAGTTACTCGAGATGAGCCACCATGAACAGGCAGTTATTTACGCCACGTACAATGCCGTATCCAAGGGTAGAGGATTTTACGAGCAAAGCACGGCAGAGGTGTGCATGCATGAGCCTGAGAGACATAAGCCACCTAAAGAGTAATCTACCACTATTCTTGCTCAGTTAGCTGATTCACTTTGCATACTTGACAAATACCACCATGCGCCACCGGAGCGCAGCAGAGGTGTGCAAGCATGGACCTGAAAGAAATAATCTACCTAAAAGGAAAATTTACAATTGGATGGTTAGCTAACTTATCTTGCATACTTAATGACTTAAGTGGAATTGCTAAATAAAAAGGGAAATTGGCAGAAAAATCACATTGAGGAACGATGAGCGAAGCGAGACGGGTTAACCTCGTAAGTTAAGGAAAACCGGGTCAAGGCGATGCAGAAACCGCGCGTGGCTGCCACGTTCTAGCGCCACGTGGCAGCGGAAGCAAATCCGCCCGGGGCGCGCCTGCTGGCTAGGGACCAGGCCAAAAAAATGGGTTAGGGTCTTGGGGGCCTTAAGCAGACACTTAATTAGTAGGGTTTTTGCGCAAATTGTAAAATAAATTAGAAAACATGTAATATAGAGTTAAATAAGCATGCAAAACATTGTGCAAACTAAATATAGAATAAACTCATGCAAATGTAGTAGATAATATGATACTGAGCAATTTTGGACAGGAATTGGGGAACAGGAAATGGAGTGCCGTGAAGTGCAGATGTGAAACCCACTTGCTCGGGCTACCTTCTTAAGCTGGCCCTGGACATTGTCCTGCTGCTCAAAGCATGGGATCATATTTACCCCTGATTTGCTAAATAAACACTATGGGATCAAAAGACTTGGCATAGTGATTGGGTAAAAGGGTAATGGAGGTAGGAGATGTGAAACACATGGGAAACAGGGATATGGGATGGGGGGATGGGAGATTGGAGACAAGAGACGGGAGACAGGCAATGGGACATGGGACATGGGAGAAGGGACACGGGAGACGGGAGACGGGAGACGGGAGACGGGAGACGGGAGACGGGAGACGGGAGACGGGAGACGGGAGACGGGAGACGGGAGACGGGAGACGGGAGACGGGAGACGGGAGACGGGAGACGGGAGACGGGAGACGGGAGACGGGAGATGGGAGACGGGAGACGGGAGACGGGAGACGGGAGACGGGAGACGGGAGACAGGAGGATTGGGGAAAAGGGGCTTATTGGCAGATAGGTGGATTAAGGGAAAAGGGGGAAAAGTCGCAAGACACAGTAACTGCGGAGAATTAAGGGAAAATGAGGTTCTGTCAGAATGGAAATCCTCCTTATCATGGAGTGGAGCATTTTCTGATGCAAGAAGTCGATCATGAGAAGGAGGAAGAGTCATGAAAGAGGAAGTTACTTAAGATAAATCACCAAGAACAGGCAGTTATTTACGCCACATACAATGTTCTATCCAAGGGTAGGGGATTTTACGAGCAAAGCACAGCAGAGGTGTGTATGCATGAGCCTGGGAGACATAAGCTACCTAAAGAGTAATCTACCACTATTCTTGCTCAGTTAGCTGATTCACTTTGCATACTTGACAAATACCACCATGCGCCACCGGAGCGCAGCGGAGGTGTGCAAGCATGGACCTGAAAGAAATAATAACCCTAAAAGAAGATTTACATTACAATTGGATGGTTAGCCAACTTACCTTGCATGCTTAACTAATGACTTAAGTGGAATTGCTCAAGAAAAAGGGAAACCGACAAAAAAATCACATTGAGGAACGATGAGCGAAGCGAGACGGGCTAACCTCGTTGAATTGATGGCGGTCGGGAAGATGACTGAATTGGCCCTGCTTCACGTGGATTCTGGGTTCTGTGTTCGGGCAATGCCATCCACCGCATCGCCACGCTCCCTCGTACCTTGCCGACGAACGACAACGACCTTCCATAACCTCGAAAGGAAGTGATTATGGGAAAATTGGTGGTTGTATGAAGGAAATTGATGTGTATAGCCTTATCGACAATATGAGTTCGAGCTGTGTTACTGTGAAGATTGATGATTGGTGCTGAGGTTCTGACGAACGGCGGAAGGCGGAACGTTCTTCCGCAAGCGGTTGTATGCGGTTGTAGTTCACCGCCTAGGACGATGGGCTCCCGTGTTTGGGCTATGGTGCGACCAACCAGACCGTACTATCTTTAGATGCTGTCCAGGTGATGCATCGGTCGTCGTACTCCGCCTTCATCAGCTTAAGTATGTCGCCATTCCAGTTAACAACTCCAAACAGCCAGATATATGCGCGGAAAGGTCGTTCAATTGCACAGAAGTTATTGATAGATACAGTATTGTCATCCCTACATCATTTCATCCCCCACCGCCTCGTCCATCAAGCATCGAAGCTCGCTCAGTGGCTCTTAACATCGGACTTCGCCTTCTCAGCCTGCAACTGCGCCTCCGTCAACTTCTCCTTAGCACCCGCAGCAGCCTGGGGCGCCTTCTCCTGTGCAGTGCCTAACGTCTCCTTCACAGACTCAGCGGCATTCTGAGCGCTCTCGAGCCCGGAAGCGAGTGTACGGCCTGCGGCTTTGTCGACCTGCGTTCTCGGGTTAGCTACTGTTCGATAAGGTAGTGGATGGGATGGGGCAACGCACCTCCTTAACGGTCTCCTTCACCTTCCCAGCGATCGTCTCCGCCCGAGCGGGGCGAGTAGTGCTCAACAGCCTCGCCTGGCGAGGAACAGCGCGTGCGATCTGGCGAGTGAACATCGTGACGGTTCGTGTATGCGTGTGTTTTGGTTGTGAGTTGCAGGGCTTTTTGGCTTTTGGTATGCGGTCGTTTATCCTTCACCGTGCAGACAGGTTCAGTGGGTATTTAAGGCCCTCCAACGACAGAGAGCGAGAGATGAGCGGGCCATGACGTCTTTCGGCCTCTTTTGGAGTGGGAGCCTTCGCGAAAGAGTCGAGGAGAGGGACAAGCTTCGTGCACGGGCGCTGATGTCATGGCCTCGTCCTTTCAATTGGACGCGGCAAGGTGCGGCTCGGCGTTAGGGAGGTTAGGGGATTGTCGGCGATAGAAGGGGCATTGTTTACTTGGCATTCCAGGCGCGATGCCTGCGCTACAATTTCTGACCTCGACGGCTTTATGGGTGTTTACTGCCTCCAGTCTCTACGGGAGGCTCTGCCAGGACAACAGTGTACTGATGAGCCTCCAGGGAATGCAATCTAGAGGCTAGGTGGAGATCATCATGTTGCATTCCCTAGCAACCCATAACATTCCGATCGACACTTCCCGCCGATCCCACTGAATACGACGTCCGAACAGCGAATCCAGTCTGACAGCGCAACTCGCCAAAATTCTTGAGTAAACAACGCCTGGTTGCATGAGGAGGACGCGAAATGGAGATGTGAGGATCCATCAAGTGTGTCGGTGGGATGTGAAGTTGAGCCTAGTGACAGGAGGTGCTTGCGGTCAACGAACGTGCGCGCGAACGTTGCGCTCTACGAGCTCATTGCAGCCATAATAACATGAAGGACACTTGCATTCTTTTAGAGAGGCGACAGGCTTCTCCTAATCGCCGGCGAAAATATAGCGCATCTCTGAAATTCAACGTAAAACTTCAGAACAATAAGCAACAAGCGCCCACTCATGCCCATCCTCCCCATCGAGCTTCTCGCAGGCCAGGGCAAAGCTGTACAGGCCCACCTCTCAAGCACGCATGCGCACACGCGTTCCTATGCGACCCAGGTGTGGCACAACGAGCGGCTGAGCGTGATTGCAGTCACGCAGGCCGACCCCGAATAAGAATGCCACTGCTCAGCCTTCGTTTACTTCCGCTTGGTTAGGGCTTCATCTCGCATCGCACAAGCCCTGCTCGTCGTGGTTGGTTGCTTGTTGTCTCGATCTGCTTGCTGGTTTTCACCGCTGTGTATTTCTGTGATGCTGTCTGTCACCTTTATCTCCTGTGCCTTTGGGAGGGGGAATCTGCCGCAGCTAAGGCTGTCAGGATAGCGCTTCTTGCGCTACATCCCATCAGGAGTCCATGCAGACCAAACATCGGTCGTCATCCTGAGCAGCGGCCACAACCACTCCGCAGCCCTTGCTACGCCTCCTTCTCTCTCTTCCTCCACGCCATCCTAATGTGAAGAATCCAATGCCAAAGCTATGACAGTGCGCCCAAGTTTTTCTCCTTTTCCGAGTCGCCTTTTCTAACCCAGGCTCTGCAAGCAGATTTTCAGGGGTTGACAAACCTGCTCCTGACGGGAATGCGGCGTACGGCCTAAAGAGGAGGCCTCTCACTGCTTCCCACGCGCGGTGGGATAGAGTGGGATGGCTCGTCTGCGGGCTGGATGTCTTGTGCTCGTTCTGGTGCAGGGTGTGGTTCATCGTTGGATGGATGCTCGCACTGGCTGCTCCGGAGCAATCTGCCTGCTTGTCATCCGTTCGCGATGCGTCATCAGCTCTTCCACCTCCGACGACGACACCCACTGCTGGGATCTCATTGGAGGCCACGTCTTGTGGAGAAGGTCCGTGAGAGGTGGATGCTGTCGCCTTTTCCGACGCTGTACCTTATCTGCTGCGCTTGGTGGTCTGAGCAGATCTGAAACGCCTCTACATCCCTTCCGCGATGACAAGGCCTACGGGAGGTGGAGACACGGTGTGATTACATGGCTATCAGGAGGCGTACGGTGCGCATTGCAATATTTTCTGTTCTTTGCGCCTCATTGACCTGCAATCAGCATATCCGGAGGGGATGAGGTGTCGCCGCGCAACGCGGGCGTCACTCCATGCTACTCTACAGGAGGTAGAGTAACTGACGCGCTAGGGATGTTGTTGATCGGTGCGTCCTATCCCGGCTACAATGTGTATGCCTCTGATGATATTCTTCACTGCAAGGCACCGCATATTGCGAGCTCAAGGCATTTCCCAGTGATCCAGCTGTGCTGCCCGGCTATATATCGTCGTCTGCAATGTCACGGCTTGGCAGGCTCGACGTTTATCAGCTCCGACGACTGCCTGAACATGGCTACGGCGGAACGGCCTATTTCCTCCATGAAGACCAACATGTCGCCTTTTCGCCCGATATGGCAACTCTGTCGGCCAGGACATGCTCGCTGAGCAGAACGTGACGCGGATGATCAGTAGCGGCTGATCTGGAGGTGGGGTTACCAAACTGTAAGTATCGGTCATTTCCGGTAAGATGATCTCGTTCAACCAATACTTTCGGATAGGTAGTAGATTCTCGGACACTGACCGTTCCAGCTTGCTGCCCTCGCCGCAGAACTTCCGCCTGCTGCTCAGAAGGGCCGCAGGCCGAAACGTTGGCCAAGGATTTCCTTATAGGGTCCTCTCACCGTCATCACGGACGCGTCGGGAAGGAAGCAGACGTGTTGAGATGCTTCCGTTAGAGAGGGTGATCATCTGAGTCCGAACACGATGCAAGTCGGAAGCAAACCTCTGCCGGCCTACGCCCCGCCCCTCCAAGCGTGGTCGTCGTCGCCGTCGTCGCCCGGTGGTGCCCCGTTCGAGCGCTGCATAGACGGGCACCGCACATCATCACCGAATTCTGTAACCCCCCCTTCCCCTGCCTTCCTTCCATCCTTGCTGGCCTCGGTCTCCTGCGTAGGATGATATGCCACCGATCGGAAAATCGACCCAACCTCCTCGTGGCCCAGGCGGCAGGGTGCGCGTCACCAACCGCAGCCGTCTCAAGATCTACCATGGGTCGATCGATGCGGACAACGTCGTGCTGGAGGAGGATGGGTCAGGCAAGGGGATGTCGACGGCTGGTGTCGACGCTGAGGACGCCAATGTGAGTAGAACGTCTCGTTTGGACGTCGTCCACGCCAGCCCAAATTTTGCTTGCAACGTGGAGGCCTCTGATTGGCTCGGCTGGTGCCGGGATTTGTCTCCGTCTGCTTAGGTCACGTGACTTACGTTCAACCGTATAGGAACATCACTTGCAAGTCGTGCTGTCCCTCCAGACGTTGGATGGAGACCAGGGCAAAGAAGCTCAGAAAGCACACATTCCTGTTCCAGATGCCACCGGTATTGTGCCGAATTATGAATCATTGTACGGTCCCCATAAGTGGCAAGATACCGAGGGCTACCTCAAGTTCTCGGACGTTATGGACGAGACGCTTGAGGGCGGTCTTGCCGATGGCTACACATACGATCTCGATGAGGAAGACCTTGCGTGGTTGGAGCGGAACACGCAAGCCGCAAAGAACCCCTACACTACGATTAATGGTGCCCGGTCTATGCGGAAGAAGCTTGGTAAAGACGGTGTCGAAGCGAAGGACGCTCCTCCAGCACCGTTCATCATCTCCGAGTGGGAGTTCGAGCTCGTCATGGGCTTGTTCGACATGCTCTGCGACCAGATCAGACCGATGCTGCACACCGACCTGTCTTCCATGCCTGCGCTCACCGACTTCGAGGAGGTCCTCACACATGAGCTGCCAGAGTCATTCTTTGCCATGTATGAGCGACCTCCGAACCTTCCAAAGCCTGAGCAAGTGTGGACGCTTGCAAGAGCGATCTATCCACACTGGAAGGAGCGAAAGACGGAGCGCGGCGGACTCCGCATTATGGCTCAGCTCAATGTATGCGCGCTCCATCAGCTTGTCCTATGTTTGCTAACTTCTACCTCAGACCGACGAGACAAACGAAGGAGACGCCTTCGTCTGTTTCCGACGACGAGATCCAAAGCCCGTCCGGAAGACTCGTCGCTCCGACAACTCTCAGCTCGACCGTATGGCACGGTTGCTCGCAGAGATGGAGCAGGCGGCCGACCTCGCCAAATACACTCTCGAGCGAGAGCAGAAGAAAGGCGAGCAGGTCGAGGCGGAGCATAAGGTGTTCGAAGCTAGACGCCGGTTTGCTACTGTTCGCGTGCAGCATCCCGAGTTCGGATCAGCTTTGGAAGACGAGAAGTATCTGTTCTCCAAGGACCCGTCTGCCGTTGCACCAAAGTATGATGCTTTGGTTCGTTATTGTCGTACGATGGCTGACGGTTTGCGCAGGATCGTACTTACGGTCGGTTCACGGAAGCCAAGCACGGACACGGGTCTGCGCACCGCCGAGCCAGGCGAGGCAGACCCTGTGGACCTTGTGCAAGCCAAGTTCGAAGAGAACTACCGCAAGCGCAAACTAGGAGAGGACGGATGGGAGAACCAAACCGATTCTGCCGTACAACCAGGCTGGAAGCAGATCGGCCCGTTCAAGTTCTCCCGCGTACCTCATCTTCCCGTTCCGCCTCTTCCTCCTCTTGTGCCCCAGAAAGCCGTCAACGAAACGGAGCGCGATCGGCCAAGTGTTGGCTTTCGTACTCGCCGTGGACGTGGCGGCTTTGTTCGGCTCGATCGTCTCCTCCCTCGCCGTCCCCGCACGCCCCTGGACAATCCCTTTACTCGCAAACCTCTTCCCAGCGCGTACCCTGCGCCTTCTCATCAACGCAGTCCTTCGAAAGCCGCGCACACTTTAGAGGATGAAGGACCTAAGACACCGCCCGACGGTGACATGAAGACTGATAATCCGAATATGCCAATATGGAATACTATGCCACTCAAAGAGTATGTCAAAGAAAACTGTTTCAAACCTGAACCAACCTACAACGACCCGGAGATGGAAGTCAACGGGATCCGAGTGGTGGATGACTTCGAAATTTCGTAAGTTCTGACGCTTGTGTCATCTGCGCGCCGCTCATGTCGTGCAGTTATGAACTCTTCCGAGCGGATCTCTTTGAGCCGGAGCATCCACATCCGATGCGCGTGAATTCTACCTACCTCAATCAAGTACTAGAATACAACCGCGAGATCCGATCGAAAGAGCTCAAGGAAGCGCCTCTCTTTGCGCCTTACAAGCCTCCAAGCTCGAACGCTCTCCGCCTCACCACTCAAGCTAACCCTTCTCCCTCTTCAGGCTCCGCCCCACAACCCGGTCAAGCGCAATTACCGCCAAGTGCTGCAAACCTTATGCGTGTTGCCCAGCAGGCACAGGCGCAAGCACAGCAAGCTATGGCGAACCAGCAAGCTGTTGCGCAGGCTATGTCGCAAGGACAAGCACGCTATCCACAGCAACAGCTTCCCGTCCCTGTCCGTGGACCGCAGACACCCGTCGGTGCTACAGGCAGCGCAACATCCGTTTCTCCGACCCCGCCTCGTCCAATTTCACATCCGTCACAAGGTGCGATGCCCAATTCCATGGCGGGCAATTTGCCGAACGGAAACTCCGGTCAAGTAAATGGAACGGGTCAACCGGGACCCAATGTCTCGCCTCTTCAGATGCAGGCTCAGCCCATCAACGGTGATCTTAACCATGCCCTTCCCCGCCCAACATCAGCAATGCAAGGTGCTCAACGCCCGCAGTACCCCGGCATGCCAGTCGTCCCACCAAGCGGGATGCCAGTCAACGGCCTTGCCAACGGCATGCCCGGCTACCCCCGTGTCCATCCCAACGCAGCCACAGCCGCCGCATACGCAGCAGCATACGCCAACAATCCGCAAATGATGGCCGCGATGCAACAATACCAGCGTCAGCTAAACGGCCAGAAACAGCCGCAGGCCCAGCCGCCATACGGTACCTCGCCCCTACCAGCGGGGATGCAGATGCCCTACCAGATGCCGCCGAACTTTGCGGGCATGGGGATGGATGTGCAGAATATGAACCTTCAGCTCGGGCCGCAGAACTTGAACTTGAAGTTGCCTGCAGGGAGGGGGAATCGGCAGAACCCCATGGCAGCGCATCAAGGGATGAACGGCATGAACGGCATGAGCGGGATGGAGGGTATGCCTGGCACCTCGGCTGGGCAAGGGCAGGGAGGCAATCCGAACGCCAATGCCGCTGCGGCAGCTGCGTTCTTGCAAATGGGCATCCCGCCTATCGCCCGTGCACCATCTGCAAATGGGCAGAAACATCTTATGCCCGTACAGATGGGAGACGGGAGCGGCGGAATGACTCAAGCTCAGGCGGCAGCCCAAGCCCAAGCCCAAGCCCAGGCTCAGGCGCAGGCAGCGTATTTGGCCTATGTGCAGAACGCGACGTCGCCGATGATGCAGCCTGTGCCTGGCAGCAGCGCTGGAGCGAACGGGGCCAACCCAGCCGCTGGGGTCGGAGCGGCAGGGCAGGGGCAGCAGATGCCCGTCCCTACGCCCATGTTGCGCCCCTCGAAGTCGCCGTTCGAGCCGGCTAACAGTAGGCCAGGGAGCAGCTCGCCTCTACTTCACAGGCCCCAGAGCGTCGCTCGTTGATCCCTTCCCCGCGCCTCTGTATGGGCTCATCTTGTCTTGGCCAGTTCTGGACGGCGCCGTTTTCTTTTGACCTGTGTATGGGTAGTGTAGTTGTTTTGTGCGTAAGGACGGGTATTGGTATTTATTCTCTTTCCTTCTCTTATTGCTTTCTCCTAAGTGCCTGTTGGTACCGCTCTCGTTGTCGCTGTCGCTGTAGTCTTGCTTGTGTTCTTCCCCAACTCCTCGTAGTCAATTTGTATCAATGCAATGTTTTACTGGAACAGTCCGTGGTCCTGGCTCGCGTTGCAATCCCAATCCCAACTCTCCGGTTCCATCACCACGCATTTTCAGCCAGGAGTACATGACGCCCGAAGCTGAACAGAAGCAAATCAAAAGCACCTTCTGCGATGACTTGAAACCACGCGGCATCAATCCCCCACCCATTTTCGGAAAGCCTCCGACGGACCCGAGTACTCCTGACGTTCGGCAACGAAAGGTGAGCGTCACCACATCATCAAGGCCGCGTCGTCGGCTGCAGTAAGAGGCGTACAACTCCTAGTCTCCTAACTCTGCATATTCTCCTGCTTACTACTATCTTTACTGCTTGCTACTTGTTGCTGGTAGTGGGGAGCAGGGGCTGCAGTAGCCTCCAAGCTCAACGGAAAAGGAAGACAACGACGAGGGTGCGAGGCGGGCGATCTCTAGACCTGCTAGGCTGCTGCTGGTCGACCCTGAGGTCAGTAGGGTTTCAAGCGACTGAACATCCGACTCACACACTCGTTCAACCTCAACCCCTGCAATCTTTCCTCTATCTACCGATTGCCTCTTCACCTGCTCGCTCAGCCAATTCAGCCGAAGCACTCGTACAACCGCTAATACTGCACTCGTAGACGCCCACCATGCCGCATCGTCAACGTGCCCCGCACGCGCCTATCCTCTACCCTCACCCTGAGGCCGCTGATGACGAAGATGACTACGCTCCCGGCGGTGGGGGCACCGAGTCGACCCCTCGCCGTCCCAGGCCAAACACATACGCAAGCACCAGCTCCGTCGGGTCTGTCGCCAGCCACGCTTCTTCCTCCAGCCTGCGCTCGCAGCGCTCCAGACCGAGGCAGACAGTCTCGTATGGGGCTACGACCGTCATGGGCGGCGGTGGCGTCGGTGCTGCCGGAGGGCTGGGGAGCGCCGAGTCTGGAGGGTCCAGTTCCGGGAGCGGGAAAGTGGGGAAAGACGGGATGCCGCTGAGCAAGTACCAGAGTGCATTTGCGAGTTTCGCCACGCGGTATCGGCGTGATCCCGGAGCGTACGACGAGTACGGCGACGACGGGAGCGGAGGGGGGTTCAGCGCTGCCTGGAATGTGGGAGCGCTGGATGTGGAGAGCGACGACGAAGATGGTCGGCCCTCCGGCTTGAGAGCGAGTGCAGGAGGCGTACCGGTTTTTGACAGGTTCGCGGCGGATCTTGGGGAGGGTACGCCTGTGATTCCGAGGACGGACGAGGAGAGGGAAAGGCTGGAGTGGCAGGCTATGCTCGCTAGTGTCCTGGAGGGGGACGTGCTGAGGATGGAGAAGACCCGGATTGCAAGTACGTCCGACGAAAGCCGGGACGAGGCCAAGCGTCGGACACTGGACATCTGGCTCGGATTCCGTGCACGCTTGCGAGGTCGGACAGAGGAAGAAGAGCGAAAGAGGCTCGAGGAGAGAAGAGTGCGAACGGTCCAACCGGCCATTGACGAGATCCTGTCTTTTACGGTCTCTACCGCTCCTGGCGCCCCTGCACCCCTGGATCAAGCCCTAGCCCTGCTCGACAAACTGGACGTAGCCGAGTCCCTCTACCCGGACCTGAAAAGCATGCGTGCCGAATACCCCGATTCCGAAAAGCCCGAGTTCCTCGAACGCACCGCCGCGCTACTCGCATACGTGCGGATGGTCAGTACACTCAGGGCACGAATTCAAGGGATCCAGAAATGGACAGGGAGCGAGACGATGGATGTTTGGCAGCGGCATACCTCGCGAGAAGAGCCCGTGAGACGCTCTGGCCCCGCGGGGCACTTGCTGGGTCCGGGCCAGGAGTTGCAGGACGAGAGCAGTTTTGTGGAGCGCGTGTTGAAGGAAGACTCGATCCAGAAGACTTTGGAGCGCGCTACGCTCGTTACTTCTCA
Source organism: Dacryopinax spathularia (assembly GCA_037974965.1). Lineage (NCBI taxonomy): Eukaryota > Fungi > Basidiomycota > Dacrymycetes > Dacrymycetales > Dacrymycetaceae > Dacryopinax > Dacryopinax spathularia. The sequence goes on from JBBPFI010000001.1 coordinate 2,991,677, forward strand.
TTGGGTGGTCGATAATGCCCGGGAGACTATGATGACGTACGGCCCGCTCTTCCGAGAAATGCAGCTCCCCGGCGTGGAAAAGGAGCTGGTGGCGCTCATCGCTTTTCCGACCAAACTCATGGAGGCCACCTTACGGGTGCGACTCGACTACGGCAAGAAAGTGAACGAGCCGAGCGTCCTAGTGGTCGATCAGATGTTGGACGACTTCTCCCTCTCCATCGCCCTCGCGTGTACGATCAAGCAGGAATACGAAGAGTTCATGCGGCCGGACGAGATGGGCTGGTGGGACCTCCCGAGCTGTATTTCCGACGGGTACGACGAGGTGTTGCTGGAGGCGCTCAGGTTCCTGTTCAAGCTCATTCATTGGAAGTTGAAGACGGCGAGCAGGATCTACTTTAAGGAGGTGGACGTGTTGGAGGCTCAGTGGCCGTTGTTTACCCATGTGAGCCTGGTTACGGAGGGGGGGAGTCTGTTGGTTGCGGAACATGTTTGGTGCGTTTCTGCTTCACTTGCACTTGTTTGAATCACTGCTGATACGCGTCCTGCCCTGGGCAGCTCGGTGACGAACAAGCTCATGGCGCGCGTTGTCAACTTGTTCGAGGCGCAGTTGAGTCTCCCGGTATACAAGCCCTCGCTCGACTCCCGATCCCGCCAATCGCCTCGAAACGTCCTCCATCGCCCGCGTCTCGAGCGCGCCAATGCCGCTCCGATCGTCAACCAGCGCGAGCGACCAATGGACGAAGCGCAGATCCTAGACTGGTACAACACGGTGCTCGACAGCGTGCGTCTGCGATACCGAAAACTGCAGCGCTTCGGGCGCGTCCTCACTCAAAGGTTCACGAACGCTGCGGAGTACACGATCGCCCAGCTCCCCGTGGACAGGTTCATCAATGCCCTCGTGAGGACTGATCACTTGCTCGTCTACTGCGAGAACTACGAACAGGACGGGATCTACATTATTGCCGATACGTCACTGCGGAACAGGCCGTACATGATACACGATATCCTTCAGCGGACGTTCCAGCCTGTTGACGCTCTGCCCAAGCAGCACAACGCTACGGATACGAGCGGTGCAGAGGAGGAGGAAGAGGAGGACACGGACAGCACGCCCTATATCCTGCTTATTACGCCTGGAGAGCGGTTCGTCTGGACGGGGGACGTGATGGTGTTCGAGACGCCTAAACTCGACTTTGAGCTCACGGAGAAACGCGTCCGGCTCGTAGCGGATGGACCGCAGCCGCGTCTCGCGAGGGCGAAAGACAGGTTCGGAGAGATAATGCGCAGTATCCGCCCGGAGAGCGTCATGTCCCCCACCAGCACGGACGGCGCCGAGCCGAGCATGAACGGAAACGGGGTGGACGGCAGTTTCGATGGGGGCAATGACTACTGTATCATCCCCCAACAAGCGCACCATCCACGTGTCGACAGGCAAATGCGGCGCATCACCCGCTCCACCAATCGGCTCGCAGAGGCTATCACCAAGTCCGTCCACAAGGTTTCGGAAACGCTCGATGGCGTCGAGCACCGGCAAGAGCTGCTCGCGAACTGGTACGCGTTCGCGGCGGAGAACGGGCAGCAAGCGCAGAAACACATGGACTACACGACGTGGCAGAAGTTTAATCGCGAGCTTATGAAACTTGCCATCGCGTATGTAAGCTTCATCTGCGACGAGTGCGATCCGACCGATCGGAGAACCTTCCGCTGGGCTGTGAACGCGCTAGAGTTTGCCACACTCAGGACGAGGGGGAGCAATATCCTAAACTTGCCTGAGTCGGATTTCAACCTACTGCGGAGCAAGGTCGCGACATGCATGACTCTGCTCATAAGCCACTTTGATATTCTCGGAGCTCGCTCGAATTTGGAAGCGTCTCAGCGCGAACAGGAACGGCTCAGTCAGATCAAGCAGAGACAGGAGGAGGCTGAAGCGAAACGGGAGGACGATGAGATGGTGACTCAACCAGGCACCCAATACGACCCGCTGACGGTCTCGAATTGGGCGAAAGATCGTAGCATTCGTCTAAATCGGGACGAGAGTTGGTTGCGGCAGCTCCAAGAGCTTGACGCGCGCCGCGCGCAGATGGAGTTTGAGCAGAGGCTCGCCGGCAAAGTCATCAACGAGGAGCGCCCCGAGGACAAGTCACTCGTCTTCCTCGCTTCATCATCTTCCAATATCGCGCTGCGCTGGCAGCAAGGAAGGTTAATCGGGACTGGCGCTTTCGGCAGCGTCTACCTCGGCGTCAATCTTGATTCTGGCAGCCTCATGGCCGTCAAGGAAATCAGATTCAGCGACGTGAACAGCTTGACCACGCTATACAAGAACGTGAAGGACGAGCTGTCCGTTATGGAAATGCTTTCCCACCCGAACATCGTCGAATACTACGGAATCGAGGTGCATCGGGACAAGGTTTACATATTCGAAGAGTACTGTCAGGGCGGTAGCTTGGCGAGCTTGCTGGAACATGGCCGAATCGAGGACGAGAGCGTGATTCAGGTGTACACGCTTCAGATGCTCGAAGGTTTGCAGTATCTTCACTCCAAGGGGGTCGTACACCGCGACATCAAACCAGACAGTAAGTCAGCCCCATTTCGTGTGTGTGTAGCGTCTAATCTCGGATGCAGATATTCTTCTCGACCATATGGGCGTCATCAAATATGTGGACTTTGGCGCGGCCAAGATCCTCGGTAAAAAGCAAAAGACGCTAGCGAGTCGGAAGCACCAGCACCCTGTTGGGCATCATTCGCACGAGCGCCCGCATGGCCATGTGCCGCCGGCACCTCCACCCGGCTTCCCGTCTGGGTTCGGTGCGAACAGTCTAACGGGAACGCCAATGTACATGTCTCCTGAGGTGATCAAGAACGACCGAAGAGGTCGACAGGGGGCTATGGATATCTGGTCGCTCGGTTGCGTGGTACTCGAAATGTCGACAGGGAAGAAGCCGTGGAGCAATCTGGATAACGAATGGTGAGTGACACTCCGCAAATCCGTTTTGGGCGACGCCCCTGATAAGGCTGTGCAGGGCCATTATGTTCCACATTGGTGTGGCGGCGAAGCCACCCCCTCTCCCTGATCCCAGCCAGCTGAGCGAACTAGGCATCGACTTTATCCGACGATGTTTAACGATCGACCCGATGCACAGGCCTACAGCTGCCGAACTAATGGAGCATCCATGGATTGCGGCGTTCAGGGCAGAGATGCTGGAGTACGAGGAAGAAGAAGCGACAAGCATGACTACGCCGAGCATGACGACAACGCACACGTCTGTCAGCGAACAATTCGAGCTAGCGACTGTGGCGCACCAGGCACAGCGAATAGAGGAGCAGGATGCGGCCGCCATGAAGAGCGAATCGCCTCCTGATATCACGCCGGGCGAATCCGAGGATGGCATCCTCGCCCATCCGTAATTTTGCTCTTGTCATCTCCTCCATGAACTATTGTATGTATCAGTACAACATACCCTGAATTTGTAGCAGTATCACTCAATATACACGTTGCCCTCCGGTCCTGTTCGCAGCGTCCAAGCACTAAAGCAGCGCCTCAATTGCATGGTCAACGGACTGAACGGATTGAATACGCCGTGCTACCGAATTGGGGCGCCGCAAAGGGCCTCGTGTTCAGACAGGGGCACCTCGTGCTGATTCCGAATCGCCGAAACTCTGCACCGCGCGGAGCAGTCGTTAGGGTTTTCGGCAGCAGGCAAACCTTTGTCCGGCGCAAGCTGTCCCCGAGGCGAACAAGGTTGACAGCTGTCAGATCCGGCAAAGAACGATTCTTTCGCAGAATACGTCAGAAGAACTGTCAAGCAAGGGTCTTCTTTGATCGATTCTCGCGCTTATTCGCCTTCCATCAGAACGCCCCCTATCTGCTGCAGGCTCCATCGAGATGGCCCATCTCGATAACCTACAGCGGAAGCGAACGCGAACCGCGCCTGAAAAGAGTAGGAGACATCGCGTTATTCCCTTAACGGGAAACTCTAAATGAGTGAGGAGGTCGCGGCTATGGATGGCAGCGGTCCGGTTCCTCGCGCTCTCAATGATGACTAGTGACCCCCTGAGTCTGCCAGGATGGAGACAAGATGGACGCCGGGGGAACTGGCGCTCCAGGTTAAAAGGCAGAAGGAAACCAGATCCTCACCCCCTGAGGTTGTTATAACGACAATCTAGTCTACGCTCATACTCCGTACTACTGCTCCCCGAGTATCATCATCTGACAACAATGTCGAGCCATTCCGAAAGCGACATGGATCCCATCACTCCTATGGAAGAAGACATCGTCCCATCCCAGGGCGGATTCCCACTCGACAGCGACGATGAGCCCATGGAGGAAGAGGGGCTCGAACACGATCCCCAGATGGACGTGGACGATGAGGACGAGTCCATGGTGGAGAACGCGCTCGACCCTGAAGTTCAGATGGAGGTCGATACGGAATTATACGACGACGACGACGACGAGAGCGACATCGAGAAGCCGGAGCTCACCTGCCGCTGCTTGCCCGAGGAACAGCCGGCCGCCGGGCCCGCTGTTGTCGAGGTACCCTCCCCTAGCTCCTCCGTCTCGAGCTATCACTTTGAGACGGCGTTCAATGACTCCGACGACGACGAGGAGATGGAGCCCGAGCAGTCCAGCTCGATGTCTGAACCTGTCCCGCAGGTTTCGAACGCACCACCCCTTGCTCCGCAAGCCGTACCGCCTGTGCCACCGCTGTCGCTGCCCACGGGTGAAGAGATTCAGCAAGATGCCCAGACGCCACCTCCGGCTCAGCAGGAGGCACCTCCTAGCCCGCCGGCCTTGCAACATGCTGACGAGACGGGGCAAGCTGTTCAAGCGCCGCCTTCCCCTCAGCGGGAGACACCACCCGCCCCAACGCCGCCTGCCCTGACGCCGCCCGTCCCGACGCCGCCCGTCCCGACGCCGCCCGCCCCGACGCCGCCCGCCCCGACGCCGCCTGTCGAACAGGAAACGCAACGGGCCCCTTCCCCAGGCCCCAGCCGCACGAGGACGACCAGGAAGCCGGCTAGGCAAGCCAAGGGCAAGGCCTCGGGTGAGAAGAAGACCAGCACCGTCCCTGGACGGGAAGCGAGGCTTGAACAAGTCGAACAAGCCGCGACAGTCGCCATCCGTCGCTCCGCTCGGCTGCAAGCCCGCGCTGCTGTCCAGCATGCTCCACCCGCAGCAGTGTCCCGTCCTTCGCTTCCCCGTCCTCAGCGCCGCACGGGGACTTCCGGGCCCGAAGTCGTCCAAGCCACCGCCTCCAGCTCCAAGGGCAAAGGCAAGATGCCTGCGACGGAGCAAATCGCTCAGACCGAGGATGGTCCCAACCAACTCAGCCCAGACGCGGTCGACGAGCCCGCACAACCCTCCGCACCAGGCAGAGAGACTTCCCGGAAGTCGAACGTCGCTCCAAAGACAGCTGGTACCAGCAAGGGCAAGGGCAAGGAAACCGCCACGAAGAAGACGTCTACAGCACGGGCGACTCGGGGAAAGGAGGCGAAGGTGAAGGAGGCCGCCGTCAAGGAGGCCGCCAAGGCAACGCGTGCCACCCGAGGGCGATCTACCGCCGCTGCCGGCCCTTCAAGGCCTGTGACACGCAGCTCTGCGCGTGCTCTGAAGGAAACGCCGCCCGAACCAGAGGAACGAAAAACGAGGGGACGGGGGAGAAGGCCTACCGGGTCGAGAGCGGACGAGGAGGACGCTGCGTCGATCACTCCTGATGAGCCGGCCTGGATCCCGGAGATCCCGTTCGAGGATCCGATTCCCAGACGGATGACACGCAGCGCTTCTCGCGCTGCACAGGCGGCGACACAAGAAAAAGAGGAGACGACGGGCAAAGGGAAAGGGAGGGCGGCTGCCCAACCCACCCCTCGTGCCCCTTCGAGACGCAAGCCTGCTCCGGCCAAGGGCAAGGCGAGCGGGAAGAAGACGCCGGCGGCTGCCACCAAGCAGCCCGTCTCGCCTCGGAAGTCGACGCGTGCCAACAGGGGCAAGGCGCTCGTGGATCCTACTCCCGGCCCAAGCCAACCCAAGTCCCTGCGAAATGCCACCGCAAAGAGGGCCGCTGCTGGGCAGCGTGCTGACGAGGAGACGACCGGCGGCAGGAGGGATTCCGCACCCTCCCCATCTACCATTAGCAACCCCACTCCACCCCTCGACGCAGACGAGGTGGCGGAGCATGGGAATGCAACTGTGGGCGGTGTCCCAGCTCAGCGCACGGAGCTCTCAAACCCCGATGGCCTAACGAGTGTGGCCGCACACGAATCGATTGACCAGGCGAACGTGCCTGCAACAGACGTCAACGTGGACACCAGCGTTGACGTCCTTCAGCAGAGCGGCGAAGGTCCGTCTGCACAGACCATCGAGGCCCCGACGGAGGAGACGGAGCAAGAGGATCCACAAACCGAGGCGGGTGTCGAACAGGAAGAAGCGCCCCAGCCGGGTCCATTCCGTGTAAGTGCTCCTTGATTCAACGGTCGTCTTTTCCTGTCCGTCCATATCAACTCACAAGCATCTTAGGAGTCGCCACCAGCGGCCCCCCTTCAGCGGCAGCCTACTGTTTGGGCTCTGGAGGGCAATCCCCCGTGGGAAGCGGTGGGCTGGAACGACGAGGAGATTCACCTCTGGCAGTACTGAGAGGTCGTGGGGAAGGAGAGGATGGAGGATGGGGGAATTGGAATTGGACGACGCCGGCACGCGTACGACATCCACCCGACACGTCGTCGACACCATCTCAAGACAAACCGACTCAAGACGCTCGACAAGCACGCTCCAGCAACAGCCCCACCGAGTGTGCGCTTGCCAAGGAAGACGGCAGTGCACACGGGCGGATCGGCCTCCCCCCCCTTCATGGCGGTTCTGCTGACCCCACCGCTGAAAGCCTGGGTTGTCAGCAAACCTGGCAAGCATGCCTTCCATGGAGGGGCGGAGGCGACCAGTTCGACAGGAGCGGCGGAGCTTCGTGGGTCGGTTTATTGAGGAGAAGGGGAACATCAGTCTCAGTCAACGCGCACCACCGATGTTTGGTGGTGCGTACGGCTGGTGTATCCAGACGACGACGATCGGCTGGCAGCACGGAAGCCCGACCTTTGCTGCCTGGTGGTCTGCGCATAGTTCGGTCAAGGCGGTGGGGATCGGTGGTCGGAGAGGTGGGAGGGGGGGGGGGGGGGGGGAAAGGGGCGATGGGAGGATGAGAGGAAGAGGGAGAGGTGGGTAGGCGGGGGTGGGAGCGCGTGTGCCACAGCTCATGGTCTCGTGGAAGGGGGTTATCCGTACGCCGTATCCATTCTTCATGTTCCCCTTTGCTAACATGCTGAACAGGACTGCGCCATACTGAGAGGGACGAAGCCAAGCAGCGAAGACTTGCAGCGACCTCGCGAGCCTCACCCACCCCTTCCCCACCGACAAGTCGAAGATACCGACCCAGCAACTCGATCGACACGATCTCAACTACCACTCCTAGACGCTTTTTGTTTCCCAGCGACGGCCCTACCGAGTGCAGGTCTGCCAAGGAAGACGGCAGGGCGCACGGGTGGCTCGCCTCCCACCGCCTCCATGACAGGTCCTGCTGACCCCACCGCTGAAAGCCTGGGTTTGTCAGCGGACCTGGTAAGCATACATTCATGGAGGGGCGGAGTGAGAGCCTGTTCGACGGGACAGCGACATACTAGGAGAATGGGATTGAGATTTGGAGGGACGGCCTTTCTCGACGCGCACCACCGATGTGGGGTGGTGTGCTGGACTTGTCTCCCACGATCGGGTATTGGCAAGGTATCGACGGCAACTTCAGTTTCGCAGCCAAGAGCGAAGCATGCGGCAGTTGGTGGGGCCCACCCGGAGGAGGAGCTGCAGTTGGAGATGCGGTACGGAGAGGGGAGGAGCCTGCCGGTGAGAGCTGAGGAAGGGTGCGTTGTCGTCCATACCGTTTCTTTCCAACTTATGCTGACATGTCGTGTAGGAGGATGGAGACGCGGACGATGCGGTACACTGCCCGTGAGGTAGTGTGTATATAGGTTTCTCGACCCAAAAGTACATAGACTGCCGGATTGTGATAGTTTCGTGAGTGCTGTAATACAAGCAGGTCTTGTATTCTCTTTCATTATTCCGTACATACTGCGCGCCCGGGCCGGCTCCTCACAGCGCTACTCACTTAAGACGGCGAGCCATACCCTCACCTGCGACCAGCATTCCATACCCACGCCCTCATGTCCCAGCCTACTCATCCGCGTGTCTATCTGGGCGTCGAACTCGCTCGACCTAACCAGCACGCGCTGCTCGTCCATCTCCACCACTTCCGCATCCAGCCTCATCCCCTACTTCGTAAATACTACATCAA